>CM073585.1:34302263-34933595 GCA_037074715.1 Magnolia kwangsiensis | reverse complement strand
TGAGAGGGTTTCTAAGAATCTGATTAGTTGGATGATCTTTAACAGTCCTTAGTTCAAATTATTTTGACTTAATGAAGTATCTAGTTTATCAATTAAAAGTACATCATTTGTTGAATTTGAGACAGGTGTATTTAAGTGATCATCAATAACCACATTGATAGACTCTTGAATTACATCGGTCCTCTTGTTAAGAATTCAATATGCTCGACTATTTAGAGCATACCCTTAAAATATCCCTTCATCACTTTTGGTGTCAAACTTATGCAAATTTTCTCGTTCATGTAAAATGTAGCACTTGCTGCCAAAACTCAAAAGTATTAAATATTAGGCTTCTTATTAAATAACATTTCATACATCATTTTACTATTTGATTTTCTAGTATAAACACAGTTGATTATATAACATGCAGTATTTATGGCTTCAGCCCAAAGATTTTTAGGGAGCTTCATACTATTTAACATTACATTAGTCATTTCTTGAAGCACTCTATTTTTTCTTTTTACTATACCATTTTGTTGTAGTGTTTTGGGCGTAGAGAATTCATGTGTTATTCCCTGATCACTACAAAACTTTTAAAATCAGTATTCTCAAATTCTAATCCATGATCATTATGGATCTTATAGACTTGAGATTCTTTTTCAGTTTGGATACGTCTGAGTATCCTTTTTACTTCATCGAGAGTTTCTGATTTTTCTCTTAAGAAGACTACCTAAGTATATCTAGTAAATTCATTGAAAATTACCAGAATATACTTTTTACCACCTCAACTCTCCGTTGTAGTTGGTCTAATAAGATCCATATGGAGGAGTTCGAGAGGTTTTGATGTGGCTCTAGAGTCCACTTTTTTGTGAGAAATCCTAGTTTGCTTGCCAATCTAGCATTTGCCACATATTTTATTTATTTTCTGTATTTTGGGTAGACCCCTACTAACTCTTTTTTGCTCAATCTATATAAGTTACAATAGTATACTTGTCCAAGGCGTTTATGCCATAAATCGGTTTCATCGGTATGAACCATGTAACATGATAATTTAGATGAGCTTGAATCACTCACTATGTAGCAGTTTTCAGAAGTTCTGCGACTAGTTAATATTACAGAGCCATTTTTATGTAAAATTTCACACCCTAGGTTAGTAAATTTTATGCTATGACTATTATTGCATATTTGAAAGATGTTTAATAAATTGTGTTTTAAGCCTTCTCCAAATAAAACATTCTCAAATAAAGGAAGGTTAAAGAGTTGAACCGTACCTTGGCCAACAATCCTGCAGTTGCTACCATCACCAAATGTGATTGAACCATCAGTCATATCTTTAAGATTGGTGAACAGACCTTTGTCACCATTCATGTGTCTGGAGCATCCACTGTCTAGGTACCACTTTGAATGGCTTATAGCTTTGAAAACAATTTGGGCAACCAAGCAGTAACCTTAGGAACCCATTTCATTACAGTCTTGGGTTTAGGAGTATAGTTGGTCTTCTTATGATTGTAGTTGTTATAAGATCAACCCAGTGAGTTAGATTTTAAGAGCTCCTTAAGTAAATTAACAATTTTCTCAGCTAAAGGATTACGATTCTGATTTTTATAGTTGATATGGTTACTTTTAAGTTTTAAAGATGAAAAAGCCTTAGCCTTATTAGAATAGTTTTGATTTAGACTCTTCCCTTTTGAGTTTGAAGACTCTCCTTTCACAAACTTAGGAGTAGTATTTTTATGTTTGGGTGGAATACTTTGGTATAGCCTAATTCAGATCGGTTGCCACATTTTCTGGATCCGGATAATAGTTTTTCTAACTTAGGATCACCTTGGGCATACTTTCATGTGTTCTTTAAACTCAAAAGTGAAGAGACTTCAATTTTTAGATTTTCATTTTCAGATCTTAGATTTTCAATAAGGGAGGTTTTGAAATCTAAATCGCATTTGGTATTTTCAAAACAGTCTAAAATGTGAGATTTTTTCTAAAATAAGAGAATCAATTTTTTTAAAAAAAGTTTTGAAAACCTCTCTTTCTGAAGTTTAAGTTTAACAACAATTTTACAACTCTCCTTATAAAGGGCATTATACGCATCTTGAAGATCTTCTTCAATTTCATGATCACTATTCAGATTTTCTTCACTAGTTGAATCATCATGATCTGAAAAAGTAAACTTGGCTAGAGTCATAAGGGCTTTGACTTCATTACTGGACTCGGTTTCAGAATCTTCTGATTCAGAAGAGGCTTCAGAGCCAGAAGATTCATCCCAAGTAGCCAACATACCTTTCCTTTTAGGTTTATCATTTTTAGGACATTTGTTCGTTAAATGCCCATATTCATGACAATTGTAACATTGACTGTTTTTTAAAGATTTTCAAGTCTTAGATTTAGATCTTTTCTTTTTATTAGACTTTTAAAAATCAACCCTCTTTTTACTTTTGAAAATCTTAAAAAACTTTTTAGCTAAAAGGGCCATATCATCTTCAAAATTTTTTAAATCAAAATTACTATTTTCTTGAGAAATATATTTAGAAAATTTAAGAGTGATAGATTTACCTTTAGGAGCTTTAAAAGTTAACTCATAGGTTTGTAAAGACCCAACTAATTCTTCTACCCTCATATTATCTGTATCACGAAGTTCCTGGATCACAGTCACCTTTGAATTGAACCGTTCAGGGAGTGAGCGTATTATCTTTGCACAGAATTTACTTTCTATGATTTTATCACGAGACCCCACATAGAGTTGACAGTGTCATTCAATCTAGTATAAAAGTCCATAAAAGTTTAACTTTCCTCCATACGTATTTTCTTAAATTTAGTTGTGAGGATTTGGACTTTAGATTTCTTGACGATTGTTGTTCTCTTATGTGTCATTTCTAAAATATCCCAGGCCTGCTTTGCAGTATCACATGATATAATTCTTTTGAATTCATCCGGTGATAATGTGCAAGTTATGGCATTTAAAGCCTTTATATTGACACAACTCTCATTCTTCTAAAGTGTAGTCCAAGAAAAATAAGGTGTGACTTTCATAGATTTAGATCCATCGATACCAGTTACTTTAGTGGTAAGAGGGGTCCATTCAGTCACTATGGCTTGTCACACGCTCTCATCCATGGATTTTAAGAAAATCTCATTCTGGCTTTCCAATAGGCATAATTAGAGCAATCAAATGGCAGAGTCCTAGTGACTGAAAGGCTATCAAAATTTGACATCTCAAATAGCTCAAATCAATTAGCTCAGGAAATAAATCTAAGAAAAATAATTAAAAGCGAGTTATTAGGCTCTAATTCCACTTGAAAAGGCCGAGCTATATGTCCTTGAAGGGGGGGGGGGGTGAATAAGACTATGCCAAATTTAAAACTTAATAGCAGAATTAAATTAAATTAAATAAGGATAACATTTAAACAATCTCACAATGCGAAAAGTAAATACAACCTCAAATGTACGAGTATTGAGAGATTGATACAGATGTTGTTCTAAGGACAACTTTACACCAAAAACTAAAGGTTTATGGTAGGACAACTTGATTCCTATAAAAGTCTGTGTATCAAAAACTCAAACTAATATAGAGGAATAAAGAATTAAATAACAAGAAATGAAATCTAAGCTGTTATAACATTCACCACACAATGCTGAATATTAAAGATTACAACATTCACATCCACAAATACATCCCACAACCTTGAATCATAAAAGATAAAGAAGATAAAGCATACATCCACTAACACAAAAAATTATAGTGGTTCACTCGTGTGTAAACCAACTGTTAAACAACAGCCACACAACTACTCCACTCCTAATATTCTCACATAGTGGATATTAGTGTTCATTATGAAAATAAGTTTTTCAAGGTTCTCTTAAAACCCTCACAATTGTGTCTTTCAAGCGAGCTTACACAATTCAAAAACCCCACACTCTGAGTTTTCTGGATTACCTTAGATAAAAAAAAATGGAGAGATTTTTCTGACACAATCTCAATGAATCTAAAAGATAGAAATTTACAATAATATAAAATACCTGGATATTCTCCTTTAGACGTAGCTCGAAAGAATCAAATCGGAGTAGAATTTCAACATAAAAGTTCAATGTCCACACTCACTTATGAAATGGTTCTAGGTTCTAAATTGATTTTAAATTAAATCAAGTTGGGCTAGCTCTATTTGATTTTAATTCCAAGAAAAGGGCAAGTCACAATCCCTTCTTCAAATATGATTAGAATAAAGAATACAAAATTAAATATAACAAAGCTAAATTAAGAGAATATTAAATGAGCACAATACATCTTAAAAAGATGACTAACTTATCTCTCAGAGCGATGTATTGATTTAACTTGAATTAAATGTGAAACTCTAAAAATCGTACTCTATTTATAAGTGAAGAAATCTCATCTACGACTGGTCGTGAGGTCTGCACTAAAATTGTGGTAAAGACCACATTAGTTGAAGTAGGAATATGCCAATATATCCTAGAGGGGGGTGAATAGGACTTTTATAAAAATTTTATGGCTTATTTAAAAACTTATCAAACTTGTCCTGAGTAGATATGCATGAATTAGGATTTCTTCAAGATAACTCTAATGGCTTCCAAGCTAATTAGAGGATCTAATTACAAAACTAATTTAATGATAATCATGATGCAATTCAGAGTTTCTAATGGATGTAACTGTGTGTGAGGTGTGATCAAATATGAAAGCATTTAATGAAATCACACAAGTAATCAAAGACAAATATCAATCATAAACACAGTCATTTTTATAGTGGTTCGACTACTTGTCTACTCCACTCCCGGCAGACACACTCAACCCTTAAGTGTGTCATATTTCACTAAGGAGGTTTCATACGGTTCACCTCAAACCTAAGGTTTTAAATCAGGTTCACTTCTAACCAATACAACTTACACCTAGGCTGACAGTTTATGATCCCACGAGTAAGGGTCAACACATAACACATGATTTTAGGTACACTAGCTAAAGATCCACACAAGGAACCTCTCATATTTATGCTCTCACAAGTAAGGGTCAACACAAAGCACCCACTTTTAGGCACACTAGCCAAGGACATTCTATAAGGCCCTAACTGTTTATGCTCTCCACAAACTAAGCGGTCAACACAGCGCACCCACCACGTACACTCCCGTCGGAGGCCTCCTAAAGGACTTATAAGGGGTGAGAAACACCTTAGACCTAATTCTACAAAGGAATGATCACAAGAGTCCTCTAGACTCTAATAACTTATAGATAAGCAAATGAGTCCCTTTTAGCTCGTTGTCAAAGATCTCCTCCTTTGTTGATGAAGAGTCTTCTGCTTCCTTGAACCACAACTCAGAAGATGTAGCAATGCATGACGATAGGTTGGGTCAATATTGTAATGGAATCCTACTCTATTGAAAGTTCTATGCATTCAAGGCATCCTAGCTTAATGATTTGCTATTAAGGTGGTAGCTAAAAGATCCTTGAATTCAGAAGTTCATTCCTCAATCCACTCTATTGAAGTCAATGATGAGGGTGGTTTGGAGGATGAACTTCCATGAGAGAAAGGGTTTTGGGTAAATGATCTAAGGTTAAATACTCAAAAGCACTCTCTTCTTTCTCTACCAACAACTAAAGACAAGTTCTCTATATATAGGTAAAAATCTCCAACGGATATAAAATGATCACATTTATAATAGAGTTTGATATCATCAAGTAAGGTCAATATCATTGAGTGTATACTCTCGATTACATCGACTGACCGCTCGATGACACAAACTCAATTGTCATACGCTTTGAAACCTTTTGTCAGCTGGTCGAGGAAGTCAAAACCTGCATCGATGTCATCAGATTTCGAACTCTAATTTCATCGACACGAGGATCGATTCCTCAATATTTGAAAATGAGAGAGACATTGCCTTTGAAATATTTCATGTCAAGGATATGATCGAGGTACACTTGATATCATCGAAATTTGAATGTCGATGATATTGATAGTCGTGTCGATGCATCGATAAATCCAAAGGATTTTCTAGTTAAGCTTGCTGGGTAGTTTATGTCCATTCTCGATGTAATTGACACAGCCTCGATATCATCGATATTTGAATATCGAATCTATCGAGTGGCCCTCGATCCAAGATAGAAACCACCTGAAAATATGCTGGTTAACTGTGTGTCTAAGATCGATATAATCGAAGGCCTTCCGATATCATTAAAATTTGAATTCTAAGGATATCGAGGAGAACTTTAATATATCGAAGGTCTTTATGATTTTCTTTAGAAAAAAGGGACACAAACTCTCTGCTGTCGATTTAATTGAGTCAACTTCGATAGACTCAAGTTTTAAATTTTGATGATATCGATAGGGTTATCGATACATCGATAATTCCATCCAGAAGAATATGTAGTTGCTGGACATCTATTGTCCTCATTTCGATAATATCAATTGAGCATTGAGGACATCGACAACACTTCTCGATTATATCGATCAGTCTATCGATAAATCGACAGAGGTAGAAAACTTGGAGATTTTCTAAAATTTTTATAAAGTTTTCTATCCTAAAAACCCTATGATATTCTAATCAATTTTAAGGGTTTTAAATACCTGGTGTTTTAGGACATGAGATGTGAGGCTTAGATTTACTTGTGGCGAGTTCGAGCACACATCCGATTGAGGCAGACGATTGATTGATTTTCTTATGGAGCTTCTCTTTCTTGCTAACTCAACACTCACGCTAATTGACAAATTAGGGCACTTTCAGTCTCTCCCTTTGTCAATTACGTGACAAAATTCCAAAACATCTTAGAACAAATTCAATACTGACACACCCTAAATTGTGTGTACATGAACTTTTACACAATTGTATAATGTTATCTAGTTCATATACACAAATATTCAGAAGCTGCTGCCCCTAACTACTTTCTCCCCCTATCTTGGTGCAGCTGCTCCCCCTAACACTTGTATTGTCATTCACAAACACAAATTTTGAAATGGCCAAGCTATATGTCCTAGAGGGGGGGGGGGGGGGGTGAATAAGACTATGCCAAATTAAAAAATAACAACGGAATTAAAGAATGAAAGATAGCCAAATAAAGAAATCGATTCACAACGTTGTATTAAAATGCAACCTCAAAATTCAAGTCTTGAGAGGTTGATATAAATGTTGTTCTAAGTACAACCTTACACCAAAAACTAGAGTTTATGGTAGGACAACCTTATTTCTAGAAAGGTCTTTGTATCAAAAACTCAAACTGAAGAAGAATAAATAACAGCAATCCTAAATTATTACAACATTCTCCATTGTGCTTGAAATGTAAATATTACAACATTCACATTCATATATACATCCCACAAATCTGAATGATCAAAGATAAAAAATATAAAGCACGCATCCATAAAACACAAAGAGTTATAGTGGTTCGCTTATGTGTACACCAACTCTTAAAAAACAGCTACATAGATTGCTACTCCACTCCTAATATCCTCACATAGGGGATATTACCGTTCACTATTAAAATAGGTTTTCACAGGTTCACCCAAAACCTTCACAATTGTGTCTTTTAGAAAAAGGGCTTACACAGTTCCAAAACCCACTTCTGAGTTTTTTGCCTCTCCTCAAATAACCAACACAATGAGATTTTTCTGGCTTAATCTTAAAAGAAACAAAAAAGAATGAAATTTATAATAAATGTAAAATACCTAAATTTCTCCTTTGTTGTAGCAGCCCGGAAGAACTAAGTTAGAGTAGAGATTCGAATGTCAAAGTTCAATGTCCAATACTCACTTTACAATGGTTCTAAGTTCTAATTGATTTTAAATTAAACTAGAAGGGCTGGCTATATTTGATTTTGATTCTAAGAATAAGGAATATCATAATTCCTCTTTTCAATTAAGATTGAAATGTAGAAACAAAATCAAATTAAATAAAGCTAACAAAAGAGAATATAAATTATGCACAAATTAGCTTAAAATGAACACAAACTTATCGCATAGTGATCCCTTGATTTTACTTGAATATCTATATCAAACTTTAAAATTCGTACTCTATTTATAATTGTAGAAATTATACCTTCGACTGGTCCAAAGATATCTACGACTGGTTGTAGAACCAACGGATATTTAAAATTTCGAGCGCGATAAGATAAGGCAGTTTCACAACTGGTCATAGGTAGTCTACGACTGGTCGTATGTCACCTTCGACTGGTCGTATGTTACTCACGACTAATCGAAGCTAGTCAAATTTTAACATTGTAGTTCGAGTCATATTTGACGACTGGTCGAAGGAGTAGTTGACACTGCTCATACGACTAGTCGAACAATCCCTAGGACTGGTCGAAGCTTAACAAAAAATTCTGAATTTTTACAACAAACTTACGACTGGTCTAGAAATAGTTTGGCATAAGTAGAGCTTTGTTCTTCACATTCTTCATAACAAGATACAAACAGTGTCTTTAGTACCGCAAATTTAACAATACAAAGGGGCTATCAACTATAGCACTAACAATCTCCCCCTTTGTCAAATTAGTGACCAAACACACAATATTAAAGAGTCATGCACTAGTTATTATCAAATGACACATATTCATATTTGCATGAACCAACACATTAATTCAACATATATTCAATATTCACATATGTTCCACCTCTGCACATACTCCCCTTGAGTAACATACAACACAGAAAATATGTAATGCTACTACTTCTTGATCATGACAATTGACATCCATTCTCCCCCTTTTTGACACAATATGACAAAGGAAGCACAAAACAGGGTTGAGGAGTAATAATGAGAAGTAATAGTATAAACAACACACATAATCCATAAGCAGAGCTAATTCAAAGATAGCTACAATCTCAAAACCAAAGAGAATAAAAGAGTAAGAATGTTATTACAGTGCAAAAAAGAAAAGGAACTAATCTAAGCCAGATGAAGGAGCAGGGATGGAAGGATCCAGTTGATGCATGCCCTTGTTCAAGTGCCTAAGATATTTGCGCATATACTTGAACTATAAATCATGGGCAACATTCATGTTTTCAACCTTAATATTCATATTCTTAACCTTCTCCTCCAATGCACGCAAACGCGCATCAAACTTAGATGGTTCATAATCTGGATCATTAGCAGAATCAGAGTCAAGTTCTTCAAAAATTTCATCCATGTTAATGTCATCAGGAGGAAGATCACCAGCTTCTTCCTCATGTCCAGCTTCGGCACCACCAACACCATCACCTTAGCCAGGAAGGAAATCCAGCTTCATCTTATTAATATTAGAATTGTTAAATATAAGATGATGGATAGGGGCCTCTCCAACAGGCATATCGACTAATATATGTGTAGCCAATACAGTCATCAAATAAGCAAAAGGAATATCATTGTGACCTGGATGAAGTCAAAAATGAATAATGGAGTGATAAATCAAGGATGATAAACAAATATGACCACCTCTGACAACAGTATGAAGAACACGAACCATAAAGTACATCAATTCAGATTAATTATCCGATCGAGGATACAAGTTGGACATAAAAATCTTGTGAAGAACTCTGTATTTGGGTAATAAAAACTTTAAGGAGAGTGCATTCCCTTTATGCGTCCATTGTACGTCCAATTTGCATAAGTCTCTAGTGAGCATACGTTTCTCAGTTTCTGAGAATTTTTCAGATAAAGTATGGATGGGAATGCCCTCATCATTCACAGGAATTTTCATAAGAGCTGAAATCAAATGATAATCAACGTCAAATGGTACTTCTGTTGTGGCTCATTTAAATGTTAAATTTTTCATTGAAAAATCAGTTATGCAAGCAAACATGAATTGGGCAATGGACTGGTATTTTGGCCCACCCCAATGTAATAATTTATCGTAGCCTATAGCTTGGAGCATAGGAAGGATATCAAAAGAAGCAATATGATTAATATCAACAGGTTGTTCAGTAATAACATTACGCAATCTGATGTCCCGAACATAAGATGGATCATCCTCGGGAGCCCGAAGATAATGCTTAGTGATAGGAGTAGATCTGGAGGAAGATGGACCACAAGAAGTTATCTTTCTCCCTCTAGATGCCATTTACAACAAGGATTTCAAGGAAATAAAGTGTTGCAATGGACTGAAAAAGGAGTTTTCTCAAATCAAATTTAGGTCAAGAAAAATCTCAAATCTCAACAAAATTCGAAATAGATAACTTCAAGAGAGAAATAGAAGTAATCTAGACATAAATCTATAAGAAAAATGCAAATAGAGCACTAACCTTGAAGATTTTGAAAGGTGGGTTCAATTGGTCGGGCATTGGCTCATCGGAGAGAAGAGGAAATGAGGAAGAGAGTAATTTTCTCCAAATTTAAGTTAATCACCGCGATCCACGACTGGTCGTGGGTTTTCTTCGACCGGTCGTGCCACGACAAGTCGAGGAAATCCTCGACTGGTTGAGTACCACCAAAAATTTGATTTCCTGCATTATTCATAAAAATTGAAATCTAAACTAGCATATATATATATATATATATATATATACTATGATACAAAAAGGCATAAATAATCACCTTATAATGCACATCTCAAGATCAAATTTCAATTTGTTAAACTTGCTTTTATTGAATGGTTTAGTGAAAATGTCAGCACGTTGATTCTTAGTAGGGATATATTCCTAATATATAATCTTTTCTTCAACTAATTCATGAATATAGTGAAACTTAATGTCAATGTGCTTAGTACAAGAATGCTGAATTGGATTTTTTGAAATATTTATGGCACTAGAATTATCACAACATAATAACATAGAATCCTATTTAATTACATAATCACTTAGCATACGTTTCATCCAAACAAGTTGTGTACATGCATTACCAGCTGCGATATATTTAGCTTCAGCAGTTGAAAGTGATATAGAACTTTGTTTCTTACTAAACCAAAAAACTAAACACTTTCTGATATAAAAGAAACCACCACTGGTTAATTTTCTATCATCAAGATTACCAGCCTAGACAGCATCCGAGTACCTAGCTAATTGAACACTAGTCTCATGTGGATACCAGAGACCGAGATTAACAGTACTTGTGACATATCGCATAATCCTCTTGACAGCGGTCAAGTGCGATTCTTTAGGATCAGACTGATATCTAGCGCAAATACCAACACTTAGAGCGATATCAGGTCTACTAGCAGTTAAATACAGTAAACTAGCAATCATACTCCGATATAATTTCAGATCCACATTTTTACCTGCAGAATCTTGTGAGAGTTTCAAAGTTGTACTCATAGGAGTATCGAAATTCTTACCATTCTCAAATCCAAATCTCTTAATCAAATTCATAGCATATTTAGATTGAGAAATGAACATTTCATCAGTTTGTTGTTTTACTTGCAACCTAAGGAATAATTCAATTCCCCAACCAACCTCATTTCAAACTGAGATTTCATCAAACTGCAAACTCAATAGTCATATCAGTACAGGTAGATCCATAAATGATATCATCAACATAAATCTGTGCTATTAAAATGTGATATTATTTTTTTGACAAGCACAATTTTATCAACACATCCCATTTAAAAATTATGGCTTATTAGAAACTTTGTTAGTTTCTCGTACCATGCCCTAGGAGATTGTTTTAAGCCGTAAAGTTCCTTTTTAAGGCGATACACATGAACAACATTTTTGGGGTCTTCAAAACCCATCGATTGTTTAACATAGACTTCGTCATATAGATCGCTATTTAAAAATGCACTTTTCACATACATTTGATAAATCTTAAATTTTTTATAACAAGTAATGGATATAAAAAGTCTAATTAATTCCAGACGAGCTCCCGGTGCAAAGATTTCTTCATAATCAATACTTTCTGAAATAGCAATGAAGACCGCTTGAGTTGAAGCAGGAATATGCCAATATGTCCTAGAGGGGGATGAATAGGACTTTTTAAAATTTTTATGAATTATTAAAAATCCTTATCACACTAATCCTATCAAAGAATAGAGATTAGGATTACTCAAAATTAACTCTACTGGCTTCCAAGCCTGGTAGAGGATCCAATCACAAACTATTTAAAAGACAAATAATTTATAGATAAGAATGTGATGGATATGACTATGTGTGTGTATAAGATGTGATTTCAGATGATCAGATATAAAAGCATATAAGGAAATCACATAAATGAAAGACAATTCCAATCTCAAACACAGTCATTTTATAGTGGTTCGACTACTTGTCTATTCCACTACCGGCTTCCACACTCAACCCTTGAGTGATCGGATTTCACTAAGGAGGTTTCCCATTCAACGCAATGTTGAAGATCTCCTCCTTGATGTTGAAGGGTCTTCAGTTCCCTTGATCCACAACATAAAAGATATACCTATACTAGGCTTTAGGTTGGGTCAAGGTTATGATGGAATACCACTCTCTAAAGATTTTCCTATTAGGAAGATAGAGTGATTCCGATCATCTATGCATTCAAGGCATCCCAACTTAATGATTTGCCATTAAGGTAGTAGCTGGAGGATCCTTGAATGCGGAAGTTCATTCCCCAATCCACTCTATTGAATATCAATAGTGAGGGTGGATTGGAGGATGAACTTCCTGAGAGAAAGGGCTTAAGGTAAATGATATGAAGTTTAAAACACTCAAAAGCACTCTCTTCTTTTTCTACTAGCAATAAAGACTAACCTCTCTATATATAGGCAAAAGGTTTCAATGGATACAAAACGGTCATATTTATGATAGAGTTCGATATCATCAAGCAAGAGTCGATATGATCGAGCGTATACTCTCGATTGTATTGATGATCCGCTCAATAATTCTCTCTTGACAGGTGAAAAAAAGAGAGATAAGCCTTGAAGAATTTCAGGTTCTAAAGATATGATTAGGGAACAGTCGATGTCATTGGAATTTGTATATCGATGATATCGGAGTCCTTATCAATGGGATCGATAAATCGTATAGATTTACCTATAAGCTTGCTGGACAGTTTGTGTCCGGTATCGATTCAATCGACCAGGTCTCTATATGATCAACATATAAATATCGATTTCTCGAATGGCTCCCTGATCAATGTTAAAAACATCCTGAAATTTATACTAGAGGAAACATGTGCCCACTATCGATATGATCGAATGACTTCTGATATAATCGATATTTGAGTTCAGATTGAATCGGTCAGTCATCGATATATCGAAGCTCATAGTAGCTTTCTTTAGAAAACAGGGGCGCCGAAAAACTGCCTGTCGATATTATCGATCCACTTTTGATAGGATCGATATTCGAATATCGATGATATCAACTGAACCATCGATATATCGATAAATCATCCAGATGAATGTTTGATTGTTGGACGCTTTTTGTCCTTACTCGATTGTATTGATTGATATGCTGAGGACATCGATAGAGCAGGTCGATCATATCGAAAAGTGAATCGATATAATCGACAGTGTAAGAAAAACTTGAAGATTTTCCTATTTGGTAAAAAAATTTCTTATACAAAAATCCTAAGATGTTCTACTTATTTTTAAGGGTTTTAATCACCTGGTGTTTTGGGACATGGGATGTGAGGCTATGATTTACCTATGGCGAGCTTCCACACATCCAGTTGAGGCAGACACTTGAGTTGATCTTCCTATTAGGCACTGTTGTTCAACTAACTCAACTTACATAGTAATTGACAAACCAGGGCACTTGTAGGTGCACTTTCAATCTCCCCCTTTGTCAATTACGTGACAAAATACCCAAAACACCTTAGGAAAATATCTAGACAGATACATCCTAAGTTGTGTGTACATGCATCAACACAATTTTACAAATTCTAATCACCATGTAAACACCCAGTAATTTCTCCCCCTAACTTCAAAACTCCCCCTTTTTTGTTGCGGCTGCTTCTCTTAACACTTGCAACATATAGAGCATAAATATCCAATTTTCCATAGGGGTGTTTGTAATTTTTCTCCCCCTTTTGTCAGTCATTGACAAAGATATAACAGGTGATATTGACTGAAGAATTTAAGCATATGGGAGAACCAAAAATAGATAGATGTATATAGAAATGAAAGCAGTGTAAAACATACATCATGAGTAGACAGTAAACCGATGAAGCAATCAGCACAGTCAGTATATGGTCAACAGGAATGGCAATAAAATAAGAATTGAATTCAGCCATATCAACCAAAAAGTTTCATTATCCAGGCATATCTATCCCCAAAATATATTACCACAGACAGCAGGAGAATGAGTTTTGTCCAAAGCAAAATACATAACACAACATCAAACGCGTTGGATAGTCAAAAGATAACTGGATTGATGCTTAATGTCTTCAAGGAAGATCATTCGTGAGCAAGTCTACCATTTGCTAAGTAGTTCCCTAGAGGACATCGAGCTTCTCTTCAATGATAGTGAGACGCCTTTCATAATTATTTAGAAGGTCCTCTATACCAACCATCCCATTGAGCAGGTGACGTTCGAGGTGATGAGCTGGACGATTTGTAATCGACTCAGGACTGACCAAGGGTGTACGATTTGATCCTCCATGTGTAGGCCGCATTGTTGGTGGAACATGTTGGACGAACCTTGGTATAGAAGGACTATGCTTGGAGGGAGACAAGGAGAGACAAAATCATTGTGCTGTCGGTGATGTATCACTATCAAACCATGCTTTAGGATGCACTTCATCAGATGTGCAGGAAGCCCAGCATGGTGTGCGAGTTTGCATATGAGCACGAGAAAGGGCAGTGTCTCCCCATGATGTCCTTGAATTACATGAATGATTTTCTTAAGGAGGAGAGTTGGCAGGCACACACGATTATCTTGATATACATCATATAGTACATTGATCACAGATAGAGAAAGATAATCACCAATGACATCATAGGGATACACATTTGACTAAAAAATGCTATGAAGAATTTTGAAAGTGGGTCCAAGATGGTTGATATGCAGCAAATTTTCATCATTTCGTGGAACGGTAGTCCCTTGGCATAATGCACGGGTTACTTCTCCCCATACCTCCAACCCATTGAGATTTCGATTAGTTACGGGAATTTTAGTGACCTCCAGATTGAGGAGTTTTGCCAAAGTGACTGGAGTGATAAGCTTTGAGTAATGTGCAAGAACAATTCAAATGCTGGGGGGATCTTCACAAATGACATGGCAATGTTTGAAGAATTCATGGATCACACCAAGTTGGTACGATGCTCTAAGATGTAGAATATTTTGCCAATCGATTACTTCAAGAAGGAGGTCAACTCCAAAAGGCTCAATGGCACTATTGAGCACTAATTGTTCAGTGATGACAGATGGACCACCTTCCTTTGGAGTAGGTTGATACATACTGGAATTTGATTGCATGCTTTTCTCCTCTAAAGATTGAAAGTAAGCCTTACCTTTCACTTTAATCATGTTTTGAAGAGGTGAGATGCTGTTAAGGACTGGAAGAGGTATTTAGAAAAGAAAAATATATGAGTTCAAGTGGGCCCTCTTTTTATATATATATATATATATATATATATATAACAGACTTATCGATCATATCGATCAATTATCGATAGCATCTTCATGACTTTCACCAAAAGTTACGCTGACAGTTGTTGGAAAACAGCAATCTGATTGAATGCAGTTCGTCGATTGAATCGATCTACCATCTCGATGGAATCGATTATAAAATTGATACTGCACAGATATTATCGAGGCTATAAGAATTTTGACATTTGTTCATCATTACCATGACCATGAATATCTCAGACTTTAAGATTTTCAGTGTGTACCATAGGTCCTTAGATATTATTAATGCGAACAAACCCCAATTGACTTTTGGAGGTCACAGAACCTGTTTGTGTCAAGAGGCTTTGTAAGAATATCAGCAAGTTGTTTCTCAGTAGTTACATACTCCAACACAATAATCTTCTCTTCGACTAGTTCTCAGATAAAATGATGACGAATGTCAATATGCTTGGTCCGAGAATGCTGAACTGGGTTCTTCGAGATATTTATAGCACTGGTATTATCACAGAAGAGACTCATTGTGGATTGTGCAATCCCGTAGTCAAATAGCATCTGTTTCATCTAAAGAAGTTGAGCACAACAGCTACCTGTGGCTATATATTTAGCCTCCGCAGTGGATAATGAGATCGAGTTTTGTTTCTTGCTTTGCCAGGAAACCAAACAATTTTTAATATAAAAGCATCCACCACTTGTTGATTTTCGATCATCCAAATTTTTAACCCAATCAGCGTCTGAATATCCTGCAATAATGGTGGAGGTTTCATATGGATACCATAGTCCAAAGGTAGTAGTCCCTACAACATACTTGATAATCCTTTTAACCGCCGTTAGATGAGATTCCTTAGGATCCACCTGATAACGAGCACACACACCAACGCTAAAGGATATATCTGGACGACTGGCAGTGAGATATAGCAGACTTCCGATCATGCTTCGATAGAGATGTTGGTCAACACTTTTGCCGTTAGTATCTTTTGAAAGCTTTAGAGTACTACTCATAGGCGTGTGATAAGTGCGACCAGACTCAAGCCCAAATCTTTTCACTAAGTCTCTTGCATACTTGGTTTGATTTATGAAAATTCCATCATCCAGTTGCTTGACCTGTAATCCTAAGAAGAAATTCAAATCACCAACCATGCTCATTTCAAATTCTGATTTCATGAGGTTGGCGAATTTGGATGCCTCATCTCCGCGTGTTGATCCAAACACTATGTCATCCACATAAATTTATGCAATAAGCAATGAATTCTTTATTTTTTGGGTGAACAGTGTCTTGTCTACACTTCCTCTGCAGAATTCATGGTCTAAAAGAAACTTCGTTAGTCGTTCATACCAAGCACGTGGTGCTTGTTTGAGACCATACAGAGCTTTGTCCAAACGATAAACATGATGGGGATGCTTAGGATCTGAAAATCCTTTTGGTTGTTCCACATATACTTCTTCGGCAAGATCCCCATTAAGAAAGGCACTCTTAACATCCATTTGAAATAATTTAAATTTTAGTGCGCATCAAAGGACATAAGAATTCTAATGGACTCTATACGTGCGACAGGGGCAAATGTTTCATCAAAATCAATTCCTTCAATCTGTGAGTATCCCTGAGCAACCAATCTTGCTTTGTTTCAAATTACATTCCCTGATTTGTCAGATTTATTTTTGAAGACCCATTTTGCTCCAATGACATTAGTATCAATTGGTCTAGGAACCAGTTTCCACACCTCATTTCTCTGGAATTGTTGAAGTTCTTCTTGCATGGCATTTATCCAGTATTCATCTTGAAGAGCTTCTGCAATATTCTTGAGTTTAATCTTTGAGGTAAAATAGAAATGACTATAAACATTGTCTATCTGTCTTCTAGTTCTTACACCGTCATTAGGGTCTCTAATAATTTACTCTCGAGGGTGATTCTTGATAACGGGTATGTCAGATGATTGCTGAGGTTCATTCAATAATGAAGATTTGTCATCTAATTTTTTGGGTATGCATGAATCTACATCATCGTCTATCTCATTTGCAGGGGAATTCACATCTTGAGGATGATCATCAATTACCACATTCACAGATTCTTGAATAGTAAGGGTTCTTAAGTTGTATACTCTATAAGCACGACTATTCATGGCGTACCTAGGAAAATGCCTTCATCACTTTTAGATTCAAACTTCCCTAGGTGATCTCTGTCCCTTAAAATGTAGCATTTACTACCAAAGACCTGAAAGTATTTCACATTTGGCAGTTTCCCATACCATAGTTCATGTGGAGTTTTATTCACACCTGCTCTAAGATATACTCTGTTTATGATGTAGCAGGCGGTATTGACAGCTTCTGCCCAAAAACTCTTTGCCATATCCTTTCCATTCAACATAACTGACCTCATTTCCTGTAATACTCGATTTTTCCTCTTAGAAACTCCATTTTTCTGTGGGGTTTTTAGGGCTGAAAATTCATGATGAATTCCTTTATCATTGCAATATTTTTCAAATTCATCATTTTCGAATTCACCACCCTGATCACTTCTGATGCATTTTATGTCATACCCTTTCTCATTTTGAATTCGTTTTGCCAAGACTACGAATTTTCTAAAAGCATTAGATTTTTCTCAAAGAAATGCAACCCAAGTAAATCTAGTATAGTCATCTACTACCACTAGAAAGTATCTTTTCTTGCCATGACTTTCTACTTTAGTAGGACCTACCAGATCCATATGCAGCAGATCCAAGGGCTTTGTTGTTGCTATGGTGGTTGTCTTTTTATGTCCTACTTTTATCTGTTTTCCTTCTAGACATTCCACACATACAACTTTTTCTTCTTTTCTAATATTGGGAAGACCTCTAACCAAGTTTTTTGAACTAAGTTTAGCTAAATTTCTGTAATGAACATGTCCCAACCTTTGATGTCATAACTTAGATTCATCCTTTACAACCATATTACACTTTGTGGGCAACCCATTTTCGTTGGTACTCTTAATGATATAATAGTTATCACTAGTGCGTAAACCTTTTATGAGAGATTTTCCTGTATGATCTACAATTCTGCATACACATTTTGAGAAGGTGACCAGATGTTCCTTGTCATAAATTTGAGAGATACTGAGAAGATTGTGTTTCAGATCTTCTACACAGAGAACATCTTTAATTTTTGGAAGACTTGGTACTACCATTGTTCCTTGTCCAATGATTTTGGCTGAGCTACCATCTCCAAATGTGACCGATCCACCATCAAAGTTTGAATATGTACAAAAATGAGTACGATCACCAGTCATGTGTCTGGAACATCCACTATCAAGATACCATTTCGAACTATTGCCAGCTTTGAGAGCGGTGTGGATTACAAGGCAATTATTTTGATCTGTCACATCCTCTGGGACTTTCTTGATCATGATTCCAACTTCAGTCAAGATCACTCTCTAGGCTGTGAAGCCCTTAAAGAGAGACCCGCTCTGATACAAATTGAAATAGCGGTGAAGACCGCTTAAGTTGAAGCAGGAATATGCCAATATGTCCGAGAGGGGGGTGAATAGGACTTTTTAAAGTTTTTATGAATTATTAAAAATCCTTATCACACAAATCCTAAGATGTTCTACTTATTTTTAAGGATTTTAATTACCTGGTGTTTTGGGACATGGGATGTGAGGCTATGATTTACCTATAGCAAGCTTCCACACATCTAGTTGAGGCAGACACTTGAGTTGATCTTCTTATTAGGCACTGTTGCTCGACTGACTCAACTTCACCGTAATTGACAAACCAGGGCACTAGTAAGTGCACTTTCACTTTCAATTTATGTGTAACCTTGTATAACCATCCTAGCCTTATTTCTAATTATATTTCCAAGCTCGTCAGACTTATTTTTGAAAATTGATTTGGTTCCAATGATGTGTTTATCTTTAGGTCTAGGTACGAGATATCAAACATCATTTCTCACAAATTAGTTAAGTTCTTCTTGCATCGCAACAATCCAGTTTTCATCAGCAAGAGCTTCTTTTACGTTAGATGGTTCTATTTAGGATGTAAAACATATGTAATTACATATATTCTCAAGTTTTTTACGGGTATGAACACCAGTAGAGGATTTCCAAGAATCTGTGGTTGGATGATCTTTAACAGTCCTTAGTTCAGAATTAGACTGATTAGATGAAGTATTAGGTTTATCATTTACAAGAACTTCATCATTATCTGAACTTGAGATTGGTGTGTTTAAGTGATCAGCAATGACCACATTGATGGACTCTTGAATCACACTGGTCCTTTTGTTCAAAACCCTATAAGCTCGACTGTTTAAAGAATATCCTAGAAAGATCCCTTCATCACTCTTCGTATCAAACTTTTCCACATTTTCACGATCTCATAAAATATAGCACTTGCTGCCAAAAACTTGAAAGTATTTGACAGTATGCTTTTTATCGAACCATATTTCGTAAGCCGTTTTATTATTACTTTTACTAGTATAAACCCGGTTAATGATATAGCAAGCAGTATTGACTGTTTCAGCCCAAAGATTCTTAGAGAGCTTCATGCTATTCAACATGACATTAGCCATTTCTTGAATTACTCTATTTTTTCTTTCAACTATACCATTTTGTTGCGGAGTTTTGGGCACTGAGAATTCATGTAATATTCCATGGTCACTACAGAACTTCTCAAAACTGCTATTCTTAAATTCAGATCCATGATCACTATGAATCTTACTGATTTGAGAACCCTTTTTAGTTTGCATCCTTTTGAGAACTTTTCTTACTTCTTCAAGGGTTTCAGATTTATCCCTTAAGAAGACTACCCAAGTATATCTGGTAAAATTATCTACAATTACCAGGATATATCTTTTGCCACCTCGACTTTCTGTCCTGGTAGGTCCTACAAGATCCATATGAAGAAGCTCAAGTGGTCTTGATGTGGCATTTGAATTCACTTTTTTGTGTGAGTTCCTTCTTTGTTTGCTAATCTAGCATTCGCCACATATTTTATCTATTTTTTGTAGTTTGGGAAAACCTCTTATAAGTTCCCGTTTGCTCAATCTATATAGATTTCGGTAATGTACATGTCCAAGACGTTTGTGCCACAAAACAGTCTCATTTGTATGGACCATGTAATATGATTGATTAGATGAGCTGGATTCACTAACAATATAGCAGTTTTCAGATGTTCTTCGTCCAGTTAGTATTATTGAACCCTTGTTGTTTAGAATCTCACAGCTTTGATTAGAAAACTTTACATTGTGATTATTGTCGCATATTTGAGATATGCTAAGAAAGTTATGTTTTAGTCCTTCAATATATAAAACATTATTGAATAAAGGAAGGTTATAAAGTTGAACCATACCTTGGCCAATAATCTTACAATTGTTGCCATCACCAAATGTGACTGAACCATCAATCATAGCTTTGAGATCGGTGAATAATCATTTATCACCAGTCATATGCCTTGAACATTCACTGTCTAGGTATAACTTTGAATGGCTTGACGCTTTAAAAGCAGTGTGGGAAACCAAGCAAGAGACCGTAGGAACCCACTTCATAATAGTTTTGGGTTTAGGAGTATAGTGGGTCTTCTTTTGATTGTAGTTGGAGTGACCCACTGAGTTAGATTTTAAGATCTCCTTAAGAAGATTAATTATTTTCTCAGCTAAAGGGTTTTGGTTCTAATGTTTATAATAGTTTTTCAGTTTTTAAAAAGAAGTTTTAGAAAAAACTTAATTTGTACTTTTCCCTTTTAAGTTCAAGGTCTCTCCTTTTACAAACTTAGGAAACGTATTCTTATGTTTGAGAGGAACATTTTTCTCATAGCCCAAACTGGATCGATCGCCACATTTCCTTGATCAAGATGTTTTTTGTCGAAACAAAACGGCGAATCTTATTTAATAAACTAACTAACACTCTGTTCTGAATGAAAGATATACCGCAGCGATCTTTCTTCGGACTAATGTAGTTGTCCACTTCACATCCAATAGACTTCCACCAAAAAGTGTCAGAGAAGATCAAGTCAATTTTAATTAAAGATAAATAATGCCAAAATGATGACAGTTTCTGGAGAGAGCTAGCTTCTTGTACGAGAACGATTCAAACATCATTTAGTCAGCACATATCTAAGGAAGAGGAGCAAGTCTTCTCTTTGCTTGTAGACAAGTTCTCATTCGAAGAATAGGCTGCCTTGGTCTGGCGGTTCTTTCACAACATCCCTGTGAATATGATGGTAAAGTTTCTTCCATGGCTTTCTTCCTCTATTTCACTTGATGAGCATCAAGATATGTTGAAATACTTGTGCAAGATAGTCCTGGATGAAAATCTTCTTTAAAAGGTCATATTCACTTGGATGGAAAGGGAAAATACTACTATTATCATTAAAAGTTCTGAAGATGTTCCTCAACTGCAGTGCTGTGTGGATCCCAAACGTGGCTAGTTAATAGATCGAACAGAGAAAGGTGGTGCGCTTGTGAATCTTCCAAGACTGGAAAAAGGAAACATTTGGAGTCAGCAGTTGATTCAATTAT
Organism: Magnolia kwangsiensis; assembly: GCA_037074715.1. NCBI lineage: Eukaryota > Viridiplantae > Streptophyta > Magnoliopsida > Magnoliales > Magnoliaceae > Magnolia > Magnolia kwangsiensis. Next base: position 34,911,690 of record CM073585.1, on the reverse strand, counting down.
AGCACAACCAATTGATGAAATATTATAATGGCATAATTCTATAAAAAGAGAGTTGAATGATATAGCTGACTAGGCAAGGAAGATACAACTTTCAGGAGATTTCTCTGATCTATCAACTTTTAATGAGAGGTTACAATTTATTGCCAAAGTATGCATCTTCCACAGCGTTGCTGAGGATACGATTATATTCCCAGCAGTAGATGGGGAATTATTGTTTGTTCAGGAGCATGTTGAAGAAGAAAGCCAATTTGACAATTTTAGATACTTGACAAAAAGCATTTAGAGTGCTGGAGCCAATTCAAATTTAGTTGATTCTTATGCAAAGCTTTACTCACATGCTAACCAAAAAATGGGCATCATACCGAAGCACTTCTATGGAAAGGAAGTTGAGGTTCTTCCTCTTGCTCATGAGCATTTTGGTCCTATAAAACAGCAAGAGCTTCTGTATGAAAGCTTGTGTGTGATACCAATTAAATTGGTAGAACACATCTTGCCATGGTTAGTAGGATCACTTAGTGAATGAGAAGCGAGGTCTTTTCTTCAAAATATGAACTTAGCAGCTCCAGCTTCTGATGCCGCACTGGTTACACTTTTCTCTAGCTGGGCACGCAAGAGTCATGTCCGGGATGTTTCCAAATCGAAAAAATTCATATGTTTATCTTTGAGTGCAATTAGTGACCGTCCGTCTTTTCGTCTGTGAAATGGACAATAACTCTTCCGAAATTGAGCATGCATGCCAAGGATTCATGCGTATGGAGGCTTGAAAGATGAAATATAGTGATATCTGGAAAAATAAGGGTTTGATCTTCTTTTACAAGGGGTATCATCCTACCAAGTATGGTTAAAGGATAGTCGAAGTATATGGGAACATGGAAAATTTGCTAACAGATATTAATTGGCCTTCATCAGATGAGCATGTTGCTGAAGAAGTTTTTACCTTCTAACAATGACCACCATTAACAATAATGAACCCTAAGGAAATCATGTGGATGAGAAGTTAGTTCGACTGAATCAGGTGTTGCTCGCCAGTAAATAGATGGATCAATTACGGCCAATAGAGACTCTGAGGGCATTGTCACAACTTTCATATGAATTAGCTATTTCGAGAGTCTTAAGGGAACAACAACAGATATTACCGAAGAAAGAAAAGCATAACAAAGGGTTGTCAAAAAAGTAAAAGATTGGATCTTCTAATGAAGAGAACATGAGTGATTCTACAAATAAGAAACTAGAGAAGGAGTTTGGATAATTTAAGGACTAAAGGAAACATACAGTCAAAGAAGGATAAAATACTACTTGTGCGAAATCAATCGTTAGTTGCAGAAGCAATCAAATTGCCATGGTTAAAGTATTTAGAGGAAATGAAGCAAAGAAGAAAAGAATATCCTGCAGGAAATGACCAACAATAGTAAAACTGTCATATATGAAATAAAAGAGAAAGTAGTGACATATGGTCCCAATTGAAGATATTTACTCAATAGAAGGACAGGCAAGAAGAAATCAAGACAAGTATATTTATAATGATCAATATATCATTATAAATTTTCATCAATATATTTTTCAGTTCAACAAAATATATTATTCCTGAATACCGAGAAGAATCGCTACATTTTGACCAAGAAGATTCGCGAAATTTTAACTTAGAAGATTTATGGCGTAATTATTCAGGGGGCAGACAAAGGCATACAAAATATGTTATCCTTGAAGATAAACTACAGTTTTGATTATGATTGGGGGCAAAGCTACGCTAAGCTTAGGTAAAAAGTATGAGAAGATGCGACGTTATTATATTTGTTAAAGGTTACAACATCGTGGTTTTGATTACGAAGATTTCCAGAGAAATGCTTCCTAATCAAATGGGGGCAAGACAAACAAGTAAAAATTTGTGAAATATATTTCTCACCATAGAATATATTTCTTTTATGTATATGAATAAAATGCAGGCTTTCAAGCATATCAAGTCATCGCCAAATGTAAAGCGTTGATGACCGTTGTCAAGCTTTGATGACCGCTGTCAAGTGATGTCGATTGCTGGCAAGCGATGATGATTGTTATCAAGCATTGACGATTGTCGCCGACGTCGAAGATTTCTGTCAGAATCGTCAGGTACAGATGATTATCATAAAATTAACAACTATCACTGTCATCATCAATCGCTTATCAAAATTGCTATCATCGCAAGCTGATACACTATTTTAAACACAATATGAATATTCTCAAATCATTATCAGCAATGGCGAAATACCAATTATTGATCCACCATCTTTTGGTAGTGGAATAAACTGTATAGCCAACCACATATAAAGTTGGCGACAATGATGGTTGCTCATCATTTAAGGCAGCCTAGCCAAGCCTATATAGCCAACTACGCATAAGACCTATATTATTCAGGACAACAGTGTGGAGCTGGCGGCCCTAAAAAGCCCATATAGGCTGCATCACATGTATACCCATGTGGGCAGTGGATGAAGCAAGCGACTGAAAGCCCTAAAGGTCAAAAAGTTATAAAACGGCTAGTCACGTGTGAGACCAAAGTCGTCTATGAGCTCTCCGACAGCGTCATGGATGTGGATGAAAATACCTTCCTAAGAATGGTTCTGAACTCACAGACGAAGAAAACCTAGATCCCTGGTTTGATTTTGGTATAAACTCGTGAGGAAGAGCTTAAACCTACTCATTGATAGACCGGCGACCTTGGATTTGGTACCTAAGGTAGCTAGGTAAAGCCCCGCGAACTCTAGAAAGTTACTGTGGCCATCCTTATGCGTAAATCCCATTTACGGCTGTGATTGCTCCAACTACTAAAGAGCCTAAACTATGTGAAGTATCTAATAAAGTTAAGTCTAGTCAAGTCAATTCTAGTCTGGTAAAGTTAAGGTTAGTCAAGTTCAGTTCAATTAAGTCATGTCTAGTCAAAGTATGGTCAGTCAAGAGTATACTATCTCCACTGCTCAAAAGCATAAACTAAGTGTAGCATTCAAAATGCTACAAATACATATTTCACTTTAGATATGCTCAAATATACAATTTCCTGATGGAAATTTTAAATATTGAGTAAACAATATGCAGAAATGCGTTTCTCTTTAATCAGGTTCAAATTACAGCAATGGCAAATGACTTCAAGATATTTGACAATTATCTATTCAAAAGTCTAAGTCTTCAAGGTCAATTAATATATTGACAAAATCTGTAAGGTTTGTTCGTCTCTCACCTTCTCGATGAATAGAGAGATATTATCGCACAAGATTCTCAAAAGGGAGTAGAGAATAAACTAGTGAAGAATTATTATTCTCCTGGACAATATAAGGATTCAGATATATTCTTTGGGTTTGTTAAAGGAACAGTAAAGATTATCTATCCTTCAGGAGTATCATCAGGCTTTATTTCAGAAATATTATCTTCTGAAGAAATCGTTATGCAACATTGACCAGGAAAGGGAGCAGGATCCATGTCTTCAAAGTAATCTATGCCTTGGTCTTTCTGATAATATCTTATGCATGGCAGAAGGATTCATATGGTATAATTTACTTAGTAATAATCACGCGTTAAGTAGTATTGATGATATCATCCATACATCCAACTATAAGAAGCATGAGCTGAATAATTATAGTCAGGAAATATGAAGCATGACCTAGTGTGAACATTCAAGAGTTGCTTCTATATCCAGGCCCAGTCATATGGTCTAATGTTATAACTTCTTACTATTTTAATAACGACATGACAAGTCTCTGAGTACTGAATTAGATGAAGACAAAGAACAAAAGATTATCAAAAGAGATGAAATCATTTTTTCTATGGTTTTCGGAAAGCTATTAAATGGGATTGGAAAGAAGTCTTCTTTATTTTTCAGAGTCAGCAAAAATCTAAGGAAAAGTTTATGTTAAGGAGCACAAGCTAGAAACAACTCAACCAAAAAGACTCAACGATTAAATCTTTGAAGTTGAAGATAACATCCCAAATACACGATATAATGAGCAAATAATACAATGCGAAGCACGTGATAGAGCCTAAAAGAGAGAAGAAACTTTCAACATATATTTTAAAATTATAAATGCTTCATAAAGTTAAAGTAAAATTTTTTATAATGAATTAAGATACTGATTCCAATCAAATTGGCGGGAAAGAAAGCCTGAGTTATACGGATCATGAATAAAGGAAACAATTGAAAGAGTTGTTACAGCAGGAACAACATTAAAGGACAATCCCCTAGATATAAGAAAATTTTCTGATCAAGTTGCTTTAAGATGACGTTGCCATAACTATTATAGTGGCAAGTTTCGATTAAAACATCTGCTCAACGCTACTAGCTAGGGGCATTCCAATATTCCATTCAAGCGCGATCATTTCAGTCTTCCATTCAAGTGTGATTATTCCAGTCTTCCATTCAAGCGCGATTATCCAGTCTTCCATTCAAGCACAATTATTCCAATCTTCCATTCAAGCGCAAGCATTCAACTCTTCTGTTTGAGCGCAATCATTTGAACACAAGCATTCAAGTCTTTTGTTTGAACGTGAGCATTCCAGTCTTCCGTTCAAGCGTAAGAATTCAAGTCTTCCATTTAAACGTAATCATTCAAGTCTTCCGTTTGGGCGCAATCATTTCAGTCTTCCGTTCGAACGCGATCATTCAATCTTCTAGTCAAGTATGATCATTTAGTCTTTCATGCAAGCATAATCATCCAGTCATCCTTCAGTGCCAGTTCATTCAAGTTCTTCGGGCAGAGGAAGATTGATCCTCCATTTGATTTTAGGAATCAATCGAAGAAGGATCGAGGGGGCATCTGTTGAGGCATAAAAAATATTCCATTGCATTGGTCAGAGAATTCCATGATACAGATCTTGTCCAAGGGTATTTTTGGTATTTTGGTAAAAATCTATGTCCAGGGGTATTTTGGTAAAAATCCATGTCCGGGGGTATTTTCGGTATTTTGGTAAAAATTCATGTTCGAGGGTATTTTTGATATTTGGTAAAAATCCATGTTCGGGGGTATTTTATGTATTTTAGTAAAAATTAAAGTTAAGGGGTAGTTTAGGTATTTCAGTAAAAAAGCATTGAAAAGGGTATTTTGGTAATATTAGGGTGCATGTGTCATTTTAATGGAATGAGGTTGTACAACATCATTTAAGGGAGAGCTTGGTGGACACCGTTGTTTAAAGGAGGAAGATGATCATTGTGTGAAGGGATAAGTAGTGGTGATTACCACTTTGTAAGAGTGGTGGGGCCTATAAATACCCCACTCCTGCTTCATTTGAAGGGATCAGATCGGTTATGGAATCAGTTGATGGGCCAAGAAATGAGAGAGAAGAAGGAGATAAGAGAGGGAGAGCGTTGTGCGCATCATGTTGTGCACTAGGAGTGTTGTGCTGCGCACAACACATTCTCCGCATAAGGAAATTTTCTGCACAAAGCATCTTCAAAGTATCTCTACACAAAGCCTCTTCAAAGGACCTTCACACAAAGGCATCTACAAAAGAGTTCCGCACAACACCATGGACACTGGAGCTTCCGCACAACGCCATTCTGCACGACAGAAGAGAAGAAAGCTTGGTTGCACCATTTTTTATGGACTTCTTGTCCTAATGAGGTTTTGAGAAATCCGTACCGTCCACCAGATTCCTCTCGAGATTTTGACCATGAACAGTGACTTTTGATCATCCGTTGGTGTGGCCCACTAAGATAATTAGGCTGCAACGGTAGCTGAATGGTCCACTTGCGATCGTTATTACGATCATACGAACGAGCATGGTCGCTAAAGATCAACATGGCCTCGATGGGTTTTACTCCCTTTACCTAATGAACGGTTCAGATCCACCTTTCGTTACATGATGGTGGCCCACTACAGATGAACTGAGCCTTTATTTTGCAACAGAGTCAACGTACGTCGATTCTGTGAAGTGTGTTGGTCCACTTATTAAAACTAAGTGGAGAATCCAGTCTGTCCATTGATTTTAAGACGAAAAACTATCCGGAAAGGAGTGTTTTTGGAGTGAAATCGGTGCAGCCCATGAGCCTGTCTATTCCACCGTCCATTTCATTTTCAATGGTTAGGATGTTACAAAAGCACGCATGGTTTCAAAATGCCACCTTGGTAAGGGTTAAATCTCTCTTCTGTACACAATGGACGGTACAGATTGATGAATTGAATGTGGAGTAGGCCCCACTAAGAAAATTACAAACGGACAGTGTAAACATTATTTGTGTTTATTTGAATTGGGAAGAAGATGTCGGTCAGCACACACTGACCAACTTTGGCTGAAACAGTGCATGGCCGGTGCACTTGTGCACCGTGTACACGTGATGTACGTGGGTCTCATCTTGATGTTCGTGGGAAATCTTCTCCGTTCATCAGCTTTCTCAGCTCATTTAATGTGTTAAGACTAAATTTAGAATATATCCAGATATTAGGCGGGACCCAAATCAGAATTTTAGAGGCTGATCTATCAGTTTAGCCATTTCTACAGGGATCCAAGAGTTGAAATTTGATGTGCACGGCTAATTTGTGGTCCCAAGGCTACACATAAAGTTTCAAGTCGATCAGATGGTGGCAACCCTGTAATTTTACATTCTAGGTGGCTTTTTAGGCCCGTTTAACATGAACGTCCTGATTTTCCTAGATCTTCACCATGTAAATTCATTTATCTCAGTCCCTTAGCTGTCTCTGCTCCACATTTCAAGAATAATTCAAGGAAGAATGACTGGAAGGATATTCGGAACTGACCACAATGGTCAGATCAAGTGTTTTAAGCCTACACAATCCCCATCTTCTTGAAGATTAGTTGATCAATTTAACATTCCTCCTAAGTCTTAGGAGATGACTGAAGCAACTGTCCAAAGGTTTTCAAAATTTACTTTGGACTGTTTTCTCTTTCATCCATTCTGTTGCATTAATTGTAATTTGTTTTCAGAATCAAGGGAATCCGAGGATGTAAATGAACTCAGAATAAATGTGATGAATGTTCTCTCATTGAATTCTTTGTTATCATTGATTAAATTCCACAAATCAAACGCATTTATTTCTTGTCGAAACACCAGATAAAAGTTTTTCTAACTTTGGATCTCCTTGGGCATATTTCCATGTATCCTTCAAACTTAAAAGAGAAGAGACTTCAAGTTTAAGGTTTTCATTTTCAAATTTCAGACTTTCAAACTAGGAGGTTCTGAAATCCAAATCACAATTGTATTTTTCAAAACAATCTGAAATATGGGATTTTTCTAAAACAAGGGATTCAAAATTTTCTCTAAGCTTTGAAAATCTTTCTTTTTGAAGTTTAAGTTTAACAGCAATTTTACAGCTTTCCTTATATAAGGCATTGTAAGCATCTTGAAGATCATCTTCATTTTCACATTCACTGTTCAGATTTTCTTCACTTGTTGAATCATTATTTAAGAATGTCAATTTGGATAGAGTCATAAGGGCTTTCACTTCATTACTCGACTTGGTTTTCAGAACCTTCTGAATCAGAAGAGGCTTCAGAATCAGAAGATTCATCCCAAGTAGCCAACATACTCTTCTTTTTAGGTTTGTCCTTTTTAAGACACTTGTTTGCTAAATGCCCATATTCTTAGCAGTTGTAACATTGACTATCTTTTAAAGATTTTCAAGGCTTAGATTTAGATTTTGATCTTTTCTTCTCATTAACTTTTTGAAAACAACCCTCTTTTTGCTTTTGAAAATTTTATAAAAAAATTTCGCTAAAAGGGTCATATCATCTTCAGAATTTTCTAAATCAGAATTGTTTTCTTAAGAAACATCTTTAGAAGACTTAAGGGCAATAGATTTTTCTTTAGAAACCCAACTAATTCTTCTACTCTCATAGTATCGGTATCACGAAGTTCCTGGATCGCAGTTATTTTAGAATTAAACCGTTCAGGAAGTGAGCATAATATTTTTGCACACACTTTACTTTCTGGGATTTTATCTCTAAGACCCCACATAGAGTTTATAATGTCATTTAATTTAGTGTAGAAGTCCATAAACATTTCATTTTCTTCCATATGTATTTCCTCAAATTTAGTTGTGAGGATTTGGACTTTAGATTTCTTGACAATTGATGTACCCTCGTGTGTCATTTTTAAAATATTCCAAGCTTGCTTTGCAAATCACAGGATATAATTCTTTTGAATTCATCTGGTGATAGTGCGCAAGTGATTGAATTTAGTTCTTTAGGATTTGCACTACTCTAACTTTTCTAAAGTGTGCTCCATGAGAAATAAGGTGTTATTCTCATTGATTTTGAACCATCGATCCCAGTTACTTCAGTGATAGGAGGGGTCCATTCATTTACTGTGGCTAGCCACACACTTTCATCCATGGATTTAAGGAAGATCCTCATCCTGGCTTTCCAATAGGCATAATTGGTGTCATCGAAAGGTGGAGGCCTAGTGACTGAAAGGCTATCAAAATTTAAAATCTTAAATATAGCTTAGATCGTTAGCTCAGGAAATAAATCCAGATAAAAAGAATTAAAACGAGCTATTCGGCTTTGATACCACTTGAAATGGCCAAGCTATATGTCCTAGAGAGGGGGAGGGGGGGGGGGGGGGGGGGGGGGGGGGGGGGGTGAATAGGACTGCCAAATCAAAAAATAACAGCGGGATTAAAGAATGAAAGATAGCCAAATAAAGAAATTAATTCACAATGTTGTATTAAAATGCAACCTCAAAATTTAAGTCTTGAGAGGTTGATAAAAATGTTGTTCTAAGGACAACCTTACACCAAAAACCAGAGTTTATGGTAGGACAACCTTATTTCTAGAAAGGTTTTTATATCAAAAACTCAAACTAAAGAGGAATAAATAAATAACAAGGAATAGAAATCCTAAATTATTACAACATTCCCCACTGTGCTTGAAATGTAAATATTACAACATTTACATTCACATTCACATATACATCCCACAAATCTGAATGATCAAAGATAGAAAATATAAAGCACACATCCAAAAAATACAAAGAGTTATAGTGGTTTTCCTGTGTGTATACCAACTATTAAAAAATTGCCACACAGATTGCTACTCCACTCCTAATATCCTCACATAGGGGATATTAACGTTCACTATCAAAATAGGTTTTCACAGGTTCACCCAAAGCCTTCATAATTGGCAGTAATATAATAGTTATTCTTAAAAAAAAAAAAAAAAACCAAGCCCATCCATGGGCACCCAAAACAAACCATAAATATTTATCCCTTCTATGGGCATTTTCAACACAACTAAAAAAATTTGTTAGGCTCTGCAGGTTAGGAAGCCATCACATACACTCATGTAAACATAGGGCATACAAAAAGATACCCATGCCCTAACGTGGAGATGAAAGTAAGGTGTATGTGATGGCACACAGACTGTCTTTTCATGGTGGAGGTGCAGAGGAGGATGGTGCAGTATCATCCCGTCGGCAGGTGAGTAGGTCCACCAATTGCTGCACCGTTTGTTGCACTCCATTTATCAAGTGTTCCATGACAATAAACCATGTATTTACTGACTCCTTTAGCTGGGTGACATCTTATTGTATTGCTCCAATCCTGTCTTGATGGAGCTTAAATCTTTTCGCATGCCCGGGCTCTGATGTGGACGGAGCTTGATGAGGCACAGGAGGTTCATTCCCAGCCATTTCAGCCCCTTCAGTAGGAGCATCACCTTCACCTCCTCCTTCTTTATGAATTCCTTCTTTCGGTGGATCCACTGAAAACTTGTGGAATTTTAAATCCATCGTTCGAATGTTGTTCTTGTTGAAGACATGAAGGGGAAGTTCCGGATCGTTGGTAGTTAGAAAGCCGATGGCATTTCACACAGTGTGTATAATCTAAGGATAGGGCAAGTGAACATTCTGGGATGTATGAATGACATAGACTAACTGATGTACAATGAGGGTAGGGAGGCAAGCCTTGATCCCTTTGGCTATGGAGTAGACTATCATAGTCATAAACCCAGTGAGATCGGAACGGTTGGTACTTCTAGGATAGATGTTGGAAGTGAAGATACCATGCAAGATCCGAAATTGCGGTTCCACGAACTTGGATTTTAGTGCATTTCCTTAGTGCCAAGAAATTTCATGACCATGACAGAGAAACTTAGTGACCATGGATCAAGTTTCAATATTTTCAAGATCCATATCCGGAAGACTATCAAGTTATAAGGTAAGACCAAAAATTCCAGCAATAGACTCAGGGGTGATCTCCACATCATCATCATCAATAGACACAATGATGGAAGGTGGATCAGACATAGGAGAATGACATGAAGTGAAAAAATTGTACGTCCGTTCATAGTGGCATGGCCCACCAAAATCAAGAATGGGCAACCAATCAATTGCAGCAAAAAGGGGTTCCAGATTATATGGTATTAAACAGTCCCTATTTACCTTTTGCTTATGAATAAGCTTCCTACCAGTGTACTTAGCCAAAACTGAATTCACTCTAACTGGACGAGGTGCCGGAGCCTCAAATTAGGACCTGCCACGTGATTCTTGTCTAGTGCATTAGCGTGTAGGGGTCCCGAGTTCAGGAGCTCTTGCTCTTCCTTTTGAGGCAAGAACTTTTTATCGAGAGGCTCTAGAAGATTCTCCCGGATCGAACGCCTTACCTTTGTCCTTACCCATTTGAACAAACAGAGATTTTAAAGATTTGAGGAAAATCGGACAAAATTTCTTTTTGAAAACCTAAAGATACCCAAACCAAAAGCAAGATGGAATCTTGAAAAGGAGGAGTGATAGGGGTAATATTGGTATCGAGGAACATCGATGACTCCTTAATGGTTTTTCGAGTGAACCAACGGAAGGTAAAAGGACTTTTTGATGAAAAATGTGATTTTTCCCGCTCGATTGCCTTATATCGAGTGACAATCTTCGATATCATCGACTAGTGTTTCGATTATATCGAGATACCCCACCCGATATTATCGAAACTAGCTTCGATATCATTCTCGATCATATGACTCTTCCCATTCTAGAGATGCGTCGATGATAACGACCTCTAATCGATTAATCGAGAATCCACATGACTTATCGATGGACATATCGAAGGTGAATAATTTTCATTTTTTCGCACTTCCACAAACTTTCATGTATAGTATAGAATATCTTTGAATCAACAGTATACACAATAAAATTTTGTACAAGCATTATACAAATCAAAATTATAGACATTAGAATGTTTATATATAAAAAGATTGAGGTGAGAGACCTCAAATGTATCATTAGGAGCTCAATAAAAAGTGCATCATTTCAGAAAATATCTAGATCTCGATGCATGACCTAGACTTGTCTTTTCATGCTTAATATTTCAGGGCATATGAATAGAGTGAGTTATCAGGTAATTTAGCTTTTCTTTCACTATCCATTTTGTGACAGAATTTTTTACTGTGGTAGATTTAGTTTTCTTGTTTATCTCAGCCACTTAATTCACTACTTCATTCTGTTAGTCATTCTAGGTGGTGATGCATGTGTGTTTCTTCTATCCATATTCCTAGGTGGATTCTTGACATTTTGTATTTCTCTGGTTGGTTTGAATCTACCAATATGATTTTGACCAGGGTTATGTTGAGTCCTCCTAGGTGTCAAGCACTCAAACTTATAATGACCCGAATCACCACATAAACGACAAACTGGAGTAATTCTTCTATTACTACCTGAAGCAGCAGATTTTTCAGTTGTTGGTTCTGCATTTCCTGTCTTTGTTTTAACTTTATCATATCCTAAGGTGCTCTTGTCCTTTCCAGGTCTTCCCATACCTAAGAGTTTTTCTAACTTCTCACCACTCTGGGAAAACTCATAGCTTAGTGATTTTTTTAGATTCTTCTAAATCAAACAGGAGTGTATGATTTTCGTTTTGAAGAAGCATGTTTTTGTCTTTTAATTGCCCAACTTGTTTGTTCAGTTTTTTAGACTCGGATTTAAGGAAGGTGTTAATTTTCTCTAGTCTATCATTATCTGAATGATATTGCTGTAAATCATTGATTAGATGTATATTAATTTCCAAAGTTTTGTCCAGATCTTTTTGCAGTAATTCCTTTTTATTTTCAGATATTCCAAGTCTTCGAACAATGTTGATGTTTTGAATGTAAAGTTAATTGTAAGCATCTTATAGTTTATTCTGTTCTCCTTCTTCTTCCTTTTCAGTTTCTTCATTGTCTGATGGAAATGATTCAGTGGCTTGTGGTTCTTCTTCATTCTCAGTTTCAATGGAAATAATTGGAGCAATGGAGACCATAAGAATTTTCAAAGATTTCTGATCTCCATCGCTCTCTGAGTCACTAGATTCTGAGTTTGACTCTTCTGTATCATTCCATGTGGCAACCATTGTCGTATCCTTAGTTTTTCTATTTGGGCATTTAGTAGATAGGTGTTCAAACTTTTGACAGGCATAACATTGTAGTTCTTTAGTCTTTTTACTAAATTTACCTGTAGACTGTCTGTTGTCCACCCTTCTTCCTTTAAATGGACGGCCACGATTTTTCTGAAAGAACTTTCTGAACAGTTGAGCCAACAAAGCCACTTCCTCATTTTCATCTTCTCTTTCACTTTTAATGTCCTCATTTGTTATTTTCTTTGAAGTCTCGAGGATAGTATTTTTAGATTTTGGGGTTTGTTTGAAGTGTAGTTCAAATGCTTGTAGGGAACCTACTAGTTCTTCTACTTTCATTTCATCGATGTTCCTACATTCTTTAATGGTTGTTACTTTAGGATTAAACTGTTCTGGTGAAGATCTTAGTATTTTTCAACAGATTTTTGGGATCGAAACTTTCTCACCTAATCCACCCATGGAGTTGCAAATGATATTCAATTTTGTCAAAAACTCCATGAAGGTCTCATGCTCTTCCATTCTAAGACTTTCGAACTATGATGTCAGGAGTTGCAGTTTAGGTCTCTTCACAGTGCTTGTTCCTTATGAGTCATTTTCAACAAATCCCATGCTTCTTTGGTTGTCCCACACATACTGATTTGATTGAAAATATCTTGGGACACAGCACAGTAGATAGTATTCATAGCTTTAGCCTCAGCAATTAGGTTTTCCTTATCGAATGTAGTCCATTTTTCTTTAAATTTTGGTTTAGAGATAGTTGTGCCATTTTCAAGTACTATCTGTTCAAGTGGTGGCATATATCCTCTTTCAACTATATCCCAAACATCAAGATCCAAAGATCTTAGAAAGTAGTGCATTATAGCCTTCTAGTATGCATAATTTGATCCATCAAATACTGGAGGTCTAGAGACCGATGAGCCCTCTCCTTTGGCCATATTCCCAACTTCAGTCAAGATCACTTTCTAGGCGGTGAAGCCCTTTAAGGGAGACCCGCTTTGATACCAATTGAAATTGTAGTAAAGACCGCTCTAGTTGAAGTAGGACTATGCCAATATGTCTTAGAGGGGGGTGAATAGGACTTTTATAAAAATTTTATGGTTTATTTAAAAACCTATCAAACCTGTCGTGAGTAGGAATGCATGAATCAGGATTTCTTCAAGATAACCCTAATGGCTTCCAAGCTAATTAGAGGTTCCAATCACAAAACTGATTTAATGATAAATATGATGCAATTTAGAGTTTATGATGGATGTAACTGTGTGTGAGGTGTGATCAAATATGAAAGCATTTAATGAAATCACACAAGTAATCAAAGACAAACATTAATCACAAACACAGTCATTTTTATAGTGGTTCGAATACTTGTCTACTCAACTCCCGACAGACGCACTCAACCCTTGAGTGTGCTGAATTTCAGTAAGGATGTTTCACATGGTTCACCTCAAACCAGAGGTTTTAAATTAGGTTCACCTCTAACTAGTATAACCTACACATAGGCTGACAATTTATGCTCCTACGAGCAACGGTCAACACATAACACCTGATTTTAAGTACACTGGCCAAGGATCCACACAAGAAACCTCTCACATTTATGCTCTCATGAGCAAGGGTCAACACAAAGTACTCACTTTTAGGCACACTAGCCAAGGACCTTCTACAAGGCCCTAATTATTTATGCTCTCCATAGAGCGAGGGTCGACACAACGCACCCACCACGTACACTCCCGCCGAAGGCCTCCTAGAGGACTTGCAAGGGATGAGAAACACCTTAGACCCAATCCTGCAAAGGAATGATCAAAAGGGTCCTCTGGACTGTAATAACTTATAAATAAGCAGAAGAGTCCCTTTTAGCTTGTTGTCAAAGATCTCCTCCTTTGTTAATGAAGAGTCTTCTGCTTCCTTGAATCGTAACTCAGAAGATGTAACAATGCATGACAATGGGTTGGGTCAAGGTTGTAATGGAATCCTACTCTATTGAAAGTTTTCCTATAAGGAAAATGGAGTGATTCCAATCATCTGTGCATTCTAAGCATCCCAGCTTAATTATTGTCATTAAGGTGGTAGTCGAAGGATCCTTGAATGCGGAAGTTCATTCCCCAATCCACTCTTTTGAATGTCCATGATGAGGGTGGATTGGAGGATGAACTTTCATGAGAGAAAGGGCTTTGGGTAAATGAGGTTAAACACTCAAAAGCACTCTCTTCTTTCTTTACCAGTAACTAAAGACAAGTTCTCTATATATAGGTAAAAAGTTCCAACAGATATAAAATGGTCACATTTATGACAGAGTTCGATATCATCGAGCATATACTCTCAATTGCATCGATTGACCACTCGATGACATAAACTCAATTGTCATACGCTTTTGAAACCTTTTGCCAGCTGGTCGAGGAAATCAAAACCTACGTCGATGTCATCGAATTACGAATTTCGATTTCATCGACACGAGGATCGATTCCTTAACATTTGAAAATGAGAGAGACATTGCCTTTAAAATATTTCAGGTTAAGGATATGATCGAGGTACACTCGATATCATCAGAATTTAAATGTCGATGATATCGATAGTCGTGTTGATGCATCGATAAATTCAAAGGATTTCTAGTTAAACTTGCTGGACAGTTTATGTCCATTCTCGATGTAATTGACATAGCTTTGATATCATCGATCTTTGAATATCGATTCTATCGAGTGACCCTAGATCCAAGATAGAAACCATATGAAAATATGTTGGTTAACTGTGTGTCCAAGACCGATATCATCGAAATTTAAATTTTGAGGATATCGAGGGGAACTTTAATATATCGAAGGTCTTTATGATTTTCTTTAGAAAAACAGGGACACAAACTCTCTGCTATCGATTTAATTGAGTCAACTTCGATAGACTCGAGTTTTAAATTTTGATGATATCGATAATTTTGTCCAGAAGAATATGTGGTTGTAGGACATCTTTTGTCCTCATTTCGATAGTATCGATTGAGTATCGAAGACATCGACAACACTTCTTGATTATATCAATCAGTCTATCAATAAATCGATAGAGGTAGAAAACTTAGAGATTTTTTAAAATTTTGAAAAAGTTTTCTATCTCAAATACCCTATGATATTCTAATCAATTTTAAGGGTTTTAAATACCTAGTGTTTTAGGACATGGGATGTGAGGCTTAGATTTACCTATGGCGAGTTTAAGCACACATCCGGTTGAATTAGATAGTTGATTGATCTTCCTATGGAGCTTCTCTGTCTTGTTGACTCAACACTCATGTTAATTGACAAACCAGGGCGCTTTCTTGCACGACTGGTCCTGGACTCAACAAACTTTTGAAATTTAGGCGCAATAAGAGAAAGTCGTTTCATGACTGGTCGTAGGACTTGCACGACCGGTCGAGTGGCCTCCATGACTGGTCGAGTCCTATCCACAATTGGTCGTGTGGAACGAAATTTTGTCGCTGGACTTTGAACGAGGCTGCAGGACTGGTCAAGCACGAGTTGAGCATTGTTCATATGACCAGTCGAGGAGTCTCCTGGACTGGTCGAGGATTTAACAAAAATTCCTGAAAATCAGAAACACCTTAGGATTGGTCGAGGAATTCTTGGACTAGTCGAGCTAGTGCTACGACTAGTCGAATAAAGTACAAGACTAGTCGAGAAACAATCTATGCACTTATAAAATGATCCGATTTGAATTATGTATTCAAAATGACCTACCCTATGGTCAATCTAAAGTCATTCATACCTTATACATAATGTATGAACATTGAAACTTCTTTTCCTTCGGTTGAATGATGCTCTTTGAAGTTCACGAAGCTTGAGATCTTGACATGTATAGAAGCTTGAACATGAGACCTATGAAGCTTGAATTTGACTAACATTGAAGCTTGAGCTTGAGGTCCAAAGTACGTGAACTTTGTCTTGACTTGAAGCTTGAACTTTGAATCTTGAAATATTGACTTCACACTTGATGTTGTACTCGAACATGAACATGTAAACTTGCATTTCTTGAAGTAAAGATCTTTATTCCTGAAAGATGCATTATCTTGAATATGTAGATGTGCTACATAAGACACAGATTCCAAGATGTTTTGACACTATAAAATTTGACAATTATGGGAGCTAGGAACCTTAGCACTTATAAAATCCCCTTGAAGTAGGAGGAATTGAGAATATGGGAACTCAAAATTTTAGGTTCCCTAGCACATTGTTTGGATAACCTTAGGACTTGGAAATGCATCATTCCTTTGAGAATTTCAAGTTTAGTCAATTGGACGTAGAAAATAAACTTAGGTATTGTGAGAGGATAAATGCCCACTATGATGTAATTAATATCAAATGAGAATTTTCCTTGAACTTAACTCTCAAAGAACATTTTTTTAGAAATCTAGGATTCAAACTTTTTCTATAATTTCCCTTAGTTAGAGATAACATTGTCACAACACTTAGTGAGTGAAATGAACTTGGCGGTGTATAACTTTCTTACCCTCCATATCGTATATTAGGCCAAATTTAAACGCTCCCTAAACTTACAAGTCACATTAGGAGTTGTAAATTGAATTACTTAATACATCTCTTTACCTAGAGGTAATATCTCTCATAATTTCTAGTACTTAGAATTGACTAGAGGTGAAGTTATAGAATTTTGAGTAAATTTTCAACCTTAGACTAAGCATATTGGAACTAGATTTGAAATCCCAGATAAATTTAGAAAACTTTCAAACTCAGGTTTCATGTAGAAATCCTTGTCTTGAAATTTTCAAGTAGTTCTTAGATAATTAAAGTACACAGTGAAAGCGTAATAGGCCACGTAGACTTATCATTTATGAGAATATAAAATTACATGATAATTTCGAAGAATCTAAAATAATCAGGATCACGGACTAATGGAAACATGATTAAGCGAAGTATACACGGTTTGACCCAAATCCTAAATCCTAGCAAATCTTAATGATCTCCATGCCCTGATCAAGCAAAGGATTAAGATTTACCAAGATTAGAAAATGATACTAGTGAATCCTCTGTTCTGCGCAGGTAAAGGATCGATGTATCGGGCTCAAACCTACTACAACCATCTATTCGTGTTAGCTCGAACGTTGAAAATGAAAAAACTGCATGGTACATTAGACAACGGGAAAACTATCTTTAAAGGGAAAAAAGAAAATGAAAAGGAAGATATAATGATATTATTAGTTGCCACATAAATGAACTGATAACCTTAGTAACTACAATAGGAAAGGAATGATTTCTAACCTTTAGTGGGACTTAGACACCTTAGTTGATTTGCTAGACAAGGAACTTAAGGGTTGTGGCAAGTTCAAATGTAGCTTATTAGGGGTATATATGATGTGATTTCGCACTTAGACACATACAAGATAGGGTACCCCTTTAGGATAATCTAACCACTCATAATTTTAATAGCTAGGATGTGCGTCATCAAACCTCGATGGTAAACTCTTCATTAAGGGGGGTAGATGAAATGAGCCATGTTCTAGTAGTAACTCATGAGCACTTGCACATACAAATAAACCTAGTGGAAAAATTGAAAAAATGCATAGAGACATAGTAAAATAGATTACCATTCACAATCATAGTTAAAGTATTGAATTTTAGGGACGAAATTCTCTTTAGGGGGTAGTTTATAACACCCTGTACTTTTCAGTACTCGGGTGTCACCATGGAGATCTAAATTAGTATGCATGTGTGTTGGAACACATGTAACTTACCTTACACGTTACCATATTGGACCTCGCTAAATGAGAGAAAGAGAGAGTGGGAGAAGAAATAGAGAGAGAAGGGGAGAGTGATAGAGAAGGAGGAATGAGAGGGGGGGGGGGGGGGGGTTACTTGAGCTAGTGCCACACCAACTCGACTCAGCGAGTTGCTTGTCAAGTTTGGTTAGGGAAAAGAAGTGAGGGAAAGTGAGAAGGGAGAGAGTTTGGATTGTGGCTTGCTACCAAGTCAACTCCACTAAGTTGGCTCGAGTTGGGTATGGGTCTGGCTGAGTCCAGAATCATCTCGTTAGGTAGAGAGGGGAAAAGAGAGTAGTAGGGGGTAGTGCGATTATTGGGTCGTGTCACGTCCCAAACTCGATAACTGGACTCACAAGGAACCCGATGGCCGATTCTGACCATAACAGCCTCTGTAATACCCCATTCTCAGCTCCTGAGATAGGTTCCGATCATGGGATCCTACAAGGAGGATTTCCTTAACAGTATAATCATTCCAATAAGAGCATACCCAAGATCACAATAAGTACATCTGAAAATAACAAAGGACACACATCACAAAATCTACTAAAAATTTGAACTTTTACAAACTTACATCAGGTGCGAAAAGACATACATAAGATAATAGAAGAAAGAAGGAAGAGGATCTGCAACACTAGGTCCTTAGCTTCCACATCTATCCAAGCTCCGCTGCTAAGACGCCAACTTAGGATCTCTTACACGCATCAATCGTGCATAAGCTTATAGAAAGCTTAGAGGGTGGTGAAAGTGTGTGACAATGGTGCTCAGAAAAAGATAGAGAATACAGAAGTGAGCCATGATCAATACTAATGCCATTACCCTTACTAGGGCTATCATGAACTCAAGAAGTTATACCAAGGTAGTATGATAATGCAGGAAGCCATACCAAGGCTATATAGTGCAATGAGTACTGTAATGCAATGAGTACTGGGCGCCATGCCTAGGCAATGCAATATGAGGCTTACACAGCCGATGCAAATGCAATGCGAAGTAATGTCAGTGCTCATATCCAATCCACATATCAAGTACATTTTCATTATAAGAAAATCACCGGGGTCCATTACACTGTTAGATGACTGCGACTCTACAGACCCCACACAGTCAAACGAGCATAAGAGACCTCACTACCTGCCTGTGGACAACCAATTACCAGCAAGGCCTAAGGGTAGCAGACCCATTCATGAGCTGGTCAGACTCAGCCTAGCAATGCATTCTTACATCAAGCGAGTAAGGCCACACCCCTATCCAACCGACTACACGACAGTGGGAGTCACGACCTAACGGTATAAGGCCCTCGTGCACTCATATATTCCACTCGATCACGGCGTTGGAGCAAATCCTTGGTACCATGAAAGTTTTAGAAATTTTACCCATGGGCATCCTATGCACCCTATATGCTCAAGTAACATTTTTGGTGTCTAAACATGGCCATCCACGATGTATCTGTGGAGGCTACAACCCTGATGAAACAAGGGCAATAATGCTCATATGTTATGTAATGCCAGATGCATGAATCACACAATCAACTATGCATCAATTCTAAGCATCCAATGTGCTCAAGAGGAAAACTACGTCCCTCGGGAAGGCAACTTGCAATGCCCAATGGCACAATCATAACCACATACACAATGTCATTTAAGCATATAACGATGCACATGGGCCATGAAGATGGGTCTAGAATCATTATACGATGATATACAAAGTAGTACACTCCTATCCAAGAAGGGACCAAGACTAGGTATTTAGACAATATCCATAAGGAATCCCACCTCTAGTGGAGGCCCATTTACCTAGGGTAGCCCATGAAACTAAGTATACAAACTACGTGTCTAAGTAATATAGAAGTGAGTCTAGCAAGAGTTTAAGATTAGCATCTAATCACATTTAGATACAATTGGGCCTAAAGGGGTCCATAATGGGGACATTTAACCACCATTCCCCAAGAGGCATCTTAACTATGAACTATATGGATACAAGGCCCAAGGCCCTACATTCAAGATAAGAACACAGGTAACCACACACACACACACACACACACACACACACACACACACACACACACACACATATATATATATATATATATATATCCCTCATAATAGGCCATGAGAAAAGGATATCATACCACCTTTAACAACATGGGCCCCAAGAGGGAAATTAAGGCCTAAGTCTCAATTTTCAATGGCCATAGAATCCATGCATTAAGTTGGACTTGGTGGGCAGCTCGCGTACACAATATACGGCCCAAAAATAAGTTTAAGTCTAGATGAAATGGGCCCCACTACATCAGCCCAATAACTATCAATTTAAGAGGGTAACCAAGGGTCCAAAACTATCCTTATCTCAGCCCACAATCCATCAAAATGGTGGAAGTAAGCCCAATGTATGGTTAGGCCAAGCTAGGACCTTTCAACCCACTCTGGGCCCATGGGATGTCCCAAAAAATCTGATCTAAGATGGGGGTCCTTATGTGATCACTAAAAGTGACCTAAAAGAATGCATTGATTAAGCCCAAAGATTATAAGAAAATATAAGCATGTAACATGTACACAAGTTCTCAATATGGTGGGCCCCACAACCAAATAAAGTTCTAACCATACAATTTTACATTTAAGGCCCTTTGATTAACTTTTAGCCCGTTTAACTTCCATGACCTACTAAGGTCCAGAAATTAGTTAACTATGTGAAAACAATCTCATGAATGCCATCTATACTCGCTGGGGGACCCCACCAGATGAAGAGTGTGTATAATTATGAAAAGATTAAGTGGGCTTGCTACTGGATTGTGAGTCCAACAGCAACCCAAAGCAGGGAGTGCTTTCATGATCGGGCGGTCCAAGGCTTGAATAGCCTGAACCAACATACATTGAGGTAGGCTCCACATACATCTATATTTAGACTCAAATAAACGGCCTAGGGTCTATGGTGGACCTTTAACCATCCATAGAGAAACCCATGGGCCCACCTTAGGATCACCCAGGAGGACGTTCAACCTCAACTAGTTTCCAAGAGGTAGTCTGCCACTACTCGAGCATGAAATAAGGCCCAAGGCCGAAGCAATCCATGGCCTAGTGGGCTATACACTGACCCCAATACATAGGCAACCTGGTGGGCTCCTAAGCAAGGTTAGGGCCCAACCATAAAGGTCATGGGTTCACTCATTGTGGTGGGCCTAATGGGTTGCTCATTATCCCAACATATGGGAAATCGTTATATTTAACACAAGTAAGTTGGGCCTCACATCTCGGCCCAAGTATGGATCTATTATGGTCGGCAAGCAAGGGCCCAACCACTTGAGTATTTAGCCTATAAGACCCATAACAATGGCATGGTAAATATAGGACCCAAAGGTCCAACGGGCCTATCAAAATTTCTAGCCCAACCAAGGCTATAAGGCCCATAATTAACTAGGAGACTAGCCCAAGAAGAATCCAATTGGAATGGGCTTTTAATCATGCACTAATTAAGCCTAAAAACTAAAATTAAGATGGTAAGATAACTAACTTAAATCCTCCTCAATAGTCAGAAATACTGCCCCAAAAGAACATTTATAGGCAACAATCATTGGGCTCAATGCCAAATTTCAGCCCACCCGAATTTCTAGGTTGGTTGGAGTCCAACAATAGAAGTATTTATTAATATATTTAATCCTTGTTGGCCTATACACATCACTATGGGACCCACTAGATGAGAGAGGATATGTAACACATATATATCAAGTGAGATATGCCGTTGGAATGCAGACCCAGCAATCCAAGGTAGGGGCATCCCATGGTGAGTAGTCCTACAGGCCTGAGTATTTGGCCCAAAACTAACCCAAATTTGCAGGCCGCACCACGATTAGTACAGAGGCCCGATGGACTTAAAAATTTTCAATATGGTCCTTAAATATTTGGGTCATAATTCCACAAAATTTCATAATTTTTAGATAACTATAAGTATTTTAATTAATTTATATAAATCAGTCTATTCAGAAAATCAAATTGACCTGGATGTCCCAACATGGTAGGCCAGTACGTCCCTTGCCACGGTGTGCACAGGGGTCCATTGTCCCCAAATATTTGTAGGTGGGTCTCAACATGGGTGGGTCACCTCTCTGTAAATTTTTATGATTTTATAATACTTAAAAGTATTTTAATTAATTTAAAGAATACAATCTGTCCAAGGTGAAATATTGCTGGAATATAACTGCCCTGAATTTGGGCCATCCAATGGGTGGGTTCTATGCCTCCAAAATTCATGAAATTTGGATCCAAGGTCCCTTATCAAGACTAAAACAATATAGGATACAAAAATATGGCCCACCTTCTTAGAAAGTATTTTAAAATTTTTATTTTTATGGGACTATGCTGCTGGACTGCACAACAGATATTTCTGGCAGTCCACTATGTTAGACCACCCTTCTAGATGCCCAAATGGGATCCATTGGCCCTGAAATTGTATAAATTGGTCCTACCATGGGTGGGACACCTCCCTACAAAATTTTATAATTTTTGGAAGAGCAAAAATATTTTATTTATGGTTAGCAAGGTTGTAAATAAAATTCTGCTGCTAAAAAAATGTTGTTGGTCCCATCTTGTACAGCCAATGGGGTGGGCCCAGGGCTGCCAAATCAAAGAGGAAATGGGTGGATTTTATACACCTATATATGGACAACAAATGGAGCCCACCAAAGTGGCCCACTATCTCCAAAGTTAAGATGATACATGAGTATTTTCTGCATGCAGGACTGCTGCACAGTCCAGAAAATTTGGACAATCCAGCCCTCTTGGGCCCACTCCATGGAGCTCAAATCAAGGGTGGATGGTGTGGGATCCATCCTACGTTAAGGTGGGGTCCACAATCAGAGAATACCAAAAAAGAATCTGAAAGAAAGGCATTATGAACAGGCCTTGTAACAACATACAAAACCATGCAACAATGGGCATGAAATTTGGACAACAACATGTTGCCGTCCATTTCTAGCCCATTGTAAACTAAATGGAGGGATTAAACCTTAGATTCAACAAAATGGGGTCCACCTAGATGGGCCACATATACTCCAGACCCAAGCTCCTTACAAAATCAACTAAGAAATCAAGCCGTAGTGGCCATCCAACAGATGTAAACTGGATGGGCCTGGACGTCCAGCAGGTAGGCCTGAACGTCCCAAAAATCTGGACGGCCTAGAATTTATGGACACATCAGGTGGGCCATATACATTAGGGACAAATGAGGGAAGGGGAGAGAGAGAGAGAGAGAGAGAGAGAGAGAAAGAGAGAGAGAGAGAGAGAGAGAGAGAGAGAGAGAGAGAGAGAGAGAGAGAGTCACGACCATAGGAGTCCACAACAATCACAACCACATTTACATGATCATGGGTCCCATGCAAGCATGGGCCTTTATAAAAATTAGGAATCTGAGGTGGGGATACCATCCCCACCATGGATCTAGGGTCTAGATGACCCACAAACCTATAAATCAAAGGGAAATCTCATGATGGGGTCCATGGAGAATGACCCCATCATGGCAATCAGGCATGCATAAAGTTGGTTATTGGCCACACTCATGGAGTTATGTAGGACCTCCATCATTGATTGGTGGGTCCTACACATTCTCAATCTAATGAAAAAGGTTCATGCAAGAATAAAGGAAAGAGACTAATCCTATAGATCACCCACCTTAGATTGTTCCAAACTTGGACCTCCTAGCTCCTAGTGCATCGTGGGATCCATATCAATGTGTGAGATTGGATTTAGATGGTTAGATTTAGAGGATTAGAGGGGAAATGAGGCTGAAATGGAGGGAAGATGGGCTAGAATAATGGAGGAAAGTTGTTAGGGAAGAAGAGAAGAGAGAGAGAAATGAGAGGGAAGAGAGAGAGAGAGAGAGAGAGAGAGAGAGAGAGAGAGAGAGAGAGAGAGAGAGTTGTAGGAAAGAAATGATTGCAACCTTATTTGGGGAAGAGAAATTTTAGCTTTTCTCTTGAGAAATGGGGCTTTGGTTAGAGAAATAATAATACGCTAGCAAAAGAAAGCTTATTGGAGGCAATAGGCTAGGGTTATGGGTGTTGTGTAGGTGATGGGTAGTGTAAATTATGGGATTTTAGGTAGTGTTGGGTAATGTGTATTGAAAATTCTGCATTAGGGATGGGACCATCTAGGAAAACATGCACACCACTCTTAGGTGGGTCATGTGATCATGATCAAGGACTATAACATGAGATGCACACAACTTATTATCTATACATCAGATGGACGCATAAGATGCATCGTTGGAACCGCAATGATGATGCGATCGCAATGGCATAGTTTTCTAGTCAATCCGAGTTAGGTCTGTATGACCGAACTCAAGGATGACTGCAAACACTACCCGAAGGTCACGAGTCACTGGAATTTGACCGGTAGGACCGCAGGACCCAAATAAACGAATTGTATACTTACACATACACACATACGCACACGTGAACTCAGGTTAGGTCTCAAAGGTTGATTTTAGGAGCTCGACTCATTATTGAGTCTCAACTCGAGTTGAGTTTAAGAGTCTAGGTTGAGTCCAAATAAGGCTGGACTTGTATGGGGAATAAGAAGAGAGGAAATAAGAGAGAGAGAGAGAGAGAGAGAGAGAGAGAGAGAGAGAGAGAGAGATAGATGTGAATTGTGGTCGAGTCACAACTGAGTTGACTTGGTTGAATAGGGTTCTTATCTTTACTCATCCTCCTGAATTAACTCACTAGGCATTGAGATGGACCGCATCCAACTTCTGCTGAGGATTCAATCCTAAGGGCGCACGTGTTCACTCCCCAAGTGCAGGGTTGTGATGTAGTAATAACTCGGTAAGACCGAGGTCGAATCCCAAGGGACTGAAACTCATACGTATCTAAAACTAACTAGAACTAGAACTAGGCTAAGATGAAATCTAAACTGTATATAATTTGAGGAATAATGGTGAAAATATTAATCTAAAATTTATAGAAATTAGAGGAAAGGAAACTAGGGATTCAGAGGATCCACTTGTAGAGATCAGGGAGGTCTTATGCCTGTTTTATAGAGATTAACTGAACTGTCATTGATCCAGTTTTCAAGAGATGAAAGGTATATGAATTAGAATGGATTCCATCACCAAACCATGCCCAGGAGACTATGGAAAACAACAGAATTAAACTAATTACCAACCAATCAACATGCTATGAAAGTTAAGAAGGGTACCGACATTCGACCATACTCAGGAGACGATGGTGAACAACAGGGCTTCCTAACATCATAAACATAAAGGAAGAAGGACATGATCAAAGCCTTCGCAGACCCACTGTAATTTCAGTCACAACAGACCATTAAAGACTGAGAACATTCCATTAACAAAACTAAAATCAACCATCAGTTCAATCTTAAATAAAAGGAACAAGCAAAGTCTCTCCCATCGCGCTACAAGCTTCACCTCTTAGCCCTAGCTAAGAGGTTTAGCCAGTCATGGATGGGCTAAGTCCCAACAATCAAAGGAGAAAAATAGAAAAATAAAGAAAAATAACAACTAAACTCTAAGCTCTCCCTCCGAAATCTAATGCCCCCTCCGTTTCCTCTTCTCTCTTTATAGCTTCTGACGACAGTGGATGGAAAACAATTCCCACACAAACAGAGGCAACGGAGGAAGTCCGGGCGTGTGCGTAAGGTTTCTGCACTTTGTTCAGCGAAACCGTAAACAGGCCTGCGTAGACAGTTACGTTGGCTGACAGTGGAGTCTATAATCTGTCGTATCAAAGAAATCCATGCCGTCCATTGAATTCATGATGAAAAACTGGTTAGGAAAGGTTGGTTTGTTTCAAATTTGGTGTGGCCCATTGTACCAGAGCCTTTCGTCGTCCGTCTTGCTTTTGACGATAAAAAAAATAGATCTTTAATACTTTTTGAAAAGTTTCACCTAGGCACGAGTGATAAGGGCCTCTTGAATCTCATGGACGATCCAGATTGTCCATCCGATCACGGACGGTGGCCTGCAACTGCCCGTAATTTTTGGACAGCGTCCGGACTGCGAATAGAACCTCTGCTCTTACGCTGAGATGATGGCGGGGTCCATCATGGGGTTTTTCACGGAAATCTATGCCGTTCATTTGACTCGGAACGAAATTTCAGCTGGAGAGGGCAGGTTTTGGATTGCTGCTGTTGTGGCCCACTGAATCCTTGCTTCCGCTGTCTATTCTTTGCTGGAACGGCTAGATTTCGCTCCTCACGATCTTTTGAAATTCTGCCACCTAGGCAGTATTGTAAAGCTCCCTTAGAATCTGATGAACGGTCTGGATCGATCATGTAGATCGAGACCGTGGCCCACGAACAAGGACCGAAGGTCCCTGTTCGAGCGTCAGCGGCCGAGAGAGAAGGAATTTAAATTCCTTTAAAAATTTCGGTCAGCCGCTTGCTGACTGCTTTTGTCAGTCCGGTGCACTGCTAGTGTGCACTCTCTCTCACTCAAAGTGGGTTCCACCTTGATGTTTTCGTGAAATTCGCTCCGTCCATCTATTTTTTTACCTCGATTAAGCCGTCGATACCAATTTTGAAGCGTATCCAAGTCTCAGGTGGGCCCCAAATCATAGATTCATGGGCTGATTTGTCTGTTTGGCCACTTCTATAGGGTTCCAATGGGTGAAAATTGACGTGTACAGTTAATTTATGATTTTCAGGACATGTATATAGTTTCGAGCTGAATGGATGGCGAAAACCTTGTGATCTTGCATTCTACACCAATTTCGGTCCATTTAAAGGTGAATGGTTGGAATTTCTCTGTTTTCTTGGATCTCTGGCGTTGATCTTGGTCCCCTGGGGTCCGTCCCTTGCCTTGGTGATCATTAGAGCGTTAAATCCAAGCTTTTAGCACCCTTTTCAGTCCACGTCTGTAAATCCACCTTGCAACACAAACACGATTAAAATAGGCAATTTAAATAGTATCATGTTTGTAAATCCAAGCAATAACTGGGGTCAGATATGTAATATTTGACCCTCAACACAATCCCTAACAAGCATTTTGCTAGTCCCGAGCAAAGTATGCGAAAAATAAGTTGAGAATTATAGGAGAATTTATCTAAACCTGAGTGATTTTTGAAAAACCATCCAGATCCCAGAATTCTAGGATTTATGAATGTTGGATATTACTTTCTCCTGTACTCTAGCACATAGTAAACTTCATAATCAATTTTAATATATTAACCCATCAATTAGAAAAATTTTAAACATTGAGATCCATGGGTGTATAGTGTAATCTCAGCTTATCATCATTAAGGAATCTAATCATCAATTTCATGATATCATTGGTAACCAACAAAAGAACTCATGACAACCAGCTGAAACATGCCTCATAGATCATTCTTTTTCTTCCTTTCAACCTTTGATTTTTCTATTAAAAGTAACGCCAAGGATGGGAATCGAATCCTTACCTATAGGGAGCAAACCTATGGTGAAGACTGTACACCTGATTCTTTTCTCATATCATCCATGGAGAATCGAATCCTCACCTATAGGGAGAAAACCTATGGTGAGGATTATTCACCCAAATCTTTCTAAAGATATCACTTTTTTTTTTCATATCGATCCTGTTAGGCCTTTTTTCTTCAATTGATCATGACAGGAAATTTTCCAGGCTGGTTCCTTTTATGCTTAATGATTGCCAAGATAACCCTTCAATATCGAACTGAAACCGTAATGTGTAAGCGAGATGTGACACGTGAAATCATGATTCAATCAATCAATGTTTATAACTTTTAATTCTGGATTGACTATTTAACTTAACTGTGAAATTTAACAGATACTGAATCTAAGAGTCATCACTTATCTTGAAATTCTAAATCTAAGATGGCTGTCAAAATCACTTCGAATTCACAAAAATTTTCAAAAAATTTTAAAAATTTTCACAATTTTTGCTCAAGACTAAGAGAATACTGATTAGGCAACCTAATCTCTCACCCCCAACCTAAAATTTACATTGTCCTCAATGTAAAAGATATGTAAGCATGCAATACACTTGGGACAACGAAAGTAAAGTGATGGGAAGATAGTACCTGGATACGAATCGAGAGAGAGATTTCAAGAGATCGCTGGGAGAGAGCAAGTTAGTACGAGAGAGAAAGTAAAATAAAAATAACAAAAATGAAATCCTACCTATACCACTTTCGCAGGTGCTCTCGATTGCATTTAGCGTATGCAGCTAGCCTTTAAACCCCTAGGTTACCCCTAGTGGATGAGTTGTAGTCTCGTGAGGGTTTGCAGTAATGTTACCCACAAACATTGAATCGATCATGCCGCAAGGTTCCCCTTCCGGCCAATATCTTGATAAGTTTCTCAGTAAGTTC
This sequence comes from Magnolia kwangsiensis, assembly GCA_037074715.1. Taxonomy (NCBI): domain Eukaryota; kingdom Viridiplantae; phylum Streptophyta; class Magnoliopsida; order Magnoliales; family Magnoliaceae; genus Magnolia; species Magnolia kwangsiensis. The sequence continues at coordinate 34,883,339 of CM073585.1, read as the reverse complement.
CTCAACAGGATCATCCAAAAGCCCTTTTTGCAATAGGCTTGGGCGCCCTGGAGCATAACTTTCCAGAGAGACTTATGTGCCTCATAAGAAATCTTCCATTGAATTGCTTGAGGTATCCATAATATATACGATTCACCTGTGATAGCAGAAGTTTCAACGTCAGTATCGCATAGTGAATCAAAGACTACAAATAAATAAAGTTTAGAAAACTTCTTAAGAAGTGATGTAGTCTCAACACATTCCGAAGCTCCAAACTTCGGCTCAATTTTCAACTCCTCCTCCTTTACTAGTAGACGTTTAGGATCAGGGGAAGAGAAGGTTTCAGAATAAGGGTTCTCTCGATCAGTGACGACTACTGAGATGTTGTCTTGCAGGGCATCCGCTTTGTATCTTAACACGGGATCATTTGAAACTACAAAGTGTGTCAAGCAATCCCAAGAGTTAGAAAGTTTAGCTGAGTGTGACTTATTGTGGCTTGTGATGATTTGTGCAAAGAATCCATTGTCCTTGAAAGTAAATAGAGGTATATTTTTTTACTCTCGCCCTGCACAAACAAATTGAGGGTCAGTCGACGAAGTATTGATGGGTGAACTTTGTTCATTGATACTACTCGGAAGAGGCATTGAATCATCAAAACTTGACAGTTCAGATGGTGGCCTCAACTGGGTGGTTTCAAATTTCAGAGTTGTATCAGGTGGCTCGTTCATCTCCTGAATCACATCAACATTCAATTTAGGGGAGTGGTCTAAATATGTTTTACAAGAATTAGAAGGGTCGGTCATGATGGGCTCATCCTCTACCTTTAAATCAGACATGTCAGGTGATGGGAGTGGCTCATTATGACCGACCACTTCATGTACGTCTTGATCATTGATCTGGACCAAACTTGAGAAGGATTCTGGGGGAACTGTGGCTGCACATTCAGGATCATCACCCAAATAAGCATCATCATCCAGTTTCATGCAGTGCACAGTTGGAATGAGATCACCTTCCTCACATTCTATTCCTAAATTCAGTTGAGGTTCGACTAAACTAACCTCCTCATCATTGAAATCATGTGTGTCATGTAAGGAAAGTGTGTCATCATCAATGTATTTAAAAGACACTCATGTATCTTCAGCATTCTTTCGAACAGTCATTGAGATTGACTCATCGAAAAATTGAACCACATGCCCATTAATGGAATTCAACTCCTCATTTCAAATTCTAAATTCTTTCAAAAGTGAATACGGATCACTTTCCTCGTATTGTGCTTCTAGATGTGGATGAGGCTGGGATAACCTAGCCTCTTCCTTCTCCATAAGGTGTGATTGAATTATTAAAATTGAGGATTTGAGCAGTTCACATGATTGTATGACAAGTTGATTGAATTGCTCTTGTGCTTTCATGAGTTTCTCAAGTGAATCCTTTTGGATTGTTTCTGCTTGGGTTTCAAAGGTAGAGGACCCAAGTGAATTATCACTATGATATATAGCTAGTTCAGCTTCCCGACATTGATGTTTCCACTGGTTATAGTCATACGGATCATAGGTGGGAGAATCTGATGGTTGGTAATACTTATTATCATTCATAATATAATCACGTATTGTTTTCTTTTTATCGGATGGGTGATAATAATTCTCACAACCATAGTTATGATAACCCCAACACTCACGTACTGTTTTGTTAATCTATGGGGTGTAATTGTTCTCCTGCTTATAATCACGTAAGGATATCTTAGCCGGTGGATCTTTATATTCTGATCGGTTCTCAATGATAGTTTCAGAAAAGTTTTGAGACATAAGTTGATTTATCTCATCATCATCACAAAATAAGTTATTCTTCTCAGCATACTGACGTTGCCACTCATGCATATACATAATGAAACCCTTAATCTAAATTAAATCTAAGAAAAATAGAAGAAAAAAAATTCTACAGCAATGTGGAAAGTAAGAGGAGGAGAAGTTAGAAAGATGTTACCATATTAGAGATTCCTATATTAAGATCCTGCAAAATAAGACAAAACAAGTTAGTTTCAAAAGAGAAAGTCTAGGATTAGAAAATCTCTAAAAATAAAATCCTAATTCTAAAAATAGAAAAAATAAAGAAATTAGAAAGATATCACTAAATTAGAAGTTTCTATCTCAGAATCCTATAAAACAGGAAAGACAAGTTAGTTCTTAAAAAAAATCAGGAAAATCTAAACCTAAAATTGAAGTTAGTAAAAATTCTAATCTTAAACTAATCCTAAAACTAATTAATTTTAGAAAAACATATCCGTCAGTCCCCGGCAACTGCGCTAAAAACTTGTTCACTCCCCAAGTGCAGGGTTGTGATGTAGTAATAACTCGGTAAGACCGAGGTCGAATCCCAAGGGACTGAAACTCGTACGTTATCTAAAACTAACTAGAACTAGAATTAGGATAAGATGAAATCTAAACTGTATGTAATTTGAGGAATAATAGTTAAAATATTAATCCAAAATTTATAGAAATCAGAGGAAAGGAAACTAGGGATTCAGAGGATCCACTTGTAGAGATCAGGGAGGTCTTATGCCTGTTTTATAGAAATTAACTAAACTGTCATTGATCTAGTTTTCAAGAGATGAAAGGTATATGAATTAGAATGGATTCCATCACCAAACCATGCCCAGGAGACTATGGCAAACAACAGAATTAAACTAATTACCAACCAATCAACATGCTATGAAAGTTAAGAAGGGTACCGACATTCGACCATGCCCAGGAGACGATGGTGAACAACAGGGCTTCCTGACGTCATAAACATAAAGGAAGAAGGACATGATCAAAGCCTTCGCAGACCCACTGTAATTTCAGTCACAACAGACCATTAAAGACTGAGAACATTCCATTAACAAAACTAAAATTAACCATCAGTTCAATCTTAAATAAAAGGAACAAGCAAAGTCTCTCCCATCGCGCTACAAGCTTCACCTCTTAGCCCTAGCTAAGAGGTTTAGCCAGTCATGGATGGGCTAAGTCCCAACAATCAAAGGAGAAAAATAGAAAAATAAAGAAAAATAACAACTAAACTCTAAGCTCTCCCTCCGAAATCTAATGCCCCCTCCGTTTCCTCTTCTCTCTTTATAGCTTCTGACGACAGTGGATGGAAAACAATTCCCACACAAACAGAGGCAACGGAGGAAGTCCGGGAGTGTGCGTAAGGTTTCTGCACTTTGTTCAGCGAAACCGTAAACAGGCCTGCGTAGACAGTTACGTTGGCTGACAGTGGAGTCTATAATCTGTCGTATCAAAGAAATCCATGCCGTCCATTGAATTCATGATGAAAAACTGGTTAGGAAAGGTTGGTTTGTTTCAAATTTGGTGTGGCCCATTGTACCAGAGCCTTTCGTCGTCCGTCTTGCTTTTGACGATAAAAAAAATAGATCTTTAATACTTTTTGAAAAGTTTCACCTAGGCACGAGTGATAAGGGCCTCTTGAATCTCATGGACGATCCAGATTGTCCATCCGATCACGGACGGTGGCCTGCAACTGTTCGTAATTTTTGGACAGCGTCCGAACTGCGAACAGAGCCTCTGCTCTTACGTTGAGATGATGGCGGGGTCCATCATGGGGTTTTTCATAGAAATCTACGCCGTTCATTTGACTCGGAACGAAATTTCAGCTAGAGAGGGCAGGTTTTGGATTGCTGCTGTCGTGGCCCATTGAATCCTTGCTTCCGCCATCTATTCTTTGCTGGAACGACTAGATTTCGCTCCTCACGATCTTTTAAAATTCTGCCACCTAGGCAGTATTGTAAAGCTCCCTTGGAATCTGATGGACGATCCGGATCGATCATCTAGATCGAGACCGTGGCCCACGAACAAGGACCGCAGGTCCCTGTTCGAGCATCAGCGGTCGAGAGAGAAGGAATTTAAATTCCTTTGAAAATTTCGGTCAGTCGCCTGTTGACTGCTTTTGTCAGTTCGGTGCACTGCAAGTGCACTGCTAGTGTGCACTCTCTCTCACTCAAAGTGGGTCCCACCTTGATGTTTTCATGAAATTCGCTCCGTCCATCTATTTTTTTACCTCGATTAAGCCGTCGATACCAATTTTGAAGCGTATCCAAGTCTCAGGTCGACCCCAAATCATAGATTCATGTGCTGATTTGTCTGTTTGGCCACTTCTATAGGGTTCCAATGGGTGAAAATTGACGTGTACGGTTAATTTATGGTTTTCAGGCCATGTATATAGTTTCAACCTGAATGGATGGCGGCAACCTTGTGATCTTGCATTCTACACCAATTTCGGTCCATTTAAAGGTGAATGGTTGGAATTTCTCTGTTTTCTTGGATCTCTGGCGTTGATCTTGGTCCCCTTGGGTCCGTCCCTTGCCTTGGTGATCATCAGAGCGTTAAATCCAAGCTTTTAGCACCCTTTTCAGTCCACGTCTGTAAATCCACCTTGCAACACAAACACGATTAAAATAGGCAATTTAAATAGTATCATGTTTGTAAATCCAAGCAATAATTGGGGTCAGATATGCAATATTTGACCCTCAACAGCACACACTTTCTACCAACATCAGTAAGTAATTTGACACATATGGTGATGAATCTTTTCCCTTGAGCTTTCCTCCTTGTTAGTTTAAGTAATAGTTCATTTTATTTCAACTGATAATTGATATCTTTAATTCATGATAACTTGTGTTAGATATTAAATCTGATAATCCATTATATGCTTAATACTTAGCTCGTATGAATATCCATATGTTGTACCTGTGTATCTTTTATGTTTATGGATTATTTATAGATTGCTTGAAGAACTTGAACTGCTACATCTATCAGTGGAAAACCCCACTTATATATGTACACCCAGACTTGGGATGCAACTTGACTGATTGTGATTATAATGGACCTTAACCTAGTTGATACTTTCATTGATGGATTAAATGAAACATTGATGAGGGTTTGTCATCCATGGATTGTTGTGCCTATGTGGCTTTTCCCTGCTTAATATTTGCCCCTTGCAGCCCCGATTATTACATATTTTCCTCAGGCGGCTTGATGGATTATTTTGTGTGACCACGGGATGGCAAGTCCCACTTGATAGACTGTGTTTGGTCATTGGTTGAGGGGGATGCCATTAAACATCCTAATGATGGAGTCTTATGAGCCAGGGATGGTGGAATGGGACACTATGCCCAAGCTGCTGGCCTATGCTAGGTGATAAGTCCCCCATAGTGTCCTTTAAGCTTTCCTAAATTGGCTGCTTATAAATTGAAATAATAATGGATGGGATTAATCATGCCTTCATAGCACTTGCATTATAAATGGAATGACTGCTTGAAAGGTCCATTCTCTTACTATGGATGAGCTGACTATTTGAAAGGCTCATTCTTACTTAAGTGAGCCGACTGTTTGAAAGGCCCACTATCTTACTTGAGTGGGTCGACTATTTGAAAGACTCATTCCCTTGCAAGTTGAATGAGCTAACTATTTGAAAGGCCTATTCTCTTGTCTAATCAACCGATTTTTTTAAAGGTTCATTCTCTTATTAAAAAGGAGGTTAACTGTTTGAAAGACCCATCCTATCGCTGGAGTGAGCCGACTGTTGAAAGGCCCACTATCTTACTTGAGCGGATCAACTATTTGAAAGACACGTTCCTTTGCAAGTTGAATGAGTCGACCGTTTGAAAGACCCATTCTCTTTCCTAATTGGACTGACTGTTTGAAAGGTCCATGCCCCTATTAGGGATGAGCTGGCTGTTTGAAAGACCCATCCTCAGGCATGAATGAGCCAACTATTTGAAACACCCATTCATGTCTAAGTGAGCCTACTGTTTGAAAGGCCCACTACTTTACAAGTTGAATGAGTTGACTGTTTGAAAGACCCATTCTCTCTCATGAATGGACTGACTGTTTGAAAGGTCCATTCACTTGGCCAACTAGATGTGCATCCCCAGTTGATTTGCATTTATGCATCCATGCATTTAAACAAGTTTGCATCATGTATTATTTTAAATGCCTTATTTATTTAAATTATACTTGACTAATGCGGCGGTGTGTAATCTCAAGGAAAATTCACACTGAGTTGGTCACTCATTCATTGAATATATAAGCGTATAGGTAGTGCAGGTGGTTTAAATAATATCCATGTTAAACTTGATGAAGAGCAGTGTATGATTATCGAGGATGCATGGTTGTATCTGCCAAAAGAAGTTGTGCAATCTTGTGGCTCAAGTTTATCTGTTTTATATTATTTCTCATGTGTTAAATCATGTATTTCCTATATTTGTTAACAAAGAGACATTGGTTTGTATAAGTCATTATGGGCAGCCGCTTGTATATTTTGAATGTAAATGAAAATTTTTCTCTATGTTTGAATTGTCCATCTTCCACTAAATTGCTAAATTTAAGAAAAAAAGAGAAAGAGAACAAAAAATACTTGAATTTGACTATCTTTAAAGGTTAAAACTAGGGTTTTTGGAAAATGAGTCATATACTCAGGTTCCGAAAACTCGGGGCTTTTCATCACGTTTGCAAGATCATGTTTGGCTATGGCCCTAAATATGGGGAAATTCTAAGTCGTAGGTGGTCCACACGTTATAACAATGTGTGGATTGATAGTTAATGTAAAAGCTCCCTAGTCTCCTGTTGTCATGAACATGGCATTATTTATTTACAACTTTGCCATTTTCCTTCTCTCTATCTTCCTCCGTCCCTACCTCCATACTACATTGTCCAAAAGAGGCGAAACTTCACCATTGATCATTATTTCTCAAGATCTCTCAACTAGTTAAATTTAGGCCCCGAACTCTCAAATATGACCAAGATGCTCTTTTGAATGGCTAACACACTCCATGCTTCGGAATTGTAATTTTACACATCTAGTTGAAACATTATCCGGTAGTTTGGACATATAACCTAAGATCTTCATAACGACTGAATTATCCTAATATTCGGATGGCCTGTTTTGGGGATCCAAATAAGATGGACGATCAAATGACACACTAAAAATAGGAAGACTTGATGGTTCGTACTTTAACCCTACTTATAGGTGGACGTATGCTCAGTTTCGTAAACAGAAGAACACAAGGTGGGTTTCTGTAGTGATCAAAGGTAGAACATGAGTACCATTAGATTCGAGTAACTTTTCCACATATGAGAGTTTCTCATATTGTACTTTTGATGTTGGGTTAAGCCTATTTATAGGTGGCAAACTAGTTGAACAGATCGGAATCTTAATTCGATGCATGTACGAACGAATGTAAAGATTAAGTAGTTAGTTTACTATGATCGAGTGGTCCAAAATTAGAGTGGATGGTTAGATATCATTACCTAGCGGTGAGTAGTTGACTAAACAGTTGGTTATGATGGATAGATTAAAATACTTAGATATATGATGGTCCTATCTTAAAATCAACGGTTGGATGGCTTGATCTATGGATGAAGATTATTCTCAACGGTCATATTCATGTTGGAGAATAGATGTAAGGTTTGGATAGCTAGATTGGTATCGTACACATGTACATACTAAGTTAAAATTTATGGTAGCACTCGAGAACTTTTAATACTCAAGTATTGAAAAGTTCAAGGTGTTACATTTGGGGTTGTCGTTAATAACAAACCCGTGGGATGACAGATCCGATCAATCATGGATCGGAATCTTGACTACAAACTCGTGGAACGACGGAATTCGATCGATCATAGATTAGAATCTTGACCACAAACTGCAAGACGACAGACTGATTGGTTGCAAATCAAAATCCTGACTGTCATTCATGGATAAATCTGCATCAAAAGCTAGAAGACTAGCCCCCAAACAATCAAGTCTGATTATCCTATGAGATGATGGAACTGATCAACCATCTTTAATTGGATTCCTGATCATGACCACTAATCAGACTTGCATCAAATGAATAATCCCCAGCAGATCTTAGCCCCAATTGCGACAACTAAAATTCAAGCAATAAAAAATAACATTTTCCAAATACATAATCCCCAGTTAAGTTAATCACCATCACAACCATGCATGAGCACTGACCCCTAGTATATTTTCAATAAAAATCAGTTTACTTGAAGTCCCATTGGCATTCCCAGTGGAGACAACCAGTAGCTAGACATATCTTAAAATCATCTTGCAATAAAACCCGCACAGAGTATTACTCCCGAGAGTGGGGTGACTTTTAAAACCACAAAACATTTTCAAAATTAAGCGTTAGACTTTCGAGGCACTTAGAAATCTTCCATATCTCTGTGTTTGAGTCAAAGCAACATCAAATAAGATACGATATCTCGCGGTTTCCCTGTAGATTATCGAATGCAAATACACATCAAAATACGATCGGACTATACTCCAGTGTAAGCTCCATTGTATCAAATGCTAATGCTTTGAAAAGACGATAGGCCAAGCCTAGTTAGAAGAAATTATCCAAACGTGAAAAATTAAAAAAAAAAAGTAACCTAAGTATCAAAACTAGAAAATTGCATGAAAAGAGGTCGGCATGGATGCTTATGGAATTTGATCAAGTCCAAGTCGGCATAGTGAATTCCTCGTAAGGCCGCAGAAAGCACAAGACAGCTAACCACTTTAACAATAAAATAAAATAAGTACTCTTATGGTGATCTGGGAAGCAACGGACAATCCAGTACCGGGTCAGTATCCTTATGAGGATGAAGAAAGTGAAGGGTCTCTATTGTACATTTCCCCCGCCCGCTAGGTAGTCGAACCACCACCCGCTAACTTTTTTCTCCCATTCTGTTTTGCAGCGCTGCAGCGATGCAAAAATGTCAGTTCTAAGGGCGGTGATTGGAGTACCGCGAGCGGTAGTCTGGGTACCGCCTTCATTCGTCTTTTCTTCTAGCGAGTACCTCTCTTCTCTGTTCATTCTCTTTGCCCCTTTTCAGATATTCCTCCCTGTCCCTGTCCCTCCAATCATTTCCTTTGTCCATTCCCTTTGGTCCCTTTTCCTTTGTCCTCTTCTTCCTTTATTTTTTTTCTTTCTTTTCGTACTGATTATGGCTAGCCATGATGAGCGTATTGATGGGATCATGGGTGATGAGGAGGTTGGTGGGTCCTTAAATGGTGGAGGGAATCCATTTGTGGATGGGTTGATGGAGGTTGGTGGGGGAGTAATGGGCCCTTTTGAGGAGTTCAATGCTATTTATGACATTACTCCTATCACCATTAATGGAGGATGTGAGGTTAGGTTGGATAAGATGGAAGGTTTTGGTGGGTCTACACCGGATGGGCCACCAAGATTTGGAGGCATCGATGTGATGAGGATAGTGAGGTTTAACAATGAGGATGGTGTAATGATGGAGTCAGAAGGTTTAGTGGGTGGATCGCCAGTTGTGGGTGATGTAGATGGGAGCATGGTGATGGTGAATGGTGCAGATGGGATGGATCGGGTCCCGATGGGTGGCGGGCCTTATTTTGGCATTTCGAATGGTTTGGATTTGGCAGATGATGGATTTCTTACAAATGGCTTAGCTCAGATTTTTGGCATGGATTTTGAGACAATGATGGGACAATCGCTCCGGTCGGGGCCCAGGGTACCAGTCCTATCAGTCATTGGGACACTTTAGGTGTTGCAGCTCCTGGGGCTTGTGTATTTCAAACTGCTCCTGAGGCGATTATAGGCGGCTCGGGCCCACCTGTTGCAGCTTTCTAGGACACCTTGTATGATGCTATGGGCGAGGCTGGCTTCTTTTGCCACCACGAGATAGACTTGTTAGACGAGGGGATGCCTATTTTTTATGATTCTCCCATTAACTAGGGGATCCAGATTATGGAGGGCATGCCCGTCCGGACTTGTCGATTACAGCCATGTGCCACTTGCACTAAGCGACTGCACTTCTGGATAGAGAGCCTGACTGAGTTCGAGATCTTTGAGGTAAGTTCCTTGGGCTTTCGTGAGGTTCTCCACTTCCATTGAGTTTGCCTAGATTGGTGACTTTTGAGTGCGACGTCATATCACTGGGTTCTGTCTCTGAACCTGTTTTCCTTTAATGATCTGGAGCTAGGCCCTTCACTGGAGGAGTTTTCACGCTTGTCCTGTCTTCCTCTCACCCGGGAGCCTTACATTCCCTCATCCGAGATAGTTCGTTCTTTTGATCTGATTTCTTAGTTTAGGTTTCTCACTGCTCTGCCTACTCCTGAGAGTAGGGCTAGTGAGCTTTCACTTTCGATCCTGTATAATCGTTGTTTTACCTCCCGAGATGGCCCTGGATCAGATAACCAGCTTCAGTGTTTGAATGCACTGATATTTTTTTTCTTGACTGAGCTGTTTTTCTCGGGCTGGCGACAATCATTGTTGGTAATCTTACTGGATGTATTCCGCCATGTCCTACATCGTAGGAGCATTACTTCCATGGTGCTGGCAGAGCTCTTTTTAGGGTTGACCGAGTGCTCCCTTGGACATACCGTATCCTCCGGGCCTGTTGCTCATTCCTTCAGGTATTTCCCCATTTTCCTTTCTTTTATTTTGCATGATTATCTGCATTGTGACCTGAGTTTGACCTATATCTTCTTGCAAGTTTGGTTGTGGGAGCACTCGTTCATGACTCCTTGGCTCCTTGGGCTGGATTCCCGTCGTGGTGATGTGTTGTGCTTGCTGCTTGACGGCCTCTCACTTGGTGCTGAGGCCACTGAGTCGCTTTATCATTGCATACTCACTTAGCTTCGAGGGTGGGAGATCAGTTAGGAGGCTACCTAGCTTTGTCGAGCACCCCTTATCTGTAGCATTGCTCGTACTCCTTTATTGTTGCTCGACCTTTGGGGATACTACTCCTACCATCCCGTACGGTTCCTTTGTCAGTTTGGTTTCTGGTAGGATATTCCAGAGTTTGTTTTCTCTAGATTTGGGCATGCCCCTCTTCCTTCTGATTTGACTGCCTTGTATAGGCGAGTCTGGATTTCCTGGCAGGGATCTTTGGATGCGACGATGCTATAGCTCGAGTCTTGGGTTCCTCCTCTGGCTACAGTGTCGTCGGGACATGGTGGGTGATGATGCTTCATCTTCTTTATGTGTTGTTGACTCGTTCGAGGCCTTTAAGGAGCAACCTTTCGTTGATCCATTTTTCTTACTGGCCACACATGGTCACCTGATCTCCGAGATCACTGTCCTTTACCATATGTGTGAGGATATGGCTTGTCGTTTGGTATTGGGACGACGATATGATGAGGACATGCTCACATCAAATCACCTGGATAAGGATGAGATCTTTTACCTATACATGGAGATAGAGAGGCTTAAGCAGAGATTATCGATGTATGAGAGATATGAGCTTACTTGTGGTTTCTGGTGTTGATCACTCGCTTGTTCTGTATTTTTTTTTATATTATTTTTTTCTATTTTTGGCTTTTGTGAAGAAAGAAAATGATGCTTTTGTAAGAAAATTTTAAAGGAATGAAAGAAATTTTATTTGTGTCAAATCTGCCCATGCTTTCTTGTATTTGGATTTGTGCTTTGGATGATTGGGATCAAAATCTTGGGTTCAGCCCACGTTGTATGCAGTATTCTAGATTGTGCTTATAGGTTCTTGGTTCCCAGAGAGGGTGTCGGAGATCGCATCACCGGATTTGAGCAAAGTTTAATAGAGAACTGATTCGTAGTTGGTCTTTCCTTTCTATCTCGCTGTGGTGGTTACTTTCTTGGCTTCTTCTATACCTGCACTTTTATTTTTATTTTTATTCTTTTTGTTTGTTTCTTTATTTCTTGTTGTTTTTACCCGTAGCGCCCTTTCAGGTTTTCATTACATCTAGGCCTTCCCATCATTTTTTCCCATAGCGTCCTTTCGAATTTTCACTACGTCTCGAGTTTTTTATCTTACCTACCCCTTGGCAGCTATGTTATTTTTACCCTTGGCACCCTTTCAGATTTTCACCAAGTCCGCTACATGCCCGCTATTTTTACTCAAGGTGCTCTTTTGGGTTTTCATCTCGCCCTTCTTACTTAGGCATGCCCCTTGTTGTAGTTTTTTTTTTGGAGTGTTGGGCAAGACAGAGAGACTTCCTTCCTATCCGGCCAATGGTTACCTACATGTTCTTGTCTTTGGTATAATCGTAAGCTGCCTTTGGTGAGGTTGTGTGGAGGTTTGGGGGATGGGCTTGTTTTATTCTTTTGAGATTTTCTTTTCCTTTTTCTTCTTTTTTTTCTTCTTTTTTCCTCCCTTATTTTTGTTGCTTTTGTCTTCTCTTCTTCTCTCTTTTTTTTTTTATTTCTTTTTTCTTCTCTTCTTCTCTTTTTTTTTAAAAATTTCTTTTCAGGTGTTTTTAATGGGAGATGGTGGATTTTTTTTTTCTTTTTTTTGGTGGGAAAGTAATGGGTACAGCTTTGCGATTGTAATCATTGACAAGATTAGGTATGGTTATCCATGATAGATTTTCACGTTATCAGCGTTAATGGGCTCAGAAAGATCCTCTCCTCTCAGATTGGTGAGCCGAAGAGCCCCTCGTGGAAATACTTCCCGAATGATCAACAGTCCTTCTCATGAGGGTTTAAAATTTCACCTGGGATCTGGTAAGTGAGGTAGTAGGATGCGCTTCATGACCATGTCTCCAACCTTGAAACTTCTCTTGCGGACCCTCTTATTGTAGGCCCGAGTGATCCTTCTTTGATAACATTGGGAGTGGCCTAGCGCTCGCATGCATTTTTCATCTGCTAGATGCAGTTGATCATACCTTTCTTGTTGCCACTCGCCTTCCTCAACTTCACTTTCTAATAGCACTCAGAGTGATGGGATTTCGATCTCGACTGGTAGTACTACTTTCATTCCATATGCGAGCTCATATGGGGTCGCGCCTGTAGTAGGCCATACAGACGTTCGATAAGCTAAGAGTGCGTAGGGAAGCATTTCTGACCAATCACAATATATCTGTACCATCTTCTCCAATATGTGGATGATAGTTTTGTTGGTACCTTTGACCCCATCGTTCATTTGAGGACGGTAGGGGCTTGACCAATGGTGTTGGATCTTGAACTTGTCGAGGAATCGCCCATCCTTTTATTGATAAATGGGGTACCATTGTCAGTAATAATGGCCTGAGGGACCCCATAACGGCTGATGATGTTGTTCTTTATAAACTTGACCACATGAGATGTCACGATGGTAGTGTAGGATGCTGCTTCTATCCACTTGGCAAAGCAGTTTGCCGCCACCAGGATGTATTCATGCCCATTTGAAGCTTTGCGGTTGACCTTGCCGATGATGTCAAGTCCCCATATAGAGAAGGGCCATGGTGATGTTAGGTTGTAGAGTTCGGAGGCAGGGGCATGGATCTGGTTTGCATGCTCTTAACACTTGAAGATTTTCTGATGTGTTTACAGCTGTCTGTCTCCATCGTAAGCTAATAGTAGCCAAGTCGTAAGATCTTCTTTGCCATCATGTGTCTATTCATATGTGGGCCGTATAGTCCTTCGTGGATTTCTGACATGATCTATGCTGCTTCTGACTCATCCATACAGTGGAGAAGGACCTGGTTAAAGGATCACTTGTAGAGGATGCCCCTGGTAATCATGAACTATGCCACCAGCCGTTGTATGGTGCGATGATCGGTCAATGTTGCTCCTTTTGGGTATTTCTGATGCTAGGGATATTCCTTGATGTCTGTGTACCACGGCCAATCATTCGAGGGTGGTTTAGCTTCGTCGATCTGTAGGCAGAATGCGGGTTCCTCCTGAAGTTCAACAGTGAGTTCCCATTCAGCAACTCCTTTCAGGATCTCCAGCATCGAGGCAAGGGTAGCCCAAGCATTTGCAAATTGATTCTTGACTCGGGGCATGTAAGAGAATGTGTTCTCTTTGAATTCCTCTGTTAGGTTCTCCAGATAGATGTGATATGGGATCCACTTCTCATCCTTGGTCTTCCAATCACCATTTGTTTGATTGGTGATGAGTTGTGAGTCCCCTAAAACCCATAATTTCTTCATATTGAGGACTATAGCTTCTCTTAGACCAGCGATACATGCTTCATACTCAGCTACATTGTTAGTGCATTGGAATGCTAGCCTCCTGGATATGGGAATTGGGACATCTTCGGGAGAGTAGAGTATGACACCTACTCCACTCCCTTTCGAGTTTGTAGCCCCATCAAAGAAAGCGTCCACTCTCCTGCCTTTCTTTCTTCTTCTTCAATTAGGAGGATGTCTTCATCAGGGAAGAAGGTCTTTAGCGGTTGATAATCAGGAAGAGAGTGGGCTGCTAAGTGATGTGCTTGCCCCTTGATTGCCTTCTGGGTGACATAGGTGATGTCAAACTCAGAAAGCAATAGTTGCCATTTTGCGATCTTGCCCGTTAATGCTGGTTTCTTGAACAAGTACTTTAACGGGTCCATGCAAGCAAGTAGCAGGACTGGGTGAGCGATCATGTATTGTCGTAGCCGCTGTGTTGTCCAGATTAGGGTGAGGCACGTCTTCTTTAAGTTAGAGTATTTGGCTTCATAGCTAGTGAATCTGCTTAGATAGTAGATCGCTTGCTCTTTTTTTCATGTGTCATCATGTTAGCTAAGAACGCATCCGATTGCTTCTGCTGTGACGGAAATGTATAGCAAAAGTGGCCTACCTGGAGTAGGTGGCATGAGCACTGGAGGATTTAGCAGGTATTTTTTTATCTTGTCGAAGGCTACTTGACAGCCATCATTCCATTCCTTTGGTGAGTTCTTTCACAGGAGCCTGAATATGGGCTCACAGACCAGAGTGATCTGTGCGATGAACCGACTGATATACTAGATCCGCCCGAGGAAGCCCCAAATTTCTTTTTCAGTCTTAGGCGGTGGCATTTTGATGATTGCCTTGGTCATGTTTTCGTCTACCCGGATGCCATCTTCGCTGATGATAAAGCCTAGCAGCTTGCCTCTGGTTGCACCGAAGACACACTTTTACAGATTGAGTCGGAGCTTGAATTTTTTTAGCCTGTCAAAAAGCTTTTTGAGGTTTTCAAAGTGTCCTTCGATTGTGCAAGACTTGACGATCATGTCATCTATGTAAACTTTCATTTGAATAAGGCAGTCATGGGTCATTGATATGTAGCTCCTGCATTCTTCAGCCTAAAAGGCATGACCCGATAGCAGAAAGTTCCCCATGGTGTGATGAAGGAAGTCTTCTCACGATCTTCGATAGCCATCTTAATTTGGTTGTAGCTGGAGAAACCATCTATGAAGGAGAAGATCTTATGTCCAGCAGTATTATCTACCAGCGTTTCAATGTGAGGCAGGAGGAAGTCATCTTTAGGGTTTGCTTTGTTGAGGTCTCTAAAATCGATGCACATCCTGACTTTTCCATCTTTCTTTGGAACTGGTATGATGTTTGTGAGCCATTCCGGATAGTTGGAGACTACCAGGAATCCCATGTTATATTGCTTGATGACTTCATCATGGACCTTCAGGACCCATTCTGGCTTCATTCTCTGCAGCTTTTGTTTGACATGCTTCATGTCTGGCTTTGTTGGTAGATGGTGCACCACCAGATCTTCATTGAGCCCTGACATGTCCTCCAAAGAGAAGGAAAAGTTAGACAACCTTAGTTTTAGAAACTCCATCATCCTCTGCTTGTATTCCGGAGACAACGACCTTTCGATGAACACCTCTCTGGGAGATTCTGCTGACCCTAAGTTCATAATTTCAAAGTCGTCTGCCACAACATTGGCCTTTTTTTTGAATTTTACGAGAGAATCCTTGAAATCGAGAGCTGTATCATCATTTCCCTTATCCAGGGCTTTATCTAAACCCATGAGTTCGAAGTCTAACTCGATATCAAAATCATATGAGTCAACCTCAAACTCTTGCAATGTGTGTGAGATATTTGGCACAGTGTTTTTTGAAAGTTTTTTCTATTGTTTTGGTATTTTGAAAATTTTCTGATGTTTTGTGGTTTTGAGGAATATTTGATTTTTTTGTACTTTTGGGAATATGTGATGTTTTTGTGTTTTAAAAATTTTCTGACTTTTTTGTGTCGCTTAAGAGTCCTGAACAGGACGGTGTTGTGAACCAAGATTAGTCTTGTCCTAATTCAGGCTACCAATTGCTATTTATATTGGCATTTTTTTTAGGTCGGCATCCATGAATGGTCTACCGACCAATTCGATCGTTAGGGGAATAGTTGTCCATCCTGGTTCCTTCCCTCTTTCGATCTTACTGTTATGTCTTGTCTGTTCCTGTGGGTCATCTATCCTAATGATCATGATGTCTGCTGGGCCAGGCTCAGAGTCAGAATCTGATTCGATCTCTTCACCTAGAAGTTGGAGGTTTTTTGCTTCGTAAACTCCTCTTATGATGGGACCTTGATGTCTGTCCAGTCAAGGAAAAGCCACTTTCCTTTATCAATCAACTGGATGGGCTGCTTCTGCCCCTTGTGTCGCTGGGCTGGTGGTGGGGACGTGTCCCCTTGACTATGTGTGGAAATGGGTGTCTCTCCTGTATCTCCTATAAGGGGCGCTCCCGGCTCTGGGTCCTCTGTGGGTGGACCAGTTTCCATGCCCTTGGCCGCATGCAATGGGTCTGGGGGTTCTACCCCTTGCGTCGGATGAGCTTTTGATGCTCTGAGGATCATATCCCACCTTATTGGTGGCCAGACGGACTCTTGGTTGGAATGTTTCGAGAGCCTAAGTCGCTGGAGGTGGTCCTCAAGGGAAATTACTGTGTCGTTACATACTGTCCCAACTTTGATGAATTTGATAGTTTTTTGGGCCTTTCAACTTGATCCTTCGGTGTTAGTTGATATCCTAGTCCCTGTCTCTGTACGTTAGCACATGCTGGTTTCATTACTATACCTTTCTCATAGAACTCAGTGCGGTAGTTTTAGATTAGTCATTCAGTAGGGGGAATGACATGTTCAGCAGTGAGAGGGTGAGGATTAGCGATTGAGTTTACAACTTCGAACTCAAAGTTGTGACATGATACGTCACCTTCTACATACTGGACGTCAATCACAGGGATGTCAGTTTCTGGGATATTAACCGTCACCGGCAGGATAGTTTCTGGTTTGGCCAACACTGAGATGATTCAATTTTCTGAAGGGAATTCAATCCTTTGATGGAGGGTGGATGGGATAGCCCCAATAGCATGGAGCCATGGCCGCCCAAACAGAAGGTTAAATGAGGTAGGGATGTCAATGACCTGAAATGTGAAAAGGGTCATGTCTGGTCCGATTTGTAGCTCGAGGTCGATTTCTGCCTTGACCTACCTTAAGGAATTATCGAAGGCTCTGACACTCATGATGTTAGGCCTGAAAAAAGACGGTTTTATCCCCAACCATTCGGCAGTCCTTAGAGAGCAAACGTTGAGACTGGATCCATTATTAATGAGCACGAGTGGGATCTTGAATTCTTGTGGCGGGCTACTATGTTTAGTGAGCGCCTGTGTTTACAACCCTCAGGTGGTAACTCATCATTGGAGAAAGTGATGGCTCGATGTAACATCCCACATCTCTTGGCCTAGGCATCACCTCAGCGTGCAAGATGCGGCGTCAGAACTTGTAACATCCCGAAAATCGGGGGTCGAGCAAAAACCTAACTCCCGAGTTCCAAAATGTTATTTATGCAACATAGATATGTATGATTGAATGTTTTCTGTGATAACGTATTAAACATGAGTGAGATTAAGCTAGAACAGCATATCATACTCCAGAGACAGTTAAATTAACAAGCGGAAGACTGTGATAGTATGTATAACATATATAAACTGTTGTATGTCTCCAGAGTGTGAACATGTTACCAGGTTATATACATACATGTATACGACAAAATGAATATACATGAGTGCACTAAAAATATAAAATGACAAGTGTCAAAGTATCTAATCAACCTCCCTGTAATCCCCTCGATCAGAACACGCATAAAGGAGGGATCCTCCTCATCATCATCAAGTCCGGCTCCGCCTCGCAGGCCGCGCCATCATCTGCAATCACAAAAGGGTCTGGTGGGTGTCCGGAAACACCATCCCGTAACGTGGGAGTGAGTAGCTAACTCAGTGGAATAATAGAGCAAGGATTAACATGTTCTCAAATCAATCATGCGATAATAGTAAAGCAGTAAATCAAACAATCCTAAAACTGTTGTTAATGCAATATGACATGACGTGATGTATGCCCTCACCGACGATCTCCCTCATACGGCACCATCTTACGACCGCGGCATGCAATCGATCCTCAAGTGCTCCACATCTTCCAGGCACATGCAATGGTATGGTGATATGATTTCTGAGTTATTATTAGTTCATTCAAACAGCAGGATTGGGAAACTAAGGTACCTCCCTTATATCAATCCCAACACAGATCCTGTCTATGGTCGTCACTCCTAGTAATCTCATACGATGTATATTTTGTAGGTCGCTGCAAGGGCCGCCAGGGCTGTTGCACACACTCGTTGCTCCGCTCCCCCATCACCTTATCAATACAGGCCTACTGTACCCTACTGCTACCGAAGGGTCGTCGCCTCCCGTAGACTCAGAATACGCTCACGGTCACTACAAAGGACTCGTCGCCTGATCAGTGTAGGCCGACAGCTAGAATATAGTGTCTCATACCACCATAATCTGCTCACGAGACTAGGTGCTCACTGGTCACTACGGGGAGGTTTGTGGCCCCAGCGTAGGCCGACAGCTCGACCACGGTGTCCCATACCACCATGCCCGGCTCATGAGTCTTCGTGGATCAAGGTACCATGGTTAACAGGGTTTATAATGGTAAGTTCAGTACCCTAGGTTCAAGCAGTTATGACTCATGTAGGGTGAACATACGACGGCTAGTCAGGTTACTTGACGGGCTCAACTAGCACGATCGCATCTCAAGTTGAACGACATGAAGTGCGTAAAACACTTCGTGTGGCCTAACCACTGCCGCCAACTCCAAAACACGGCTCGCATTCATCAACACGTCGTTCGTGGCAAAGATAAGCCAACCACAAATTTGCTTGGTTACCGACTGCCTGGACTAAGTATAGTCCCAAACACATATGAATCCACATCAACAATCATGTGAGAGTATTGAAAATGAGACACAACCATGTGAGCATGTTAACACATGTTATATCGTACAACTTAAGTAAATCATCTGACACATGCCTTTCATACATATAATGAAATTATGCATATCGCCAACATATAGGAAATCATTTCCATCAGCATATTAATTGAGAATTCAATCTCAAACTAAATCATAATGAAATCATCAAGCACATGTTATAACATACAGCTTAAGCGAATCGTCAAGCACATGCATTTCATTCTTATTATGAAATCATGCATATGGCTAACATGTAGGAAACCATTTACACCAACATATTAATTGAGAAATCAATCTCAAACTAATTCATAACACCATTTAATTCAATACATACTAATACAAGCATTTATACAAACACTTACACTACACACTTAAGTCTACATATAGTATGTCGACCCGAAGTGCGCATTTAGGCGAATCTCTTCGCCAAACTAATTATGCACGTATTCCTAACATTCTAATGAGACAACAAATCATGTCAATCACATCAGCAAAATATGAATGAAATCAGTACTTCCTGCAAATGACTAAAATGCCCTAAATCTCATATTCTTCGCCGGTTTACGAAACAGGAAACGGACAGCATGTTGTACATGTCAAACGGCGTTGCCGTCAATAATCTACTATTAAACGATATTGAAAGCTTTGGAAACAGTCATTCAAAGCGTCTAAAATCCGCACCTTGTCTCTTATGGATGTGTAAATTTGAACGGAGCGTATAGGCTTCGTCTACGGCGATAAGAGAACCTGTTTTACAAGATCTATTGGTTAAAAAGCTATGGATCCTAGTAAAATTTAAATCAGCAACTTCTAGGGTTGTTTCATACCTGAAAATGTGGAAGAATCACCGGCTTGGTGATCATGAGGTGTTGCTTAGGCACTAGCAACAGGTGGCATGAAGGCTGGAAAAATCTCTTCTTCACTCTCTCTCAAACTCTCACCTTTTCTCCCTCCAAATCTAGGGTTTCTCTAAAATTCGGATGGGAGAGAGGAGTGAGGGTTTCAACCCCTTTTATAAGCCCAAAAATGCCGAAAATAGGCTCCGGTACAAAGTTCACTTAGTGCATATCTAAATCGGGGCTGTTTCGGTCCAAAAGATGCTTTCTGGTGGTCCCCTGACCGAATGCGATCGGACTTAAGCTCACGCGTACCAGATCTAGCACGTATTAAGTTTTCAGTCCGGCTAGGTCCGCAGATCGCACGTGGCGGACCAGTTTCAGTTCAGCGGTCACCGTACGTAGATCAGGGCTGAAAGTCTCATGATATAAAATAGAAATTTCTCCTGATCCGAGGGTGTAATCTGGCTAAATTCTGACGGTCAGAACACTCAATACTGATGCGTCAAGTCGTGTGCCAGATTTGAATTTAAAATTCCAATTCTGTCCCTATTCGCACTCTCTTCGGTCCAGGCTCAATGAAATGGCCTGTGATTATCGGTTTGACTTGATTTTCGAAATGAGTGTCAAGTCCAGCTAGGCAGTTCTAACGGTCTAAGATAGGAGGTATCGGACTTTCGACGCGCGGTCTAGATCCAATACAAAGATTCAAAGTAGTCCAGAGAACAAACCTGCTTAGAGTTTGGTCCGAGGTTATAGAGTATTATAGAGTCATTGGTTCTACTTGATTTGGGTCTTGTAGAACGTATTTAAAGTGATCAGGGACTTTTTCCCAGCTACTCCAGTGTTGCGCTAGCTAACTTACGCTTAATTTCTAAAGGAATTAATCCTAAGTGGTTTCTTTGGCTATGGAATTGGGTTCTGAACGATTTTCCAGGTGTTTTAATTGACCCACTGCCTAAGGATGTCAAATCCCAGATTGGTCAAAATCCGGGGTGTTACACTCGAAGTTCTAGGAGTTGTCTAATCATACTTACCACCATTTTGGGGGGTACATCAGAGGAGATATGGGCATCATTCAAGGTCTTCGCAAAGATTTCTCAATGTGATCTTGATGTACACAGGAGCTCCCAGATGGATATTTATGAGGGAATGGTTTTGAGTTGAGCTGTTATGTCATAAGTAGTATCGATTTTGCAGGTGGTTCCCAACAAAGTTCCCTAGGTTTCTTTTGAATTCTGGTTATCTCTCCTGAAGTATCTCCCGCTATTACCCACTTAGGTGCATTCTGGATAATGCCATGGGACTGCTCGTGGGTTTTAGGATGGAATCATCCTTCCTTCCAAATATATTAGTGATTCATAAGGCTGAGGGGTTGTGGCTGGGACTATTTGTGGTAGACTCGGTGATTTCTCCTGAGGTGCCACAGAGTTTTGGCGAGATTTAACATTGAGGTTTTCTTCCTCCCCTTGATGTGTGGGAGAGGCCTTCTGGGCATGTGCCAGTTGATGAGGCATCAAGAATTTTGAAACTTGAACCGGGGGTGCCCCTTGCAAAGTTAGCGAGGCTAGATCAAGGAGACCTATTGGGAGAATGACAAGTTTAGAATTCGACCTTTTTGGATGTACTGGTGCTGAGTGTGCCCCATGGGGGACATGATTCTATAAGTGTGACCTGTTAGGTGCAGCTTCGAGGGTCACAAGAGATTGAATTGCTAGTGCTGCTTCAAGGAATATAAGGGGTTGTGTTGCTGGTGCTGCTTCAAGGACTATCTGTGGCACAGGCGTTGGCGCATGTTGGTAACCCCATGTCCGATTTGCTGTATTGGTCATGATTGTTTGTATGGAATGATGTGGAGAGGGGTATATGGGTTGCCCTCCTTTAATGTAGTTGATGGTAGAGGTACTAGATGTACTGGGCCCTACTTAATGCGATGGCAGGGGATTTTAGAGAATGTTGGCCTGAGCTACATTTTTAGCCTGTGGCGCGATCGCAATCTTCTAGCTTTCGATCAAATCTTGGACTGCATGTTTCAAAGTGAAGAAGCGATTTGTCAGATGGCCAGGAGCCTAATGACATGCGTAGTATTGATTTTTGTTGTAACCAAGTGGCCAGCGGTTACGGGGAAGTTACGGTTGGAGTGGTGTCAAGAGTTGCTTTTGTATTAATATGGTCAGAATTTGACTGTATGTCTATGCTAAAGGGGTGAAATTCCTTCCCAACATTACCTGCTTGTATGGACCTTGCGCATTCCCCCTAGGCTGTTGCTGTTGTTGCTGAGACAACTGTCCCTAATATCCCTGTTGGGCTTGCTGTGGTTGGTACTGTCTATTTGCTTGTGGATGATTTACCTGTCTTGTCATGGCTCCAGTTGTGGAGCATACTGATGGCCTTAAGTGTTAGTGACGATATTATTAACCTCCATGGTGCGCTATGCAGGAGCAGTGCCGTTTCCATTTCCATACCCTATAGGTTTCCCCTTGACTTTATTTCTTTTGACTGAGGGGGCCTGGTGTGGCCATGAGGAAATGGTCCCGGCTCTGATCCTGGCTTCGACCTGTTCTCCAACTTGAATGAGTTGGGAGAAATTTACATAAGGATACGAGATTAAATATCCTGAAATGTTGGGATTTGCTAAATGTATGATCATGGATATTTGTTCTTCATTAACGATGGGGTTTCTCATTCGAGCCGCCATGACTCACCATCATCCTACGTATGCTGATAAGGATTCGTCACTTTTTTGTCTCAAAGCAGCCAGGTCAGACCTTCTTGGAGCCATGTTTAGGTTATATGAGAACCTATCAATGAATGCCTTGGAAAGCTTCTCCTAAGTTCTGATTTGATGGCTGTCCAATAAGGTGTACCAATCCAAAGCGTCACCCTTAAGGGATTTTTAGAAGAGCCATATCAAGGCCCCATCATTCCCTACTATCGTATTAAGTTTCCCACAAAATGCTTTTAGATGTGACGTGGGGCACCCACTACCGTCATACCTTTTAAACTTTGGTACCTTGAAGTTTGGAGGTACTCAGGCGTCTGGGAAGGGATAGAGATCCCTGAATTTGGTAGATGGATGGTCCACCCCTTGTTGCCTCTGGAGCTGAGTTTGCACTGCCTGTAGATATTCTCATAGCTCTTCGATCTCAGACTTACCTTACGGTGGATATCTTGCCCCTTGCTGTAGGGTTGAGCTGCTTCTTCTTCATATGGATCCAAAATAAGGGTTATTAGAAAGATGGTGGACTCCCGGTGGAGGGAGGTAGCTGGAATTGAGCACCACTCCCTTTTGGAGGAGGGTGTGATATTAGGAAGTGGCTCCTGCCTGGGGTATCTGCCAACTCCAGAATGTTACTCCTGTTACGGGGAGTGAATTTGACTCGAAACTGGCCCCCTTCATGGGCATCCACCAGTTCTTGTCTATGGTTCCCGTTAGGGGGAACTTATGTTGTAGCCTAATTATTGTGATGTATTGAGTAGAGATGTATGGAAGGGTAACTCCCGTTTGCTGGTTGTTGTTGATTTTTGCTAACTCTTCTGGGAGAGGAAGCACGGGATTTGCTGGTGGAATGAGGGAAAAAGCAAAAGGGGTTTGGAGGAGTGAACTGTTCTGTACACTAGGCTGAGTTGCCTGTGTATTTGGTATAGGACTAGGCACAAAGCGAAGTAGTAGCTTTTGCATTGTTTGAAGTAGCAGCTCTTGCATGGTTGCATTAGCTTGGAGGTCTACTTGAACCACTGGTGGTAGCGGCGCGGATATTGGTGCAAGTGCGGGTGTTGATGTTTTGGGAGCTGGCTGAGCTGCTGGCTCTTCTTCATGGGTAGCTTGAGAGTTCATGGCTACGCGAGATCAAGTGGTCATGGTTTGGATCTGTACCTAAGCAAGTGTAAGCCAAATATTATTTGTATGAATGCAACGATGATTGATTTCCCTTGAGATTAGAGTATCACACACTTTCGAGTCGAATCTCAGCTAGTGCGAGCTAGCAGTCCCTAGCGAAGTCGTTATTCTGTAGACACTAAAAATCGGCACCCACGCTGATCTCTATTGTATGGTGATTAGGGGTGGGGGTGATGGGTTGATTATGGATGTTGGAGTCACCGCTAGCCGATTAATCTCAAAATCCCGTGGTCAGTTAGAACCACATAATACGTAAGGTGGGGGAATCCAAAGACTTCCCTACCTTAAATTGACTTCTGATCTGCGATCCGGGATTCCAAGTAAGGGACCTCGGTTACAAAGAGAGAAGGTGTTATGCACCCTCTCTAGCTGTACAAATGTACGGTCTCTACTTTGTGTGGTAAAATAATCTTAAGCGATGGATGATGTGGTCCAGATAAGACTAGGCACACACGTGGATTTCTGATGCGACAAGATCTGAGATTTCAGCAAGCCACAGAGCATACGTCCAACGGCATGTCTAGAAGGCGGATGTGATGATGTTTATGCCAAGATATAAAAAAAATAGACTAGATCACTAAGAAGTTCTAATGTGATAGGATCCGATGTACGGCAAGTCATAGAGTATACGTTCACTAAAGATCTAGAGAAGAAGGGGGGTTGAGAAGAGAATCGATGTCATGATGAATGTTTATATGTAGAATGGATCTTTAGCTTGATCTTGAGCAGGCTATACCATGAACCAAAACATGACAAATCCGGGCTATGCTTATGGGTTGGAAAGGTTGAGAGGAAGGCTAGGGGGTGGTTAGAAAGATCAGATCCTTAAAGGCTAGGGAACTCCTTCACTCTCTTCCTCACTCTCTTTCTCTCTCACTCTCTTAAGCTAAAGGGGAGAAATGACTTTTTGGGTGTGTTGAAATGAGAAGAGGAGAGGGCTATTTAGCCTTCACCAATGGTTGAATGGTAAATAGGTGGTAGGTAAGGGTTAAAATATTGGAATGGAGGCTTGTGATTGGTTAGGGAGAAAGGAGCGCCACGTGGCGCACTCCCATTGGCTTCTGAGGCTAGTAAAATGGTAAATAGTGAAGGTTGGGAGGATAAATCGAGGGAAAAGTTAACTTTTAGACACTAGGACAGCTGTTCACACGCAAGCCGCGAGCGACGGTATTTGAAGTACCGTGGGAGGCAGTCGGACTACTGCCCGTGCCAGTCGGATTACCGCTCGCGGTAGTCAGACTACCTCTCAGGCCGCGTTCGGGCTAGGTTGAACATGTGGGCTTTGTTGCTCTCTCTTTTGGATTTTTACGGCTCGGATAGGTGGATTTAGGTTCGAGTAAAGGGTTCTGGCCAGGGTACAGGGTATAGGTGAGGCCGTATGTGTGTTGAACAGTTTGAATTGCTTTTTTGGGTCGCGGATTGGGAGTTTGGGGACTTTTGGGTCAGGTTCTGGTTTAGGCCGGGATTAGGGTTTGGTTCAAGGTATGATCATGGTTCTTGGACTATTTTAACCTTCTCAGGATGTAGCTTAGGTAGGCGTCTACAATAAAATATATGAATCACTAGATTTGAGACCTTTAACACATCATTTGCATTAATGGGAAAAATAAATCAAACTATAGGAGGTTTGGAATTCGAAAACACATGCCCTAGCCATAAAGGGAGGTAATATAAGGCTAACCTAATAAAAGAAAATAGTAGCAATAAACTAACTCAATAAAAGAGAAGAGTAGCGATAGGCTAACTCAATAAAAAAGAAGAGTAGAGATAGGCTAACTCAACAAAATAAGAGAGATGAACAAAAGCCAACTCAATATAAAGTGGAAACATTTATCATTCTCAAAATTGGCAAAGGGCAAGGCTTGTATCCATCACCCCAAATGAATTCTTAAAAATCACACATAATTAAAATTATACATTAACCATAATTCTCATAGGGATAAATATTCATAACGATCCATCAATCAATTGGCATGAAAGTCATAATAATATGAAGATATGCAAAATTAAGATAAACAATGTAGAATTCAAATCAAATTAGTGTAAGCTTAAAGGAATCCCTCACCTTTAGTTGTCTGATGGCCCACTATCAAGGTTAAATATCCAGGGACATATTATGGTCAAGCTTCACCCTAATATACAGGTTTTGAATAGTTTAGACTAAGCTTGGTCCCGTTTTAAGATGGTGTTATATCTAATTGAATGAATGAATCTGAAAGGAACCTTGGTTGAGGCATGGCTTGCATGTGTCATATACCTCATGAGTTTCGATTTAGAACACCCAGAGGTTTTGGTGTATTATTTCACTGAGTCGACTTGGTTCGACACAGTGGAATTCTCCATGTCATGCCTCAAATCCAGAAATTGGATTCACAGGAATCCCGATCGCCGAATCCGGTGCTGACAGCCTCTGTAATACCCCATTCTCGACTCTCAGTGTTCATACGCCAGGTTTCGATCCTAGGATCCTACAAGAAGGATTTTCCAATGTACATTTGTCCCATAAGAAGCATAATCACAAATATACCCAAATCATAAAGGCAACATCATCATCACATATCCACTAATATAATCATTTAAATACATGCTGAAAGGGAAATATATATATCAAAATCAAGTATACCATAAAGCCCATAAATCGTGTAAGATAAGTGCCAAGCATACCATAAAGCCCATAAATCGTCATCATCGGAATAAATGAAAATGCTGACAAGATCATGAATCATACGATATCAGAGTAATCAGAGTAAGCAAAAATATACTGGTAAGTCCATGAGTTATAAAATATCAAAATATGCAATACAAATCAGCAATGCAAATGAGGAGTCGTAGAGAGCCATATATCAGATACAGATGGTACAATGCAATATGTAAATCCTGATAAGTCCATCTAGGCCATATAAGTATAGAAAACATAACGACCCAAAATGTCATATGAATGCGGATGCAATATGCGATGCGAATGAGATGACTAAGCTAGAGTGTGAGGTCGGGATGATAGTACGTAGTATCGCAGGCTATGGGGTCCATCACAAGGGATTTCTATCGAACCAGTCTCATACCTAAATTTGGATAGTCAGACTCAATGTGGTAAACTCCTGGTCTCAAGTTAGTCGTGCGCCCAACCGAAATCCTGGTCATGCGAAGGTACACGTAATAAATAGTTACGCACCACCAACCTGAGTGGATAGTGAATGAATGAATAAATACGCAATTCTTGCTCAATAAGTCCACATATCAGTACGGTTCCTCTCTGGGATCATCACCGGGGTCTAGTACACTCCACGCCACCTACCGCCCCACAAAGCACACAACTGTCTAAGTGGAAGAGACCTCACTATCCGCCTGCCCAGTAGTCTGCTAATACCTACCCGACTCATCGATAGAGGATCCATTCCTTGAGCTGGTCAGACTCAGCCTAGCTATGCCTACTCCCTCGGGCGGGTAAGGCCACACCCCCTCCTAATTGACCATGACATTGTGGGAGATGCAGCCTCCTGGTATTTGACACTCAGGCGCTCATGTATATCCACTCAGTCTCGACGTTGGGGCCTCCTCTGGTACCAAGAGGGTTTTATGAATTTTCACCCAGGGTCATCTATGGCAGCCCGATGCTCTAATTAAATATTTCTGGTGTCCCATCTGACCATCCATGATATGCCTGTGGAGGCTATGGCCCTAATGTCACTAGGGCGTACAATAATCACAACACACAATACAATATGCATGAGTCATATAATCCAGTCATGCTTCAATCCTGCGCATACCGTGCGCTCATGTGAGATAACCTCCGCCTATCAGGGAGTCTCATAACAACCTGCCTAATGACATATATAATGGCCTACCACATCTCATAACAAACATGTAGATGATGCGTATGGGCATGTATCATGATGCTATGTGGTCATATACTCATAATCGGTATCAACAATCAACCTCGATAATGAGGAAATTTAACCAACATTGCCCTCAAGGAATAGCCCATATTGAGCCTAACATACAGTGGACTCATGGCCTCGCACAAGGGCCAAATATAAAACACCATGGGCCTCACTCAAGAACTTAATACACATCACAATGGGCCTCAATCATGGGCCACATATACATCAAGTGGGTCGCATCTCACGGGTCTAATATACATCGTAATGGGCCACTTACACGGGCCTAATATACATCAAGTCAGGCATCATCATATGGGTCGAAAATATATCATAATGGGTCACATCCCATAGGCCTTGAATATATCACAATGGGCCTCGGCAATCGGAATCGACCTCGACAATCGGCACCGACAATCAGCATATAAACAAGGCGGGGTCCATAGATGGACAGCTGATCAACCATAATATAAAGATCGGCCCACGACCATGGTTATATCAAATCTAATGGCACAGAGCCATCCGTCTATGGTGAATGAGGCCCACTTATTTGGGTTAACCCACGAAGAGAATGGGCCTAACAAGGCCTAAGGGAAGGTCACAATGAGGACATCTAACTGTCATTGCCCATCAATGTGCATATCTAACCAACATTGCTCCCAAAGAGTGATCTACATAGGGCCAAACATATAGTGGGCCCATAGCCTCACATATAATCACGATGGGCCTCATTTACGTCACATCAGCCTCGTCATATGGGCCAACATAATCACATAGGGCCTCAAATATACGACAGGTGGGACTTGTACCTGGGCCTCAAATATATCAAGTAGGTTATATTAATGGCCCGCACTAATGGGTCAATATACATCAAGTGGGCTGTATCAATTGGCCGCACCAACAGGCCTCATATACGACAAGTGGGCCTTAAATATACATTACAGGTGGGACTCTAATATACATTATAGGTGGGCCCTGCACATGAGCCTCATACACATCAAGTGGGTTGTATCATTGGGCCACAGGGAGAGTTATAATGCGGACATTTAACCAATATTATTCTCACAATGTGGGCGTCAAACCATCATTGCTCCCAAGGCACGGCCTGCCATTAACATCATTACATAAACTATGGTGGAATCACACATTGCAATGGGCCTTATAAATATTAAGGTGGGCCTCAACAACGGGTCACAAATACATCAAGATAGGCCGTATCACATGCCCCAAAAGAATCATATTGAAAGATCATTTGGGCCATACCACAAATAGAAATGGAGATCACAACTTTCACTGTTAAACAATTCACAGGGCTCACTATAAAGTTTATTTTCCAACCAATCTAATCATAAGGTCATAAAGACCTGGATTAAGAGGGAAAACAAATTCCCTATTGATCCAAAACTTCTATGACCCAAATGGGTTTCCATGATAGGTGTTTAATCCTCCACTATTATGTGGTGTGGTCCACCTGATCAATGGCCGGATACATCAAGGTGTGGCCCGCCTTAATGTATTAGAGATCCAACCTATTCATAAACTAACATAGTGATAGATGAAGTGGAAACACATATCAGCTTAATAGGAAAGTACTGTGGCCCTTAGAAATTTTTGAACAGTGAATGTCACTATCCCCACTATTTAAAATGGTGGAGTTCACTTGAACTTATGGATCTGGCTCATTCTTTAGCTCAGGCCATAAATGAGCTTTCAAAGTGGTTGAACGGTTTGGATGCAACACATGCATCATGGTGGGTCCCATATATGGATGGCGTGGATGATACAAGGGGACCCATAGAGCTTAGTGACGCCACTCCAACAGCTATAGTTGGAGTGAGGTACACCAGCTGTCCCACCCAGGGATGGTGTGGGGTACAACACAAGCATCAGTGGGTCCCATGTGGGGCCCACCATAATGTTTGTTTTCCATCCAACCTGTTGATAAGGTTGCATGGACTCAGATAAATAGGAAAAATAAATTTCATGTTGACCCAAAGCTTCTGTGAAGACCCAAATGGGTTTCAATGGCAGTCATTCAATCACCATTGTTTCCTATGATGTGGGCCACCTGAGCTTTAGATGGGGCTGATATTTGGAGGGCGGCCCACTGCCCTAAGGGTCTACAAAATGGACAGTGTGGATATACAAAACACACATCTTGGTGGGGCCCATGGCTGACCGTGGGTCCTGCTACGCCCGTCAGTGCCTGCGCACGCTGCTGACAGCAGCATGCATT
Source organism: Magnolia kwangsiensis (assembly GCA_037074715.1). Classification (NCBI taxonomy): domain Eukaryota; kingdom Viridiplantae; phylum Streptophyta; class Magnoliopsida; order Magnoliales; family Magnoliaceae; genus Magnolia; species Magnolia kwangsiensis. The sequence continues at coordinate 34,853,546 of CM073585.1, read as the reverse complement.
TTTTTTATTTTTTCATTTTTTATTTTCTCAAGGTTTTTCACATGTGGGGCCCGCGTCTTGAGAATCCACTCCACCCATCAGATTCTAAGACTCAAAACACACCAAACAAGCCTAATATTCGGCAGGTTTCGGTGAGTAGAACATAAAGGTGAGTCTTCAATGGTAACAATACGATTTTCTAAGCTATGGCCTGCCAGAAAACTGGATTTACTTCATTTTTTTCAGCTCAACGCCTAAAACGGGCTAAGGAATAGAATGGATAGCGTGGATTGAATACATACATCAAGGTGGGGCCTGCATGAGCGGCCCACCTAAAAAGCATAAAAATCAAGCTAATATATTTTTTTTGCTTTCCCAGTTCACGTCTAGATGCTGGACAGTTCCGGGCAAGACAAATACATTTAGGGTGGGCCCTGCTTAGGTGGACCACCACATGGCTAGGTGGTGTGGAATAACATATATACAAAGTGGGCGCCACTTACAAATGACTTGGATCAAATACATGCTTCATGGTGGGGTCCATCCAGGTGGGCAACACGGCCACATTATCACACAATAAAAAAAAAAATGAAGAGTGAGAGGGAGAGAAAGAGAGAAAGGAAGACCGAGTGATGGAGGGACTCCGACACTATGAGCCCTATCTTTCATGATCTACAACATACATCAAGTAGGTCCCATTTCATATGGGCCCACCGATCAAAATCAACGGTGGAGATCCTTTCTCCATTGAAATAGAAGGTCTAGATGACCCCTTTTCAAACTAGAAAGTAAATATCATGATGGGGTCCATGGAGAATGACCCCATCATGGAATGATATTGATAATCAAGGTGGGCCATCGGCCACATCCTAGGGTCCAAAGTGAGATCCATACCATTGATTGGTAGGCCTCACTTGGCCCATCATAAAAATATGAAAACTAGCTTATAGAAGCACTCACCGTTTGATCTTCTTGTTCCCTTGGTTTCCTTTGCTCCTTAGCTTCAATTCCAACGAAAGATGATGAAGAATGAAGGGTTGAGATGGGAGATGAAAGGGTTAGGAAGTGGGCCACACACAAAATTCTCTCATGGAGATTTGGGAGAGCTTGGACGTGTGGTTTTTTTTTGGTTGCTTGAAAAAGAAGGGAGAAATAAGAGAGAGAGAGAGAGAAGATGGGATAGAGTGATGGATGGGAGAGAGAGGGATGGGTGGTGTAAGAGTTTGTTGACTTTAGGGGTAGGTTGTGTAAGAAAGGGTATGGGCTTGTGTAAGGACTCTTGATTTTCGAGGTTGCTTGGGGAAAGGTGTGAAGTGATGGTGTACTTGACATGATGGGATTGATTGATTGATGGATATGATATTGGGTAGAGATTCTCTTGGGTTTTGCAACATGTGGTGTTTTTCCTCGAACTGAACGCGGGCCCACATCTCTTGGCTTATGTATCACCTTGGCGTGCGAGACGTGGCATCGGAACCACGGCGATGATGCGGTCACAATGGTACAAGTCTCAGATTAAGCCGACTAAGATATATGGGATATGACTTAAGGTCATGCGCAAACGTCGATTATAGGTCACGGGTTACCGAAATTCATCAGGAAGGATCGCGGGAGTTGAAGGAACGATACAGACTAGGATACGGGCCTTACACTCCACCTCTAATGTTGGAAGAAGAGATTTAGAAATAGAGAAAAGGAAAAGAAAAGAAAGAAAATACGATGAAAAATTTGAACCTGACTATGCTTGGGCAGTAACTTGGTGAGTCATTGTACACACCTGACTTTCTTCTTTTCTTCCCCGCTACTGGTGGCTGGCCAGAGTTGCTCCACCAAGCTCGAGTTCTTGCTTGACTTTAGAGGGGTTGGGCACTATTCTCAGTACCCAACCTTCCCCCCCTCTCTCTGCTAGGAGACTTGTAAGGGAGGTGTTTATACAGGGATTTTGGACAGGGCTTCCATGTTTGGGTGGTTTTCAACTCCAGCTACAATAGTGTGCAGCGTTCCTATGCACCATTCGAAAGCCGAACGTATCTAGGTGTTCGGCCCACTACTTCATCTGCGATGTTGCTCTCTTTCTCTCATTCCTTCTCAACAAATCTTTCTCCAGACTTCTGAGCATCATAATGACTGGATGGGATTGGAGGATGGTGGTCGGACGACCTTCCTTAGTAATCATCTTCCAGACAACAAGGATGATCTGCATCAATGTAGATCTCGTCACGATTAATCATTCTTCAATCGGGTTTCACTAGGCAGTCCAGATTGATCCACTAATGCTTGCTGGGCCATAAGATCAAGGGGTCAAGTTGATTTTTGTGGTGGGTTCCTTATATCTTTAGAAAGGTGTTATTTGTACATTATTACAATCAAGTTCGCAAAACTCAGCTATCCTAGCATGACGGGGCTTTCTTAACTTCCTTGGAGTTCCGGGTTGGCATTGGAATCCTCCCTGATGGGATTTGGATGGTTCAGATCTGCTAGATGAGCTAGGGAGTTTTCAGTGGACGATTTTCTCATGAACGTGCTTCTCGAATGTTGTTACATTGTGTGGAGTGAGAATGCCGAACTTGGTTCGATTACTGGATCAGGTGGGGTCCAGTTGTGATGAGCTTTCAGGAAATCCACTCCCTCCATCAATTTTGTAAGGTAATGTTAAGCCATAGGTCAAAATATGATGTAAATTTGAGCTCTAGGTGGGCCACACGATCCGTCGGTGTGGGGACAACGCTCACCGATGAAAACAACTTCCTCTCATGCATACATTGGGTGTAATGCACTTGGCTTCCAATATTTATAAATTTGCCATCTGATTCTCAACTAGCTTCCGACGTAGGTTACGTTGGAATTCACCATTTGGTTGTCTTGAAATTGGGTGGGCATTCCTCATTTTACGTGCTCTTTCCATTGGTCAAGTTTGGGCCTCAATCTCTCAGGTGTGTGTAAGATGCTCTTTTAAATGGCTAACACACTCCATGCTTTAGAACCGTGTTTGTACACATCTAGTTCAAATATTACCCGTTAGCTCAGACATATAACCTAATATCTTTATAATGACTGAATTATCCTAATATTCGGATGGCCTGTTTGGGGGATCCAAATACGATAGACAGTCACATGACATGCTAAAAATAGGAAGACTTGATTGGTGGTTATCTAAACGTATATATAGGTGTATGTATGATCAGTTTTGTAAACGGATGAACACAAGTAGGTTTTTGAAGTTATTAAGCATAGGACATTATACCGTTAGATTCGAGTGACTTGTTCACATGTATAAGGTCCTCATATTATAGTTATAATAGTGGGTTAAACATATTCATATGTAATGAAAAAGATGAATGGATCATAATCTCAATTTAATGTGTACGAGCAGATGTAGAGATCAAGTAGTTAGTTTAATTTGATTGGGTGGTCCAAAATTAAGGTGGACGATCAAATGTCTTTATCTAGTGGTGAATATTTGCCTAAACGGTTGGTTATGATGGGCAAGTGAGAATACTTGGATATATGATAGTTTGTCTTACAAATCAACGGTCGAATGTCTTGATCTATGGAAGAAGATTATTCCCAATAGTCAAATTCAGGTTAGCGAATTAATATAAGGTCAGAATAAGTTGAATTGGTGACATACACATGTACATACTAAATTAAATTTCATGGTAACACTCGAGAACTTTCAATACTTGAGTATTGAAAAGTTCGGGGTACTACACCTACTCCTTATATACATTGGCATCATAATGTATTTTCATTATTTTCATGCATTTGACTAGTGAGCGTATGCTTTATGGCTTGCCGAGATAATCAGATCTTGCCCATCAGAAACCTTAGCCAGTTAGTCGTTGTTTCAGCATATAAATTTATTTACATCATTATCACCGTATCTGACTGATGGGTGTATGCTCTGAGACCTGTTGAGGGTCAAATATTGCATATTAGACCCCAGTTATTGCTTAGTTTTACGAACATGATAATGTTTAATGTCCTATTTTAATCATGTTTTTGTTGCAAGGTGAATTTTAGAGCTTGGACTGAAAAGGGTATTAAAGGCATGGATTTGATGTCAAAAATCACCAAGGCAAGGGATGGATCGTAGGAGACTGAGATCGAAGAATTCACACGCTAAAGATTCGAGAAAACTCAGTGATTGAAGTTAAAGGTGCCTGAAAATCTCCTGAATGCAAGATCACAGGGTTCCCACCATCTGTTTGTCTCGAAACCTTATATCTGGCTTAAGGACCCTAAATTAACCATACATATAAAATTTCAGCCATTGGATCTTCATGGAAGTGGCCTAACGGACAGATCAGCCACTAAATCATTTATTTGGGTCACACCTGATCTCTGGATATGCTTCAAACTTGGGCTTAACCCCTTAGATTGGATGGAAGGACGAATGAACGGAACGGATTTCCAAGATTCATCACAATGGATCCCATCCTGCAGTGCACGTGCACACCACAAGAATAACACGCACAATGCACCGAATTGGTCAAACCGGTTAGCGAACGCTGACCTGCGCAATTTCGAAAAGGAAACAAATATTGCACTGGCGCTGCGAAATAGAGCTACGAACGGCCCTTGTGGGCCACCATCGTGATTCGACGGTCCAATCTGGACTGTCCATTCGAACCCCATGGTCCATCTTACTAAGGCTTAGGTGACAAAATTCCAAGAAATGACAAGGATGGGCTCCCAGCCGTTCAAACACAGGACGGATGGTGGGAACAAAGAAACAGTGGACCGCACCAAATGCAATGCCCCGTGTTTTCAGGTCCCAAGTATATAACCCGTTTCCTAAAAACCCAAGTATTAGCTCATAAAATCCATTGTAAATTTGAACCGTTTATCATTAATCAGAGTTAACAACAACAAAGCTAGATTAAACCATGCATTGTATAAAAACATTCCGATCATTACAAAATTCCAAATGTAGTGCCCATACAGGACTTATACAATCTCGAATAACAAAGTTCGGGTAAATAAAAACATGAGTCTATCAACTAGTAGTGGAGATCAATGCAGACCGTAAGAATTTCGCCTAACTCCCTAACTACTTGATCTACTCCAACAACCTAGTGAACAGCATCGGCTCGCCCTATACCTGCATCAACTGTTACAGTTTGATAGTGTCAATAGCTATCGCAGTGAGGAGTACCCTGTAAGATTATGCACTCATCATTCATAATCCAACATAGATTACAAGTCATGAAATTAGATACACTAAACAGGGCATTTCATAGTCATACTCATGTTAAAAAAGTAAAACCAATCAATAGAATTTCATCATAAGCAAAATATATTGGCGGTCGCAATACAAGGAAACATGTCCAGATAACCAAACAATCAAACATACGATTTTCTATTGCATACGAAATCACATTGTATGTGAATTGCGCAAGATGGCTAGAAAATCGATAAGCGAACTTCAACTCCATCCGAAAATCATGGTACAAGTGAAATTCGTAAGATGAATAGAAAATCACCCTTTAAACCCCCACTTCACTTGGGAATCATGTCGTACGTGAACTCCATAATATTGCTAGAAAATCGATAAGAGAATTTCAGCTCCACCCAAAAATCATGGTATGACTGAACTCCACAAGATGAAGAGATAATCAACATACAAACTCTATACCATCCGAAAATCATATCGTACGTGAACACCGCAAGATGGATAGAAAATCGATAAACGAACTTCAGCTCCACCCAGAAATTATGGTACGACTAAACACCGTAATATGAATAGGAAACAATAAGATGTATAAATATAACCAATAAGCCACAAAGGGCACCAATGACCCATCCAAGCCACAAGGGCAATTAAGCCGTGTAAGGCAAATGTGGTCCACAGGATCATAAGTCCAAGGCAAGTTTCATTCAATTCATCATTCAAGCACAAGTGGAAGGATATACATAAATTAATACATATACAATAAAGGATAGCATGTTATCATCGAACTATTCATGCAAGTTATAATTTAAAGGAAACGTTTATCGTCCAACACATGAATTAACTATATAACAAGTTAGCATATTTAATAATAAAGTAACTCAGTTAAGGAAATCATGTCATCAATTATATCTAGATTAATGAGATCAAGTGAGAAGCTTAAAGGGTGAGTCCTCATCTTATAGTTCGAACCGCCTACCAGTGTTGCTAGAGAATGCGTGTTCCGTTAGAATCAAACCCTATCATAAATCAGGAACTTTTACCATTAGATCCAAGTTTCACACATCGCCTAGGGTTCAAGATCATAGCCTAGGGTTTTAATTACTTACCTTTAGGGTTTTAGCGTGAAATTAGGACTTTATCTTAAAGTTTAGTTTGATGCTTAAATTCTAAAATTTTGATTATGCGATTTGGACTACTTTGTGTGGCCATTTATGATATTGTTAATGGGAATCATTGATGAGTCAAATTTTATAAAATGAATTAGTTATTGATTTTAGGAATATTGCAATGGCTAATATTATATTAGATTATCTGATAACGCCCACGATGAATGATAATACTAATAATTTTCAAAACAATTATTAACATTATTAGTTAATGTGACCCTGATAATCATTGTGATGAACATAAGTAGTATGTTCTAACATCAATAATAATATCTTAAGAACGACGAATAAACTACTAATATTTTAATAATGATAATAATTTATATATTTATAAGTGTATATATATATATATATATATATATATATATATATATATATATATATATATAAGTGTGGACAATTACTAATGGTTAATCATATCCTACTTAAAAAATCATAAAATGATTTTAACGATGATAATTAGAATAATTTAAATTTGAATGAAAATATAGACTCACCTTTATCAACTCGGCTCGACTCTGTGAGTTGACTCGGTACCAACTCTCTCTTCCTCTCTCCTCTCCCCGTTTCTTCCTTCTTTTCTTTCTGTTTTTCTTCTTTCTTTCTTCTTCCTTTTTTCCTCCCTTTTTTTTTTCTCAAAATGCTGGAATATCCAGCAATAATCTGGATCAAGCTAGCGCCTGAGTCGCGCTCAACTCGACTGGGTCAGGTTGGTGTGGCAGCCGCCCACCCAACACTTCCTTTCCCCTACTCTCTTCCTTCCCTTCTTCTTCTTTACATGCTGGGGCATCCAGCAAGGACATCCAACTCGGCCTGACTCAAGCTGGGTTCAACTGACTCGACAATGAGTCGGGTTTGAACCCACTCTCACTCTCTATTTCTCTCCTTCTTTTCTTTTTTTTTTCTTTTTTTTTTCTTTTTCTTTCCTCTGCTGGTTTTCTTTCTTTCTTCTCACTGGTTTTCTTTCTTTCTCCTCACTCTCCCTCACCTTTTCTTCTTTCTCTACAGTATCTGGGCTCAACCGGACATCAACCGATTAGAGCAGAATCACTAAGACGATTCAGCGAGCGCGGCTGGTGGAGCAGGGACGTCGGCCCTTAATGGCAGATTGGAAGCGGCGCTTCGTCCCTTCAATCTGGAGGTGTTGGATGATTTGGTGCAGTTCAAGGGATCTTGTGGACAGGGATTTTCGAAGGTCAAGTGGAGCTAAGGTGGTGGTTTAGAAAGGAGAAGGAAACGGCTAAAGGAGAGCCGTTTTTTAGTTGCTAGCTCTCAACCCAAAACCTTAACCTCTAAAAGGGGGATGGATGGCTGAGATGGCTTCTTTTGGATGGCCTAGATCACCCCAAACACACCACACGCGGATTGCCAACCTGTCGCACGGAGACAGGTTTCCGTTTTTGGAAAGCACGTGCTTTCACCCTGATTTGCGGCTAAGATTGTGTGTACTTACGTACAATCCAACGGCTGAAACTTGGTAGGGTTCACACGTCTTTGGGTCCTATAAAATATGGACGGTTTGGATCATTCATTGGGGCCATGATGATGGTCTACAGATCGCCAAGGAGGGACCCTGTCCGACCGTCAGTCCTGGCGGAAGGAAATTCAAAAAAAAAAAAAAAAGAAAGAAAGAGGGAAATCCTCCCTCTTTCGGTCTTTCCATGATCAGACGCGGTCTGACCGGGTCACTTGGGTCCGGTGCACAGTGAGTGCACGTGCTCCATGTACATACGCATCAAGGGTGGGGTTTACAGTGGTGTCCATGTTGTAATCCACTCCGTTCATCTGTTTAGTCGGGTTAGACTAGGGCCTGGCCCAAAGAATGGGGTAGATCCATGACTTAGGTGGACCATAACAACTGAAATATGGCCATTTAGTGTTCATTATCATCGATTCGATGGAGATCCGGGATCCACACTCACAATCAGGGTCGTTCATCTAATTGGCGAGCCTATCAGGGCCACTATCTATTTTAGATTATATAATAAAAATATACATAAATATTTGCTTAGTATAATAAATTATAGTTATGGATTAGTATTTATTAATATTTATAATGTATTTTTATGATTATTCATGCATATATAGCATAGTAAGATTAATAATAAGTGATACGTATTTTATATGTGTAGTATAATACGATAATATATAGTTAAAATTATAAAATGCAAGCGTTAATTAATATGCATCAATTATATTGTAATGAGTTGGCATACAATATATTTTATATATGTTTTAAATAATATAAAATAAATAATATACGTAATTTAAATAATTTAAGCAACATGTGTATTATTACAGATAATTACAAAATTATTTTGTATTATATAATATATGTACTATCATTTCATATTTAAAAATGAACCATTTGGTCTTCCTAGTAACACCAAAGTACTGAAAAGTACGGGGTGTTACAATCTACCCCCTTAAAGAGAATTTCACCCACAAAATTCAATATTTCTACCTTAAATGAGAGTGAGGATAATGTATTCTACCATGTCTCTTAGCATTCACCACCTTCCTCGTGAAGTGTGTTTATATGCTCAAGGGCTCGTGACTGACTACCAGGACCAGGGTTGTTACACCAAACCCATGCAAAAACGTTCATTTCTGACTGAAATTTCGAAGGAAGTTCAATGAACAAAGTGGATTTTTCTTCCAGAGCTGATCAGGGGCCCACCGATTATCACAGCGTCCCCTGTTTTTGCAGGCCCTATGTCTGTGAAAACCAACTGCTGTGGGCCAGTTACGTGATCAAAATCACGACTGGATACATGATCCAAACCGTCCAAAAGCTTGGAAAGGGGGTCCTGACCATGGAGCCAAATCAGAAGTTTGGGATGATTATTTGTCCCAAAACTTGATCCAACGCAGGTGTAACGCCCGTGAAAAATCCGTACTTGGGCTCGAGTACCAACTCGACCCGAAATCGCGTAGAATTAATTTTCATGGAAATTAAGCGTAAGTTAGCTAGCTCAACGCTAGAGTAGCTGGGAAATAGTCCCTGATCACTTTAAATACGTTCTACAAGACCCAAATCGAGTAGAACAAATGACTCTATAATACTCTATAACCTCGGATCAAACTCTAAGCGGGTTTGTTCTCTGGACCACTTTGAATTCTTGTATTGGGTTTAGACCGCCCGTCGAAAGTCCGATACTTCCTATCTTAGACCGTTAGAACCGCCTAGCTGGACTTGACAATCATTTCGAAAATCAAGTCAAACCGATAATCACAGACTATTTCGTTGAACCCGGACGGAAGAGACCGCGAATAGGGACAGAATTGGAATTTCAAATTCAAATCTGGCACACGACTTGACGCGTCAGTATTAAGCGTTCTGACCGTCAGAATTCATCCAGATTACACCCTCGGATCAGGAAAAATTTCTATTTATTATCATGAGACTTTCAGTCCTGATCTACGTGCGGTGACCGCTGAACTGAAACTGGTCCGCCACGTGCGATCTGCGAACCCTGCCAGACTGAAAACTTAATATGTGCTACATCTGGTACGCATGAGCTTAAATCCGATCGCAATCGACCAGGGGACCACCAGAAAGCATCTTTCGGACCGAAACAGCCACGAAATGGATAGACACCAAGTAAACTTCGTTCCGGAGCCTGTTTCCGGCAATTTTAAGCTTATAAAAGGGGTTGAAACCCTCATTCTTCTCTCCCATCTGAAAATTGCAAACCCTAGCTTTGGGAGAGAGAAAAGGAGAGAGAGTTTGAGAGAGAGAGTGGAAGGGATTTTTCCTGTCTCCGAGCCACCGACTGTTAGTGCTTCAGCAACTCTTCCCAATCATCTGGCTGGTGATTTCTCCGTTCTTTCAGGTATAAAACAACCCTAGAACTTGTTGATTTAGGGTTTACCTAGATTCATAGCGTATTAGCTAACGTACTTCATAAATCAGGTCCTCCTACTGCCGTAGACGAAGCGTACACGCTCCGTTCAAAATCACGCATCCGTAAGAGACTAGGTGAGGATCTTAGACGCTTTGATTGACGGTTAACAATGCTTTCAATGTCGTTTAATAGTAGATTATCGACGGCATCGCCGTTTGACATGTACAACATGCTTTCCGTTTCCTGTTTCGTAAATTAACGAAGAATATGAGATTTAGGGCATTTTAGTCATTTGTAGGAAGTACGGTTTATACTCATATTTTGCTGATGTGATTGACATGGTTTGTTGTCGCATTAGGGAGTTAGGAATGCTTGCATAATTAGTTTGGCGAAGAGATTCGCCTAGTTGCGCACTTTGGGTCGACATACTATATGTAGACTTAAGTGTGTAGTGTATGTGTTTGTATAAATGCTTGTATTAGTATGTATTGAATTAAGTGATGTTATGTGGTAGTTTGAGATTGATTTCTTAGTTAATATGCTGACCTAAATTATTTCCTACATGTTGACCATATGCATGATTCCATTACATGCATGGAATGTATGTGTTTGAAGATTTGCTTAAGTTGAATGTTATAACATGTGTTAACATGCTCACATGATTGTATTTCAATTTCAATACTCTTACATAAACTGCCGATGTGATTTCATAAATGTTTGGGACTAGACTTAGTCCAAGCAGTCGGTAACCGAGCGAATTCGTGGCTGACTGGTCATAGCCACGAACGACGCGTCGACGAACGTGATTCGTGTTTGGGGTTGGCGGCAGTGGTTAGGCCACGCGAAGTGTTTTACGCACTTCATGTCGTTCGACTTGAGATGCGATCGCGCTAGTCGAGCCCGTCAAGCAACCCGACTGGCCGATGTATGTTCACCTTGTATGAGTCATAACTGCTTGAACCTAGGGTACTGAACTTACCATTGAAAACCCTGTTAACCATGGTACCTTGATCCACGAAGACTCATGAGTCGGGCATGGTGGTATGGGACACCGTGGTCGAGCTGTCGGCCTACGTTGGGGCCACAAACCTCCCCGTAGTGACCAGTGAGCACCTAGACTCATGAGCAGATTATGGTGGTATGGGATACTGTATTCTAGCTGTCGGCCTACACTGATCAGGCGACGAGTCCTTTGTAGTGACCGCGAGGGTATTCTGAGTCCACGGGAGGCAACGACCCTTCCGTTGCAGTAGAGTACGGTAGGCCTGTATTGATAAGGTGATGGGGGAGCGGTGCAACGAGTGCGAGCAACAGCCCTGGCAGCCCTTGCAGTGACCTACGAAATATACATCGTATGAGATTACTAGGAGTGACGACCCTAGACAGGATCTGTGTTGGGATTGATACAAGGGAAGTACCTTAGTTTCCCAATCCTGCTGCTTGAATGGACTAATAATAACTTGGAAATCATATCACCATAGCATTGCATGTGCTTGGAAGATGTGGAGCACTCTAGGGAGTGTGGCATGCCGCGGTCGTAAGATGTTGCCGTATGAGGGAGATCGTCGATGAGGGCATACATCACGTCATGTCATCTTGCATTAACAACAGTATTAGGATTGTCTGATTTACTGCTTTACTATTATCGCGTGATTGAATTGTGAACATGCTAATCCTTGCTTTATGATTCCACTGAGTTGATCACTCACTCCCACGTTACGGGATGGTGTTTGCAACACCCACCAGACCCTGTTGTAGATGCAGGTGAGGCTGAGATCCAGGAGATGGAGCCAGACATCGACGAGGACCAGGACGAGTTCTCGTACATGCAGTATCACGATGGCTTCCCATAGGCGACCTGGATCGATGGGACTTCAGTGGGACTATTTTGAACATTACATTTTTGTTCATGTATATGTATATGAGACTCAGAGATGTAGTCATACTTTGGAGACAGATGAGATTTACTTTGTTTTTCCATACAGTGATATATATATTGTTTAGTCTTCCGCTTGCTTTTATCACTGGATCTGAAGTATGAATTGTAGTTTTGGTATACTTTTACCCATGTGAATGCTTTAAATCAGACAACATTGAATCATAATCATTTTTGTTGCATAAGTAACGGTCTGGAACTCGGGAGTTGAGTTTGTACACGACCCCCGATTTTCAGGGTGTTACAGCAGGTCTGCCTTTCATTTTCTCTGCTGTTGCGCCTATTGCTATGAAACTCCTCACCGCCTCTTGTGCATAAAGACCCTAGTCGACCTATGATTTTACTATAAAAGGAGAGAGAGAATATGGAGGAAAGGCATCCAAGGAAGCAAGAACATGAATAGTAAGAGGGGAGAGAGAGAGAGAGAGAGAGAGAGAGAGAGAGAACGTGGGCCGGCTACATCTGGAAGAGTTTTTTTTTCTTCCTTTCTTTTATTACTTTTTATATTTAAGAGATTTTAGTTTAATCATTATTATGATTGGCTAAACCTCTTAGCTAGGGCTAAGAGGAAAAGCTTGTAGCATGAAGGGTGTTTTTTGATTGCTTTAATTTATATTGATGAACTCTCTTTGATCTTAGTTTGATTATAAGAAATACTTTTAGTTTTTAATGGTTTATTGTGACTTAAATTACAATAGATCTGTGATAGCTTTGAGTATGTTCTTTTCATTATAGGGATTGTGAACTTGGGAACCCTGTTGTTCACCATCGTCTCGTTGACATGGTTGGATGATGGAAACTTTCCTAACGTTCATAATTCTCTCAAATTGAATATGGATTGGTTAAATTCTGTTGTTTACTTTGTCTCATGGGCAGGGTTTTATGATGGAATCAATTCTAATGCTCATATCTATCTTCTATTGAAAACTAGATCAAAGGAAGTTCAAAATTAGTTTTTAATGAAATATCTTCCAACTGGATGAAGATGGGACTTTGATTCCAGTTGTGTTCTTGAATCAAGCATAGATCTCTTGATCTCTACAAGTGGATCCTTGGAAACCCTAGCTTCTCACCTTTGAATTTTACAAGCTTTAGTTTAATAATTCATCATTATTCTCTTAATTTTTCCTGATTTAAATTACATCTTCGTCTAGTTCTAGTTTTGGTTACTTTCAGATTACGTACAAGGTTTAGTCCTTACGGATTTGACCTCAGTCTTACCGAGATTATTACTACATCGCAGCCCTACACTTGGGGTTGTGAAAAAGTTTTTGGTGCCATTGTCGGGGATTGACAGTTATATTTTTCTAAGATTAGCTAATTTTAGAATTAGGTTAAGATTAGGGTTTTTCTAATTTTTAATTCTAGGTTTAGGTTTTTCTATTTGATTTTTAGAAATATAGGCTTTCTAAATTGGTAATCTCTTTCTAATTTTTCTATTTTTCTATTTTTAGGATCTCTTTTATTTTTAGAAACTAACGTACTTTCTAATTTAGGTTTAGAAGTTTCCTAATTTATTTTTAGAAACTTTCTATTTTCCTCTTTTAGGAATTTTTCCTTTTTAGAAACTCGTTTACTTTCTATTTTGTAAGAACTTTCTAATTTTAGACTTTCTATTTTTAGAAACTGACTTGTTTTGTTTTATTTTACAAGATCTTAATTTAGGAACTTCTGATTTGGTACCATCTTTCCAACTTTTCTCTTTCTCTTTATTTCTAGATTTCTATTTCTCTTTTTCTTTAGGTTCAGGTTAAAACCTAAGATTGAGAGTTACAAGTGTTTCATGCCCAAGTGAGTCCGTGACAACACTCGACGCCTCTTGACTGAAGGAGGATTGGTTGAGGGATTAACTATCCATCGCTGGACTAGACACCGCTCGAGATCCCCAGAGTTAATTAAGGTTATAGCCACAAATGAACTGGCCACTCAACCTGAAGGACAACCTCAACCAAGGGTTGGGGAAGTTCAGGATGAGAATGAGGTGCATCAAGCACCCCCGCCTCATACTTTACGAGATTATTTACAACTAACGGAGGTGAGCATACCCTCATGCATGGTTTTTCAAATAATACAGGACACATGGATATCAAGCCAAGGGTGATCCAACTCCTTCCTAAATTTCATGAGCTTGAGTCAGAAAATTCATACTTGCACTTAAAAGAGTTTGATGAGATCATAGCCGCTTTATATTTTCCACACGTATGTGAAGACACAGTTAGGCTGAAAGTTTTTCTCTTTTCTTTAAAAGAGAAAGCTTAGACATGGTTGCATTCACTACGCCCTTAATCTATTTGCACATAGAATGACATGATAAGGGAGTTCATAAAGAAAATTTTCCACATCATAAAACGAATACCCTTAGAAAGTCAATCATGAACTTCACCCAAAAGGAGGATGAAACATTCTTCTAATGTTGGGAGAGGTTCAAGGATCTTATTAGTTCATGCCCATAACAAGAATTTGAAATGTGGTGCATTACACACTTCTTTTATGATGGTTTGACATCTTCCATGTGCCAATTGGTCGAGACAATATGTAATGGGGAATCCATGAATAAAAATGTCCATGATGTGTGGGACTATTTGGATAAACTTGTTGAAAACACACAATCATAGGACACATACCCAAAATCAAGTAACACTTATAGGCCCACTCAATCAAAGGAAAGGGGAGGATTATACCTTCTAAAAGTGGATGATGATATCAATACTAAAGTATTTAATCTCATAAGGAAATTTGAGGCCATGGAAATAAAGAAGGATAAGGTTAAGGAAACTGTTTACGGTATTTGTACTTGCAACGTTCACACAACAGAAAATTGTCTAATAATACCTTCCTTTCAAGAGGTGTTGAATGAGTAATCCAATGTCGTGAACAATTATGAAAGACCTTTCATTGAACCTACCTCTAATACATACAATCCTAGTTGGAGAAATCATTCAAATCTCAGTTGGAGGAATGGACAAACTGCTACTCCTCAAGGTTTCTTTAATCAAATTTCAAATTAAGCAAAACCTTAAGAGGATCCGATTTTAAAACATATTCAAAATCAAGAGCTTATCACTCAGGGTATATCGCAAACCCTTCAAAACATTTCAAAGGCGATACAAGGGCATGAGACAAAAAATTCAATTAAGGAAAAAAGGATTCTTTCATCCCAACCTTTCCTCAATCTCATGAGATAAGTGATCCTAGCTCTTCAAATCAAATGAAGCAAACTGAGTTTATCACCACTCTTAGGAGTGAGAAAATAATTGATAAATCTACTCCAGTAAGGGCTGAAATGCCTAAGGACCTGGAAGAGGACAACGATGATAGACCTAACACTACTCCAAAAGAATTGGAACCGGAACTTCAAGACAAGCCGATTGCACCATTCCCCCAATGGGCAAAGTGGGTGCCTAACACCTTCCGTAACGCCCTGAAAATCGGGGGTCGAGCAGAAGCTCAGCTCTCGAGTTCCAACACATTACTTATGCAACATAGATAATGATGATTAAATGTTGTCCGCATTAGTACATTAAACATAAGTGAGATTATACCAAAACAACATATCAAACTCCAAAGACAGTTAAATTACGCAAGCGGAAGATTGTGATAGATATATAAAGATATAAGTGGTTGTAAGTCCCCAGACTATGAACATGTCACCAGGTTAAGAGTTACATGTGTAATTCCAAAATACACAAAATGGTAAAATGTAATGTCATCTATCCATATCCCTGTAGCCCCGATACGCAACTCCTGGTCTACATAAACCCACATGAGAGTTGCATGTAGGAGAACTCCTCCTAGTCATCATAGAACACAGGCTCCATCTCGTAAGCCTCATCATCACCTGAAACTACAACAGAGTCTTATTGGTGTTTCAAAACACCGTCCCAGAGTGGGAGTGAGTGATCAACTCAGTAGAGCTATAAGACAAAGATTAACATGTTATCAATTCAGTCAAGTAGTAATGATAAAGCAATACAACAAGCATTCCTAGGTACTTTGGTTGATGCAAAGATGATATGTATTAATGATGCATGCCCTCCCCTGCACTACCTCTACGACATCATCTCACGATCGTGGATGCACCCCTAGCTCTGTGCTCAACTCCAACGCTAAGGAGCTGTTTGATTTTTAATTCCCCCGTGTAAATACACGGAATTACCTGCTTATTCCTTACTACACCTATTTGGAAGTCGCTGGGAATTACGTTTCTAAAATTGTGCTATACAAACATTTTTATTATTGATTTAAATATGTGGGCCCCACCATGATATAAATGAGTTATCCACACCATCTATCCTTTTACGAAATACATTTCAAGGCATGAGCCCAAAAATGAGGAAAATCAAAAGGTCAAGTGGACCACACCTTAGGAAATAAGGATCATTAAAATGTCAATGGTTGAAATTTGTTTTCTCCCTAGGTCCCACAGTGATGTTTATTTGTCATCCAACCTGTTAATAAGGTCACACGATCATGGATAAAGTGGAAAAAAAATATATCAGTTTGATCCAAAACTTCCAGGGCCTTCAAAAAGCTTTCAATGGTGGGAGTTCAATTCCCATTATTTTTAGTAGTGTGGTCCACTTGATATTTGGATCTGCCTCTTTTTTTAGCTCATGCCCTAAAATGAGTTGGCTAAAGGGATGGACGATGTGGATAACACAAAAACATCAAGGTGGGCTCCACAATTGGGCCTTTTTTCTCCTCGGGTGATCATGAGGAGTGTTATAAAGGAAAGCTGGCAGTCAAATCACCTTGGAAATTCAGCCAGAAATAGAGTGGTAAATAATTATTACCCATTTACGCAGAATTATCCCTGTAATTAGAAAATCAAACAGGCCCTAAAGGCACATGCAATGCGATGCATGATCGTGTTAGCCCAGTCCTTTATTAGACTCATTCATGCAGTAGGTTTGGGAGGCTAAGGCACCTCCCTTTATATCATTTACCCAAACAATGATCCATCTAGGGTTGTCAATCTTAGTTAATCACATACAATAGGCAAGTTCGTGAGTTGATTACATAGGTTACTACGAGAGACTCGTCACCTTAGTGTAGGTTTAATTCACACTCGAGGTCACTACAAGAGGCTCGTCACTTGATTGTAGGCCTATTTTATACTCAAGGTCACTACAGCAAAGCTTGTCACCTTAGCATAGTCCTAGTATATACTCGAGGTCACTATAGGAAAGGCTCGTCACCTTAGCATAGGCTAATAGCTCGAATACAGTGTCACATACCACCGTATTCGACTCACGAGTTTGGTTTGCTTACTGGATACTACGGGGAGGCTCGTCGCCTCATCATAGGCCGACAGCTCGACGAAGGTATCCCATACCACCATGCCCGGCTCATGAGTCTTAGCGGATTATGGTACCAAGGTTAAACGAGCTTTTCACCGGTAGAATGGTATCTTAGATTCAAGCAGTTGCGTCCATACATAGTGAATATACAATGGCCAATCGTGTTACTTGACAAGCTCGATTGGTATGAGCGTACATTGACTTAATCAACATGGAGCATGTAAGCACTCAGCGTGGCCTAACTACTGTCAACAAGCAGCGTGCTACTCGGATTCCTCGAACATGTCTTGTGTGGCGAAACGACCTCGACCACTAACTCAAAAATCACTACCGGTTGCCTGGACTATGCAGTAGTCCCAATCATACTCAAACATAATAGGCATTCATGTTTGATAGTCAAAATAGCATGTAGCAACCAATTCAAATATAAATCTCATATAAGCATTTTAATGAACACATACAGTACATGTTAACATACATAGGCATTCATCCATAAAGCACGTAGTAGTAAGATAGGTTACATGAAGAAAATTATAACTATAGATAAGGTTATTAAGTATCATATTTCAATGCCCTCATTACATTCATTTCAACATGCATTTCCTTATTCAGGCATTTTATCAAACACTTAGACTACACATATTAACATATGCGTAATAAATTAGTCATAACATATATTATAGCAAATCCTTTCATAAGGAGTTGCTATACATACATCAGCTATGTAATCTCAATTAAAAACTTATGTTAAGTACAAATCATAATTTCATATTCATTCAAACATTTTAACAAACACATGGAATGCATTATATTTAACATAGTTCATATATATGTGTAATACACGGAGAAGTTGTATCTAAGCATATGTGATAGCAATCAAGTCAGTCATAAATCATTAACTGACATTGAAAGCGTTGAATACCCTAACCTAAACATTTATAGTCCGCACATTTCGCTGATATACTCTTATTGAACTTAGTTTGAACACTACTTCTCTGTTTAAGACACACGGCTATATAAATTACAAAATAAGTTAGTTATTTCATCGATTCATCTACTGGATACCTAAAACATATTAAGGTTAGGATTTCTTACCCAAAAATGAAATTGGAATCGTCGGTGTAGCAACAAGGGAGAGGCGATTCAACATGTGAAGTGGTAGGATCGAATCCCAGCAACGATCTCTCACTCTCTCTCTCTCCTCCTTACTCTTTCCTTCTCATTTTCCTCTCTTCTCTCTCCTAGAGTTTAAAATTCGTATGGAATGAGAGAAGGGTGGGTTTAGGTCCTTATATAGGCCCAAAACTGATGAAAATGGCCTCAGGGCCATGGCATACTTAGGTTATAGCCAAAGAGTGTCTGTTTCGATCCAACGGAGCTCATCTGGAAGCCTATTTCCTGCATACGGTCTAAGAAAAGTTCCCTGACATTAGATCTAGGTCAGTTTAAGACTTTGGTCCGATTGGATCAGTGGATCAACCGTGGAAGACTTGTTTCAGTTCAACGGTCACTGGTACACGATTAGGGCCACAAGTACACTAACATGTGTTGAAAATTTTTTCCTGATCTGAGGGTGTAGTTGGGTCAGAATCTAACAGTCTGAAACATTAAAATTGGTCTGCAAGTGAATGGCTCAAAACACTTAAGTTTAAGTTCATTTCGTAAAAATATTCGTGTTTCTCACGCACTTCGCTTCAGGCTCAAGTTGTGTGTTTTTAGATACTATTAGGACTTAATTTCTGAGATGGTTGTCAAGCCCAGTAAGGCGGTCATAATCATATAGTTTCACGGTAATCAGACTTTTGACACGCGGTACAGGTCTGATATGGAGTTTTGTGATGCCCCCGAGAGCAACCGGGTTTTGAGATGGTCCTAGGTTAAGCGATGTAGCGTCAGCGATTCTACTAGTTTTGGGTCTTACAGTTCGTATAGAAAGCAGTTCAAGTTAATCTGCTTATCAATTCAGTTTAGTACTTAATTAATTTTCGTCTAATTTCTAAAGGATTCGGTCCTTAGTGATTTCTGCCTACGGTGGTATTCAGGTCTTCGTATGGATTTTTCTAAGACGTTACAATCTACCCGTCTTAAAGAAAATTTTCATTCTCAAAATTAGTACCTTTTCATACTCCTCGAAAATTTAAGGATAGTTCTTGTGGACCTCGGCTTCTATTTCCCAAATAGCCTCCTCTTCAGTGTAATGCATCTACAGTATTTTCACAAGTGGAATAACTTTACTGTACAGTACTTGCGCCTTCCTATCTAGAATCTGCGTCGGTCGCAGTACATAAGTAACATCTTTACTCAACTGTACCTACTCCCATATGATAATATGGGAAGGGTCAGGAACGTATTTCTTTAACATCGATACATGAAATATGTTGTGCATGCATACAAGTGGTGTGAGAAAAGAAAGGCGGTACGCTACCACACCCACTCGATCTAGTATCTGGAATGGGCCATTGAATCTCGGCATGAGTTTTCCTTTCTTTCCAAACCGGAGGACTCCCTTCATTGGAAAAACTTTCAGGAATACGTGGTCTCCAACCTCGAACTCTAGTTGTCACCGCCTCTTATCGGCGTAGCTCTGGTGTCTGCTCTGTACTGCCAGAAGTTAACGCCTGATAATTTTGATCTTCTCTGAAGTTGCCTATACTAACTCTGGGCCATTCAAACTCTTCTCACCAACCTCTGCCCAGCAATACGATGCTCGATAGGGGCGCCCATACAAGGCATCATAAGGAGCCATGTCAATACTCACTTGAAAGCTATTGTTATAAGAAAAACTCTGCATAAGGAAGACAGTCATCCCATCTGTCCTTGAAATCAAGTACATAAGGTCGTAACATGTCTTCCAACATCTGATTTACCTATTTCACCCGTCAGTCTGTGGGTGGAATGCGGCACTGAACTTCAGTTTCACACCCATTGCTTCCTGGATATGAGTTCAGAAAATAGATGTGAATCGCATCTCTATCCGACACCATCTCCATAGGAACTCCATGCAAACGTACAATCTTCTTAATGTACAACTTGTCCAACTCCTCTACTGAGTTCGAGACCCTAATAGGGAGAAAATGAGCCAATTTTGTCAACCGGTCAATGATTACCCATATGAAGTCATGTCCCTTCCTTGTCTTTGGTAGCTCTAAGATAAAATTCATAGAGATGAAATCCCATTTCCATTCAACTATGGGCATGGGCTGAAGCAGTCCAGGAGGTCAACAATGCTCTGCCTTGACCTGCTGGCATGTGAGACAACGAGACACATAATCTGCTATGTGGGCCTTCATGTTGTCCCATCAGTACGAACACTTCATGTCTTGATACATCTTCATACTACCAAGATGCATCGTCATCTTCGAATTGTGAGCAGATTTGAGAACTTCCTTTCTTAAGTCATGTAGACTTAGGACACATAGGTGGCCACGATATTGTAAACCCCCATCCGTACCAACTCTCCATACAAAGTCTTCACTGTCACTCACCTTCTCTCTCATCTTTACCAATAGTTCATCGTCTCCCTGAGCCGCGACAATCCTGTCATCAATGAGTGGTTACACATGAACGTGTGAGACGCTCTCATACGGCTCCTCTACCGTAAGCTTCTGCTCCAAATCTCACACAAATTCTACCATGTTCCACTCCTCTATCATCAGTGGAGCCACAAATGATATCGTCTTTTTGCGGCTCAACGCGTCTACCACAAGGTTTGTGATGAGGGTCGAATATTGCATATCAGACCCCAATTATTGCCTAATTTTATGTATATGATAATGCTTAATGCCATATTTTAATTGTATTTTTATTATAGGATGAAATCAGGAGTGTGGATTGAAAAATGATGTTAAAAGCATGGATTTGACGCTCTGAAGTCACCAGAGCAAGGGACGGACTCCAGAGAACCAAGATCGACAGATTTATACACCAAGGATCCGAGGAAATCAGGTCGTTCATGTTAAAGAGGCACGAAATTGGTCTAAAATGCATGATCACAGGGTTCTCGCCATCCGATTGACTCAAAACTTTATATATGGGATGAGGGCCATAAATTAACCTTACATATTAAATTTCAGCCATTGAAAATCTCAGGAAGTGGGCCAACAGAAAATTTATCCCCTTAATTCATTAAGTGGGGCCCACTTGATATATGGAACTGCCTCAAAATTGTTCTTAACGGTTTAAATAAGTTGAGAAACAATATGGACGGTGCAGATTTCTCATAAACATTATAGTGGACCACATACTGTGGTGAATGTACATCATGTACATGTACATGTGCCATGCACCGGACAAGCCAGTTGGTCAGCGCAAGCGCTGACCCACTCTTCTTTAAAAATGGCAATTTCCATTTCTAACATCAATGTCCGTAGAACGGACGGACGCGTCCGTCTTACGATCAATTGTGGGCCCCAGCTATCATCCATACAGACAATCTGTACCATCCGCCGTGAAGAGGGGCACGAGAACTACAAAACTATGTTTATACTTTTCACCCATGCAAGCACATGTGTACGATACAGGGGCCACAAAAGGACTGCCCTGCACCATTCAAATCTAATCTTTTTGTGATTTCTTCTCTGGGATGCGTCAATGGACGTTCAAAACTACCCATTCTTGACTGAAATTTCATCTTGAATCCAATGAATGGGGTGAATTTTCTTGAAAAAACCTATGTGGGGCCCACTGAGCTACGCAGTGTTCAAAGTATGAAAGGTTTCGCACATCCGTGAAAATAGACTTTTTCAGGCGGTTGTAGCCCACCATCTTTGATCATATGGCAGATCTGAACCGTCTATCATGTAGAGGACCCAAAAAAGTCCTAAGAGGCGGTATTTTTTTGGAAATTGAACAAGGAAAGTGGCAATTTTTGAGGCACCGAACTTGGCTGCGAAAAAGCTTTCACTGGGCATGCGAAATTGCTGTGACAGCTCCTACACAGCCTCCAACAGCTATAAAAGAGGGTTTTAGACGTGGGGAGTAATCATCCAGAGCTTGGGGGAGAGCTTGGAAGAGAAGAGAAGAGAGAGAAAGAGAAGAAAGAGAAGAGAGAGGAAGGAAGAAGGGAGATGTTCATATTTTTCATATTTATTTTTTCTTCTTTCCTAATTAATTTCATGGATAGCTAATTTTCTCAGTTAGGGCTGAGATGAAGCTCCTAATTTGAATAACTTTTGTTTATTTTGAATTCTTCTAATTCAATTAATTTATTTCTTTTTCTAGTGTGCTTGATTAAAATCTCCATGCTTCTCCATTCTATGAGCTTAACCAAAGTCTAGATATGGATGTTGTTTGGAATCTTATCTAGGTACTTGTGTCTGACCATGAACAGATTTCTTATAGAGGAAGAAACAGGAATCTACATCTCTCCATGCCTGACCATGGATGGAAAGATGTGATCCATATGCTTTAAGAGATTATACATTCTGTGTGCCCGACCAAGGACATAGAGTGTGCTTTGTTTATTTTCATATCAATCTGAATTAGGGTGAATCAGTATGTAAAACAAGGGTTAGGATAATTAGGGGTGGATTCAAAAGTCCTAGTCTTCTCATCGATTGGATTTTACTCACTACTCTCAGTTACTTTTTTATTGATTTTTATTTAGTTTTCTTAATCATTGCCGAAACTCTTTGTTGGATTAGTTAAGAAGAATCGTAATATTCAAATTGTGACAACCAGTCCTCGTGGGAACGATCTCATACTATATACCAAATCTACATCTGATTCGTATACTTGTGAGTTTAAAATCATTTAAATCAAAGTGATTTAAATAAAGCATCAGTTGGCCTTACCAAGATGGTAGGAGACCTCGAACTTGAAATCCTTCAAAGTTTTCATCCACCGTCGCTGTCTCATATTCAAGTCCCTCTACTTGAATAAGTACCTGAGGCTCTTGTGGTTGTAAAAGATCTCGAACTCCTCTCCATAGAAGTAATGTCTCCAAAGCTTCAATGCAAAGATGACGGCTGCTAACTCTAGGTCGTGCGTAGGGTGGTTTTCCTCGTGTTTCCTCAACTGTCGCGATACATAGGCAATAACCTTATCCTTCTGCATCAGAACACAAATCAAACCAACACGAGATGCGTCGGTGTATATCATATACTTGGCCCCTTGCTCTAGCAATACTGGCACAGGGGCAGACGTCAACTTGTCCTTCAATTCCTGAAAGGCTGCTTCCGCCTTCTCATTCCAGGAAAATTTAAGATCTTTCCGAGTGAGCTGAGACAACGGTCTGGCTATATTGAAAAAGTCCTTAATGAATCGATGGTAGTAGCCAGCAAGTCTCAGGAAACTCCTTACTTCTGTAACTGAATCGGGCTGCTCCCAGTCCTGAACTGTTGCTACCTTGGCGAGGTCCACAGCTATCCCTTTCTTGGACACCACATGTCTCAGGAACTTAACTTCTTCCTTTCAAAAGTCACACTTTTTGTACTGTGCAAACAACTGGTTCTTCCTGAGAGTATCAAAGACTGCTCGTAGGTGGTCCTCGTAATCTTCCTGACTCTTGGAGTATATCAGGACGTCATCTATAAATACAATGACGAATCGAAATAGATACGGCTGAAACACCCGATTCATCAAGTCCATGAACACGGCCGGTGCGTTTGTGAGTCCAAATGACATCGCAAGAACTTGTAGTGCCCAAAACTAGTTCTAAAAGCTGTCTTCTGCACGTCCTCATTCCTAATGTGTAACCGGTGATACCTTGACTATAAGTCAATCTTTGAGAAACACTGTGCCCCTTTCAACTGATCGAATAGATCATTTATCCTGGGCAAAGGATACTTTTTCTTCACTGTCGCTTAGTTCAGTCTGCGATAATCAATACATAATTGAAGTGATCCATCTTTTTTCTTCACAAACAACACGGGTGCTCCCCAAGGAGATACACTCGGTCGTATGAAACCTAAATCCAACGGGTCATCAATTTGTCTCCTCAATTCCTCCATTTCATATGGGGGCATACGATATGTGGGTAATGAAATGAGTGTCGCACCAGGCACAAGGTCGATAGTAAAATCGATCTTGCGCCGAAGAGGTAATCCAGTATCGTCCTGAACACGTCCTTAACATCCTGAACTATTGGCGTGTTTCCTATAGTTGGACCATCAACCTGCTCTAACAAGGTAGCGTAGCAGCTGATGTAGTAGTACCAACTGACCTGCACTGGGAATGTAAAGGTCGTGCCCTCTGGTCCATGGGTTGTCACCACCCTAGCATCATAATCGATCTTTGCCCTCATCTCTATGAGCCAATTCATATCGAGAATGATGTCATAGTGACATAATGGGGCGACCATCAGGTTAACAATCACTATTCTGCTCCCTAGGTCTATCGAGTAATCCTTACACAACTTGGTAGAGTCTGAGAAAGTCCCTGTGGCGGTAAGGATTCTCAACACAACCATAGGACTAGTTTCCAACCCCAATCACTTGATTGCTGCATATGATATAATAGAGATAGTGGACCCGGTGTCCACTAATAAATAGACTGGCGTACCTTGAACATGTGCCTGACTTCAAAAGCCATAGGTGTCGTAATTGCTGTCTCAGATGACTCAGCTGTAAGTGAGTGCACCCGAGCCTGTTCAGAACGGTTCATCTATGGTACCATGGGCCGTTGAGGCAGCCTACTACGTGGCACATTAGGCCTAAAGAAAGGTTGTGCTAGTAGTACTGATCGCATAGGTGGAGCTGATATGACTTGGGGAAGCTGACGATTGATCTTCTAAGGAGGCACAAAACCGTTATCCCTCATCTTGGTGAAGCAGTACGTGTTAGTGTGGCCTAACCTCTTGCAGTATGTGCACCATAAGTTTGATCACCTCATCGAGGCTGGTGGAGCCGTAAGTCTGGGAGGCGAGTCTGCATGGGGCCTCTTGCCGAGAAACAGTCTGCTCGGCAAATCCAGTCGAGGCTAGGAACCATAGGTACATGTGTACGAGACAGCCTATCCCCATCTTGCTCAGCTTCCAGAAACATGCCCACTAGCTCAGCATAGTTGGATATGTTAGCGCAACACATCTTTGAGCATATCTTGAGTCGTAGACCCTCAGAAAACCGTCGTATTCGCATTGGCTGGTCTACTAATATCAGGGGAGCATATCTAGCTAGCTCCGTGAACCTGTTCTCATACTCTACTACTGTCATCCCTCCATGACAGAGGTGAAGAAATTCACTCTCCTCATTACGATACGTGAGGGGAAAGTACTTCTCATGAAAGCGTGTCTCAAAAGCTTCCCACATCCATACATAGCCATCAACCATGGTCCGAAGGACATTATCCCACCAGAGACTGGCTTCTTTTTTGAACATGTACGTGACCAGCTCAACCTGCTCTGCCTTAGTGCAGTGCAACGGCTTCAGCATCTTAGAGATGTGGTCAAGCCAATACTCGGCCTCATAGGGTTTGTGAGTACCCACAAAAGTAGGAGGTTGGAAGCACTGGAATCGTTCGAATAAGCCGTTGGCACTCATATTTCCAGCAGGCTGCACTGGTGGTACAAGAGGGACCGTGTGTATGTTCTGAGCAATAGCCTGCGAAATGGTGACCAAAAACTGTTGTTGTTGTTGCATCAAGAGCATCATCTGCTCCAACCTATCAGGAGGAGGAACCGACTGAGGCATGTTTGTGTAACATCTTAGAAAAATCCGTACTTAGACCCAAGTACCGCCTCTAACAGAAATCATTTAGAACCATATCCCTTAGAAAATTTATGTGTATTAGCTAGCGCTAAACTAGATTACATCAACATTAGCACCAATAACTTTTAATACGATCTATAAGACCCAAAACCTATAGAATCATTGACGCTATATTACCCTGAAATCTAGGATCCAACTCTAAACCCAGTTGCTCTTGGGAAACTTCGTATTGGACCTAGACCGCACATCGAAAGTCTAATAGTGATGAATTAGACCAGTATGACCGCCTAATTAGACTTGAATATCACCTCAAAAATCAAACCCAAACGATGTCCTGAGACAATTTCCTTGAGTCCGGAGTGAAGAGAGTGAGAAAGCAAAGATTTTTAGAAAATTAAATATAATTTTAAGTAATCTGAGACGTGTTGCTTGCGCGTTATTCCTAAGCATTCTGACCGTTAGAGTTCGACCCAAATTCACCCTCGGATCAGGATAAGTGGCCCATACATGTCATAGTACTTGTGGCCCTGATCGAATTTTAGTGACCGTTGAATTGAAACTGGTCCACCACGAACGATATGGAAACCCGATCGGACTGAAAACTTAACTTGCTTAAGATCCAATACTAGTGAGCTTAAGTCCGTCCGCATTTGATAAGAGGACCTCCGAAAGTGCTCCGTTGGATCAGAAAGAGCCTGATTTGATTATAACCTAAGTATACCTTGGCCCTAAGGCTATTTCCGACGACTTTAGGCTTATTAAAAGGCCTTAAACCCTCATTCCAAAATTCCATACGAATTTCCTAAACCCTAACCATTCAAGAGAGAGAAAAGAGAGAAAGTAAGAGAGAACCTGTTGTTTCTCCGTGGGATTCTTCCCAGATCTTCCACGTATCGATCCTGCGTATCTGAATCGTTCTTCCGATGATTCTGATTTCTTTCTTGGGTAAGTTAATCAAACCCTAATCTATTTTGGTGCTTAGAATAGCTGTAGTGAAGTTATAACTAACCTGTTCCATGCCTTAGGTAGCGTATCCGCCGTTGACGAAGACTTATCGTCTGAATCATACTCATTACGTGTTTTCTGGTTTAAGGTGCGGACTATATACGTTTAGGTTATAATTTTCAAGACTTTCAATGTTAGATAATGATTTATTCATGACGTGAATGCCAAATGCACCATCTATTTCAATGTACGTATATCTATAATCTATGTTATAAATAGAGTATTTCATGTATATGTTAAAATACCTGTATATGTATGAAATTTGTTGTTATGATTGCCATGATTCTTTGTCGTTGATTCATGATTGTTATATATATAACGACTCCTTGATGAAAGGAATCGCCTTAGTATGTTGTATGGTCGACATACGTAGTGTATGTTGAATAGTGTAGTCTAAGTGTTTGTATAAATGCCTGATTGAATTAGTAGTTAGTAAAGTGTGATTTTTAGGGTTGTTGAGATAGGAATCTCAATCACATTACCTGAGTGTATGATTTCCTCCATGGATTTATTATCCTAAATTATTCATGTAAATTGTGTGTATGATTTCCTCCATGTACTGTATTTATGTTCAAGTTATATTTCATAAATGTTCATATGAATGTAGGATACGAACCATATACCTATTATTGAGCTTGTACATGCTTGGGGTTGTATTACAGTCCAGGTAATCGATAATCGTTCTTCAAATGGTGGTTGAGGTCATTTTTTCCATGCAGGATGAGTTTAACGAATCCGAGTCGTGCTTGGGATGTTCGACAGTGGTTAGGCCACACGGAGTACTTATGCATTCCATGTTGTTCAACTCAACATGCGCTTGGCCTAGTTGAGCTTATCAACTAACCCGATTGACCAATGTTTGTTCATCATGTTAGGTTGTTACTGTTTGAATCTAAGGCACTGAACTTACTAGTGAAACTCCTGTTAACCTTGGTACTGTGATCCCCTAAGACTCTTGAGCCGGACATGGTGATATGGGACACCGTGGTCGAGCTATCGGCCTACGCTGGGGCTACGAGCCTCCCCGTAGTGACCAATGAGCACCTTACTCTCGTGAGCCGATTATGGTGGTATGGGACATTATATTCGTGTTGTCGGCTTACATTGATTGGTGACGAATCTTCTGTAGTGACCTCGAGTATATCCTGACACTGCATAAGGGCAACGAGTCTTGTTACAGTATTTAGGATATAACCAGACCTGTATTGATTGGTGACGAGCCCTTTACAGCGATCTAGAACCGTAACATTATATGAGCTTTCCTAGGACTGACGACCCTAGAATGGATCAATGTTTGAGAATTGATATAAGAGAGGTTTCTTAGCTTCCCAATCCTGCTGTAAGAAAAGGACTAATAAGAACTAGATAATTATGCTCATATCATCACATTGCATGTGCTATCGGCGTTGGTGTAAGAGCACTGAGGAAGTGACTGACATGCGCGACCATAAGATGAAGATCGTAGAGGGAGATTGTGGTGAGGGCATGCATCATTCCCTCATATCATTCTTGCATTAATAAGAGTATATAGAACATGTTTGATTATACTGTTTTATCATTACTGCTTGATTAAATTGATAACATGTTAACCTTTACTGTATAGTTCCACTGAGTTGATTACTCACTCCCATGTTCTGGGATGGCGCTTAAACACCAACTAGACTCTGACTTAGCTGCAGGTGATGGTGATGCCTGCGAGGCGGAGCCAGAGTTCGATGAGGATGAGGAGGCTTCCTCATTCATGCAGTTCTCAGGCGGGTTCATGTGAGCCTTGTCCTGACTAGCGGGGATTTTGGGATATGATTATGTTAATTTGTCACAGTTTTCTACATGTATTTTGATACACATTTGTACTTTTTTCCCTGGGCTGAGCATACATCTTTTGGGGATTATTTTTGGATTATATATGTACTTAAGTCTTCCACTTACATTTTCTCACTATCCCTGAATTATGTTTGCTGATTTGGCTTAATGTACTTCATGTTTATGCGTTAATACAGACAACATACATCCATCATTGTTTATGTTGCATAAATAATGTTTTGGAACTTGAGAGCTGAGTTATGCTCGACCCCCGAATTTCAGGGCGTTACAAGTTGGTATCAGAGTATGATCTGGATTAAACTGGACCTAGGTTCGGGTCATACGATGCACGTTGATGCCACTATAGCATAGGAGGGTGCGAGAACAATCTAGAAACAGGTTTAGGACCCCCATATGTGTCGATTGGCGAAGGTTTACTGAAAATGACCATCGAAATCGAGTTTGTGCACACTCCTGATCACACACGATGACCCCAAATCAAGTTTAGACCATCAATTGATGGGTATAGACCACGTTTCATCCCATTCCAGCCGTTAGAAATTGGTAAATATGAATAGAGATCAGCTTTGTTCCGAATCGACCCAAAACGGCTTGAATTGGAAGCGTGGCCCAAATGAACCACTTTCAGGGGGACCCAAGGTGGGACCCATACATTTTTGGACCCAGAGAGTGGGGAGGTCCTCACCCAAAGGGTGAGGCCTCGCCGGATTAGTCAGTTTTCGGTGAGGGCCTCACCGACCGACGGGCTTTTCTGGACCAGGCCTTCAGGCCGATGACATGTGGGGCCTAGTGGGACCCATTGGTCCATGGTTCGACCCTTCTATCATTCCCAATCTACTACTTCCTTCACAAAACCCTCTCCCATGCTTTCCCTTTTCTTCAAAACTAACCCATTCTCTCTCAAATCACCCTTCCAATCACTTTTTCTTTCATTTTTTGTTAAGTCCTACATCCCTTCACCGTGCTCAGCCATACCCATCACCTAATCCTTCCATTTCCTTTGATTTGAGCTTCTAAATCCCTTATTTAAGCTTCAAAATTGTGCCAACTCACAACCCATCTCATTTTGTTATTTTCTTTCTTCAATACTCCCTTTCTTTGAGCCTTTTCACCCACTTTGAGGTTCATATCCGTGAAGACTCAAGTAATGCAGCCCCTTTTCTTCATTTTTTTCATATTCTATGGCTTTTATGGAGTTTGTTGTGGCATTATTGTCCATTTCCTCCATCCTTTCATTCATGGGGAAGAAGCGAGCCCCTGTGGATGAGGTTGGGCCTAGTCGCCCCGCTCATTCGAGAAGGCCTAGAGGAGCTACCGTGAGTTCAAGTACTGGGAGAGAAGTACAGACAAAGCGGGATTTAGATCCCCATGCTCCATTAGGAAGATCGTTGTTGGCCGAGTTGTCTCATGGAGTTTACGAGGACCGTAGGGTTCTTTTTTAAGCGCATGTGGATGGATGACTCTTTAACTAATACTTATTGTTCGAGTGCCTGGAAGAAGCCGGGTGGGGTCTTCTATTTGAAGGCGAGTCTCGCGCAAATGTGAGCACTGTCTGAGCCTTTTATGTCCACATTCGAGAGCCTACGTTAGAGCCCTTACAGTTTAAGATCCCCTTTGGGAGAGACCGGGAAGCCACAATCAATGTTAGGTTGATAGCTCGACTCCTGAATGTGCCACTTGGCGAAGTACATGCTAGTGAGAGGAATCTGAATAGTGTACGTGAAAGGGATCGTCGCACTAGGTTTCTTTGTGGTTTTCTAGTTGAATGGCAGCCTAACAGAAGTCTCTTAACAACCCATATGTCGGGTGATTTCCGTCTGCTTCACCACATCTGTACATTTAATGTCTACCCCCAGTGGAGCAATCATAGTGAGTGCATGCATCTCATGGTGGATTTCCTGTACCAAGTGGGGCAGGGAGTGAAGTTGTGCGTGTCACTGTTTGTACTACGACAAATCATCCTTATCGCACGATCAAGAAGAACGACTGAGTCGCTCCCCTTCGGCCGACTCATATGCAAGATTGCACTCGAGTTTGGCTACAGACTAAGGGTGGAATTTCCAGCGCTGGTCCATTACATCAGCGAGACCACTCTCAACCAGATAAAGATCGGGCCTCGGTAATAACAAGCCCAACTTAAAGAGAGTGAGGATGAGTTTAAGAGAGAAGAAGGAGAGGAAAGTGAAGAAGAAGGTGAGGCAGAGATAGAGGAAGAAGTGTAGGACGAATAGGAAGAGGAGGCTCAGGATACTGATGAGAGTCCTCCTCCTGCGACTCAGGAGCATGATCTTGATAAGGCTGACAGAGAAGCCCGTTTGGTTAGGCTTGAGGAGGGTCAGGCCACTCTTCGACAGGATATTATGGATTTGCGTGGCTACATGAAGCACAAGTTCAGGAAAGTAACCCACACTTTGAAGATGATCCTGTGTTGTCTGAAGGATAAGGGTGCCCTTCCTCCATCGCTAGATTCTGAGGAATAGTCCTTTTCGTAGTTGTTGTTTGCTTGTCTGTTGCTTGTTCTTGTGTGTGGCTTGGTAGTTCGGTAGTTATTTAGCAGTTTGTTAGTTTGATAGTTGTTTAGTGTTTGAAGCTTAATTTTTTACTCACATGCTTTCTCCGTCGCGATTCATGTAATGCTACACATCATGTATTGTGATAATTTTGTTAATGAAATGCATGTTTTTTCTTTGGCTTGTGAAGTTAATGTTGTGGATGGACTGTGTGAATGCTTAATCTCATTGGTTGCTACCCTCTATTGTGTGTAGGGTATGCCACTTAAGGGCTCGAGATCTTCGGCCCGTCTCTCTCTGGGTGATTCACTAGACGGGGCCCTTGCCCTGTGCGATAGTGATATGGACCCCCATTCAAGCTCATCTTGTTCTGACCCCATGCCGAGTTCTCAGCCGGCTCCTGGTCCTGCTGTGGTGCCTCCTGCCACAGCTGTGGTTCCTGAGCAGAACCGTGCGTCTACGTCAATGCCCTCTACATCACAGTCCACTCCACCTCCTGATAGGCTAGAGCAGATGATGTTGTTAATGCAGCAGTAGTAGATACAGTAGTAACAGCAGCAACAGTTCTTGTCCTCCATGGCTAGTATCTTTGCTCAGTCGATGGGGGCGACTCCACCTACCTCGCCTCTACACCCAGCCGAAAATACTAGTGCGAGCGGCACTTTCAAGCAATTTCAGCGCTTGAGGCCTCCTACATTTCGGGTACTCACAGACCCGAGGAGGCTGAGTATTGGATTGACAACATCTCTAAGATTCTTAGACCATTGCACTGTTCCGAGGCGAAGCAGGTTGAGCTTACCACCTTCATGTTTGAGAAGGAGGCTAGCTTATGGTGGGATAACATCCTCCGTATAGTTACGGAGGGATTTATTTGGATGTGGGTGGCGTTTGAGGTTCACTTCCATGAGAAGTATTTTCTGGTCACTTACCGGCACGAGAAGGAGAGTGAGTTCTTTCACCTTCGCCAGGGAGGCATATCGATGACAAAGTACGAGAATCGGTTTACGGAGCTGGGCAGGTATGCCCCTTTGATTCTGGGTGATCAGTCATTAAGGATGCGGCATTTTTCTGAGGGTTTACGGCCTGAGCTTCGATCGAAGATGTGCTGTGCGAGCATCTCTTCTTATGCAGAGTTGGTGAGCATGTCCTTGCGAGTAGAGCAAGACGGGGAGAGGTTGTCCCGCATGCATGCACCTATAGTTCCCAGGCCGCAACCTGATTTCTCGAGTAGGCCTTTCCTCGGTAAGAGGCCTCGTATCGATTCATCATCGAGGTTTGCGGCATCTCCTGCCCATGTGAGGCGTCCTGATGTGTGGTGCAACTATTGTAAGAAGCCTGGCCACACTGAGATATCTTATTTTTTCAGGATACGAGATAGTGGTTTCTCGCCACCTCAGAGGATCAGTCGTTCGATGCCTCAGGCTATTCCAGCACCACCCATTCGATCAGCACCAACTCATCCTTCCTTCAGACCTACAGCACCTCATTTCAGGCCGCCACAATGGCCCATGGTTCCTCCACCGCATCGCCCACAGCAGACTCAGGTTCATGCGCTCACAGCTAAGGGGCCCGAGGCAGATTCAGCACCGACATCATTCGAGGTTCTTGTTCACATCCTAGGTACGCCTATCTTCTTGTTGGTGGACACTGAGTCCACTATTTCGATCATCTCTTGTGCTGCGGTCAAGCGGCTAGGTTTGGTTACGGCTCCTGCGAAGGGAGTGAGACTCACGACAGCTACAGGGACTACATCAGATATTACTCTGACCTGTGAGTCTTGCTCAATAGATTTGGGTAGCAGGACAGTGGTCGTCGACCTGATTGTCACCCCACTGTGTCATTATGATGTTATATTTGGGATGAATTGGCTCGCTAAGATGAGAACAGAGATTGATTACAAGGCCAGAGTTGTGATAGCCTATGGACCTGAGGGCACGGTCTTCTCTTTTCCAGTTCAGGTCAGTTGGTCCTGTCGTGTTAGCACCTATGCTTCCTTATTAGAGAGTTATGATGTTCCGATGTTGGAAGTTATGCCAGTGGTTCGTGATTTCTCTGATGTGTTTGGAAAGATTTCAGGGCTTCCCCCTCAGCACGAGATTGACTTCACTATCGATCTTGTGCCCCGGTGCGACACCTATTTCCCTACCGACGTATCGTATGCTTCCATGTGAGATGGAGGAGTTGAGGAGACAGATCAATATTTTGCTTGAGGCAGGCTTTATTCGACTGAGTGTGTCACCTTGGGAAGCGCCTATCTTATTTATGAACAAGAAAGATGGTTCCCTGCGGTTATGTATTGATTATCGTAGGTTGAATCAAGTGACAGTGAAGAATAAGTATCCCTTGCCCAGGATTGATGATTTATTCGATCAGTTGAAGGGGGTACGTTATTTCTTTAAGATAGATTTATAGTCTGGGTATCATCAGTTGCGCGTCAGGGATGAGGATGTGTAGAAGACTGCGTTCAGGAGCAGTTTTGGTCATTATGAGTTCCTTGTGATGTCTTTTAGACTCACAAATGCTCCGGTCGTGTTTATGGATTTGATGAACAGAGTATTTCGGCCGTTTTTGTTTCGGTTCGTCATTGTCTTTATCGATGACATTTTGATATACTCCATGAGTCGAGAAGAGCATGAGGAGCACCTGAGAACGGTATTGAATACTCTCAGGGAGAACCAGTTGTTCGCGCAGTATAAGAAATGCAACTTCTGGAAGGAAGAAGTTAAGTTCCTGGGACATGTGGTGTCCAAGGAAGGTATTGCTGTTGACCTCGCTAAGGTAGTTGCGGTTCAGGATTGGAAGCAACCCAGTTCAGTTACTAAGGTGAGGAGTTTTCTGGGTCTGGTAGGTTACTATCGACGGTTCATTCGAGACTTTTCCAAGATTGCCAGACCGTTGTCTCAGTTGACACGGAAAGACTTGAAGTTTTTCTGAAATGAGAAGGCTGAAGCAGCTTTTCAGGAGTTGAAGGACAAGTTGACGTCCGCCCCTGTGCTAATATTTTCAGAGCAAGGGGTTAAGTATACGATTTATACCGACACGTCTCGTGTTGGTCTGGGTTGTGTCCTTATGCAAAAGGATAGGGTGATTGCGTATGCCTCGAGATAATTAAGGAAGCACGTGGAGAATTACCCTGTACACGACCTAGAGTTAGTAGCTATAATTTTTACATTAAAGCTCTGTAGACATTACTTCTACGGAGAGGAGTTCGAGCTCTTTTGCGACCACAAGAGCCTTAGATATATATTCTCACAGTGAGATTTGAATATGAGGCAACGCCGATGGATGGAGACCTTAAAGGACTTTAAGTTTGAGGTTTCCTACCATCCGGGCAAGGCAAACCTTCTAGCAGATGCATTGAGCCGCAAGAAGACTATAGAATTTACGGCTCTTCTTATGATTGTAGAATGGGATATGGTAGAGTTCGTGCGAGACTTTGAGAAGAAATTCATAGTGGAAGAGCCGTATGAAGTCATCGCACATGTTCATGTACAGCCCCTCGTACATGGCCGGATCATTGAGGCTCAGGCAAGCGATGAGCTTCTAGTGAAGATGAAGGAGCGGGTTGGTACTGATGGGGACTCTGAGTGGATTATTGGTACGGATGGGGGCTTGCGATATCGAGGCCGCCTGTGCATCCTAAACATTCCTTACTTGAGGTGAGAGATTCTTGAGTCAGCCCACAGTTCGAGGCTTGCGATGCATCCAGGTAGCACGAAGATGTATCAGAACATGAAAAGATTGTACTGGTGGGACAATATGAAGGTCCACATTGCTAAGTTCATATCCCGTTGTCTCACGTGTCAGTAGGTTAAGGCAGAGCATCGCCGACCTCCTGGATTGCTTGAGCCTATGCCCATAGTTGAATGGAAGTGGGACTTTATTTCGACGGATTTTATTTTTGGACTGCCGAAGACGAGGAAGGGACATGACTCTATTTGGGTGATCGTTGATAGGTTGACGAAGTCAACTCATTTCCTACCGATTGGAGTCACAAACTCTGCAAAAGAGTGTCACGCCCCAAACTCAGAAACCAGGCTCACAAAATTTTCGATCGCCGAATCCGACGCTGAAAGCCTCCATAGAACCCCATTCTCGGTTCCCAGCTCCCATTCGCCAGGTTCCGATCCTGGGATGCTACGAGGAGGATTTTCAACGTGAACTCCATTACATTTTCACTATGATCAAAAACTTTACAAGTACAATGAGCATAGAGGGAAATACAATAGTAAGGAACAAAAACTCCAAAAATTATCTGCAAGTGCTCCAGCCTCAGTGCTGCTGCGCCCCAACGTCACCTGCACGCAACGGTCGTGCATAAGCTTATAGAAAGCTTAGAGGGTGGTGAAAGTGTGTGCGCAAGGTAATAATATGATCATGCAATGTCAGAGTAATGCGGAATATGCAGATGGATCCATAAAATCATGAGCCGAACCAAGGCTATGCGATGCAAGATGCAAGTCGAGCATACAATCCTCATCTAAATCCACATGTCAATACAGCTCAACTCTGGGATATCACCGGGGTCTAGTACACTCTAAACCAGATCGCTGCCTCATCGCGAGCAATAAGGTAAGTGGAAGAGACCTCACTATTCGTCTACCAATATAGGACTCGACTCGTCGATAGCGGACCCATTCCTCGAAGTGGTCAGACTCAGCCTAGCATTGCCCCCTACACTCGGGGGGGTAAGGCCGCACCCCCTTTCAACCGACCACGACAAAGTGGAGAGCGTAACCATTTGGTATTCGGCACTCAACGCTCATCTACCCACTCGGTCTAGACGTTAGAGCAACCTCTTGGTACTATAAGGGTTTAGGGACTTTCACCCAGGGATATCTATAGCACCCCATGTAGAAGGAGATTTTCGGTATCCAATCCTCCCAACCACGATCTGTCTGTGGAGGCTACGGCCCCTATGTCGCTAGGGCGTACAGTAACCATATCACACAATGCGAAATGCATGAATCACGCTATCCAGTCATGCAACAAATCCTGCGCATATCGTGCGCTCATGTAGGGCAACACCGCCTAATCGGGAGCCCATAAATAACCTGCCCGAAGGCATATGCTATGATCAGTCACCTCTCATATCAAGCATACATATGGTGCGTATGATCATGAGTCATGGAACTATACTAAACATGGTATAATGAAATGAACTATCCTTATAATGCTGAGGGGCCTGGATGGCCTATACACAATAAGTACGGGCCTAAAAATGGGCCCTAAGGAGAGTCGTAATGTAAACATCCAACCATCATTACACTCACAATGTGGACGTCAAACCAACATTACTCCCAAGCCATAACTTGTAATAAACATTATTACACAACCCATATTGGGTTCACACATTGCAATGGACCTTAGGCACATCCAAATGGGGCCCTCATTACATCAAATGGGGTACATTAGTGGGCCTTACGTTCATCAAATGGGCCGCATTGCTGGGCTTCACCAATGGCCTTAGGTACATTACAATGGGTCATAACCCATGGGCCTCAAGTGTCTTAAATGGGCCTAATCCCATGGACTTAATACATATCAAATGGGTCTAATCCTATAGGCCTGATATGTCATGCCCCAAACCTGAAAATTGGATTCATAGGAATCCCGATCGCCGAATCCGGTGCCGACAGCCTCCGTAGTACCCCATTCTCGGCTCTTAACATTCATATGCCAGATTCCGATCCTGGGATCCTACAAGGAGGATTTTATTTTTTTTTAAAATGTACATTTAACTAGTAATAAGCATAACCACAAGATTACCCAATTCACAACGGCAACATCGTCATCACATATCCACTAATATAATCATTTGAATACAATACTGAAAGGGAAATACATAAATAGAGAATTAAGCTCCAGAAGACCACCGCACGCTCTAAGCTCAACACTGCTGCAGCCTAACATCACCTGCACGCATCTATCGTGCATAAGCTTATAGAAAGCTTAGAGGGTGGTGTAAGTGTGTGCACAAGGTAAGTGCCAAGTATTCAATACAATGTCATAATTATACAATACCGGAAAACTAGTAATCTATAAACCATACAATGTCTGAATAAGTAGAAACACTGATAAGAGAAGAAATTATCAGAGTAAGCAGAAATACTGAAAACATATAACTCACATGATAACAGAGTAAGCAAAAGTATGGACAAGTCTAAGAGTCAATCAATATTCGAATACGCGATATAGAATAGTTATGCAATAAGGAGTCATAAAGAGCCAAATATCAAATGCCGAGGCTGCAATACAATATACAATGCGAATGAAATAACCATGTTGAAGTGTAAAGTCGGGATGATAGTACGTAGTATCGCAAGCTATGGGGTCCACCACAAGTGACTCATATCCAAACCAGTCCCATACCCAAATTTGGATAGTCAGACTCATCGTGGTAAACTCCTGATCTCAGGTTAGTCGCGCGCCCAACCGAAATCCTTGCCATAACGAAGGTACACAATAATTAGTTGCGCACCACCAGCCCGAGTGGATAGTGAATGAATGAGCATGCAACTCCTGCTCAATAAGTTCACATATCAATACGGTTCCTCTCTGAGAAATCACTGGGGTCTATTACACTCTAAACCAAATCGCCGCGACATCACGCGCAATAAGATAAATGGAAGAGACCTCACTATCTGTCTGCCAATATCGGGCTTGACTCGTCGATAGCGGACCCATTCCTCGAGCTGGTCAGACTCAGCCTAGCATTGCCCCCTACTCTTGGACGGGTAAGGCCGCACCCCCTTCTAACCGACCACGACACAGTTGAGAGCGTAACCATCTGGTAATCGTCACTCAACGCTCATCTACCCACTCGGTCTAGACATTGGAGAAACCTTTGGAACCAAGAGGGTTTAGGGACTTTCACCCAGGGATATCTATAGCACCCCATATAGAACAGATTTTTGGTGTCCCATCTGGCCATCCACGATATGCGTGTGGAGGCTACGACCCTGATGTCGCTAGGGCATACAGTAATCACAGCACACAATGCAAGATGCATGAGTCATACAATTCAGTCATGCATCAATCCTATGCAAACCGTGCGCTCATGTGAGACAATCTCCGCCTATCAGGGAGTCTCATAACAACCAGCACTATGACATATGTAATGGTCAATCATATCTCATAACGGACATGCAGATGATGCGTATGGGCATGGATCATGATGCTATGCAGCCACATACTCATAATTGGTATCAATAACCGACATCAACAATCGGCCTCGACAATATGGACATCAACCAACATTGCCCTAAGGAGTGACCCTCACAGATCCAAACATATAAAGGGCCCACGGCCTCACACAAAGGGCCTAATATATAACACAATGGGCCTGAGACACGGGCTGAATACACATCACGTCGGGCCTCAAATACGGGTCGCATGTTCATCACACTGGGCCTCGACCAGAATCGGCAATCGGCCATGACAATTCAAAATCGGTAATCGGCCTCAATCGATAATCAGCCCCGATCGATAATCGAAAATCGGCCTCGATCGATAATCAGCAATCTGCCAAGACAAATCAGAATCGGTAATCGGCCTTGATCGATAATCAGCCTCGATCGATAATCGGCAATCGGCCATCAAAATCGGTAATCAACTATGATAATTGGCCTCGATCGATAATCAGCCTCGATCATTGAAATTGGCAATCGGCCACAACAATCGGTATCGGCCTCAACACTTAGATGGATAAGGCCTAACGGAAGGTCACAATGTGGACATTAAACCATCATTGCCCCAAGGAGTGACCCTCACAGATATAAACATATAATGGGCCCACGGCCTCACACAAGGTCCTAATATATAACATAATGGGCCTTATATATAATATCAGGTCGAATCAATAGACCAGATCAAATAGGTCGAGTCACATGGACCGATTCGAATGGGCCAAGTTAGATGGGCCGAATCAATGGGCCGGATCAAATGGGACGAGTCAAGTGGGCTGATTCGAATGGGCCACAGTACATCATATCGGGTCTTGAATACACAACGGGTGGGCCTCGAATACAACTCAATGGGCCACGCCAAAAGGGCCATAAATCCACAACAAGTGGGCCCTGCACACGGGCCTCATCACATCAAGTTGGGCCTCGAATATACATTACAAGTAGGCCTTAAATACACATCACATCGGGCCCCAACATATGGGCCGGGTATACATCATATTGAACTCAAACATGGGCCACAATGCATAACAGGTGGACCCTGCACATGGGCCTCAGATACATCACATGGCCACAACTCATGGGCCTAATGCAGATCATAATGGGCCTTGTTAAATGGGTTACAAAACATCGCAATAGCCATGCCATATGGGCTGAAAATACATAACAGGTGGGCCTCAAATATCCAACAAGTGCACCTTAAATAACCAACAGGTGGGCCTCGAATATTCATCAGAGGTGGGCCTTGTACATACAACAAGTGGGCCTACACATCACAGCTGGGCCTACCAGTGGTCCAGCCAAAGGATGGCCAAGATAACATACACATCACGATGGGTAGCATCATTGGGCCGCACCAATGAGCCTCATTAATGGGCCACAAGTATATCAAAGTGGGCCTGGCGGATGGGTCACAAACACATCAAAGGTGGGCCCCATGGATGGGCCTAATATATATATAACAGGTGGGCCCCGCATACGCGGTGAATGGGCCCCCACCAGATGGTCGGGGTGGATATAGAATTTATACATCAGGTGGGTCGCACGTCCCATGAACAGTGTGGATAAAACATACAACAGGGCAGGCCCTATATGATCTAGATGGTTAGGATATAACACATATCATGGTGAAATCCCCACCGTCCCAACCTATGGATGGTGTGGATTAAATCATACCTTAAGGTGGACTACGTGTATAGGGTCCACGCCCAACACATGGACGGGACGGCGTGGATGGAACACTTACATCATGACTGATCCCACATACAGATGGACGGCGTGGCTAGAATACATACATCAGGGCCCAACTGGACAGACGACATGAATATACAATGCATGCATTATGATAGGGCCCATTGTCCATGCTAGGTTGAATGGTGTGGATCAAGACATATATCATAGTGGTCCAATTTGGTAAAACAGGTGGATAGCTTGGGAAAAAAAACACAGATATCTGGGTGGATTTCCAGATAGTGGGCCATCACACTATCACATGTATCACATGTGTGGATAATACATAACTCAAGGTGGGGTCCCACGTTAGTTGGATGGATGGTGTATACAAAACATACTTCAAGTGGGCTCCCAAGTACGGTGGCGTTGATTAAATCCATTCAGCATGGTGAACCCCACCGTCCAGCTCATCTGGACGGTGCAGATATACCAGCCATTCTGCTTCCACATCAGAGTAGGCCCCATGTGTTGGTTGGGTCCCCACCGTCCTAAACAATGGACGGTGTAGATGGCCCGCACAAACGTTAGAGGCGAGCCCCACATCTTAGCGTATCAAAGTGGAGTCCACACGTGTGTGTGGATCCCACGCTGCTGGTAGCAAGGATAAAACACATAAGCGTCGTGGTCCCACGTAGGGCCCACTACATTATATATATTATATAGTATACTAACAAATCCAGACCGGTCTGGCCCGGACTAACACATACATCCAGGTGAGCCCCACAC
Organism: Magnolia kwangsiensis; assembly: GCA_037074715.1. Classification (NCBI taxonomy): domain Eukaryota; kingdom Viridiplantae; phylum Streptophyta; class Magnoliopsida; order Magnoliales; family Magnoliaceae; genus Magnolia; species Magnolia kwangsiensis. The sequence continues at coordinate 34,812,513 of CM073585.1, read as the reverse complement.
CGGGGGTGTGTCCCACCGTTGTTGGACGGTGGATGTGCCACATGCATCATGGCGTGGCCCATCTAATGGATGGACGACATGAATGGTCCCACGGACCCTGCTGACGATCATAGATGCTGCACTCCGTAGCTTGTAGAAAACTAGAGAGGTGGGTCCCACGTGATGGGCTACCCCCATTATAATAATATAATATATTTTATTTTTATTTGATGCAGCAGGTGAGTACACCCCACCGTCAGCCCCCCTCCACCGCAGTTACGTCCAGCGTCCCGGACGGACGGTGTGGATATACACCTCATCAAGGTGGGTCCCACATGACCCACCTGCTTTGGATCTAAAACTTCTATAAGGATTTCAATGGCAGATGTTTTATCCCACTTTTTCCTTTGACGTGGGCCACCTGAGTCTCAGATTGGGCTGATTTTTGGAGAGGGCCCACTTCAAGAAGTGGCCCACCTAATGAACAGTGTGGATGTTAAACATACATCATGGTGGGGCCCATGGCTGGGACTCATGGTCGCTAGTCGACCGTCCACGCGGCAGCACCTGCTGCACGTCCACTGGACATCAGCGGCAAGACTGCTGCAGGTATTTTTTTTAAAAATTTTGAAAAGAAAATGCTTTCTCGTGGTTTTTCGCGTGTGGGGCCCACGTCAGAAGAATCCACCCCAGTCAATGGGTTCTATAGTCTATGACCAACACATCAAGTCCAATATTGGGCATTTTTAGGCATGTAGAAAATTTTAAATGAATTTAATTGGTGAAAATGGCTGTTTGCTAAGGTATGGCCCACCAGAAAGTTGGATTAACTCCAAATTGTGGCTCAACGGTTAAAATGAGGTGGCAGATGGAATGGACGGTGTGGATTATATTCACACATTAAGGTGGGGCTTACATGAATAGCCCACTCAAAAGTTTAAAATCAAGCTGACACATTTTTTTTGTTTTATTTTATTTCTTTTGCTACCATCAGAACACGCCTCTGCCACTTCATACTTAGTGTGTAGCCGCGTCCAGCGTCCAGGGACGCTGGACGGTTCTATATAAAACATTTTAAGGTGGCCCCCACCTACCAAATGGCTTGAGAAAAATGCATACTTCAGGGTGGTGTTCATTTAAGTGGGACACATAGCTATATTATCACATAAAAATGAAAACAAAGATAGGGAGAGAGAGAAGCACCCACTTTCCTTATTCCTCCTAATGCTCCAAAGCTCCAATGGGGCTCCTTCAACGGTGGAGATGATGATCCAAAGGTGGAGATGGGAGATAGGGTGGTATGGAGTGGGCCACACATGGATCTTCTCATGAAGAGCTTGGACGTTTCCCCTCCTTGAGAGTTGCTTGGGAGAGTGAGAAATGAGAGAGAGAGAGAGAGAGAGAGAGAGAGAGAGAGAGAGAGGAGTGATGATGGAGTGGAAATGGATGGATTCTTTTTGACTTTTGTAAGAAAAGAATGGGCTAAGCATGGGTTTCATTGACTTTGGGTAAGGAGAGGTAAGGGTGAGTGATGGAGTGTGATGTGTACTTTGATTGATGGGATTGATGGGATTGATGTGATGGATTCTCTCAGGTTTATCGACGCGCAGCGTTTTCCTCGAAAACAACGCGGGCTCACATCTTCTGGCTACGGTATCGGCTTGGCGCGCGAGACGCAGCATCAGAACCGCGGCGACGGTGCAATTGCACTGGTACAAGTCATCAACTCAGACCGACAGGATCCGTCTCAGAATTTTACGCAACGCTGGTTAAAGATCGCAAGTCGCCGGAATTCGATCAGAATGACCGCGAAAGCCAAAGGAACAGTACGAACCAAGATACGGGTTTTACATGATATAAATCAAATGGGCCTAAACCCGTAGGCCTTGTATAAATCAAATGGGCTTAAACCCATAGGCCTCATACAAATCAAATGGGTTTAGTCCCATGAGCTTTAAAATACATTAAATGGGCCTAGTCCCATGGGCCTTGGAACATATCAAGTGGGCCCAATCCCATGGGCCTAGAGGCCCACTGTATTGTTTATTTGCCACCTAAATTGGCAAGGAGCCCACTGTAATGTTTATTTGCCATCCAGCGTGTGGGCCAGGGGCCCACAATAATATTTATATATCATCCATCGTGTGGACCAGGGGGGCCCACAATAATTTTTATTTGTTGTTCAGTCAGGGAAGGGGGTGGCGTGAACAACACGTGCACTAGGTGGGCTCCTCCGTCCGCTGGACGGTGGAGGTAAAACACAAATATCATGGTGGGTGTCACCGTCGTGGCGTGAACAACACGTGCACTAGGTGGGCTCCACCGTCCGCTGGACGGTGGAGGTAAAACACAAATATCATGGTGGGTGTCACCATCCACGGACTGTGGACGGTGTGAATAAAATACATACATTACTGTGGGTCCCACAAATGTGGCCCACCATAGTGCTTAAATACCATCTGAGCCGTTCATAAGGTCACTCGGACCTAGATGAAGTGAAAACACAAATTTCAGATTGGTTCGAAACCTCTGTGGACCCAGATTTGGGTTTCAATGGTAGATGTTCATTCACACTGTTTCTCACAGTGTGGGCCACCTGAGCTTTAGATGTACCTCATTTTTGGGGAGGGCTCTCCTCAGAAGGTGGGCCACCTTATGGACAGGACGGATGGTAAATAAACATCAAGGTGGGGTCCACACGGTCAGACATGGGACCACCGCGTCCGCCCGCCCGCTGCACGCAGCAGCAGGCTGCTGCTACAGAACCGTCAGAGGCAGAAGTTCTGCCTCTGCCATTTTTTTTTTTTGGGAAAACCTATTTTTTTACGGTTTTTGGCATCTAGGGCCTGCCACAAGGAAATCCATCCCGACCATTTGCTTTCCTGGCTCGAAACAAGCCCAACGAGTCTAAAGTTTGAATTTTTTTATGATTAGAAAATGAAAAAAAAATAAGAAAAGGATCCTTGAATGGTAACGACGCATTCTTCGATGCTATGGCCCACCAGATCTTCCAATCAACCCCAAATCTTGGCTTAACGCCTAAAAAGAGATGGGTAAGAGGATGGACGGCTTGGATTGTACCAAAACATCAAAGTGGGGCCTATACAAGTGGGTCACACCCAAAGCTTGAACAAAGCTTATATTTGTGTTTTCCTTTAAACAGGGACGTCCAGCGTCCCAGACGCTGGACGGTTTGGCCGTTGCAGGAAGGGGCATGGAGGTGGGCCCTGTTTAGGTGGGCCATTACACGGCTACCCATACACATACAAGGTGGGCCCCATCTAAAAATGGAATGGACCCAATACATGCATCCTAGTGGGGTCTATCCAAGTGGGCCACACAACCATATATAATGACATAAAATAAAATGAATAAAAAAAAAAATGAAATGAGAAGGGGAAAGAGAGATGGAAAGTGGGACACGCTTGTGATGGAGTGCTCCGCCACTATGAGTCCTCCCTTGAAGAAATTATACAATCAAAATGGGTCCCTTTTACACATGGGACCACCTAAATCAAAATCAACGGTGGGGATCCTTTCCCTACCAATGTGGACGGTCTAGATGACCTTCTAAAGCAATAAAATAAACATCATGATAATCCTAGTGGGCCATCGGCCACATCTTAGGGTCCCAAGTGAGATCCAAACCATTAATCGATTGGCCTCACTTGGCCCATCTCAAAAATAGGAAAAACTACTATGATCATGCATCCATCGTCCGATCTTCTTGCTCCTAGGGGTTCCTTAGCACCTTAGCTTGGATTTCAATGGAGGAGATGAGAAATGGAGAGTTGAGATGAGAGATGATGGGGTAGGAAAGTGGGCCACCTTGGAGTTTTGGAGAGCTTGGAGGAATTTCTCATACGTATGGAGCTTTGCTTAGGTTTTTTTTTTGAGTTTGAAATGAGAAAGAGAGAAAGAGTTGTAGAGGGAGAGAGAGTGAGTGATGGATGGATGTGGTGATGGGTATGTAAGACAACTTTGTTGACTTTGGTGGCATTTGTGTAAGAAAAGTATGGGCATGGAGGACTTTTGTGGCTTGCTTGGGAAAGGGTGAAAGTGATGTGTACTTGACATGTACTTGACATATGATGGATTGATGGATTGATTGATTAATGGGATTGATGGGATTGATGTGACACATTGTAGAGATTCTCTTGGGTTTCACAACGTGCGGAGTTTTCCTCACACCGAACGTTGGCCCACATCTCTTGACTAGGGTATCGCCTTGGCGTGCAAGTCGCGGCATCAGAACCGCAGTGATGGCGCAGTCACTATGGTATTGGTATTGGGTTGAGTCAATACAGGTTGACGGCATATGAATAAGGGTCACGCGTGAATATCGGTTAAGGGTCGAAGGTTGCCGGGATTCAATCGGTAAGACCGTGGAAGTCTACAGAACGGTACGGACCAAGATACGGGTCTTACAAAGAGTTGGATAGATTGTATATCAAGGAGATTGTATGCCTGCATGGAGTTCCCTTGGAGATTGTGTCTGATCGAGACACCCGATTCACATCTATCTTCTGGACTCGTATCCAGGAAGCGATGGGTGTAAAGTTGAAGTTCAGTACCACGTTCCATCTGTAGACAGACGGGCAGACGGAGCATGTGAATAAGATTTTAGAGGATATGTTGTGAGCTTGTGTGTTGGATTTTAAGGTCAATTAGGATGACTGTCTTCCTTATGCGGAGTTCGTGTATAACAACAGCTTCCATGCGAGTATTGGTATGGATCCCTTTGAGGCATTGTATAGTCGTCCGTGTAGAGCGCCGCATTGTTGGGCAGAAGTGGGCGAGAAGACTCTGATTGGCCCAGAGTTGGTCCAGGAAACTTCAGAGAAGATCGACATTGTTCAACGTCAACTGCTCTCAGCACAGAGCAGGTAGAAGAGCTACGCCGATATGAGATGGCGACCGCTTGAGTTTAATGTTGGGGACCATGTATTCCTTAAGGTTTTTCCTATGCAAGGAGTTCTTAGGTTTGGTAAGAAAGGGAAGCTCACGCTGAGATTTATTAGCCCATTCCAGATACTTGATTGAGTGGGGGCAGTAGCGTATTGCCTTGCTTTGCCCACACCACTCGTAAGTGTGCATAACGTATTCCATGTGTCCATGTTGAAGAAGTACGTTCCTGATCCTTCGCATATTATTAGATGGGATCTGGTGCAGTTGAGCGAGGATGCCACTTATGAACTGCGACCGACGCGTATTTTGGATAGGAAGGAGCAGGTATTGCGTAGCAAGGTTAGCCCACTTGTAAAAGTTCTGTGGACGCATCATAGCGAAGAAGAAACTACTTGGGAGATGGAAGCTGAGGTCAGGAAGAATTACCCCCAGATCCTCGAGGAGTATGAGAAGGTACGAATTTCGAGGATGAAATTTTTTCTTTAGGAGGGTAGATTGTAACGTCTTAGAAAAATCTGTACTTAGACCCGAGTACCGCCTCTAACATAAATAATTTAGAACCATATCCCTTAGAAAATTAATGTGTATTAGCTAGCGCTAAACTAGATTACATGTAACATTAGCACCAATAACTTTTAATACGATCTATAAGACCTAAAACCTATAGAATCATTGACGCAATATTACCTTAAAATTTAGGATCCAACTCTAAACCCAGTTGCTCTTGGGAGCACTTTGAAACTTCGTATTGGACCTATACCACACGTCGAAAGTCTGATAGTGATGAACTTAGACCAGTATGACCGCCTAATTGGACTTCACTATCACCTCGAAAAGCAAACCCAAACGATGTCCTGAGACCATTTCCTTGAGTCCGGAGTGAAGAGAGTGAGAAAGAGAAGATTTTTAGAAAATTAAATATGATTTAAAATAATCTGAGACGTGTCACTTGCACGTTATTCCTAAGCGTTCTGACTGTTAGATTTCGACCCAAATTCACCCTCGGATCAGGATAAGTGGCCCATACATGTCATAGTACTTGTGGCCCTGATCGAATTTTGGTGACCGTTGAATTGAAACTGGTCCGCTACAGACGATCTGGAAACCCGATCGGACTGAAAACTTAACTTGCTTAAGATCCAATACTAGTGAGCTTAAGTCTGACCGCATTTGATAAGAGGACCTCCAGAAGTGCTCTGTTGGATTAGAAAGAGCCCGATTTGGTTATAACCTAAGTATACCTTGGCCCTAAGGCTGTTTCCGTCGACTTTAGGCTTATTAAAAGGCCTTAAACCCTCATTCCCAAATCCCATACGAATTTCTTAAACCCTAGCCATTCAAGAGAGAGAAAGTAAGAGAGAACCTATTTCTCCGTGGGATTCTTCCCAAATCTTCCACGTATCGATCCTGCGTATCTGAATCGTTCTTCCGACAATTCTGATTCCTTTCTTGGGTAAGTTAATCAAACCCTAATCTATTTTAGAGCTTAGAATAGCTGTAGTGAAGTTATAGCTAACCTGTTTCATGCCTTAGATAGCGTATCCGCCGTTGACGAAAACTTATCATCTGAATCATACTCATTACGCATTTTCTGATTTAAGGTGCGGACTATATACGTTTAGGTTATGGTTTTCAAGACTTTTAATGTTAGATAATGATTTATTCATGACGTGAATGCTATTATACATGCCAAATGTGCTATCTGTTTCGATGTACGTATATGTATAATCTATGTTATAAATAGAGTATTTCATGTATATGTTAGAATACCTGTATATGTATGAAATTTACTGTTATGGTTGTCATGATTCTTTGTCGTTGATTCATGATTGTTATATATATGATGACTCCTTGATGAAAGGAATTGCCCTATTATGTTGTATGGTCGACATACGTGGTGTATGTTGCATAGTGTAGTCTAAGTGTTTATATAAATGCCTGATTGAGTTAGTAGTTAGTAAAGTGTGATTTTTAGGGTTGTTGAGATAGGAATCTCAATCATATTACCTGAGTGTATGATTTCCTCCATGGATTTATTAGCCTAAATTATTTATGTAAATTGTGTGTATGATTTCCTCCATGTACTGTATTTATGTTCAAGTTATATTTCATAAATGTTCATATGAATATAGGATACGAACCATATGCCTGTTATTGAGCTTGTACGTGATTGGGGCTGTATTACAGTCCAGGTAATCGGTAACCATTCTTCAAATTGTGGTTGAGGTCATTTTCGCCATGCGGGATGAGTTTAACGAATCCGAGTCGTGCTTGGGATGTTCGACAGTGGTTAGGCCACACGGAGTGCTTATGCATTCCATGTCGTTCAACTCAACGTGCGCTTGGCCTAGTTGAGCTTATCAACTAACCCGATTGATCGATGTTTATTCACTATATTTGGTTGCTACTGTTTGAATCTAAGGCACTGAACTTATTAGTGAAACTCCCTTTAACCTTGGTACCGTGATCCCCTAAGACTCATGAGCCGGACATGATGGTATGGGACACCGTGGTCCAGCTATCGGCCTACGCTGGGGCGACGAGCCTCCCCGTAGTGACCAATGAGCACCCTACTCTCGTGAGCCGATTATGGTGGTATGAGACACTATATTCGTGCTGTCATCCTACATTGATTGGTGACGAGCCCTTTGTAGTGACCTTGAGTATATCCTAACACTGCATAAGGGCGACGAGTCTTGTTGCAGTATTTAGGATATAACTAGACCTGTATTGATTGGTGACGAGCCCTTTATAGCGATCTAGAATCGTAACATCGTATGAGCTTTCTTAGGACTGACGACCCTAGAATGGATCAATGTTTGGGAATTGATATAAGGAGGTGTCTTAGCTTCTCAATCCTGCTGTATAAAAAGGACTAATAAGAACTAGATAATCATGCTCATATCCTGCTGTGCTATCGACATTGGTGTAAGAGCATTGAGGAAGTGACTGACATGCGCGACCGTAAGATGAAGATCGCAGAGGGAGATTGTGGTGAGGGCATACATCATTTCCTCATATCATTCTTACATTAATAAGAGTATCTAGGACATGTTTGATTATACTGATTTATCATCACTGCTTGATTGAATTGATAACATGTTAACCTTTGTTGTATAGTTCCACTGAGTTGATCACTCACTCCCACGTTCTGGGACGATGCTTAAACACTAACTAGACTCTGACTTAGCTACAGGTGACGGTGATGCCTGTGAGGCGGAGCCAGAGTTCGACGAGGACGAGGGCTTTCTCGTTCATGCAGTTTTTAGGCGGGTTCATGTGAGCCTTGTCCTGACTGGCGGGGATTCTGGGATATGATTATGTTAATTTGTCATAGTTTTCTACATGTATTTTGATACACAGTTGTACTTATTGCCCTGGGCTGAGCATACATCTTTTAGGGATTATTTTTGGATTATATATGTACTTAAGTCTTCCGCTTGCATTTTCTTACTATCTCTAAATTATGTTTGCTGATTTGGCTTAATCTACTTCATGTTTATGTGCTAATACAAACAATATACATCCATCATTATTTATGTTGCATAAGTGATATTTTGGAACTCAGGAGCTGAGTTATGCTCGACCCCCGAATTTTAGGGCGTTACAGTTTGGTGTTGAGGTAGACGCGCGGGTCTACTCAAGAACCAGTGGTGCAACAAGTTTCGGTCCATTAATGGGGCCTGTGGCTGGCTGAGAATTTGGCATAGTCTCGTAAATCGGGCCCAAACTGGGGTCCGAATGGCTATCGCTTAGGAGTGGTGCCCCGTCGATTGAGTTGCTAAGTGTGAGACATGTTGTACTCCACATGCTTTTAGGTGGCATTCCCTATATACAACATAGGGTGCAACCCATGTAAGATTTAGCATAGAAATACTCAATTTGTCAAGCATTCTACACATTTTATAGCAAAAGGAGCTACATGCATTTCATCTAACAAAATTTGTCGCAAGAGATATAATTTTACATGAATTATGACAAGAAATACATATGAGCTAATCTAATTTAAGCCTTAAATACAAACACACAACCAACCTACTCTACTACTAAGCCCATCAAGGCTAAAGCATAGAAAACATGAAAGCAAAAAAAACTCAGGGACTACTACAACATAAGACTAGTCGTCTGAATCTAGTATGGTGGAGGAGCACCCTTGTCCTGCAAATAACATAGGATAGCCCTCAAGGTGCGAGACACCTTCTTGAATTTTTATTTCATGGAGGCCTGACCCTCTTCAAGCTTGGCCCGAGTCTCTGTGATCTCCTATCGCAGGGCAACCTGACCCTCCTCAATCCGAGACACAAAGAAGTGTTTGTGTACTCAAATGAGAGGGATTAAGGGAGATATGTGGTTGTAAAAGATGGGTTTGAGAGAGTGGTGGAGGTGGTACAAGAAGAAGGAATATATGAGATTGAAGGGTTGAGTTGAGAGAGAAAAATGAAGGTTTGAGAGATTTGGAAAGCTTGGAGTGGTGTAAGGGGAGAAAATGAAGCAAATGGGGTGAATAAAAGGGGTCCCACACAATTTCATGGGGTCCACTGTCATGTACATGTGCATCGACGAGGCCTCGCCGGTCGCTGGATCGAGGTACGAGGGCTCACCCCAGGGGCGATGCTATCCCCCCCAGGGTGTTAAAAACATGCAAGGTCCACTTTGGATCCCCCAATTTGTAGCGTTTAGGCCCCTGAGTCTGTTTGAGGCATTTCGGGTTCCATCTCATGTATATTCATGCTTTTCGGTTTGTTTGAGTGTGGAATAGGCTGAATTATGGTCTAAACCCATCAATTGACAGTCTGAAAAAGGATTAAGATCATCTTACATGATCACAAATGCCTATATGTCTGATTTCTACGGTCGGTTTCGTTTCAATGGTCATATGATCACCGACGGATGAAACATGGAATCCTACAACTGTTTCTACATTTCATCGATCCCTCTTAAGTCATAATATGTCAGTGTACGTTATGTTACCATAAACCAGGTTTAGTTTAATCCAAATCATGCTCTGATATCAACTTGTAATGCCCTGAAAATTAGGGGTCGAGCAGCAGATCAGCTCCCGAGTTCCAACGCATCAATTATGCAACATAGATAATGATGATTAAATGTTGTCTGTATTAGTGCATTAAACATGAGTGAGATTATACCAAAATAGCATATCATACTCTAGAGATAGTTAAATTACGCAAGAAAAAGACTATGATAGATATATAAAGTATATAAGTGGTTGTAAGTCCCCAGAGTATGAACATGTCAGTAGGTTAAGAGTTACATGTATAATTTCAAAATACACAAAATGGTAAAATGTAATGTCATCTATCCATAACCCTATAGCCCCAATATGCAACTCGTGGTCTACATAGACCCGTCAGAGAGTTGCATGTAGGAGAACTCCTCCTTGTCATCATAGAAGACAAGCTCTATCTCGTAAGCCTCGTCATCACCTGAAACTACAACAGAGTCCGGTTGGTGTTTTAAAACACCATCCTAGAGTGGGAGTGAGTGATCAACTCAGTGGAGCTATAAGGTAAAGGTTAACATGTTATCAATTCAGTCAAGCAGTAATGATAAAGCAATACAACAAGCATTCCTAGGTACTCTAGACTCCCTCTGCGACATCATCTCACGATCACGCATACACCCATTCCACTATCCTCAACTCCAACGTCAAAGGCACATGCCATGCGGTGCATGATTGTGTTAGCCCAGTCCTTTATTAGACCCATTCATGCAGCAGGTTTGGGAAGCTAAGGCACCTCCCTTTATATCTTTACCCAAATAATGATCCATCTAAGGTCATCAATCCCTGTTAATCACATACGATAGGTAAGTTCGTGAGTTTATTCCATAGGTTGTTACGAGAGGCTCTTCACCTCAGCGTAGGCTTAATTCACACTTGAGGTCACTACGAGAGGCTCGTCACCTGATCGTAAGCCTATTTTATACTCAAGGTCACTACAGAAAAGCTCATCACCTTAGCGTAGTCCTAGTGTATACTCGAGGTCACTACGGGAAAGGCTCGTCACCTTAGCATAGGCCGATTGCTCGAATATAGTGTCTCATACCACCGTATTCGGCTCACGAGTTTGATTTGCTTACTGAACACTACGGGGAGGCTCGTTGCCCCAGCGTAGGCCTACAGCTCGACCACGGTGTCCCATACCACCACGCCTAGCTAATGAGTCTTAGCGGATCATGGTACCAAGGTTAAACAGGCTTTTCGCTGGTAGGTTGGTATCTTAGATTCAAGCGGTAGCGTCCATACATGGTGAACATACAATGGCCAATCGAGTTACTTGACAAGCTCGACTAGTACGAGCATACATTGGCTTAATCGACATGGGGCGCGTAAGCACTCCATGTGGCCTAACCACTGTCGACAAGTAGCGTACAACTCAGATTCTTCGAACATGTCTTGTGTGGCGAAACGACTTCGGCTACTAACTCGAAAATCACTACCGATTGCCTGAACTATGCAGTAGTCCCAATCATACTCAAACACAATAGGCATTCATGTTTGAAAGTCAAAATAGATGTAGCAACCAATTCAAATATAAATCTTATATATGCATTTTAACGAACACATAGAGTACATGTTAACATATATAAGCATTCATCCATAAAATACGTAGTAGTAAGATAGGTTACATGAAGGAAACTGTAACTGCAGATAAGGTTATTGAGAATTCTATCTCAATGCCCTCATTACATCCATTTCAACAAGCATTTTCTCATTCAGGCATTTTATTAAATACTTAAACTACACATATTAACATACCTATAATAAATTGGTTAAAACATATATTATAACAAATCCTTTCATAAGGAGTTGCTATACATACATCAACCATATAATCTCAATCAAATAATCATAGTTAGCACAAATCATAATTTCATATTCATTCAAACATTTCAACAAACACATGGAATGCATTATATTTAACATAGTTCATATATATGTGTAATACACGGAGAAGTCGTATCTAAGCATATGTGATAGCAATAAGTCAATCATAAATCATTAACTGACATTGAAAGCCTTGAAAACCATAACCTAAACATTTATAGTCTACACCTTTCGCTAATGTACTCATGTCGAACTCTCTGTCTACGACACATGACTACCTGAATCACGAAATAGGTTAGCTATTTCGTCGATTCATCTATCTGGATACCTAAAATAGATTAGGATTAGGATTTCTTACCCGAAAATGGAATTGGAATCCCCAGTGTAACGACATGGGAGAGGAGATTCAACACGTGGAGTGGTGGGATCGAATCCCAGCAACGACCTCTCACTCTTTCTCTCCTCCTCACTCTTTCCTTCTCTTTTTCCTCTCTTCTCTCTCTTAGGGTTTGAAAATCGTATGAAATGAGAGAATAGTGGATTTACATCCTTATATAGGCCCAGAACTGATGAAAATGGCCCCAAGGCCACGGTATACTTAGGTTATAGCCAAAGAGTGACTATTTCGGTCCAACGGAGCTCCTGCATACAGTCTGGAAAAAGTTTTCTGACATTGGATCTAGGTCAGGTTAAGACTTCATTCCAATCGAATCAGTGGATCGACCGTGGAGGACCTGTTTCAGTTCAACGGTCATCGGTACTCAATCAGGGGCACAAGTACACTGACATGTGTTGAAAATTTTTCTTTGATCTGAGGGTATAGTTGGGTCAAAATCTAACAGTCTAAAACCTTAAATTTGGTCTGCAAGCGAACAGCTTAAATCACTTAAGTTTAAGTTCATTTCCTAAAGATATTCTCGTTTCTCACACACTTCGCTCTGGGCTCAAGTTGTGCATTTCTAGATACTATTAGGACTTGATTATTGAGATAGTTGTCAAGCCCAGTAAGGCGGTTATAACTGTATAGTTTCGTGGTAATCGGACTTTCCACGCGCGGTCCAGGTCTGATACGGAGTTTCGTGACGCTTCCAAGATCAACTGGGTTTTGAGATGGATCCTATGTTATTAGGCGATGTAGTGTCAGCGATTCTATTGGTTTTGGGTCTTACAGTTCATATAGAAAACAGTTCGAGCTAATCTGCTTATCAATTCAGTTTAGTACTTAATTAATTTTTGTCTAATTTCTAAAGGATTCGGTCCTTAGTGATTTTGCCTGAGGTGGTATTCGGGTCTTTGTACGGATTGTTTTCGAGACATTACACCTTCCCTCTCTGTAACCGTGATCCCTTACTCGAAATCTTTGGAACGTAAACTCATGAGTCATCTTAGGGTTAATGATCTTCGGATCCTTAATCTTAAGCATTTTTATGGGCTCTAACCGACTGTAGAATCATAATAATTGGTTAGTGGCTACTCTGGTCAAATATAAAGCCTTCACCCTCCTTTTATAAAAGCCATCAAGCAAGGCGACCAGTGGAAAGGAAGAGAGTAGATCTCTCATACCCTCGAGAAATCACACCCTCCTTCCTTGTAGGTGTCCACATATGTGGGAGTGCCAGAATTAAAATTACGGCTCAATTCAAACTGAATAACCATAACCCCAAGTGCCAAGATAGGTAGACACATAGTGTATGATTGAGATTTGGTGAGATCGGTCACCTATTCAATTACTTGTTCAATGTGTAAAATAGGATCAGACGATATTCAAAGGGTAGGGTTTTATCCTCTGATGATGGGTTGCACCTTTGCCTTCCGTGCGAAAGGACTTTTCGATACATGTAAATGGGAATGAAAAAATGGATTCTTATAGTCGACCGTGATGAAAAACTGCAAAACACCTTTCCGAGTGAGGAAATGAATCCAGCTTGTGAGTGTAGACTCAAATTACAGCAAAAGTTATCAGCTACTTGATTAATGTTACAAATTACACTACAAAATGTAAAGAACAAGCTAAAAGTAAAGGATTACGCTATGAAATGTAATTTACTTGGCAAGAAAAGTAGAGGATTACACTATGGAACGTAAATTGACCGGCAATTGAAAGGATAATTATGAGATGAAATCTTTCTCCTTTCCTCTTTTATTTATAGCTTTAATCTGACCATCTAGATCTTTCCCATGTCCTGAAGGTTGCCATAACTGTTCGCCACTACTATTCCTCTATTTCTACGTTCGTCATCTATCCTGTAACCGTTTCTTCACAATCGGTCCTTCATCGGCCATTTAGACATTGACGTGTCATTGTCTAATACGTCTCAATTGTTTGCTAAGAAATCTTTTCAAATCTCTAAATATACCTTGCGAATTTTGTATAAAATCTGCTCAATCTGCTTTGATTGGCTCTGAAGAGCAATAACGATGATGGGGATGAACAACACGTAAGGGCCCCGAGGGGCCACCATAATGTATGTGCTACACCGTCCATCTATTTTGCCGTGTCATTTTAGTATAAATGAAAAAGGAGAAAGATATAAGGTTCGAATGGATGACAACGAGAGAAGTAGCAGTGATAATGATACCCACCGTTGAAACGTTCATAAGATCAATATTTGCCATCCAATCTGTTCATAAGGTTGCATAGACCTTGGTAAAGGGGAAACTCAAATATCAGCTTGATACAGGACTTATGTGTCCCCAAGAAGTTTTCAGCGTCTAACCCCCACTGTGTGGTGGTTGCATAGACCTTGATGAAGGGGAAACTTAAATATCAGCTTGATACAGGACTTATGTGGCCCCAAGAAGTTTTCAGCGTCTAACCCCCACCGTGTGGTCCACATGAGCATGGGATCTACATCATTTCTGGGGTTCCACCCTAAAATGGTATTGCAAAATGGATGGACGGTGTGGATAAAACCCATACATCGCGGTGGCCCCTCAGAACCCAGCCTGTGCTGAGCTCGGACAGGCGGGGATTGTACCCAATCAGCGTCCCTCTTAACCGTCCATTAGATGGCTGCCTATCTGGTTGCTTGGGACCTCCGTTCATTTTAACTTTTCAGTCCAAACTTCATCAATAATTTGGATGGCGCCCATGCATACCATGCGTGTGTTGGGCGCGTTCCGATGAAAGGCGACAAGGCGAATTCTCCTACGCTGCTGAAAAAACAAGAGGAAGACGCCATCACCTGACTGGATTGAAGAGTGTAGAACATTGCACCGATGACGGTACTCGTTTGATGTGGCAAAGCTCTGTGGACTCCACCTTGAATTTTATGTTATATCCACACCATTCATCCAGTTTGCAAGATCATTCTCCTAGATGAATCCAAAAATAAGTCAGATCCAAAGCTCAAGTGGACCAAAACAGTTGGGATTAAACACCTATTATTGAAAATTTCTCATAGCTATAAAAGTTTTGGATCAAGCTGGTATTTGTGTTTTCACTGTATTGAAGTCTGTGTAACTCCATGAACAGGATGGATGACAAATAAATATCATGATAGGCCTTAGAAAAGATTTTAAATTTGGGCATCCCTGTCCCACTGCTTTCTGTGGTGTGGTCCACTCGAGCTTTGGATCTACCTCATTTTTAAGTTCATGACCTAAAAATGATCCGTCAAAATAGATCGACTGTGTGGATATAACACATACCTACATAATAGTGGGGCCACGGAACTTTGCCATGTCACACAGTACCGACCTCCATGCTGTGTACTCCAAGTCCACAGTCAACCCACATGATGCCTACATCTGGTCCGTAGGCAGAGGTGCCACTCGTCCTCGCCCATGCAGATCTGGTGGTTGCGGGGTCAGTGAATCCTGAGCGTCCAGGGATGGGCCTACTGCGATGGTTGGCGCAATAAAATGCAACCGAGCACACAATCTTCTGAATTTTTGTTTTTGTTTTTTCCTATGGCAGAGGGTTGATAGCCAAAAGCAAAAGTGTTTTAAATGGATGGATACTTTCCTGTGCGTTATATGGAGTGGACTAGACTTTAAGGAACAATCAGATGGACGGTCCGGATTTACCCTGTTACATTGCGGCATATATGAGTTGGACTTGCAAAGAACCAACAACAAAAATTCCGGCAACGAACGTGAAAGCTCCCCTTCGGACATCTCACCGAGCGAGTAGGGCGCGAGTCACAAACTTCCGTGGTTCATAATAGAGCCGCTCAACTCGCGCGCCTGTGAAAATTGTAAAACGCACTTCAGGATTATGCCATTTGGCTAACGTCCAATGTCTTAATTCTTCATCCTAACTGCTTGGCTGGGGAGTTATTTTATTACCTGGCTGGCTGTTATGCAAGCACTAAAAATGATACAACCTACACATACGACCCAAATAAAATCAACTAAATTGCCAAATTACTGCTAGAAAGTAAATTGGTTGGACAATCCTAACATTTGATCCCGGGCAAGTATTTGTTGAAATGTTCATTTACAACCATCCATTAAATGTCCACCAATCCTATTTTCAGGTAATAAAATAAGTGTACCTTTTGATTCATTGTAATCTAAATTGGTATACATAATTTAGACCCTATAGAGAATTACATACATGTCATCGGTTCTATTTTGGCGTTGCTTTCTACACTAGGTGCGAGAGCTTGCCAGAATTGAAATTGCGGCTTCAATTTAAACCGAACAACAAACGACACCAAGCACCAAGATAGGTAGACACGTAGTGTATAACCGAGATCTAGAGAGATCTGTCGCCTATTCAGCCACTCGCTCAATGTATAAAATTGGATCATGAGATATTTATAATTTGGGGTTCGTCCTTTGATGATGGGTCGTGCCTTTGCCTTTAATATGAAAAGACTTTTCAATAGAGACAAAATGAAATGGGAAAGAGATTCTTACAGTCAATCACGAGAACAATGGCGGAACACTTTCGATTAAAGAACTAAGTCCAACGTGCATGTATAAATTCAAATTACAGCTAAAGATTACAAGCTACTCGGTTATCGCTATGGATTTTGTTTGCTTGCCTCCAAGTGCAAATGTTCATAAGTAGTATCCTATGAATACAGGGTCGATCTCACAGGGAGATGATATATGAGAATGAGAAAATCAAATGCAATATTAACTAAGTAATGAAAGATGACCTACAAGAATTCTAATTAATGGATGCAATGATTTTGAGGGTTTTGCTTTTAAATAGGATTTAATTAAAAATAACACTCAAGCTTCAAAGTTCCACAGATAGGTTAATAACCCATAAATCATGACAATTTTGATAGCACAATTAGGATCCAAGTACTATGGTCGGCTTAATCGGAAAATAAAATAGTTCATTTTTTTTAATAAATGACATGAGAGGTTAGAGAATCATGGATTTGCACCATTAATATATATTATCAAGCACCAGTGATTGTAAGCAATCAATATCCTTGAGATAATAAATCAAATAATGTAATAGGTTGAAAATATCTCTCACCTAGGAAATCTAATGATCCAGGTTAAGCCTATTCATCAATATGGATCGCATAGATAGAAACATATGGATCTCGCATGAGAATCAAAAATATAAACCTAGATAATTGATAACATGCATACACTATTCATCTCATCATTAAAAACAATCAATCAATCATAACTTATGAATCATTAAACTCATGTGTTTCCCTTCTAGCTTGGGCTAGAGAGAACTAGAGAGACATAATTAAAACAAAGAAAATAAAAAGCATGTACATAAATAAATAAAGATCTAAAAAAAACTTGTACAGAAAACTAAAAACAAAAACTATGAGACTTAAAAATTTTCTAAAAAATCTAGAAAGCTCTCCAAAAACCTTAGATCTGCTTCAAAAAACCCTAGGTATCCTTTAGAAGTCTATAGGAAACCTCTATTTATAGCCTAACTCTCTTACTTTCAAAAAACAAACTCTATTTACGCAATCCGCGTGGACACTGTGTTACACTCTGTACGATTTTGGTAGCACCGTAGTTGTATCTGAAATTGCTGAAATTATGTGTGCAGAGTACTTAGGTAACAGTAGGTAGCACCAAAGTTGCTATTGAAATTGATTTCGATGACACCAAATTAAGCTTAGGTAGCACCAAATTCAGTTATTTTCTTGCTAGAATGTTTTGTGCATTTTAAGTAGCTACCAAAATTGTAAGACCTATATCCTAGACCATACCGTTCCGTGGACTTCCGCGGTCTTCCCGGTCGAATTCCGGCAACCTTCGACCCTTAATCGATATTTGCGCGCGACCCTGATTCGTATGCTGTCAACCCGTATCGACTCAACCCAATACCTTTACCATAGCGACCGTGCCGTCGCTGCGGTTCCGATGCCACGACTCGCGCGCCGAGGAGATACCCACGTCAAGAGATGTGGGCTAACGTTCGGTGCGAGAAAACGCCGTGCGTTGCGAAACCCAAGAGAATTTCTACAAGATGTCACATCAATCCATTAATCAATCAATCTATCAACATGTCAAGTACACATCACCTTTCACCCATACCCAAGCAACCACAAAAGTCAACAAAATTCTTACAAAGCCATGCCTTTCTTACACAAAAGGCCACCAAAGTCAAAAGGTGTCTTACACACCCATCACCACCACATCCATCGCCCATCACTCTCTCTCCCTTTACAACTCTTTCTCTCTTTCTCTTTTTCAAAAAAATCCAAGCAAGACTCCATACATATGAGCTCTCCAAGCATTCCCAAGTAACAAAGGTGGCCCACTTTCCTACCCCATCATCTCCCATCCTAGCTATCCATTCCTCATCTCACCCATTGAAACCAAAGCTAAGGTGCTAAGGAACCCATAGGAGCAAGAAGATCGAACGTTGGGTGCTTGATAATGATAGTTTTTCTTGTTTATGAGATGGGCCAAGTAAGGCCAACCGATCAATGGTTTGGATCTTACTTGGGACCCTAAAATGTGGTCGATCGCCCACTTTGATCATCATGATCATTTCATGATGGGGCCATTCTCCATGGACCCCATCATGATGTTTATTTCATGGCATTATGAAGGTCATCTAGACCGTCCATATTGGTGGGTAAAGGATCCCCACCATTGATTTTCAATTTTGGTGGTCCCATATGTTAAGGGATTCATTTGATGTATGATTTGTTTTACAAGGGAGGGCTCATAGTGGCGGAGCCCTCCATCACTCGTGTGTCCTACTCTCCATCTCTCTCTCTCCCTTTTTATTTCATTTTTATTTAATTTTTTTAATAAGATTACAATAGGGTAGTGTCGCCTATTTGAATGGACCCCATCATGAGGCTTATATTCTATCCAAATCCTCAAGTGTGGCCCACTTTGTGTGTGATGTAGTCACACTGTTCTCCATGAGGTGGCCCACCTAATCAGGGCCCACCTCAATGCACCTTCCTTCAACGACCAAACCGTCCAGCGTCTGGGACGCTGGACGTCCTTGTATAAAGGAAAACACAAATACAAGCTTGGTTCAAAGCTTTGGGGGTGGACCCTTGTGTAGGCCCTACCTTGATGTATATATCCAATCCAAGCTGTCCATCCTCTTACCAACATCATTTTAGCCGTTGAGTAGAGGAATGAAGCCAATCCATTCATTAGGCGGGCCATACCATAGAAAATGGTATTTTTACCCTTCAAAGGCTATTAGGGCCCATCTTGTTGTTTCTACACGCCAAATAAATGCCAAAAATTAGATTTTTACGGCATGTTTGGGCCTTAGAATCTAGTGGACGGAGTGGATTTCCTAGGAGCGGGCCCCACATGTGATTTTTTTTTCAAACAAACAAAAAGAAAGAAAGAAGGGCGCTGTAGATGTCAGCGCTGCCAGCACCAGGCGGATGGAGCAGCATCCCACAGCTGCTGTCATGGGCCCCACCATGATGTATATGTAAATCCAAGCCGTTCATGAGGTGGGCCACTCCCAGAAGTGAGCCCCCTCCAAAGATCAGCTGCATCCAAAACTCAGGTGGCCCACACCACACGAAACAGTGTGATTGAACATCTGCCCTTAAAACCCTTCTCTTGGGCCACAGGAGTTTTGGATCAAAATGAAATTTGTTTTTCCTCCTCATCCAGGTCTGTGTGACCTTGTCAACCAGTTGGATGGAAAATATATGTTATGGTGGGCCCCACTTGGGACCCACAGTGATGTATGTGTTTTATATCCACCGTCCAGGCGGACGATGGAAGCCCACCATGGTGCGTGTGCAGCATTCAGACCGTCCACCGTCTCTGGACGGTGGAGCACACCTGTCACGCCCCAAACCCAGAAATCGGATTCATAGGAATCCTGATTGTCGAATCCGGCGCCGAAAGCCTCCGTAGTACCCCATTCTCGGCTCCTAGCATTCATATGCCGGATTCCGATCCTGGGATCCTACAAAGAGGATTTTTTTTTTTTTTTGAAATGTATATTTAACTAGTAATAAGCATAACTACAAGATTACCTTATTCACAACGGCAACATCGTCATCACATATCCACTAATATAATCATTTGAATACAATACTGAAAGGGAAATACATAAATAGAGAATTAAGCTCCAGAAGACCATCGCACGCTCCAAGCTCAACACTGCTGCAGCCTAACATCACTTGCACCATCTATCGTGCATAAGCTTATAGAAAGCTTAGAGGGTGGTGTAAGTGTGTGCACAAGGTAAGTGTCAAGTATTCAATACAATGTCATAATTATACAATACCGGAAAACTAGTAATCTATAAACCATACAATGTCTGAATAAGTAGAAAC
Organism: Magnolia kwangsiensis; assembly: GCA_037074715.1. Taxonomy (NCBI): domain Eukaryota; kingdom Viridiplantae; phylum Streptophyta; class Magnoliopsida; order Magnoliales; family Magnoliaceae; genus Magnolia; species Magnolia kwangsiensis. The sequence goes on along the minus strand of CM073585.1, from coordinate 34,792,062 downwards.
ACTGACAAGAGCAGGAATTATCAGAATAAGAAGAAATACTGACAAGATATAAATCATACGATAACAGAGTAGGCGGAAGTATGGACAAGTCTATAAGTCAATCAATATCAGAATACGCAATATAGAGCAGTTATGCGATAAGGAGTTATAAAGAGCCAAATATCAGATGCCAAGAATGCAATGCAATATACCAATCCTGCTAAATCTGTCTAGGCCATATCAGTGCAGAAATAACAACCCAAGATGTCATATGCTTGCAGATGTAATGCAATATGCGATGCAAATGAAATAACCATGTTGGAACCTGAAGTCAGGATTATAGTACGTAGTATCGCAGGCTATGGAGTCCACCACAAAGGACTTCTATCCAAACCAGTCCCATACCTAAATTTGGATAGTCAGACTCAGTGTGGTAAACTGCTGATTTCAGGTTAGTCGCGCGCCCAACCGAAATCCTTGCCATAACGAAGGTACACAACAATTAGTTACGCACCACTAGCCCGAGTGGATAATGAATGAATGAATGAACATGCAACTCCTACTCAATAAGTCCACATATCAGTACAGTTCCTCTCTGAGAAATCACCGGGGTCTATTACACTCCATACCAGATTGCCATCCCATCGCGCGCAATAAGGTGAGTGGAAGAGACCTCACTATCTGCCTACCAATATCGGGCCCGGCTCGTCAATAGCAGACCCATTCCTCGAGCTGGTCAGACTCAGCCTAGCATTGCCCCCTCCTCTCGAGCAGGTAAGGCCACACCCCCTTCCAACCGACCACGATACAGTGGAGAGCGCAGCCATCTGGTAATCGGCACTCGGCGCTCATCTACCCACTCGGTCTAGACGTTGGAGTAACCTCTGGAACCAAGTGAGTTTAGGGACTTCACCCAGGAATATCTATAGCACCCCATGTAGAACAGATTTTTGGTGTCCCATCTGGCCATCCACGATATGCCTGTGGAGGCTACGACCCTGATGTCGCTAGGGTGAACAGTAATCACAGCACATAATGCAAGATGCATGAATCATACAATCCAGTCATGCATCAATCCTGCGCAAACCGTGTGCTCATGTGAGACAATATTCACCTATTAGGGAGTCTCATAACAACCAGCATTATGACATATGCAATGGTCAATCACATCTCATAACAGACATGCAGATGATGCATATGGGCATGGATCATGATGCTATGCAGTCACATACTCATAATCGGTATCAATAACCGGCATCAACAATCGGCCTCAACAATGTGGACATCTAACCAACATTGCCCCAAGGAGTGACCCTCACAGATCCAAACATATAATGGGCCCACGGCCTCACACAAGGGCCTAATATACAACATAATGGGCCTTACTCAAGGGTTACATGTACACAACAGGTGGGCCCTGCTCATGGGCCTGACATACATCACAGTGGGCTCCTTTGCCTGATTCTCAAATGAATCACAATGGGCCTCATCACCTAGGCCTCAATATACATCACATTGGGCCTTAGACAAGGGCTGAATACACATCACGTCGAGCCTCAAATACGGGTCACATGTTCATCACATTGGGCCTCGACAATCAGAATCGACAATCGGTCATGACAATTCAAAATTGGTAATCGGCCTCAATCGATAATCGATAATTGGCCACGATAAATTAAAATAGGTAATCGGTCTTGATCAATAATCAGCCTTGATCGATAATCGGCAATCGGCCTTGATCGATAATCAGCCTCAATCGATAATTAGCAATCGGCCATCAGAATCGGTAATCGGCCTCGATCGATAATCGGCAATCGGCCACGACAAATCAGAATTGGTAATCAGCCTCGATCGATAATCGGTAATCGGCCACGACAAATCAGAATCGACAATCGGCCACGTCAATCATCAATCGGCCATGAGAATCGGCCCCAATAATCGGAATCAGAATCGAAATCGGCCCCGATGATCGGCCTCGCCAATCAATAATCGGTCAATCGGCCACGTCAATCGACAATCGACCACGATAGGTAATCGGTCAATCGGTCATGACAAGCAGAGTCGACAATCAGCCACGCCAATCGACAATCGACCACGATTGGTAATCAGTCACGATAATCGGCCTCGACAATTGGTAACGGTCCATCGACCATGTCAATCGACAATCAGAATTGGTAATCAACAGATAAACAGAGCGGGGTCCATAAATGATCGGCCGATCAACCATAATATAAAGATCGGCACTCGGCCATGGTTATATCAAATCCGATAGCACAGAGTCATCCGTCTACGGTGAATGGGGCCCGCTTATTCGGGTTAACCTATGAAGAGAATGAACCTAACAAGGCCTAAGGGAAGGTCACAATGAGGACGTCTAACCGTCATTGCCCATCAATGTGGCCATTTAACCAACATTTCTCCCAAGCAGTGGCCTATATAGAGCCAAACATATAGCAAGCCCATAGCCTCACGTGAGGGCCTAATACACATCACAATGGGCCTCACTCATGGGCTTCATGTACATCACAATGGGTCGTAATATACGGGCCCTATATGTGTCAAATGGGTTGCAATATATGGGCCAAAAAATACATCTCATTGGGCCTTACTAATGGGTCAAAAATAAATCATAATGGACCTTACCAAATGGGCCGAAAATACATCACAATGGCCTCATCATATGGGTCAAAAATACATCACAAAGGGTCTCATCGTGTGGTTCAGAAATATATCACAATAGGCCTCATATACATCAAGTGGGTTGCACCAATAGGTCGCACTAATGGGCCTCATAAACATCAAGTGGGCTGTATAAATGGGTCGCACCAACGGGCCTCGTATACATCAAGTGGGCTGCACCAACAGGTCGCACCAATGGGCCTCATAAACATCAAGTGGGCTGTATAAATGGGCCGCACCAACGGGCCTTGTATACATCAAGTGGGCTGCACCAACAGGTTACACCAATGGTCTTTATGTACATTGCAATGGGCTGTAACCCATGGGCCTTGCATACATCATAATGGTCCCCATATACGGGCCGCATGTACATTGTAATGGACCATATCCCAAGGGCCCCGAACACATCGTAATGGGCCACATTCCATGGGCCCTAATACTCAATGGGTGGGCCCTACACATGAACCTAATATACATCACAGGTCGGTCCTGCACATGGGCCTCAAATATACATCATGATGGGACTCATGGATGAGCTGCACCAATGATCCATAAGTGGACTTGGACCATACCAAAATCACTGCAATAGTTGTAAGTGTAACATGTGTATCACTGTACGCTATCCTTCTATGGGGCACGTGGCCTATTAATGATGCCCAGGACTGCCCAAACATTTTCCATATAAATCAGCACCATCCCAACATTGTCCAGGTGCATCAGCACCTCCCAAACATTTCCTATGAAAATCCGCATCATCCAAACATTGGACAGCACATCCAAACATTGTCCAGCACCGTCCAGCATAAACTGGACGGTGTGGATGAAATAATACATCATGGTGATGTCCATGTAGTGGCCCGCCAGAGATTTGAATCGGCCTCAGCTATGCTTAAGCATCAAAACGAGCTTGCCAATGGATGGACGGTTTGGATGGGACTCATCCACATGGGGGATCCACAAAACTTGCTGGCATCAATCCACCAGTGGGTCCCACCATCTGGACGGCTGGGATATCACGTGGGACCCACAAAACTTGTTGATGTCATTCCACCAGTGGGCCGTGGTTACTCGTACAATCAGATGGATGGAGAGGATTTATCTTAAATACATTAGGGTGGGTCCCACCCCACACGTGTCACACGTGTGGAATGGCCCCACGCGTCCAGCCATGGACGGAAGGAGTGAATGCATAACACATACATTGTGCTGGCCCCAGAGCACCGTCCCAATCCATGGGCGGTGCAGATAAAGTAATACGTCATGCGGGGGCTACGTGTACGGTACATGCAACAAGGTGGGACCCACACAGGTGGCCCACCAGCTTAGGACCAAACTGATATTTATATTTTCCTTCGTGTAGTCCAGCAGCCTCAGCTGCTGGACGATGTGAATGCAACACCCGTCAACGTGGGGGCCATGTACACGTGGCCCACTAGCCACGCACATAGAGGTGGCCCCACATATGAATGGCATGGATATAATACATACATCACCAAGGCCCACTACAGCACCGTGTAGCCTGTCCAGCACTGTCCAGATGGTCTGGACGGTGTGGATGAAGCAAAAATAACAAGTGGGCCTTATAGATGGAGGCATGGATGAAATACGAACGTCACGTGGACCACGCCCACAGAACTTGCTATCAGTAGCACAGCACCTTTGCTGTTGGGATCTATCGTCCCTCCAACGGATAGCGTGGCTACAGAATACATGCGTCGATGTGGGCCCCACCTCCACACATGCAGCACGTGTGGAGTGGGTCCCACGGCTGCCAAAAACGGACGGATGGTATAGATATAACCTATGCATCATGGACGGATGGTATAGATATAACCTATGCATCATGGTGGGGTCCACACACGTAGCCACACCTGGTATACATATAGGTATGTATATATTTATTTTATTATTTTAATTTTTTTACAAAAATAACATCCAGCGTCTGTCCAGGTCTGGATGCTGGATGCACACATACATCATGGCGGGGTCCACCATTCTTAAATGGTTGGACAGTAGGATACAAGGTGGGCCCCATGCATATGGAATACATACATCTGAGGTGGGTCCACTCGTATGGACCCACAAGCTTTGGAGGAAGCTGGTGTTTGTGTTTTATCCATCCACACATCAGGTGGGTCCTTTCCAATGAACGGACGGTGATGGTTGATACACCTATTGAGGTGGGTCATTATTCATAGGGAAAGAGAAGGAGAAGGGAAGAGAGAAATAGAGAGATCGTGATGACGAAGGGACCCCGCCACTATGGGCCCCTCTTTAATACAAAACATACATCAAGGTGGGTCCCACCCTATGTGGACCCTTAAATCACAAAAAAATACATAAATAAACAAATGAAAATAACAAAAACGTAAATCCAAGATCACCCACAAAACAAAGGAAAAAGAAAAGGGAGAAAGAGAGAAAGAAGCACCCACTTCAAGATCTCTTCTTCCGCCAATGCGATCTAGAGCTCGAATGAATGGACTTCAATAGTTGAGATCAGACTTGGACGGTGTAAATGGAAGGTGGGAAGGTGGGCCACATTAGTTTCTCTCCCATGGAAGCCATGGATGGTTGCTTGGAGAGAATGAGGGAGAGAGAGATGAGAGGTAGAGTGATGTATGGAGAGGGATGGGTGTAATGGGTGAGAGTGATGTATGTACTTGACTAGGTATGGGTTGTGTTGACTTGGGTGAGAGAAGGGTATGGGTTGTGATGGGAGGTGTACTTGACATTGATTTATGGATGGAATTGATTGATGTGACATTTCGTAGAGATTCCCTCGATACTCGCAACAAGCGGCATTTTATACAAACTGAACGCGGGCGCACATCTCCTGGCCTGGGTATCACCTCAGTGCGTGAGATGCGGCATCGAAACCGCGGCGACGACGCGGTCGCTAGGGTACAAGTCACGGGTTGAGTCGACTCGGGTTAACGGCGTGTGAATCAAGGTCGCGTGCAAATGCCGGTTAAGGGTCGAGGTTGCTGGAATTCGACCGAGAAGACCGCGGAAGTCTACCGAACGATACGGTCTAGGATACGGGTCTTACAACACCCCACGTGTGGGGCCTCCCTTGATGTACGTACATGTTCAGGCCGTCCTGGGCCTGGACATTGTATTTTGATTAATATAATATTAATATATTATATTATATTATATTATATTAATATATTATATATTATAATATTATTTAATGGCATACCTTAGTAAAGAAGGGTGGGCCCTACAACAGCTACATACGTGTATATATATATATTATATATTAAAATGTATATCTCATATATAGATATAAGGGTGGGCCCTACGTGGGACCCACCTCTTCTTCTCTTTTAGTAGCAGTAGCTGCCTGTACGACAGCTATACGGCTGCCCCATTGCTGTTGTACACGCCAGCAAGATGCGTGGGTCCCACCTGATCCATCCACACCGTCTAATTATGGGACCCACCGTTGATATATGTGATATATCTAAGCCATCCATCCTTTTTGGCTAGTTTGCCCCAAGGCTTGGGAAGAAAATAAAAAAGATCTATACTCCAAGTGGACCCCACCTTGGTACATATATAAAGCCCATTTGACATACATAAGGCCTATGGGATTAGGCCCATTTGACATACATAAGGCACATGGGCTTAGGCCCATTTTGATGTATTATAAGGCCCATGGGTTATGACCCATTACAATGTAGATAAGTCTCATTAATGCGGCCCATTTGATGAATGTAAGGCCCATGTGATACGGCCCATTTGATGTATTTAAGGCCCAATGGGATGTACCGAAGGTCCATTGCAATGGGTGAACCCAACATGGTTTATGTAATGATGCTTACGACGGGCTATGCCTTGGGAGCAAATGTTGGTTTGACATCCACATTGATGAGCAATGATGGTTAGATGTCCTCATTGTGACCTCCCCTTAGGCTATGTTAGGCCCATTCCCTTCATGGGTTAACCCAAATGAGTGGGCCCCACTTGTCGTATGTGATTGACCGATTTCGATTATTGATTTTCGATTGTCAATTTTCGATCATGAGTATAATAATACATGTCCATACGCATCATCTGCATGCTTGTGATGAGATGAGCGATTGATCATAGCACATGCCTTCGGATAGATTGTTTAAGAGCCCCCGATTAGGCGGTGTTGCCCTACATGAGCGCATGATACGCGCAGGATTTACTGCATGATTAGATAGTGTGATTCATGCATTTCGCATTGTGTGATATGGTTACTGTACGCCCTAACGACATCGGGGCCGTAGCCTCACAGACATATCATGGTTGACAGGATTGGATACCAAAAATTTTATTTTACATGGGGTGCTATAGATATCCCTGGGTGAAAGTCCCTAAACCCTTATGGTACCAAGAGGTTGCTCCAACGTGTAGACCGAGTGGGTAGATGAGCGTTGAGTACCGATTACCAGATGACTGCGCTCTCCACTGTGTCATGGTCAGTTGAAAGGGGGTGCGGCCTTACCCGCCCGAGAGTAGGGGCATAGCTATGCTGAGTTTGACCAGCTCGAGGAATGGGTCTGTTATCGACGAGTCGAGCCCGATATTGGCAGACGGATAGTGAGGTCTCTTCCACTTATCTTATTATGCGCGATGAGGCGGCGATCTGGTTTAGAGTATACTAGACCCCGGTGATATCCCAGATTTGATCTATATTGATATGTGGACTTAGATGAGGATTGTATGCTTGACTTGCATCTTACATCGCATAGCCCTGTTATGGCCGGCATCATTCATGTTTGGCATTGCATAGCCTTGGTATGGCTCATGATATTTATGGATCCATCTGCACATTTCGCATTTCTCTGACATTGCATGATCACATTACTACCTTGCGCACACACTCTCACCACCCTCTAAGCTTTCTATAAGCTTATGCACGACCGTTGCATGCAGGTGACGTTGGGGCACAACAGCGTTGAGGCAGGAGCGCTTAGCAGATCGTTTTAGAGTTTTTTTTCATCATCATTATATTTTCCCTTTATGCTCATTGTACTTGTAAAGTTTTTGATCATAGTAGAAATGTAATGAAGTTCTTGGTTGTTGTCTATGAGTTATGCCTTTGGTTATGTTTATTACGAATCAAATTGACGTTGAAAATCCTCCTCGTAGCATCCCAGGATCGGAACCTGGCGAATGGGCGCTAGGAGCCGAGAATGGGGTTCTACGGAGGTTGTCGGCACCGGATTCGGCGATCGGGAATTTAGTGAGCTCGGTTTTCGAGTTTGGGGCGTGACAAAAATTGGCTTAGGTGGCACCGAAATGTCATGTTTTTCTGTTACTTAACTTGGGATTTTGTTAATCTTTTTTCCATCCTTTGTACTTGGTTTCCAAGGCTCTTTGACATGAGAATTCTCGTTCTTGTTCTCCTAAGATCCCTCCTTTGTCTTGGTGATTCTTGAGAACTCCATGCTTGTAGTATTCTTTTCAATCTAAACTCTCAGATTCACCTTGCAACATAAATATGCATAAAACATAACATAAAGTAGTATCGTGTTCATAAAACAAAGATATAAATGGAAAAAATACGCAATATTTGAGTCTCAACAAATTTCACTACGGAATGTAAAAAACAATAGGCTTGGAAAGTAAGGATTACACTATAAAATGTAATTTTCTCAACAAGGTAAGTAAAAGATTACACTATGAAATGTAAATCGATATGATAATTGAAAGATAGATTTGGTTTTTTTGGGTTGGTATGAGATAATCTTCATTCTTGATTTGCTTTGTTAGCCATTCTAGATCATTCTCATGTTCTAAAGGTTACTATAACCGTTCTCCATTATTTCTCTCTAGATACTTCCCATGTTCTTTGCTTATCCTCTTGTCACCTGTCATGTAACCTGTAACGCCCTAAAAATCGAGGGTCAAGCAGAAGCTCAGCTCCCGAGTTCCAACGCATCACTTATGCAACATAGATAATGATGATTAATGTTGTCTATCTTAGTGCCTTAAGCATGAGTGAGATTATACCAAACAACATGTCATACTCCAAAGACAGTTAACTATGTAAGAAAAAGACTGTGATAAGTATATATAAAATATGTATGAAATTTTAAGTCTCCTGAGTATGACCGCGTTACCAGGTCAAATAGTTACATATAACATTCCAAAATATACAAAATGTGCAATGCTAGCTAGTCTAAAATCCATCGATCCCTGTCAACCAGGGCGGTCTATATAAACCCACCAAAATACTGTATATATGAGAATGTCTCCTCATCATCTTCGAAGTCTGGCTCTGCAAAATACGCATCGCCATCATCTGAAACTAAAATAAGGTTTGTTGGGTGTTTAAAATACCATCCCGTAATATGGGAGTGAGTGATCAACTAGTGGAACTATAGAGCAAAGGTTAACATGTTATCAATTCAGTCAATTAGTAATGATAAAGCAGTACAACAATCATAACCTAAATACTCTTGTTAATACAAGAATGATATGTGATAATGATACATGCCCTCTTCTACACTCTCTCAGCGTCTTTATCTCAAGACGCGCATGGCATCCTCCCGAAAGTACTCTTCCTCGCCAAAGCACATGCAGTGTGGTGCATGCACATGATTAGTCAGGTTCTTACTTAGGTTTATTCATACAACATGATTGAGAAGCTAAGGTACTTTCCTTATATCAATTCCCAAACAATGATCCATTCTAGGGTCGTCAGTCCTAGTAAAGCTCATACGATGTTATGATTCTAAGTCACTACAAAGGGCTCGTCACCCGATCAGTGTAGGCCTAGTTTATAATGTAGTTGCTACAGAAAGACTTGTCACCTCAAAGCAGCCTCAAAGTATGCTCGCAGTTACTGCAAAGGGCTTGTCACCTGATTAGTATAGGCTAACAACTTGAATACAGTGCCCCATACCACAATATTCAGCTCACGAGTCTAGGTTGCTCACTGGTCACTACGAGTGGGCACGTCACCCCGGCGTAGGCCGACAGCTCGACCCAGTGTCCCATACCACCATATCCGTCTCATGAGTCTTAGCGGATCGAGGTAACGAGTTTTCACTGGTGAGTTTGATACCTTAGATTCAAGCAATAACGTCCATACATGGTGAACATAAATTGGGTCAACCGGGTTACTTGATAAACTCGACTGGTACATGCACACGTCGAGTCGATCGACATGGAGTGCACAAGTAACTCTGTGTGGCCTAACCACTGCCGACAAGCAGCATACGACTCGGATTCATCGGACGCGCCCATCGTGGTTAAACAGTTCAACCACCAATCACAGACATTTACCGATTGCCTGGACTACATCGTAGCACGAATCACACTCCACACTATAGTATGCACATGTAGTAATCCAGAATAGCATGTGACAACTGAAACTAGATATAAATCTCACTCGAGCAATTTAATAAAACACACGCTACACATATTATCAAACATAAGCATTTCATCCATACATCACATAGTAATAAAATAGGCTGTATGAAGGATAAGACATATCATAGTTAAGGGAACTGAGAATCCTATCTCAACTTCCCATAATACATACATTGAGGTAATCAAGTTCACATTCAGATATTTTATCAAACACTTAGGCTACACATATCATATACCTGTAATAAAGTAGTTATAACAGGTATTATAGAAAAACCCTTTACAAAAGGGTTTACCATACGTACAACAATCATGCATTATCAGTCAAAAAACCTAGCAAGCATATTTCATAATTCCATACTCATTCAAACATTTCAACAAACACATAAATGTATGTAAAATCAACATAGGTTACTTATATGCATAATATGCAGTAAACCTCATATCTAGACACATGTGAAAGCAATCGAGTCAGTCATAAATCATTACTGACATTGAAAGCCTTGAAAACCATAACCTAAACATTTATAGTCTGCACCTTACATCGATAGAGAAGTATCGAACTCAGTTTGCATATCAAGCTTTTGTTTACGGCACGACGACCACCTATAATAGGGAATAGGTTAGTTATTCCACCATCTATTTTATTTGAATCTCTAAAATAGGTTAAGGTTAGGATTTCTTACCCAAGTAAGGAATCAGAATTGCCTGTATAGCGATACAGATGGACTGATTTGGCACATGGAGCAGCAGGGAAGAATCTCAGGAACAAACTTCAATTCTCTCTCACACTTTCTCTCTCTTTCCTTCTCTTTCTTCTCTTCTCTCTCCTAGGGTTTTAGAGACTTCATATGGAATAGAAATGGGGTGGTTTAGGCCTTTATATAGGCCCAAAACTGATAGGAATGACCCCTGGGCCAAGTATACTTAGGTTATAGCCAAATAGGATTTGTTCCGATCTAACGGAGTACTTCTAGAGGCCCCTTTGCTAAATGCAGTTGGACTTAAGCTCTCTAACATTGGATCTAGGTGAAGCTAAGTTTTCAGTCCAATCGGATTTACAGATCGTCTGAGGCGGACCAGTTTCAGTTCGACGGTCACCGGTACTCGATCAGGGCCACAAGTGCACTAATATGTGTTGGAAATTTCTCCTGATCTAAGGGTGTAATTGGGTCATATTCTGACGGTCTGAATCCTTAGATTTGTCCTGCAAGCGAACTGACTCAATTCACTTAAGTTTCAGTTCATTTCCTAAAAATAGTCATGTTTCTCACACACTTCGCTCCGGGCTCAAGTTATGCATTTTTGGGTACATTAGGACTTGATTTCTGAGGTGGTTGTCAAGTCCAGTAAGGTGGTCATAATCATATAGTTTCGTATTTATTGGTCTTTCGACGCGTGGTCCAAGTCCGATACGGAATTTTAAGATGCTCCCAAGAGTAACTGGGTTTAGAGATTGATCATAGGTTTTAGGGTAATGTAGCGTTAATGATTCTACAAGTTTTAGGTCTTATAGATTGTATTTAAAGTGATTAGTACTAATTTCATAGGTAATCTAGTTTAGCACTAGTTAATTCTTGTTTAATTTCTAAAGGACTTGGTCCTTAATGTTTTCTGCCTGAGGTGGTACTCGGGTCTCTGTACGAATTTTTTCGAGACGTTACAATCTACCCCCCTTAAAGAAAAATTTTATCTTCGAAATTAGTACCTTTTCGTACTCCTCGAGAATCTGATGGTAGTTCTTTATGACCTCAGCTTCCATCTCCCAAGTAGCCTCCTCCTCCATATGATGTGTTTAGAGTACCTTCACAAGCGAAATTACTTTACTGCCCAACACCTGCTCCTTCCTATCTAGAATGCACGTCAGACGAAGTACATAAGGTGCATCCTCGCTCAACTACACCTGCTCCCATCTGATAATGTGTGAAGGGTCAGGAATGTATTTCTTCAGCATAGATACATGAAATACGTTACGCACACCTACAAGTGGTGTGGGCAAAGTAAGACGGCATGCTACCACCCTCACTTGATTCAGTATCTGGAATGGGCCAATGAATCTCGGCGTGCGTTTTTCCTTCTTGCCAAACTGAAGGATGAAAGTGACCTTGCTAGTGCCCTGATTTGTCAATTAGCGTGTGTTTTGAGTCAGTCAGACAACAGAGCTTCACAAGAAGATCTATTGAAGTATCTACCTCAACCGGATGTGTGGAAGCTCGCCATAGGTAAATCTAAGCCTCACATCCCATGTCCCAAAACACCAGGTGATTAAAACCCTTAAAAATAAGTTAAAATATATTAGGGTTTTTGGGTAAGAGAACTTCTTTAAACATCAAAAAATCTCTAAGTTTTCTTATCCTATCGATTGTATTAATACATATATCGATATAATTGACCTGCGTTGTTGATGTCCTCGGAAGCTGAATCGATCATATCGAATGAGGACTTAATGTGTCTATCAACCAAATACATATATGGACAGAATTATCGATATATCGATACACCTATCGATATTTGAATCTCAAGTCAATCAGAAGTGACTCGATAATATCGACAGACAGTTTTCAGAGCCCCTGTTTTTCAAAGAAAATCTCAAAATCCTTCAATATATCGATGCTCTTCTCGATAAGAACTTAAATCAAATCTCGATAATATCAAAAGTCCATCGATGATATCGACAGTGGGCGTGCATGTCTTCCAGCAAATATTTCAGGTCACTTTTTTTCTTTGATCTAGGGCCACTCGAGAAAATTGATATTCATATGTCGATAATATAGAGGCTGCATCAATTGCATCGATACTGGACACAAATTGTCCAGCGAGCTTACTGAAAATCCATGGGATTTATTGATGCATCGACACTGCCTCCAATATCATCGATGTACAAATTCCGATGACATCGGTTAACCCTCGATCATATCCCAAAACCTAAAATATTTCTTGACTAGTCTCTCATTTTTCAAATGTCAATAGATTGATCCAAGTATCGATAGAATCGGAGTTCAAAATCCGATGATATCGACACCTGATCGATCACATTGACCAGCTGGCAAGAGGTTTCAAAAGCGTATGACATATGAGTTTATGCCATCGAGCAGACCGTCGATACTATCAATAGTATACGCTCGATGATATTGACATTGCTCGATGATATTGAACTCCATCATAAATGTGAGCATTTTATATCCGTTGGAACCTTTTGCCTATATAAAGAGGACTTGTTCAAAGAGAGAAGAGAGTGCCTTTGTGTGTTTTACCTTTAGATCATATACCCAAATCCCTTTCTCTCACGGGAGTTCATCCTCCAATCCACCCTCATCAATGATATTTAATAGAGTGGATTGAGGAATGAACTTTCACATTCAAGGATCCTTCAGCTACCATCTTAATGGTAAATCATTAAGCTTGGATCCCTTGAATGCTTAGGTGATAGGAATTGCTCTATCTCCTTTATAGAAAAACATTTAGAGAGTAGGATTTCATCATAATCTTGACCCAATCCTAGCCTTATATTGGTACATTATTTGTTGCGGATCAAGGGAGCTAAAGAATCTTCGTCAACAAGGAGAAGATCTTCACCACTGCGCTGAATGGGACTCATTAACTTATCTGTAAGTATCTAGAGTCCAGAGGACACTTTGATCATTCTTTTGTAGGATTGGGTCTAAGGTGTTTCTCACCCTTGAAGTCCTCAAGGAGGCCTCCAGCGGGAGTGTACGTGGTAGGTGCATTGTGTGGACCCTTACTCTATGGAGAGCATGAACATCTGGTTTAAGGTGAACCAGTAAAACCTTCGGTTTAAGGTGAACTGGGTAAAACCTTAGGTTTTGAGGTGAACCGAGTAAAACCTTTATTAGGATTTTAGGGAAGATCCTTGGCCAATGTGCGTAAATGTGGGTGCGATGTGTTAACCCTTGCTCGTGAGAGTATAAACACTCAAGCTCAGTGCAGGTTGTAAAGGTTGAAGGTGAACCTAATTTAAAACCTTAGGTTAGAGGTGAACCATGTGAAACCTCCTTAGTGAAATCTGGTACACTCAAGGGTTGAGTGCGGTTACCGGGAGTGGAGAAGACAAGTAGTTGAACCACTATAAAAATGACTGTGTTTGCGATTGCTATTCATCTATGTGCGTATTTTTTTATGACAATGCTTTCATATTTACTTATCTGAGCACACCTCACACATAAGCACAGTTATATCTATCATGAACTAAACTATATATATTGTTGTCTCTTAAAAAGTTTGTGATTGGATCCTCTACTAGGCTTGGAAGCCAATAGAGTTACATTTGAGTAATCCTGATAATTATCTATCTGTAAGGATTAATGTAATAGGATTTTTAAATACATTAGAAAACTTTAAAAAGTCCTATTCACCCCCCTCTAGGACATATTGGCATATTCCTACTTCAACTTAAGCGGTCTTCACCACTATTTCAATTAGTATCAGAGCAGGTCTCTCTTTAAGGGCTTCACCACCTAGATTTAAGAATATGGCCAAAGGAGATGGCTCATCAGTCACTAGATGTCCAATATTTAATGGTTTAGATTACGCATACTGAAAGGCTAGAATACACTACTTCCTGAGATCTTTGGATCACGATGTTTGGGATGTAGTTGAAAAGGGTTATGTGTCACCATCTGAACAGGTCGTACTCGAGGATGACACTACCATCACTAAACCCAAATCTAAAGAAAAGTGGACGATGTTCGATAAAGAAAAATAAACTGCTGAAGTAAAAGCTATGAACGCCATCTATTGTGTCATGTCTCAGGATATATTCAATCAAATAAGTATGTGTGAGATATCCAAGGAAGCATGGGATCTACTAGAAACAACCCATGAAGACACAAGCACTGTGAAGAGGTCTAAACTACAACTTCTGACTACACAGTTCAAAAATTCAAGGATGGAAGAGCATGGGACATTTATGGAGTTTTTCACCAAGTTGAATATTATTTGTAACTTATTGAGGGTCAAATATTACATATTAGGCCCCAGTCGTTGCCTGGATTTATGAACATGATACTGTTTAATGGCCAAATTAACCGTGATTGTGCTGCAAGGTGTATTTTCATGCTTGGGCTGAAATAAGGTGATAAAAGCTAAGATTTAACTCTCAGAATTCACCAGAGCAAGGGACAGACTCCAGGGGACCAAGATCGATGAAATTACATGCCAAAGATCCAAGCTTGGGAAGTGGGCAGAGGCAGAGAAGGAGAAGAGTAATTCAAATTTTATTTATTTATTTCTTTTTCTGTTTTTATATTTCTTTTGAGATGATCAGCCTAGTCATGCTCGGCTAAACCTCTTAGCTAAGGCTAAGAGGTGAAGCTTGTAGCAGGATGGGAGACTTTCCTTTGTGTCGTTGAATTAATTTTAATTTATGAACGACTTTGATTATAGTTTGATTACTGGGAATGTTTTTAGTTTTTAATGGTCTGTTATGACTGAAATTACAATGGATTTGTGATAGCTTTAAGTATATTCCTTTCCTTTTTATGTTTATGATGTCAGGAAGCCCCGTTGTTCACCATAGTCTCCTGGGCATGGTCAGATGACGATACCCGTCCTAACCTTCATACATGTGATTGGTTGGTAATTAGTTTAATTTTATTGTTTGCTTTATCTCCTGGGCATGGTTTGGTGATGGAATCCATTCTAATTCATATACCTTTCATCTCTTTAAACTATATCAAGTAAGTTCAGTTTAATTTTCATGATTCGTGAAGCAGGCGTAAGATCTCTCTGATCTCTACAAGTGGATCCTCTGAATCCCTAGTTTTCTATCTCTGATTTCTACTAAGTTTTAGATAATAATTTCACAATTATTTCTTAAATTCTATTTGATTTAGATTTCATCTCATTCTAGTTCTAGTTCTAATTAGTTTTAGATACGTACAGGTTTCAGTCCCTTGGGATTCGACCTCGGTCTTACCGAGTTTATTACTACATCACAACCCTGTACTTGGGGAGTGAACAAGTTTTTGGCGCCGTTGTCAGGGAACTGACAGTTGCGTTTCTGAATTTAACTAGTTTTAGGATTAGTTTAAGATTAGAATTTCTCTAATTTTAGGTTAGATTATTATTTGTTAATTTATAGAAACTAACCTATTTGTTTTGTAAGATTTTAAGATAGAAACTTCTAATTCAGTAAGCTCTTTCTAATTTCTACTTTCTATTCCCTTTTATTAACTTACTCTCTAGTTTAATACTTTCCTAATTTGTTTTCTACTTTCCTTTTTAGGAATTTCTTCTTTTTATTTAGAAATTAGTTTACTTCTAATTTAGAATTTTCTATTCTTAGACTTTCTATTTCTAGAAACTAACTTGTTTTGTTTTTTTTACATGTTTTTAACTTAGGGACTCCAATTTAGTAACTTCTCTCCAACCCTCTCTTCTTTTTAGAGTTTTATTTCCTTTCTTAGGTCTAGGTTTAGAATTTAAATCAAGAGCTGCGAGTGTTTCATGCCCAAGTGGGCCCGTGACAACACTCGACGTCTCTTAACCGAAGGAGGATTAGTTGAGGGGTTGACTGTCCATCACAGGACTAGACACCGTTCGAATTTCTCTGAGTTAATTGAGGTTATAACTGTGAATCAACCTCAAGTACTACCCCAACTGAGGGTTGAGGAAGTACAAGCTGAGAATGAGGTGCATCAAGCACCCCCGCCTTGTACTTTACGAGATTATTTACAACCAGCAGGGGTGAGTACGCCCTCATACATGATTTTTCTTTAAAATACAGGACAGATGGAATCAAACCAGGGGTTATCCAACTCCTTCCTAAGTTCCATGGGCTTGAGTCTGAAGAACCGTATCTACATTTGAAAGAGTTCGACAAGATTATAGCCACCTTATACTTTCCTAATATATCTGAGGATACAATTAGACTAAAACTCTTTCCATTTTTCTTGAAAGAGAAAGCCAAGATGTGGTTACATTCACTGCGTCCTAGATCCATTGGCACATGGAATGACATGCATAGGGAATTCATAAAGAAAATTTTCCCACATCATAAAACGATTACCCTCAGAAATGCAATCATGAACTTTGCCTAAAAGGAAGATGAAACATTCTTCCAATGTTGGGAAAGGTTCAAGGATTTGGTCAGTTCATGCCCACAACACGGCTTTGAAACGTGGCACATTACAAATTTTTTCTATGATGGGTTGACATCTTCCATGCGCCAAATGGTCGAGACAATGTGTAATGGAGAATTCATTAATAAAAATGTTGACGAGGTGTGGGATTACCTCAATAGTCTTGCTGAAAAGACTCAATTATCGGACTATTACCTAAGTTCGAACACCACGTCTAGGCTGACTCAATCTAAGGAGAAAGGTGGAGTGTATCTCTTGAAAGAAGAGGATGATCTCAAGTATAAAGTGACTACGCTCATAAGAAAATTTAAGGCCATGGAAGGAAAGAAGAATAAGGTTAATGAAAGTGTTTGTGGCATCTGTGATTGTAACATTCATACAACGAAAAATTGTCCTACGATACCTGCCTTTCGAGAAGCGTTGAATGAACAATCCAATGCCGTAAATAACTATCAAAGACCTTTCAATGGACCGACCTCTAACACGTATAATCCTGGTTGGAAAAATCATTCTAATTTTAGTTGGAGGAATGGAAAAACTGCTACCCCTCAAGGTTTCTTCAATCAAAATCCAAATCAGGGAAAACCTCAAGAAGAATCGGTTTAAAATTTTATACCTGGCTCAGGCAATGCTAGGAATTTTAGATTTTATGCAAAAAATAGATTCACGTATGACGGCTATAGAAAAGAGGATGCTTCCTACACAACCACTTCCCAATCCTAAACCGCAGTACGAGATAAGTGATCTCATCTCTTCAAATCAAATGGGACATGCTAAATCCATCACCACTCTTAAGAGTGGGAAGACTATTGATAAAACTTTTCCAGTTAGACCCGAAAAGCCTCAAGAACCAGAAGAGGACAACAATGATGGATCTAGTGATGCCCCACAAAAATTAGAACTGAAACTTTTAGAGAAGCCAGTTGCTCCGTTCCCCCAATGGTTGGTTGCACCAAAACGTCTCTCTAACTCTCATGATATCCTAGAGGTGTTGAAACAATTGAAAGTCAACCTTCCTCTACTTGATGTCGTAAAACAGATACCTTCATATGCCAAATTCCTGAAAGACCTATGCATGACCAAACAACGATAAAGTGTTCAAAAGAAGATTTTCTTGACTCAGAAAGTGAGTGTCATCCTAAAACAAGATGTGCCACAGAAATTCAAAGATTCCGGTAGCCCAACCATATCATGTGTAATTGAAAACTATCGAATTGATCATGCATTCTTGACTTAGAAGCAAGTGTTAATTTGATTCTTTACTTTGTATACAAACAGTTAGGATTGGGGGAGTTAAAACACACCCTAACCACACTACAACTCGTTGATCACACTAATCATGTACCAAGAGGGATAATCAAGGATGTGTTGGTCTAAGTTGATAGATTTTACTACCCTATAGATTTTATCATCCTGGACACCGAACCCATCAATAACATGAGCACTCAGATTCCCGTCATTCTTGGTTGCCCATTCTTGGCCACTTCAAATGTAATTATCAATTATAGGAATTGTATCATGACTATGTCTTTCAAAAATTTGACATTGGAGTCAAACATCTTTTTTAATAACGGCAGTAATTCAGAGGATGATGACGATTTTCACGACATTAACATGATTGATTCTTTTGTGGAAGATAGAACACATTTTACCTTATCCTCTGATCCTCTAGAGACATGCCTGGCCCACTCCCATGATTTTGATGATAACATAATTAAGGAGACGTGTGCCATGCTTGATACTGCACCGATACTTAAAGTTAACCGGTGGAGGCCACAGTTTGAAGAGTTGCCCCAAACCGATGTAGTGCCTCTACCGTCTAACCTTAAGCCACTAAAGCTTGACCTAAAACCTTTTCCCTCTAATTTAAAATAAGTCTATTTAGGTCAAGATGAGACATACCCAGTGGTGATCTCTGCTCACCTGGAGAAAGAGCAGGAGAGTATGCTCATAGGTACTCTCCTTGAGCATAAGGGAGCTCTTGGATGGACGATAACGAACCTCAAGGGAATCGATTTGTACTCACTGCATATATCTTGAGGATAATGCGAAAACCATTCAGTAATCATAACGTAAACTAAATTCAAATATGAAGAAAGTGGTTAAAGCCGAGGTTCTCAAACTATTGGATGTGGGTATCATATACCCCATATCTGATAGTCAATGGGTGAGTCCAACTCAGTTGGTTCCTAAGAAGTCCGGGATCACCATCGTAGCCAATGCCAATAATGAACTTGTAACGACCAGAATTACTACTGGTTGGAGAATGTGCATTGACTACAGGAAGCTGAATACCGTCACAAGAAAAGATCACTTTCCTTTGCCCTTCATTGATCAAATCTTGGAAAGGCTAGCTGGTCATTCCTATTATTATTTCCTTGACGGGTATTCGGGCTATAATCAGATTGAAATCGCCCCTGAGAACTAGGAAAATACGACATTTACATGTCCCCATGGCACCTTTTCTTACAGAAGGATGCCGTTCGGATTATGTAATGCCCCTACCACCTTTTAGCGATGTATGATGAGTATCTTTTCTGACATGGTGGGGAAATATTTAGAGGTCTTAAGGGACAATTTCTCTGTTTTTGGTTCATCTTTCAGCAAGTGCTTAGAGAGTCTTAAATGTGTGTTGGGAAGATGTGAAAAAAAGAATTTGGTACTTAATTGGGAGAATTGTCATTTCATGGTTCAGAAGGAAATTATCTTTGGGCATATCATCTCGTCCAAGGGAATCGAGGTAGATAAGGCAAAAATTGATCTTATCTCTAACGTACCTCCACCCAAGAACATCAGAGACGTGCGATCCTTCTTAAGACACACAGAATTTTATAGGCAATTTATAAAGGACTTTAGTCTCCTCTCTCGTCCTTTATGTAATCTTCTGTAAAAGGATGCACCATATGAGTGGACTGAGGATTGCCAGAAAGCTTTCACCAAGCTTAAAGGCATGTTAACCACTGCACCTATCATGCAGCCACCCAATTGGAGCTTGCCTTTTGAGCTTATGTGCGACGCTTCTAATTATGCTCTTGGAGCGGTTCTAGGCTAGAGAAAAGATAAGCGGCCTTACGTCATTCATTACGCAAGTAGGACTCTAAATCCTACCCAAGTGAACTACTTAACTATGGAAAAGGAACTCTTAGCCGTAGTGTTCACCTTGGACAAATTTAGGTCCTACCTGATCAGATTCAAGATCATTATCTACACAGATCATGCGGTACTTAAGTATCTTCTTTCTAAGAATGATTTCAAGCCCCGCCTAATACCATGGATCCTTCTACTTTAAAAAGTTAATTTGGAAATTAAAGATAAAAAGGGAGTAGAAAACGTAGTGGCCTATCACCTTTCTCGCCTTAATACCTCTGATTCCCTTGAGGCAACATATATCAATGATATGTTCCCTAATGAACAACTGTTTAGAGTCTCCCATTCACCTTGGTTCGTTCATATTGGCAAATATTTTGCCACGGGTTCCATCCCAACGCATTGAACTGCACAAGATAAGAAGAAATTCTTTACTAAGGTGCGCAACTTTTTCTGGGACGATCTATATTTGTTTAAATATTTCCCAGACCAAATCCTAAGGAGATGTGTGCCAAAAGATGAGCATCAGAGTGTCATCTCCTTCCGTTACTCACAGGCCTGTGTGGTCACTTTTCTGCTAAAAAGACCACGGCTAAGATTCTACAGTGTGGCTTTTATTGGCCCACTATGTTCAAGGACACTCATGAGTTTTACAAGGCTTATGAGCATTGTCAAAAATTGGAAGTATTGTCCCATCAAAATATGATGCCTTTGAATCTCATCCTTATCATTGAAGCATTTGATTGTTGGGGCATCGATTTCATGGGACCATTCCCTCAATCCTTTGGAAATTTATATATTTTGCTCACCGTAGATTATGTCACTAAATGGGTCGAATCAATTTTGTACTGAAATAATGACCATTGCACGGTCATTAAATTCTTAAAAGAAAACATCCTTTCGCGGTTCGGGACGCCTCGAGCCATCATTAGTGATGGGGGCTCACACTTTTATAATAGACCATTCAAGAGCTTAATGAAGAAATACGGCATCTCTCATAAGGTGAGCACCCCATACCATCTACAAACAAGTGGACAAGCTGAAATTTCCAATAGGGAGATGAAACATATCCTAGAGAAAACTGTTTACCCTAATTGTAAGGATTGGTCAATCCGATTGACCGATGCCTTATGGGCATACCGTATGGCTTTTAAAACTCCTATTGGAACATCTCCCTTTAGACTTGTCTATGGGAAGGCTTGTCACCTGCCTATGGAATTGGAACATAAAGCATACTGGGTGATTAAAAATCTGAATTTCAATCTGAACAACGCTAGCTCGCTACGCAAACTCCAGTTGAATGAACTTGAAGAAATCCGGAATGACACATACGAGAAGTTGAGAATTTACAGGGATAGCATGAAGGCATTTCACGATCAATATATTCTACGAAAATCATTCACACCAGGTCAAAAAGTCCTTTTATATGACTCTCGACTACATCTCCTCCCAGGTAAGCTTCGATCTCGTTGGACCGGCCCTTACATTGTTGTTACTGCTTATCCTCATGAGGTCGTTGAGATAAGAGATCCCGAAAATGGCAAGGAGTTTAAAGTAAACGGACATCGATTAAAACCTTTTGTCGAAAAATTTGATTCAGAGGACATGTCCATACCTTTGACTACTCTTCTTTACCAAGATTGATCTCCTAGTCCGATGGAGGTAGAGGTAGGTTTATCGCTTTCATAGGACTAGGGCAGTTTGCTTTATTTGTCTGGCTAAAGACGGTAAACTTAGCACTCCTGGGAGGTAACCCAGCTTTTTCTATTTCATTTTCCTAATTCAATATTTATGGGTAACATTGCTGCAAACCCTCACGAGACTATAACTCGTCCACTAGGGGCAACCTAGGGGTTTAAAGGCTTGTTGCATATGCTAAATGCAATCGTGAGCACCTGTGAAAGTGATATAGGTAGAATTTTATTTTTGTTATTTTTTTTTGCTTTCTCTCGTGCTAACCAGCTTCCATACCATCTCTTAGAAAATCTCACTCGATTCGTTATCCAGGTACTATCCTCCCATCACTTATCATTTACTTTTGTTGTCCCATGTGCATTGCATGCATATATCTTTTACATTGAGGACAATGTAGATTTTTGGTTGGGAGTGGGAGATTAGGTTACCTAATCATTATTTTCTTGGTCTTGAGCAAAAATTGTGAAAAAAAAATTTTGTAAAATTTTTTGTGAATTCGAAGTGATTTTAACGGTTATCTAGGGCACTTAGAATTTCAAGATACGTGATGTTGGCAATTTATAACTCTTGGATTCAGTATCTGTCAGATTTTGTAGTTAAGATCGAGTTATTAATCCATGATTAGAAGTTGTAAACATTGATTGAATCATGATTTCACATGTCACATCTCGCTTTCACATTAAGGATTCAGTTTGATATTGAAGGGTTAACTTGATAATCACTAAGCATGTAAGGAACCAACTTGAAAATTTGCCCATCATGATCAATTAAAGAAAAAAAGAAAAAAAAAGATACCTTTAGAAAAAGTTGGGTGAACAATTTTCACCATAGGTTTGCTCCCTATGGGTGATGATTTGATTCTCTATGGATGATATATGAAAAAAAAAAAGATTTGGGTGTACGGACTTTACCATAGGTTTACTCCCTATAGGTGAGGATTTGAGTCCCCTTCTGGGCGTTACTCTTGATGGAAAAATTAAAAGCTGGAAGAATGAAAAAAAAAATGATCTTTAAGGCAAGTTTTGGTTATCATGAATTCTCTTGTTGGTTACCAATGATAACCTGAAATAGAAAAGTGAATATTTAAGTTGCTAAGCTGAGATTATACTATACACCCATGGAACTCAATGTTTAGAATTGTTCTAATTGATAGATTAATACTTTGACTTAATTATGAAGTTTACTGTGCACTTGAGTCTAGGAGAAATTAATGCCTAACATTTATGAATCTTAGAATTCTAATTGCTGGATTGTTTTTCAAAAATCGCTCGAGTTTATAAAAATTGTCCTTTAATTTAGAACTTATTTTTCGCATACTTTGCTCGGGATTAGTAAAATGCTGGTTGGAGGTTGTGTTGAGGATCAAATATTGTATATTAGGCCCCAGTCGTTTCCTGGATTTATGAACATGATACTGTTTAATGGCCAAATTAACCGTGATTGTGCTGCAAGGTGTATTTTCACGCTTGGGCTGAAATAAAGTGCTAAAAGCTAAGATTTAACTCTCAGAATTCATCAGAGCAAGGGACAGACTCCAGGGGACTAAGATCGATGAAATTACACGCCAGAGATCCAAGCTTGGGACGTGGGCAGAGGCAGAGAAGGAGAAGAGTAATTTAAATTTTATTTATTTATTTCTTTTTCTATTTTTATATTTCTTTTAAGATGATCAGCCTAGTCATGTTCGTTTAAACCTCTTAGCTAGGGCTAAGGGGTGAAGCTTGTAGCAGGATGGGAGACTTTCCTTTGTATCGTTGAATTAATTTTAATTTATGAACGACTTCGATTATAGTTTGATTACTGGAAATGTTTTTAGTTTTTAATGGTTTGTTGTGACTGAAATTATAATAGATTTGCGATAGCTTTGAGCATATTCCTTTCCTTTTTATGTTTATGATGTCAGGAAGCCCCGTTGTTCACCATAGTCTCTTGGGCATGGTCAGATGATGGTACCCTTCCTAACCTTCATACATGTGATTGGTTGGTAATTAGTTTAATTTTGTTGTTTGCTTTGTCTCCTGGGCATGGTTTGGTGATGGAATCCATTCTAATTCATATACCTTTCATCTCTTTAAACTATATCAAGAAAGTTCAGTTTAATTTTCATGATTCGTGAAGCAGGCGTAAGATCTCCCCGATCTCTACAAGTGGATCCTTTGAATCCCTAGTTTCCTATCTCTGATTTCTCTTAAGTTTTAGATAATAATTTCATAATTATTCCTTAAATTCTATTTGATTTAGATTTCATCTCATTCTAGTTCTAATTCTAGTTAGTTTTAGATACGTACAGGTTTCAGTCCCTTGGGATTCGACCTCGGTCTTACCGAGTTTATTACTACATCACAACCCTGTACTTGGGGAGTGAACATAACTCCATGAGTGGATTGGGAGAAAAAGTTTCGGTACTAAAAATATGTAGGAAAATCTTAAGATCCCTACCAGAATGGTTTAATCCCAAATTAACAACAATTGAGGAGTGTAGAAATATTGATGAGATGAAAGTAGAAGAACTGGTAAGCTCCATACAAACTTTTAAACTACACTTTGCACAATCCCAAAAATCCAAAAACATTGTCCTAAAAACTTCTAAGAGAATAAAACATGAGGACAGTGAGAGTGAAAAAGAAGATAAAGATGAGGAAGTGGCCTTGCTGGCACAAAAATTCAGAAGATTCTTTCAGAAGAATCATGGCCGTCCTTCTAGAGAAAGAAAGGTGAAAACAAATTCTCTACAGGAAAATTTCGTAAAAGAACTAAAGAACCATAATGCTATGCTTGTCATAAGTATGGACGCCTATCTACTGAATGCCCAAATAGAAAAACCAAGGGCAAGGCAATGGCTGTTACGTGGGATGACACAGATGAGTTAAACTTAGAGTCTAGTGACTCAGAAAGTGATGGAGATCAAAAATCATTAAAAATTCTTATGATCTCCACTACTCCAATCATTCCCAGTGAATCTGAGAACGAAAAGGAACAACAAGACACCGAATCATCTCCATCTAAGAATGAAGAAACTGAAGAGGAAGAAAAAGTTGAAAAGGATAAACTGCAAGATACTTATAATCAACTATATATTCATAGAATCCATATCCTTAAAAAGGCTCGGTATGTCTGAAAACAAAAAGGAATTGTTGCAGAAAGACTTGGACAAAACCTTGGAAATTAACACACATTTAATCAATGATTTGCAACAATATCAATTAGACAATGATAAGATAGAAAGAGAAAACCTATCCCTAAAAACGGAATTATCCAAACTTATGAACCAAGACGAATTGTTAAGAGATGATAATGCGCAACTCAAGAATGAGAATCACTCACTCAGCATTGACTTAGAAAATCCAGGAGATTTGCTGAAATTAACTACAAATTTTTCCAAAGTGGTGAGAAGCTAGAAAAGTTATTAGGGATAGGAAGACAAGGAAGAGACAAGAGTGGCCTAGGGTATGAGAAAATTAAAAAGAAAACTGAAAATAAAGCTCCAACAAATCTCGCTACTTCAGGTAGCAATATGAGAACCTCTCCAGTTTGTCATTTATGTGGTGATGTGGGTTATTATAAGTTTGAATGCTTAACACCTAGACGGACTTTACAATACTCTGATCAAAACCACATTGGTAAATTTAAATCAATCAGAAAAACTCGGAATGCTAAAAGTCCATCTAGGAGAAACACTTATCCATCACCACCTAAAGAAAAAGACAGAGTGAAGAAGTCTGCCTCAAAATTGGTAGTAAAAGAAAAACTGAATTTCCTAATGACCAATTTTCATATACCCTAAAATATCGAGAAAAAAAAGAAACAAGTCTAGATCATGCATCTAAATCTGTATATTTGCTGAAATGATGCAATTTTCCTAAGCTCAAAAAGGTATAACTGAGGTTCCAGACCTCCATCCTTGTATATAAACGTTAGTTGTGAGTTGTACAAAGATTGTACAAAATTTTGGATATGTCTCGTTTAAGAATGGAACATTCCATCCTTTATGACTGTCAGCCTGAGAATGAATGAGCAAAGCTTAGAATCAATATATCATTCTCAATTAATCGATTGAGGATCGATATCATCGATGTCCCTGAAGAATATGAATGGTCAAGTGATCATGGATGACATCGATAACTGTCTCGATAGCATCGATCGGCAACCTATCGAAATCATCAAAACAATGATCGATAAAATCGAC
This sequence comes from Magnolia kwangsiensis, assembly GCA_037074715.1. NCBI lineage: Eukaryota > Viridiplantae > Streptophyta > Magnoliopsida > Magnoliales > Magnoliaceae > Magnolia > Magnolia kwangsiensis. Next base: position 34,765,983 of record CM073585.1, on the reverse strand, counting down.
AGATGGCACCTAATAAATATCAGCGGGGCGAAAAAGGGGGGTTTATTTTTCAAAGATTTTCAATCATCTTCTATGCTCGATTCTCTCGACCAAACTTTTGGAAGCCACGTCAGATTACTTAAATCACTCCACAAATTGGGTAATACTCCTCTACATCATCCCTTTTTGGGTATTTTTCTTGGTTCATCAAGTGTGTTTGTCATTTTTCCCATATCCTCCAAAAGCGTATTGGTCCACATGGGAAAAGACAAAGGATTAGCATCCGGTCCGGGGAAATCTTTAAAGACTACCCAACAAAAAGTCCTCGCTTCAAAAGGAAGAGGGAGGACCTCGGAATGTGGGACCCCCACTTGGCAAAGATCATGACAGACCTCACATGGTGGGTCCCAGACCAAATTTCTGGCACCACCTCAACTAGCACAAACTCCTCCGGCTAGCCAACACCCAGCAAAATACACCAGCAGGAAACTGATTCATGAAAGAAAAGTTGACAGGAGTTTCTTAGCACCTTACAATCTGGAACCCTTACTCGCTACGATCAGTTGGCTACCCGTTCAAGATTTTGGTGGGCTATGCCACCTTGAACTAACACGCAACTTCTTGTCTGCATGTCACTCTCCTGTATCTGATCCTCCCTCGGTTATGGTCAATCTGATGGTGACGAGGTGTTAATCACCCCTACTACATTGGCCAACATTCTCGATCTAGAAATGGCACCAGAAGGCCTTCCAGAAATGGATCTCAATCATCCTGATGTCCGATCCATGGTAACCAAGTACCTATGCAATAATAGAGATATCCCCTGGCACAATGGGAATGCATTGAAATCCAGGTACATGGAGCCCCGATTTCATATTCTGCATGGTATCTTCACCACAAATCTATATCCAAGAAGTACCAACAGATCTGATCTCACCGGATTCATGGTCATGATAATTTATTCTATTGCAAGAGGGACAAGGATGTGCCTACCTACTCTATTGGTCAATCAGTTGGTATATGCTATCCATACTTCCAGGGACCTTCATCTTCCATATCCCTGGATCATAAGCTGAGTGTGCAGTGCCATTAGGTTCCCATCTACCACTGATCCGGTACATTCACTTCATGTCTTCAATGCCAAGAACATTCGCAGAATGGACCTGAGGTTCCATGAGTACACAGAGGATGAAAGGGAAGAAGGGATCCAAGAAAGTGAGGCAGCAGCTGGTGTCCCTCACACTGAGGAAACAGAGACGGAAGGAGAAGAATCCTCCAGACCCGATCCAGTCCCATCAGCATCAATACCCGGATATGCCAAATGATACAAGATGGATAGGATCGAGGCGATTCAGCGGGATGTTCAATCAGTGCAAGAGCGACTCACAATTTTGGAGCGAGTCGTCCATAAAGTGCAACAGTCTGTGCAACAACTGGTAGATTTGATGACCTGCCAACGAGACGACACCGCGTCATCCCACTCTGCTCCATGAAGATGATCAGCGTATGCTATCACACACCTCACTCCTATTTTCCACATACGAACATCAGTATCTTTTTGGATGTTCTATGTTCTCTTTGGTGGTTGTGTTAGCTCTCTAACTTACACAGTTTTTTTTGTTGAACTAGTACAAATGGTTGGTTTGGTTGCCTTTGAATGGATTTGATAGTTTTTTTGTGGCTGTTGGGTGAATATTGAATATCCACCACCCTTGGTCCTTGTTAATTTTGGATTTTCATTAGATATGGCTGAATACCATTATCACCTTTTACTATCAACATTGTCTTAAAATCCCTTGGCTCTGATTTGGAATGTATATGTTTCTCATTTATTCTCATATCTGTCTTATTTGTATGCATCCATACTTTATGAAATGATGACTGTATTTAAACTGATCTCATCATAATACATCTCATATTTGTCTTAGTTATCCTATATGCTTCTTTACACTTCAGTCAAAATTAACTACTATATCTTTGTCAATGACTGACAAAAAGGGGGAGAAAAGTAAAAACACCCCGTGTGGAAAATTGTAGTATTTTGTTCGTATATGTTGCAGGTGTTTGGGGGAGCAGCTGCACCAAGAAAGGGGGAGTTTTACAGTAAGGGGGAGCAAATATTGGTTATGTACATGGGTTCTTTAGCATTTGTAAAATTGTGTAAATTACATGTACAAACAATTTAGGATGAGTCTGTCTAGATATTATCCTAAGGTGTTCTGGGTGTTTTGGGTATTTTTATCACGTAATTGACAAAGGGGGAGATTGAAAGTGCCCTTGCTAGTGCCCTGGTTTGTCAATTATCGTGTGTGTTGAGTCAGTCAGACTGCAGAGCCTCACAGGAAGATCTATTCAAGTGTCTGCCTCAACCGGATGTGTGGAAGCTCGCTATAGGTAAATCTAAGCCTCACATCCCATGTCCCAAAACACCAGGTGATTAAAACCCTTAAAAATAAGTTAAAATATATTAGGATTTTTGGGTAAGAGAACTTCTTTAAACATCAGAAAAACTCTAAGTTTTCTTGCCCTGTCGATTGTATCGATACATATATTGATATAATCGACCTGCGCTGTCGATGTCCTTGGAAGCTGAATCGATCATATCGAATGAGGACTTAATGTGTCCAGCAACCAAATACATATATGGATAGAATTATCAATATATTGATACACCTATCGATATCATCGATATTTGAATCTCGAGTTAATTAGAAGTGACTCGATAATATCGACAGGCAATTTTTCGGTGCCCATGTTTTTCAAAAAAAATCTCAAAATCCTTCAATATATCGATGCTCTTCCCAATAAGATCTTAAATTAAATCTCGATAATATCAGAAGTCCATCGATGATATCGACAGTGGGCGTGCATATCTTCCAGCAAATATTTCAGGTCGCTTTTTATCTTTGATCGAGGGCCACTCGAGGAAATCGATATTCATATGTCGATAATATCAAGGCCGCATCGATTGCATCGATACTGGACACAAACTGTCCAGCGAACTTACTGGAAAATCTATGGGATTTATCGATGCATCGACATTGCCTCCGATATCATCAATGTACAAATTTCGATGACATCGGTTGACCCTCAATCATATCCTAAAACTTGAAATATTTCTTGACTAGTCTCTCTCATTTTTCAAATGTCGATAGATCGATCCAAGTATCGATAGAATTGGAGTTCAAAATCCGATGATATCGACACCTGATCGATCCTATCGACCAGCTAGCAAGAGGTTTCGAAAGCATATGACATGTGAGTTTGTGTCATCGAGCAGACCGTTGATACTATCGAGAGTATACACTGGATGATAATGACACTTCTCGATAATATCGAACTCTGTCATAAATGTGACCGTTTTATATCCGTTGGAACCTTTTGCCCATATAAAGAGAGACTTGTTCATATTACTGGTAGAGAAAGAAGAGAGTGTTTTTGTGTGTTTTACCTTTGGATCATATACCCAAAGCCCTTTCTCTCACGGGAGTTCATCCTCCAATCCACCCTCATCATTGATATTTAATAGAGTGGATTGGAAAATGAACTTCTGCATTCAAGGATCCTTCAGCTACCATCTTAATGGCAAATCATTAAGCTGGGATCCCTTGAATGCTTAGATGATTAGAATTGCTCTATCTCCTTTAAAGGAAAATATTTAGAGAGTAGGATTCTATCATAACCTTGACCTAACCCTAGCCTTATATTAATACATCATTTGTTGCGGATCAAGGGAGTTGAAGACTCTTCGTTAACAAGGAGAAGATCTTCGCCACTGCACTGAATGGGACTCATTAACTTATCTGTAAGTATCTAAAGTCCAGAGGACCCTTTGATCATTCCTTTGTAGGATTGGGTCTAAGGTGTTTCTCACCCTTGAAGTCCTCAAGGAGGCCTCCCGTGAGAGTTTACGTGGTGGGTGCGTTGTGTAGACCCTTGCTCTGTGGAGAGCATAAATATCTGGTTTGAGGTGAACTAGTAAAACCTTCGGTTTGAGGTGAACCGGGTAAAACCTTGGGTTTTGAGGTGAACCAAGTGAAACCTCTGTTAGGGTCTTAGGGAAGATCCTTAGCCAATGTGGCTAAATGTGGGTGCAATGTGTTGACCCTTGCTCGTGAGAGCATAAACACTCAGCCTCAATGTAGGTTGTAAAGGTTCAAGGTGAACCTGATTTAAAACCTTAGGTTAGAGATGAACCATGTGAAACCTCCTTAGTGAAATCCGGTACACTTAAGGGTTGAGTGCAGTTATCGGGAGTGGAGTAGACAAGTAGTCGAACCACTATAAAAATGACTGTGTTTACAATTACTATTCATCTATGTGTGTGTTTATTTATGACAATGCTTTCATATTTACTTATCTAAGCACACCTCACACACAAGCACAGTTATATCCATCATGAACTAAGCTATATATATTGTTGTCTCTTGAAAATTTTGTGATTGGATCCTCTACCAAGCTTGGAAGCCAATAGAGTTATATTTGAGTAATCCTGATAATTTTATATCTGTAAGGATTAGTGTAATAGGATTTTTAAATACATTGGAAAACTTTAAAAAGTCCTATTCACCCCCCTCTAGGACATATTGGCATATTCCTACTTCAACTCATGCGGTCATCACCGCTATTTCAAAGGACTCCCTTCATAGGTGAAACCCGAAGGAATACATGGTCCCAGACCTCTAACTCTAGCGGTCGCCACTTCGTATCAGCGTAGCTCTTCTGTCTGCTATGTGCTGTCAGAAGTTGATGCTTGATAATGTCGATCTTCTTTGAAGTCACCTAAACTGACTCTGAGCCAATCAGACTCTTCTCACCAACCTCTGCCCAGCAATGCAGTGCTCGACAGGGATGCCCATACAAGGCCTCATATAGAGTCATGCCAATGCTTACCTGAAAACTGTTGTTGTAAGCAAACTTTGTGTAAGGAGACAGTCATCCCAACTTGTAACACCCTGAAAATCGGGGGTCGTGTATAAACTCAACTCCCGAGTTCCAGACCGTCACTTATGCAACAAAAATGGTTATGATTCAATGTTGTCTGATTTAAAGCATTCACATGAGTAAAAGTATACCAAAACTGTAATTCATACTTCAGATCCAGTGATAAAAGCAAGCGGAAGACTAAACAATGTATATATCACTGTATGGAAAAACAAAGTAATCTCATCTGTCTCCAAAGTATGACTACATCTCTGAGTCTCATATACATATACATAACAAAGAATAATGTTCAAAAGAAAGTCCCACTGATGTCCCCTCGATCCAGGTCGCCTACGGGAAGCCGTCGTGATACTGCATATACGAGAACTCATCCTGGTCCTCGTCAATCTCTGGCTCCACCTCCTGGATCTCGTCCTCACCTGCAACTACAACAGGGTCTGGTGGGTGTTGCAAACACCATCCCGTAACGTGGGAATGAGTGATCAACTCAGTGGAATCATAGAGCAAAGATTAGCATGTTCACAATTCAATCACGCGATAATAGTAAAGCAGTAAATCAGACAATCCTAATACTGTTATTAATGCAAGATGATATGACGTGATGTATGCCCTCACCGACGATCACCCTCATGCGGCAACATCTTACGACCGCGGCATGCCACACTCGCTAGAGTGCTCCACATCTTCCAGGCACATGCAATGCTATGGTGATATGATTTTCAAGTTGTTATTAGTCCATTCAAACAGCAGGATTGGGAAACTAAGGTACTTCCCTTGTATCAATCCCAACACAGATCCTGTCTAGGGTCGTCACTCCTAGTAATCTCATACGATGTGTATTTCGTAGGTCACTGCAAGGGCTTCCAGGGCTGTTGCTCACACTCGTTGCACCACTCCCCCATCACCTTATCAATACAGGCATACTGTACTCTACTGCAACGGAAGGGTCGTCGCCTCCCGTGGACTCAGAATACGCTCGCGGTCATTACAAAGGGCTCGTCGCCTGATCAGTGTAGGCCGACAGCTAGAATATAGTGTCTCATACCACCATAATCTGCTCACGAGTTTATGTGCTCACTGGTCACTACGGGGAGGTTTGTGGCCCCAGCGTAGGCCGACAGCTCGACCACGGTGTCCCATACCACCATGCCCGGCTCATGAGTCTTCGTGGATCAAGGTACCACGGTTAACAGGGTTTACAATGGTAAGTTCAGTACCCTAGGTTCAAGCAGTTATGACACATACAAGGTGAACAAACATCGGCCAGTCGGGTTACTTGACGGGCTCGACTAGCGCGATCGCATCTAAAGTTGAACGACATGAAGTGCGTAAAACACTTCGCGTGGCCTAACCACTGCCGCCAACTCTAAACACGAATCACGTTCATCGACGCGTCGTTCGTGGCTATGACCAGTTAGCCACGAATTCGCTCGGTTACCGACTGCCTGGACTAAGTCTAGTCCCACACATCTATGGAATCATATTAGCACTATATGCAAAGGTATTGGAATTGAAATACATCATGTGAGCATGTTAACACATGTTATAACATTCAACTTAAGCAAATCTTCAAGGCATACTTTCTATGCATGTAATGCAATCATGCATAAGGTAAACATGTAGGAAATCATTTAGGTCAGCATTTTAATCATGAAATCAATCTCAAACTACTACATAACATCATTCAATTCAATACATACTAATACAAGCATTTATACAAACACATACACTACACACTTAAGTCCACATATAGTATGTCGACCCAAAGTGCGCAACTTGGGGAATCTCTTCGCCAAACTGATTATGCAAGCATTCCTAACTCCCTAATGCGGCGACAAACCATGTCAATCACGTCAGCAAAATATGTATGTAGACCGTACTTCCTACAAATGACTAAAATGCCCTAAATCTCATATTCTTCGTTAATTTACGAAACAGGAAACGGAGAGCATGTTGTACATGTCAAACGGCGATGCCGTCGATAATCTACTATTAAACGACATTGAAAGCGTTGTAAACCGTCAATCAAAGCGTCTAAAATCCTCACCTAGTCTCTTACGGTTGCGGGATTTTGAACGGAGCGTGTACGCTTCGTCTACGGCAGTAGGAGAGCCTGATTTATGGAATACGTTAGCTAACATGTTATGCATCTAAGTAAACCCTAAATCAGCAAGTTTTTGGGGTTATTTTATACCTGAAAAAGTGGAGAAATCACCAGCCAGGTAATTGGAAAGAAGTGCTGAAGCAGCAACTGTCAAGGGCTCGGAAGCGGGAAGAATCTCTTCTTCTCTTTCTCTCAAACTCTCTCTCCTTTTCTCTAGGGTTTGTGATTTTTGGATGGAAGGGAGAAATGAGGGTTTCAACCCCTTTTATAAGCTTGAAATCGCCGGAAATAGGCTCCGGGACGAAGTTTACTTGGTGCCTATCCATTTCGGGGCTGTTTCGGTCCAAAAACTGCTTTCTGGTGGTCCCCTAGTCGATTGCGATCGGACTTAAGCTCATGTGTACCAGATGTAGCTCGTATTAAGTTTTCAGTCTGGCAGGGTTCGCAGATCGCACGTGGCGGACCAGTTTCAGTTCAACGGTCACCGCACATAGATCAGGGCTGAAAGTCTCATGATAATAAATAGAAATTTTTCCTGATCCGAGGGTGTAATCTGGATGAATTCTGACGGTCAGAACGCTTAATACTGACGCGTCAAGTCGTGTGCTAGATTTGAATTTGAAATTCCAAATCCGTCCCTATTCGCGGTCGCTTCAGTCCGGGTTCAACGAAATCGTCTGTGATTATCGATTTGACTTGATTTTCGAGATGATTGTCAAGTCCAGCTGGGCGGTTCTAACGGTCTAAGATAGGAGGTATCGGACCTTCGACGCGCGGTCTAAATCCAATACAAAAGTTCAATGTGGTCCAGAGAACAAACCCGCTTAGAGTTTGATCCGAAGTTATAGAGTATTGTAGAGTTGTTTGTTCTACTCGATTTGGGTCTTGCAGAACGTATTTAAAGTGATCAGGGACTATTTCCCAGCTACTCTAGCGTTGCGCTAGCTAACTTACGCTTAATTTCCATGGAAATTATTTTTACGCGATTTTGGGTCGAGTTGGTACTCGAGCCCAAGTATGAATTTTTCACGGGCGTTACAATCTACCCCCCTTAACAAATAATTTCATCCTCGAAATTTGTACCTTTTCGTACTCCTCGAGAAGCTGTGGGTAGTTCTTTCTGATCTCGACTTCTGTCTCCCAAGTAGCCTCCTCCTCAGAGTGATGCGTCCATAGTACCTTCACAAGGGGAATCACCTTGCTACGCAGTACCTGCTCCTTCCTGTCTAAGATGCGTGTCGGTCGCAGGATATAAGTAACATCCTCTCCTAACTGCACCTGCTCCCATCTGATGATATGGGAAGGATCAGCAACGTACTTCTTCAGCATAGAAACATGAAATACGTTGTGGACGCTCGCGAGGGGCGTGGGTAAAGCCAATCGGTAAGCCACTGCTCCCACACGATCGAGGATCTGGAATGGACCAATGAATCGCGGTGCCAGCTTCCCCTTCTTCCCAAACCGAAGGACTCCCTTCATAGGGGAAACTCGCAAAAACACGTGATCCCCAACTGTGAACTCTAGTGGCCTCCGTCTCGTATCGGCGTAGCTCTTCTGTCTGCTTTGCGCTGTAAGAAGCCGACATCGAATAATATCGATCTTCTCTGACGTCGCCTGCACCAACTCTGGGCCAATCAAGCTACGCTCACCGACCTCTAACCAGCAATGCAGTGCGCGACAAGGTCGCCCATACAGCGCCTCATAAGGTGCCATGCCGATACTCGCCTGGAAGCTATTGTTGTACGCAAACTCCGCATATGCAAGACAGTCATCCCAACTGTCCTTGAAGTCCAATGCGCAAGCTCGCAACATGTCCTCCAGGATCTGGTTCACTCGCTCCGTCTGTCCGTCCGTCTGTGGGTGGAAGGCAGTACTGAACTTCAACTTCACACCCATAGCCTCCTGAATACGAGTCCAGAAAATAGAAGTGAACCGCGTGTCTCTGTCCGACACGATCTCCAACGGAACTCCATGCAGACGCACAATCTCTCGGATGTACAATCTAGCTAGCTCGTCTGCAGAGTTCGTAACTCTGATCGGTAGGAAGTGCGCCGACTTCGTCAATCGGTCGACGATCACCCAAATGGAATCATGCCCCTTCCTCGTCTTCGGCAACCCAGAAATGAAGTCCATAGAAATGAAATCCCACTTCCACTCTGCAATCGGCATAGGCTGCAAAAGTCCAGGTGGTCGGCGATGCTCTGCCTTCACCTGCTGACAAGTGAGACAACGGGACACGAACTCAGCTATGTGGGTCTTCATACCTTCCCACCAATACGTCCTCTTCACGTCACGATACATCTTCGTACTGCCTGGATGCATCGCGAGTCTAGTAGAATGCGCAGCCTCGAGAATCTCTCGTCTCAAGTCAGGGACATCTGGGACACATAGGCGGCCACGGTAACGTAAGCCCCCATCCATACCAACTCGCCAGTCGGCGTCAGCATCATCACTGGCCTGCTCTCGAAGCTCAGTAAGATGCGCGTCGTCCCTCTGCGCCTCGATGACTAGGTCATCGATCTGGGATCGCACCTGTACGTGTGCGATGAACTCAAATGACTCCTCTACGGTGAGTTTCTGCTCAAAGTCTCGCAAAAACTCCACCATATCCCACTCGGCAACCATCAGCGGAGCCGCAAACTCTATCGCCTTCTTGCGGCTCAACGCATCAGCCACAAGGTTCGCCTTCCCAGGATGGTAAGAGACTTCAAACTTGAAGTCCTTCAGCGTCTCCATCCATCGCCGCAGCCTCATATTCAAGTCTCGCTGCGTGAATATGTACTTGAGGCTCTTGTGGTCGCAAAAGAGCTCGAACTCCTCTCCGTAGAGGTAATGTCTCCAGAGTCTCAGTGCGAATATAACGGCTGCCAACTCCAGGTCGTGTGTAGGGTAATTCTCCTCGTACTTCCTTAATTATCTCGAGGCATACGAAATTACCCTGTCCCTCTGCATAAGGACACAACCCAAACCAACGCTAGACGCGTCAGTGTATATAGTGTATCTAACCCCTTGCTCTGGCAATACTCGCACAGGGGCGGACGTAAGTCTGTCCTTCAGCTCCTGAAAAGTTGACTCCGCCTTATCATTCCAGGCGAACTTCACGTCCTTCCGTGTTAACTGAGATAAGGGTCTCGCGATCTTTGAGAAGTCCTAAATGAAGCGCCGATAGTAACCAGCGAGACCCAAGAAACTCCTCACCTCAGTGACAGAACCAGGCTGCTCCCAGTCCTGCACCGCAGCTACCTTAGACAGGTCAACTGCCATGCCATCCTTGGACACTACGTGTCCCAAAAACTTCACCTCCTGCTTCCAAAAGTCGCACTTCTTATACTGTGCGAACAACTGATGTCGTCTGAGCGTATCAAGGACCAAACGCAAGTGCTCCTCATGCTCCTCTCGACTCCTAGAGTACACCAAAATGTCGTCAATGAAGACAACGACGAATTGATAGAGGAAAGGCCGAAATACCCGGTTCATCAGATCCATGAACACGGCCGGTGCGTTCGTGAGACCGAACGACATCACGAGGAACTCGTAGTGGCCAAAACTGGTCCTGAATGCTGTCTTCTGCACGTCCTCATCCCTGACGCGCAACTGATGATACCCTGACTGAAGATCAATCTTCGAGAAGTACTGCGCTCCTCTCAACTGATCAAACAAGTCATCGATCCTGGGCAAAGGGTACTTGTTCTTCACCGTGAGCTGGTTCAGCCTGCGATAATCAATACACAATCGTAGCGAACCATCCTTCTTCTTCACGAACAAGACCGGTGCTCCCCAAGGAGACACGCTAGGCCGTATAAAGCCAAGCTCTAGCAGACCATCAATCTGCGTCCTCAACTCCTCCATCTCATATGGTGTCATGCGATACGTCGGCAGTGAGACGGGTGTAGAACCAGGAACTAGATCGATAGTGAAATCGATCTCACGTCGGGGCGGCAAACCAGGGATCTTCCTGAACAGATCCCCGAACTCAGAAACAACTGGCGTCTGCTCAAGTACCTGGGCACCAGCGTCGCGCAATAGAGTGGCGTAGCTAAGAATGCGGAAAGGAAGATTTACCCGCACTGAAAATGTGAAGGATGCACCCTCAGGCTCGTACGCTGTGACTATACGAGTCTCGCAGTCAATCTCGGCTCTCGCTGCAGTCAACCAATCCATGCCAAGAATGACGTCGAGATAAACGAGCGAGGGATCGACGACCAGATCAAGAGTCATCGTCCTGCCTCCCAGATCAACCAAACAACCCTCACACATCTGGGTGACATCCGAATAATCTCCATGAGCTGCAAAGACTCGCACGCTATCCATAGTGATAGTCTGTAACCCAAGACGTCTGACTACGGCACGCGATATCAAAGAAATCGTGGAACCAGTGTCCACCATGAGAAGAACGGGAGTACCTCCGATATGGGCCATGACCTCAAAGGCTGAATGCTGAAAAGTCGGCGTCGCAGCTGCCTCAGCGGTCAATGCATGAACTCGACCCTGCTGTGGCCGGTTCGGCCGCTGTGTCAAGGGCCGTGGAGGCTATCGAATCTGCGATACCGTAGGTCTGAAAGAAGGATGCGCAGGAGCTGACCGTATAGGCGGTGCTGATATCGCCTGTGGACGTACACGATCAATCTTCTGCGGCGGCGAGAACCCACTGTCCCGCATCCTCAAAAAGCAACTCTACGCCAAGTGGTCGTTCTCCCACAGTATGTGCATGACAAATCAGGGCGCCAAAACGGTGGTACAGGCGCCGTGGTCCTAGTAGGAGGATCAATGCGAGGCCTCTTGCCCGCGAAGGGCCTGTCTGGCAAATCCGGTCGCGGCCTAGAAGTAGTCGGGCCTCGAGATCGCGCAAGTCGATCCACGTCCTGCTCTGCCCGCATGGACATGTGAATCAACTCCGCATAGGAGGGAAAACTGACACAGCACATCTTCGACCGAATATCCCGTCGCAAGCCCTCCAAAAAGAACCGTATGCGCATCTGCTCATCAGCTAGAATCGTCGGGACGTACCTGCCCAACTCTGTGAACCGATGCTCATACTCGGTAACTGTCATCGCTGCCTGTCTGAGACGGAGAAACTCATTCTCCCTCTCATGCCTGTAGGTCTGGGGATAATACTTCTCATGGAAGCGGAACTCAAATGCTGCCCACGTCCATACAAAATCTGCGGCAACAGTCCGCAGTACGCTATCCCACCACATACTGGCCTCTCTCTCAAACAGGAAGGTAGCCAGCTCTACCTGCTCAGCCTCGGTGCAGTGCAACATCCGTAGAATCTTCGACACTCGGTCAAGCCAGTACTCAGCCTCCTCGGGTCTGTGAGAACCCGTGAAAGTAGGAGGCCGCAAGCGCTGAAATCGCTCCAAAAGGCCCCGTGTGTCTGCAGGATTCCCCGCAGGGAAAGCAGGCTGCGCAGGATGGGTCATGCCCTCATCCTGGGCGTAAGTATAGGCATCCTCAGCTGGATGCGCAGGTGGTGCAGGTGGAGTAGATGTAGTCGCACCCCCACCCTTGGCTAGTGTCCCCACTATGGTGGTCAGGAGCTGCTGCTGCTGTAGCATCATAGCCATCATCTGCTCGAATCTGTCAGGGAGTGGAGCAGGCTGTGGCGGATGCGGTGTGGAAGTAGATGCGCGATGTGGCTCTCTAACTGATGGTGTAAATGGCGGTGGTCCATCTGTAGGACCAACAGCAGGCTGAGACGACCGAACCACCTCAGGAATCGGGCCCACAGCAGGGTCCGAACGAGTGCCAGACTGAGAGGGAGTCTGATCCATATGGTCTGACAATGCAAGCCGAACCGCGCTCCTCGTAGTCTTAGGTGGCATTCCCTATATTCAAAATAGGGCGCAACCTTGTCAGTCTCAATTGCACAAATACACCACAATCATTCACTTAAAGAGTCATAGGCATTCCATGCATTTCAATTAATCAAAATTGTCACAATACAAGGGATATATCCTTACAAGCATCATGACTAGAATTACATGGAAATTAAGACAGTTAAGCAACAGCAACATAAGCAAAACACTAGCCCTAACAGGCTTACACACATAAAACAGGAAATGGCTAACTACTAATAACAACATCAAAGATCGCATCGCTAGTCGGAGTCTGGTGACGGAGGAGGAGCACCCTTATCCTGTAAGCAACACAGGATTGCCTTCAAGGTGCGAGTCACCTTGCCAAATTTCTTCTTTGTAACGGCCTTGGCATCAGCGACTTCTGCTCGAAGTTCTTGGACTTCCCTTCGCAACGCGGTCTGACTCTCCTCCATCCGAGCAATGCGGTCGTCGATAGTAGCCTGCGCAGAAGGAGGAGGGCTCTCATCAGTATCCTGAGCCTCCTCTTCTGCTTCTTCCTGAGCCTCTTCCTGAACCTCTGCTCTAGGTTCTTCTTCGCTTTGATCTTCCTCTTCATCAAAGTCATCCCCACTATCCCTTTCAAGTTGATTTTCACGGTATTGCGACCCAATCTTCATCTTGACCATTGTCGACTCATCGATGGTGTGAATCGATACCGGCAATTCGGGCCCAAGTCTATAGGCAAACTTAAGTGCAATCTTGCAAATAAGTCGGCCAAAGGGAAGCGATTCGGATGTTCTCCTCGACCTGGCTATGAGAACTATCTGCCGTAAGATGAAAGTGGCCATACATACGTTCTCTCCCTGGGCCACTAGAAATAAGAAATCGACCATAAGACGTGTACATTCAATGCGGTTCGTCGACCTGGGATAGACATTAAACGTGCGGATATGGTGCAGCAGGCGTAAATCCTCAGACATATACGTCACCTTTAGGCTATTATTAGGCTGCCATGGAACCAACTTACCGCACAGAAACCTGGTGTGGCGATCTCGTTCACGTCTAGTCTTCAAATTCTTCTCACTAGGATGCACATCACCTAGAGGCACGTTGAGAAGTCGCGCAATCAACCGAACCTCGATCGTAGCCATCCGATCTCTACCAAAAGGGATTTTGAACTACAAAGGCTCCAAGGTAGGATTCTGGATGCTAGCATAGAAGGCACGAACGGTGCTCACATTAGCACGAGCGCGAGCTTCAAAGATCGGACCCCAGTGCGCAACTTCAATACGTTTGAATAACAGATACTCGCCGAACAATCGTCCATCTACGTCCGCCTCAAATAACACTTTGCGATCAGTGTATTGACCATGAGGCATCTTCGATAAAATTGTTCGTCCAAGGTGTGCATGGGGATCCAAATCCTGCTTTGTACGGCACTCCAGGACTACAGCTGGACCTGCGACGGTGTTTGAACTTGCGGCACCACCCCGCGGTCTTCTCGATCGAGCAGGGCGGCTCGACCCAGCCTCGTCTGTTGCGGCTTTCCTCTTACCCATCAAAGATATGATGGATGAGAGTGACAAAAGGCCCAAAATGGCTTCCACAAAAGCCATGGAAAACGCTGAAAATGCGAAGAAGCGGCTGCCCAATCTGAGAAAAGGAAATCTAGGCGTCGTAGAGGGATGCTTGAAGCTTCTCAAGGCTATAGTTTCAAAGAGAAATACAAACAAAAAGATGTGATGGAGCACCTCACGATTTCAGCGCTATTTGGGGGATTTTGGAGCTCCAAATGGTGAGATCTTCAAGGAAAGAGGCTGCCAACACCCAATAAGTGATGGGTGGTGGTCGGTTTTGGCCAAGGAGGGTCCTAGAAGTGTTTTGGGACGCCAGAGTTTGGAATGGGTTGCTGAAAATCGAAAATAGGGCTATGGAAAGGGCTGTTTGTGAAGGAGGGGTAAGATTTGAGGATTTTCGTGAGATGGGAGCTGTATAGGGAGGGTGCACGTGCCATTTAAGGGCGTGCGCCCAAAAATCAGCTCCATTGGACACCACCGGTCGGCGATGCATCGCCCGACCGGCGATGGCATCGCCGACCAACTTTCACGTTGGCTGGTAGGATCACTTGGATCTGGTCCCCCATGGTCCCAGCGGTCCAAAAAGGTATGTCTCACCCCTTAGTTCATAATATTTTGGTCTGTATGAGCCCAAACATGTTTTCAGGGCTTTTCGGGTCCACATTGCAATCCCGAATACCAAAACATATGATGCAGCATATGAATTTGGGGTATAAGGAGCCATTACACCTATTTAGATCCTCATTTGCTAAAGAAAGTGAAATTAGAATGGCCTTATGGCCATTTTTCATGAAATTTTACTATTCACTGTAAAATTTTGTGAAAGCACTAATTTGTGTTATTTTCACATTAGGTTTGATGCCTAACATAAAATGGATAAGAAAGAACTGAAGGTCGGAGTGTTTAGAGGAGGAATTTTGAGAATTTTTGGCGAAACGGGGTTTTAAAGCCCTGGCGATTGATTACAGGAGTCGTGGTCATCCCACGGCCCAAGGATTCACTTTTTCGGTTTAAAACCGCTCATAGGTCGTCTCCACCTGACTTCCTACAACTTAGAAGTGATTCGGGTTGCTTTACGCGACCCGAGATACGTTACAGACTCGATCTTGCAATCGATTCTAATAGACTTCGCCTATCGGCGAATCTGCGATCCTAGAAGTGTTTCTAGACCCTTCTCGCACCCACCTAAGTCAAAGAAAGCGACAGCGTACATCGCATGACCATAACCCAGGCCCGGTATACTCTCATTCATGCTCTGATACCAACTTGTAACACCCTGAAAATCGGGGGTCGTGTATAAACTCAACTCCCGAGTTCCAGATCGTCACTTATGCAACAAAAATGGTTATGATTCAATGTTGTCTGATTTAAAGCATTCACATGAGTAAAAGTATACCAAAACTGCAATTCATACTTCAGATCCAGTGATAAAAGCAAGCGGAAGACTAAACAATGTATATATCACTGTATGGAAAAACAAAGTAATCTCATCTGTCTCCAAAGTATGACTACATCTCTGAGTCTCATATACATATACATAACAAAGAATAATGTTCAAAAGAAAGTCCCACTGATGTCCCCTCGATCCAGGTTGCCTACGGGAAGCCGTCGTGATACTGCATATACGAGAACTCATCCTGGTCCTCGTCAATCTCTGGCTCCACCTCCTGGATCTCGTCCGCACCTGCAACTACAACAGGGTCTGGTGGGTGTTGCAAACACCATCCCGTAATGTGGGAATGAGTGATCAACTCAGTGGAATCATAGAGCAAAGATTAGCATGTTCACAATTCAATCACGCGATAATAGTAAAGCAGTAAATCAGACAATCCTAATACTGTTATTAATGCAAGATGATATGACGTGATGTATGCCCTCACCGACGATCACCCTCATGCAGCAACATCTTACGACCGCGGCATGCCACACTCCCTAGAGTGCTCCACATCTTCCAAGCACATGCAATGCTATGGTGATATGATTTTCAAGTTGTTATTAGTCCATTCAAACAGCAGGATTGGGAAACTAAGGTACTTCCCTTGTATCAATCCCAACACAGATCCTGTCTAGGGTCGTCACTCCTAGTAATCTCATACGATGTGTATTTCGTAGGTCACTGCAAGGGCTTCCAGGGCTGTTGCTCACACTCGTTGCACCACTCCCCCATCACCTTATCAATACAGGCATACTGTACTCTACTGCAACGGAAGGGTCGTCGCCTCCCGTGGACTCAGAATACGCTCGCGGTCATTACAAAGGGCTCGTCGCCTGATCAGTGTAGGCCGACAGCTAGAATATAGTGTCCCATACCACCATAATCTGCTCACGAGTTTATGTGCTCACTGGTCACTACGGGGAGGTTTGTGGCCCCAGCGTAGGCCGACAGCTCGACCACGGTGTCCCATACCACCATGCCCGGCTCATGAGTCTTCGTGGATCAAGGTACCACGGTTAACAGGGTTTACAATGGTAAGTTCAGTACCCTAGGTTCAAGCAGTTATGACACATACAAGGTGAACAAACATCGGCCAGTCGGGTTACTTGACGGGCTCGACTAGCGCGATCGCATCTAAAGTTGAACGACATGAAGTGCGTAAAACACTTCGCGTGGCCTAACCACTGCCGCCAACTCTAAACACGAATCACGTTCATCGACGCGTCGTTCGTGGCTATGACCAGTTAGCCACGAATTCGCTCGGTTACCGACTGCCTGGACTAAGTCTAGTCCCACACATCTATGGAATCATATTAGCACTATATGCAAAGGTATTGGAATTGAAATACATCATGTGAGCATGTTAACACATGTTATAACATTCAACTTAAGCAAATCTTCAAGGCATACTTTCTATGCATGTAATGCAATCATGCATAAGGTAAACATGTAGGAAATCATTTAGGTCAGCATTTTAATCATGAAATCAATCTCAAACTACTACATAACATCATTCAATTCAATACATACTAATACAAGCATTTATACAAACACATACACTACACACTTAAGTCCACATATAGTATGTCGACCCAAAGTGCGCAACTTGGGGAATCTCTTCGCCAAACTGATTATGCAAGCATTCCTAACTCCCTAATGCGGTGACAAACCATGTCAATCACGTCAGCAAAATATGCATGTAGACCGTACTTCCTATAAATGACTAAAATGCCCTAAATCTCATATTCTTCGTTAATTTACGAAACAGGAAACGGAGAGCATGTTGTACATGTCAAACGGCGATGCCGTCGATAATCTACTATTAAACGACATTGAAAGCGTTGTAAACCGTCAATCAAAGCGTCTAAAATCCTCACCTAGTCTCTTACGGTTGTGGGATTTTGAACGGAGCGTGTACGCTTCGTCTACGGCAGTAGGAGAGCCTGATTTATGGAATACGTTAGCTAACATGTTATGCATCTAAGTAAACCCTAAATCAGCAAGTTTTTGGAGTTATTTTATACCTAAAAAAGTGGAGAAATCACCAGCCAGGTGATTGGAAAGAAGTGCTGAAGCAGCAACTGTCAGGGGCTCGGAAGCGGGAAGAATCTCTTCTTCTCTTTCTCTCAAACTCTCTCTCCTTTTCTCTAGGGTTTGTGATTTTCGGATGGAAGGGAGAAATGAGGGTTTCAACCCCTTTTATAAGCTTGAAATCGCCGGAAATAGGCTCCGGGACGAAGTTTACTTGGTGCCTATCCATTTCGGGGCTGTTTCGGTCCAAAAACTGCTTTTTGGTGGTCCCCTGGTCGATTGCGATCGGACTTAAGCTCATGTGTACCAGATGTAGCTCGTATTAAGTTTTCAGTCTGGCAGGGTTCGCAGATCGCACGTGGCGGACCAGTTTCAGTTCAACGGTCACCGCACATAGATCAGGGCTGAAAGTCTCATGATAATAAATAGAAATTTTTCCTGATCCGAGGGTGTAATCTGGATGAATTCTGACGGTCAGAACGCTTAATACTGACGCGTCAAGTCGTGTGCCAGATTTGAATTTGAAATTCCAAATCCGTCCCTATTCGCGGTCACTTCAGTCCGGGTTCAACGAAATCGTCTGTGATTATCGGTTTGACTTGATTTTCGAGATGATTGTCAAGTCCAGCTAGGCGGTTCTAACGGTCTAAGATAGGAGGTATCGGACCTTCGACGCGCGGTCTAAATCCAATACAAAAGTTCAATGTGGTCCAGAGAACAAACCCGCTTAGAGTTTGATCCGAAGTTATAGAGTATTGTAGAGTTGTTTGTTCTACTCGATTTGGGTCTTGCAGAACGTATTTAAAGTGATCAGGGACTATTTCCCAGCTACTCTAGCGTTGCGCTAGCTAACTTACGCTTAATTTCCATGGAAATTATTTTTACGCGATTTCGGGTCGAGTTGGTACTCGAGCCCAAGTATGAATTTTTCACGGGCGTTACACAACTATCCTCAAAATTTAGCATACAGGTTCGCAGCACATCCCCCAACACCTGATTCACCCATTCCGTCTGCCCGTCAGTTTATGGGTGGAACGTGTTACTGAACTTCAACTTCACACCCATTGACTCCTAAATACGAGTCTAGAAGATAGATGTGAATCGCGTGTCTCGATCCGACACGATCTCCAGGGGAACTCCATGCAGACATACAATCTCCCTGATGAATATCCTGGCCAACTCGTCTGCAGAGTTCAAAACTCTGATGGGGAGAAAATGAGCCAATTTCGTCAACCGATCCACGATCACTCAAATGGAGTCATGTCCCTTCCTCGTCTTCGGCAGCCATGATATGAAATCCTTAGTGATGAAATCCCACTTCCATTTAGCTATGGGCATGGGCCGAAGCAGTTTAGGAGGTCGACGATGTTCATCCTTGACCTGCTGCATGTGAGACAATGGGATACATAATCTGCTATGTGGGCCTTCATGTTGTCCCACTAATATGATCTCTTCATGTCTCGATACATCTTCGTGCTACCAGGATGCATCGCAAGCTTCAAACTATGGGCTGCCTCGAGAACCTCCCTTCTCAAGTCATGAGTGTCTGGGATGCATAGGCAGCCACGGTAATGTAAGCCCCCATCCGTACCAACTCTCCACTCGACATCCTCATTATTGATAGCCTGCTCTCAAAGCTCAGACAATCGTATATCATCCTTCTGGGCCACGATGATCCTATTATCAATAAGTGATCGCACACGAACGTGCGCGACGCTCTCGAACGACTCCTCCATGGTGAGCTTCTGCTCGAAGTCTCACACAAACTCTACCATACCCCATTCTGCCATCATCAGGGGAGCTGCAAACTCTATGGTATTTTTGTGGCTTAATGCATTAGCCATAAGGTTAGCCTTGCCCGGATGGTAGGAAACCTCCAACTTGAAGTCCTTCAAGGTCTCCATCCATCACCGCTGCCTCATATTCAGGTCCCAATAA
This sequence comes from Magnolia kwangsiensis, assembly GCA_037074715.1. Lineage (NCBI taxonomy): Eukaryota > Viridiplantae > Streptophyta > Magnoliopsida > Magnoliales > Magnoliaceae > Magnolia > Magnolia kwangsiensis. The sequence goes on along the minus strand of CM073585.1, from coordinate 34,746,174 downwards.
GTGAATATGTATCTGAGGCTCTTGTGGTTGTAAAAGAGCTCGAACTCCTCTCCGTAGAGGTAATGTCTCCAGAGCTTCAGTACAAAGATGACGGCTGCCAACTCTAGGTCGTGTGTAAGGTAGTTCTCCTCATATTTTCTCAATTATCTTGAGGCGTAAGCAATGACCCTGTCCTTCTGCATAAGGACACAACCCAGACCAACACGAGATGTATCGGTGTATATAGTATACCTAACCCCTTGCTCTGATAATACTAGTACAGGGGCGGACGTTAGCTTATCCTTCAGCTCCTGAAAAGCTGCTTCTGCCTTCTCATTCCAAGTGAACTTCAGATCCTTCCATGTCAACTGAGATAACAGTCTAACAATCTTAGAGAAATTCCTAATAAATTGATGATAGTACCCTGCCAGACCAAGAAAGCTCCTCACCTCAGTAACTGAACCGGGCTGCTCCCAGTCCTGAACCGTGGCTACCTTAGCGAGGTTAACTGTTATCCCTTCCTTAGACACCACATGTCCCAGGAACTTGACGTCTTCTTTTCAGAAGTCGCACTTCTTATACTGAGCAAAAAACTAATTCTCCTTAAGAGTATGAAAGACTACTCACAGATGCTCCTCGTGATCTTCCCGACTCTTAGAATATATCAAAATATCATCAATTCACACGATGATGAATCAGAATGATATGGCCAAAACACCCGGTTCATCAAGTTCATGAATACGGCCGGTGCATTTGTGAGTTCAAACGACATCACTAGGAACTCGTAATGCCCAAAGCTGGTCCTGAATGTTGTCTTCTACACATCCTCTTCCCTGATATGCAACTGATGATACCCCGACTGTAAGTCTGTCTTCAAAAAGTATTGTTCCCCTTTCAACTGATCAAACAGATCATCAATACTAGGCAAGGGATACTTGTTCTTCACTGTCACCTGGTTCAGCCTGCGATAATCAATACACAATCGCAGTGACCCGTCCTTCTTCTTCACGAACAACACGGGCACTCTCCAAGGAGACACACTCGAACGTATGAAGCCTGCCTCTACCAAATCATCAATCTGTCTCCTTAGTTCCTCCATCTCACATGGAGGCATGCGATATATTGACAATGAAATAGGTATCACACCAGGCACAAGATCGATAGTAAAGTCGATCTCGGGCCGAGGAGGTAGTCCTGGGATCTTCTCGAATACGTCTGTGAAGTCCTAAACCACAGGCGTATTTCTCAATGTCAGACCATGAATACTCTCTAATAAAAAAGTGTAACAACTCAAACGAGAAGGGTGACTAACCTGAACAAGGAAAGTAAAAGCCGTTCCCTCAAGTCCATGGGTTGTCACCACCCTAGCCTCACAATCAATTTCTGTTCGTATCTGGGTGAACCAATCCATACCGAGAATAACGTCGTAATGATTCAAGGGGTAACAATATGGTTAGCTGGTACCATCCTACTCCCTAAGTCTATCGAGCAACCCTCGTAAATCCGGGTAACGTCAGAAAAAGTCCCTGTGGCGGTAAGGACTATCTCTCGCAAGATGAAGGTAGGAAGGCACAGGTTGTCTCCCTGCCCAACATGGTACAAGAAATCCACCATCAAGCGCGTACACTCACTGTAATTACTCCACCTGGGGTACACATTGTACGTGAAGATGTGATGGAGCAGACGAAAGTCATCAGTCATCTTGGACACTAAGAGGCTATTGTTTGGATTCCACAGGACCAGGTGACCATAGAAGAAACGCGTGCGATAGTCCCTTTCACGTGCACTTGACAGGTTCTTCTCACTAGCATAGACCTTGCCATGTGGCAATACCATGACTCGGGCTATCAAGGTAACATCGACTATGAGATCTCGCCTTCCCACAGGGAACTTAAATTGCAAAGGCTTCAGTGTCGGCTCGGATATGTGCATAGAAAGCTCTAACAATGTTCACATTTTCCTTTGTCTTGCCCTAAAACACAGGACCCCACCTGACATCCACCAGGCAGTCCATTATCAGATACTCCCTGAAGATCTTTTCATCCACTTGCGCTTCAAAAAGGACCCTACATCCCTCATAAATGTCATGAGACAACTCTGCCAACAGCGCCCTATCAATGGGAACCTGGGGATCGAGATCCCGCTTCATTTTTAACTCTCGGTCGACGCTTGTACTTGTGGCGGCACCTCTCGGTCTCCTTGAACGCATAGGGCGGCTAGGCCCGGCCTCATCCGTGGGGGCCCTCTTCTTCCCCATGAGGGAAAGAAGCGTAAAAAGTGAAAACATGGTTGCCACAAGCTCAAGGAGAGCTATTAGAGTGGAATGAAAGGAGGAAATGGAATGGATTGTTAGGTGCAATGATTTTTGAACTCAAGGTGATGCTTGTGGGCTCAAATGGGGAGAAATGAAGGAGGTAGGAGGTAGGTTCGACTACAAAACGGTGGAGGAGTGTATGAGATGGAAGAAAAAGAAGAAATATGTAAAATGGGGGGAGATTTGAGAAAGGAAACAAAGTTTTTGGGAAGAAAGGAAAACTTGGAGGGGTGAGAAGTGAAGAGGGGAGGAAAACGAAAGGGGAGAAACCCCTTTTTCTTGATTTGGTGGGCCACACAGTACCCTCTCATCATCGGCCCGACAGGCCCGCTGTGCCTGACCGGCGAGGGCTCGCTGACTCGGGGATAGCATCACCGGTCGTTGGATCTTCCGGCAAGACCTCACCCCTTGGGTGATGACATCCCCCCCTCCCCCCAGGTTTCTAAAAAGATACGAGGCCCACTTTGGGTCTCCCCGATTTGCACAGTGCAGGCCCCCGACTCCCTTCGAGTCATTTCGAGTCCTTGCTCATATACATATGCATTTTTTGGGTCGTTTAAGGTTGGAATGGGTTAACACTTCGTCTAATCCCATCGATTGACGGTCTAGATACACGGTGAGATCGTTTCACGCGATCGGGAAAGCCTACCAGGTCAATTTCTATGATCGATTTCGATCGATTTCACCGTTTAGTGAAAGTGAAAATCCTAAGACTATTTCCACATTTTTGCGTACCCTCCTACGTCATAGTGCATCAGCGTACATCATGTGACAATAATCCAGGTCCAGTTTAATCTAAATCATGCTCTAATACTAACTTGTAACGCCCTGAAAATTGAGGATCGAGCAGAAGCTCAGCACCCGAGTTCCAATGCATCACTTATGTAACATAGATAATGATTATTAATGTTGTCTATATTAATGCCTTAAACATGAGTGAGATTATACTAAATAACATGTCATACTTCAGAGATAGTTAACTATGCAAGCGGAAGACTGTGATAAGTATATATAAAACATGTAAGAAATTAAGTCTCCTGAGTATGACCGCATTACCAGGTCAAATAGTTACATATAACATTCTAAAATATATAAAATGTGTAATGTTAACTAGTCTGAAATTCACTGATCCCCATCAACCAAGGCGGTCTATATAAACTCGCCAGAATACTACATATATGAGAATGCCTCCTCATCATCCTCAAAGTCTGGCTCTGCCTCATACGCATCGCCATCATCTGAAACTAAAACAGGGTCTGGTGGGTGTTTAAAACACCATCCTATAATATGGGAGTGAGTGATCAACTCAGTGGAGCTATAAAGTAAAGGTTAACATGTTATCAATTCAGTCAAGCAGTAATGATAAAGCAGTACAGTAATCATAACATAAATACTCTTGTTAATGAAAAAATGATATGCGATAATGATGCATGCCCTCGCCTACACTCCCTCAGCGTCTTCATCTCACGGCGAGCATGGCATCCTCCCAAAAGTGCTCTTCCTCGCCAAAGCACATGCAGTGCGGTGCATGCACATGATTAGTCAGGTTCTTACTTAGGTTTATTCATACAACAGGATTTGGAAGCTAAGGTACCTCCCTTATATCAATTCCCAAATAATGATCCATTCTAGGGTCGTCAGTCCTAGTAAAGCTCATACGATGTTATGGTTCTAGGACACTATAAAGGGCTCGTCACCTGATCAGTGTAGGCCTAGTTTATACTCTAGTTGCTACGAAAAGACTTGTCACCTCAACGTAGCCACAGAGTAGGCTCGCGGTTACCACAAAGGGCTCGTCATCTGATCAGTGTAGGCCGACAGCTCGAATACAGTGTCCCATACCATTGTATTCGGCTCACTAGTCGAGATTGCTCACTTGTCACTACGGGTGGGCATGTCACCTCGGCGTAGGCCCACAACTCGACCACGATGTCCCACACCACCATGTCCGGCTCATGAGTCTTAGCGGATCAAGGTACCAAGGTTGAACGGGTTTTCACTGGTGAGTTTGGTACCTTAGATTCAAGCAGTAGCATCCATACATGATGAACATACATTGAGTCAACCGGGTTAGTTGACAAACTCGACTGGTACGAGCATACGTCGAGCCGATCGACATGGAGCTTGCAAGCAACTCCGTGTGGCCTAACCACTACCGATAAGCAGCGTACAACTCAGATTCATCGGACACGTCCGTCATGGTCAAATAGTTCAACCACCAATCACAGACATTTACCGATTGCTTAGACTACATCGTAGTCCCAATCACACTCCACACTATAGTATGCACATGTAGTAATTCAGAATAGCATGTGACAACTGAAACTAGATATAAATCTCACTCAAGCAATTTAATAAAACACACACTACACATATTATCGAACATAGGCATTCCATCCATACGTCACATAGTAATAAGATAGGCTATATGAAGGATAAGACATATCATAGTTAAGGGAATTGAGGATCCTATCTCTACTTTCCACAATACATGCATTAAGGTAATCAAGTTCACATTCAGGCATTTTATCAAACGCTTAGGCTTCACATATCATATACCTGTAATAAAGTAGTTATAACAGGTATTATAAAAAAAAATCCTTTACAAAAGGGTTTACCATACGTACAACAATCATGCATTATCAATCAAGAAACCTAGCAAGCATATTTCATAATTCCATACTCATTCAAACATTTCAACAAACACATGGAATGCATGTAAAATCAACATAATTTACTTATATGTATAATATGCAGCAAACCTCGTATCTTGACACATGTGAAAGTAATCAAGTTAGTCATAAATCATTAATGACATTGAAAACTTGAAATCTATAACCTAAATATTTATAGTCTGCACCTTATGCCGATAGATAAGTATCGAACTCAGTTTGTAGATCAAGCCTTTATCTACGGCACGACGACCACCTATAACAGGGAATAGTTAGCTATTCCACCATCTGTTCTATTTAAATCTCTAAAATAGGATAGATTTAGGATTTCTTACCCAAGTACGGAATCAGAATTGCTCGTATAGCGATATAGATGGACTGATTTGGCATGTGGAGCAGTAGGGAAGAATCCCAAGAATAAACTCCAATTCTCTCTCACACTTTCTCTCTCTTTCCTTCTCTTTCTTCTCTTCTCTCTCCTAGGGTTCTAGAGACTTCTTATGGAATAGAAATAGGGTGGGTTTAGGCCTTTATATAGGCCCAGAATTGATGGGAATGGCCCCTGGGCCAAGGTATACTTAGGTTATAGCCAAATAGGGTCTGTTCCGATCTAACGGAGCACTTCTGGAGGCCCCTTTCTGAATGTGGTTAGAATTAAGCTCCCTAACATTAGATCCAGGTCAAGATAAATTTTCAGTCCAATCGGATTTACAGATCGCTCATGGAGGACCAGTTTCAATTTCACGGTCACCGATACTCGATTAGGGCCACAAGTGCACTGACATGTGTTAAAAATTTTCCTTGATCCGAGGGTGTAATTGGGTCAGATTCTGACGGTATGAATCCTTAGATTTTTTCTGCAAGCGAACCGACTCAATTCACTTAAGTTTCAGTTCATTTCCTAAAAATAGTCGCATTTCTCACACACTTCGCTCCGGGCTCAAGTTATGCATTTTTGGGTACTATTAGGACTTGATTTCTGAGGTGGTTGTCAAGTCCAGCAAGGCGAACATAATCGTATAGTTTCGTAGTTATTGGACTTTCGATGCACGGTCCATGTCCAATACAGAGTTTCAAGATGCTCCCAACAGTAACTGGGTTTTGAGATTGATCCTAGGTTTTAGGATAATGTAGCATTAATGATTCTACAAGTTTTGGGTCTTGCAGATCGTATTTAAAGTGATTACTGCTAATTTTATAGGTAATCTAGTTTAGCACTAGTTAATTCTTGTTTAAGTTCTAAAGGATTTGGTCCTAAGTGTTTTCTGCCTGAGGTGGTACTCAGGTCTCTGTATGAATTTTTTCGAGACGTTACATAACCATTCGAGCATGATTGCTTCTTCATCATCCTCTTAAGTAGCTCACAACACCACCTGATATGTCTTGGCTACACTTATCCAAAAATCTCCTCCATACGTATCTATAGATCTCTGAGTGCACCATGCGTATCCATACAAATCACATGTAACTCCCTTTGATTGATCGTAAAAGGTAATGGCGGTAATGGGAATGAACATATGCCCCCCACATCGCTATACCTTCGGCAGAAAGGTGACAGTGACGTATGACCTCTCATTAATTACTTACATACATCACCAGAGACCAACCGTCTTCAACCGATTTGTTGCAATACGTCAGCGACAGTCGCATTTTATCGAGGCAAAGGAGGAACCCCAAGCTGACATGTGTACCCATAACAATTTTACCAAATAGTAATGATGCCCTATTAAATGCTTCATTCCTTTGACCGATATAAGCATCGTTTCGAATTTCATTCTCGTGCTCTCATCTTCCTCCAAAACTTCATATTTTATGAAATCTCATTCCCTTCCTCCGATCTTTAGTGATGGCTGCCTCTTTTTCGTTTGCTCCTTTCTTTGATCAAACCAATCTTATGGCTATGATGGACACTCTTACTAACAAGTGTGTCGAGAAAATAGTCTTTGAATCGTTGTTAGGTGACTAGTTGTGCTTGGGCCCTAGGTTCTCCCCTACAATGGAGGGGAGGGAGGTTCAGGTAATGGATCCATTGTTCCCTCTCTACCTTGGGGAGACTTTGTGGATCCAATCCAAATTTTTCTTAATGTCGCGAATGCCCTAAAGAGTCCCAGGATGTGGCCGAAGCCACTCCCGGAATGGGAGTCCTGGTTTGCTCATGTAACTTCCCAGCACGAGGAGACTTGGAGAGGAGTAGACATTTATGAATGCATCAAACTCTCTATCCAATAGTATCCAATGAATCCAGCCCTTCTTCTTGTTACTTCAACCTTTTAGAGTACGTCGACGAACACTTTCTTTTTTTGTTATGGTCCAATGAGCCAAACCGTGCTAGATATCTCAACTCTGACCCAACTGTTAACCCTTTGGTATGGTAGTTTATCCGAGTTTCTCATCTAAGAAAGGAAAGGATTTTCCCAGCCATAATGTCAAAGCCTACACCAACTTCATGGAGGCCTACTGCAAGTCTAATGGTCCGATTGACGAAGAGGAGCACGTAGCCTTCTTGTCATCACCTACTGTGCTTGAATGCTCAGCAAATCACCATATAGTATGTTTCTTTAGGTGAAAACCTTGTCCAAGGCTATACGCTTGCCCTAACACCCTTTATGCTCGACCACTTGTACTGGGGGATCGACAAAGGAACCCACAAGGGTTCATACTCTACAGGAGGACCACTGTGTGTAATGCCCCAAATTTTCATAACCCGGGTATATACTCGTGCCTAAGAATTTTGGGTGTTAATAATGTAAAATTACATGCTTCAAAATCTCACCTTATTATTTTTTTTTACATCACATCTAGTTACGTTCATGAGAATAAAATCAATTATATTTATTATTAGAGTAAAAAGAGTTAAACTGATTTTCTAATACCCTCTCAATGGGATCTTATTACATTGTCTTAAAGTAAGTAGTGGAAAATAAACAAAACTAAACATAAAGTTAAATTTATCTCCTCATTTATTTAGAATAATATTTTGTAAGGAGATCCTCATTCTTATCTTCAATCTATACATCACATGCATCATCTGTATGGTTGGAGAGAGTCAATGATCTACTCATAGTGATGGTTATCCTTTAAGATTAGCAATAATTCAAAAGATTCATAAAAGTACTATAAAGGTTCTGATACATCTCGTAGTCCACTACTACGAGAGGTATCAACATGCACAACCAGTATATATATATATATATATATATATATATATATATATATATATATATATATATATATATATATATATATATATATATGAATACATGCCTAGCAAAGTGTGTACGGTCCATCATATGTAGTAATCATCACAATACGGAATATAATTAATAGAAAACCTGGATAACCCGTATCCCATACAACGGAGATTCATCACCGTGTCTAACGCTACCATGGATTTACGTGAACACCTCAAGATAACATAACACACAGATCGGATGAATTACGTGGCACGATTTATTTATAAAGAGACTATTTGTAACATCCAATTCCAGAAGTGATGTAACACGCATTGCAAATTACTTACATCAATTTGTGCACCATTATCCAAAATTCATGAAATTACGCATCGACAAAGAGGGTCACTACCCAGAGAACATTACATCCACGATAAAATATATGAACCACTATATATGAGACCAATAACACATCACTTGCATCAATAGAGAAATAAATCGAACCATGAAAGTTTTAGAATTCCAAGATACATGCCCAAGAATAAAGGGAGGTAGCACAAGGCTAACCAAATAAAGGAGAAGAACAACAATAAGTTAACTCAATAAAAGAAAAGAGTAGCAAATAGGCTAACTCATCAAAAATAAGGGGAGAGGAGAAAAAGGCAAGCACACATCGCTCTCAAAATTGACAAAGGGCAAGGCCTATATCCATCACCCCACATAAATTCATACAAATCAAGTGTAATTAAAATCATACCTTAACCATAATTCCTAAAAGGATAAATAATTCATAACGGTCCATCAATCAATTACATAGAAAATCACAGTAATATGAAGGTATAAAAAAGTAAGATAAGTCGTATCAACTCAAATTAGTGTAAGCTTAAAGGAATTTCTCACCTTAGACTTAGATCTAAACCCTACGTCGATTTCCATGTAGGAAAGCTTTTACATGAATCACGACACGTGTAGAGAAGGAAGAGGGATGGGTGCCTAGGCTTCGATGTCTCTCTCTCTCTCTCTCTCTCTCTCTCTCTCTCTCTCTCTCTCTCTCTCTCTCTCTCTCTCTCTTCCTTGGACGTTTGTAAAGGACGTGGATTGTGAGTGGAGAAGAGGACGTACACCCATTTTATAAAAGGAGTGGGTGTGTGAGAGGGGTGTGTTTCACATCCTACTTGGATTGGGTTTCTCAAATTTGACCTTGTTTGGTGATCTTTTTTTTAAATCTAATTCATCCAGTGTGTCAGGGTCGTTGAATAGAGCCAGAGTATATGATTTTTCTTTATGATCTGAAATTTATATTGGCCTATCTTAAAAATTCTCCTAACGGGTGCCAAAATGAACTTGATCTTAAGTAATGGTCCACACTTAATGATCAGATCCCAATTTTGAGAGAAATGGATAGTCAGGATAGGCAAACGGTTGAACAAAAGTTGGTGGTTGATCAATGGTAAAAAAATGCATAAATATGAAATTTCACCTTTTGCACCAAAAGGAAGGAATTGGAGTCAAGGCTGTCATCAATGGTATAGGATCATAGAATGGGGTTTAAATTTTGTATGATATTGTAGTCATATGAGCCAAAGTGTGGTCCAAATTTGAGTAGTGATTGAGGGTGTAAAGTAGGTCAATCACTCCAGATTTAGAAAGAGTTGATAAGCCTAAAATCAATAACTTCACGGATAAGGAAAAGACTACCAAGTTGGGGGTTCTCATATTTCACACTTGGTCTATATGATAAAAAACTTAAGTCATTCATATGAAGGAAAATATCCTACAATGACTACCCACAAGCTTTATTCACTCGATGGACACTAAAATCAATAGTTAAAGGGTTGATTTGTTAATTGGGTCACTTTTGTAATGATCTAAGGGCTGAAATTCGACGTGTATGGTTAATTTATGATAAATATATATAGTATAAAATTTTACATGAAACGGATCATGGAAACCATATGATCTAGAATTTAAGGGGATAGGTCAATGGCATTAAGTATTTACGATTTTGCCATATTTTATTTCTCGAACTTCTACTATCTGTAATGTCAGACTATATCATCTAAATGCATTGAAATTTGACAGACATTCTTTATTTTTTATTCTCTTTCCATCACCTCATTTTGGGCCTTGAACGCTTACAGAAGACAAAAATGCCTTTTTAATGGGCTATATCGCCCCGATGTCTAAATCAACGATTTCATATAGAGGTGGGCATCAAGTCGAGTCGGACCGGATTGGGTCCAACTTGACTGGTTCAAAATTTTTAATGCACTAACCCGAACTCAATCCGATGCGGGACAAGTTTGGGTCCTCTGACTCGATCCGATGTGGGACGAGTTTGGGTCCTCTGACTCGATCCAATCCATTGCACGGTTGGCCTGACCCAAACTAAGTCCGACTTCGTCTGGGAAACCAAGTCAAATTGGGTTGGGTATAGTTCGAATCAAATCTTATGTTTTAAATTAAAAAAATTAATGATTTTCACTGTTAAAAAATTCATAGGGCCCACCATAACGTTTATTTTCCATCCAATCTGTTAATAAGGTGTAACATCTCGAAAAAATTCATACAAAGACCCAAATACCACCTCAAGCACAAATCACTAAGGATCGAATCCTATAGAAATTAAATAAAAATTAATTAAGTACTAAAATGAATTGATAAATGGATTAGCTTGAACTACTTTCTATACGAACTACAAGACCTAAAACCAGTAGAATCGCTGATGCTACATCAACTAAAACCCTAGGATCCATCTCAAAACCCAGTTGCTCTCGGGAGCATCACAAAACTCTGTATCGGACCTGGACGGCACGTCAAAAGTCTGCTTATAACAAAACTATACGGTTAAGACCACCTTACTGGGCTTGACAACCATCTCGGAAATCAAGTCCTAATAGTATCCAAAAACGCATAACTTGAGCCCGGAGCGAAGTGTGTGAGAAACGTGAATATCTTTAGGAAATGAACTTAAACTTAAGTGATTTGAGCCGATCACTTGTAGGACAAATTTAAAGTTTCAGACCGTCATATTCTAACCTAAATAGACCCTTGGATCAGGGAAAAATTTCAACACATGTCAGTGTACTTGTGGTCCTAATCGAGTACTGGTGACCGTTGAACTGAAACAGGTCCTCCACGGTCGATCCACTGATCTGATCGGATCGAAGTCTTAACCTGACCTAGATCCAATGTTAGGAAACTTTTTCCAGACCATATGCAGGAAATGGGCTTCCAGATGAGCTCCGTTGGATCGAAACAGTCACTCTTTGTCTATAACCTAAGTATACCATGGCCCTGGGACCATTTTCATCAGTTCTAGGCCTATATAAGGACCTCAATCCACCCTTCTCTCATTCCATACGAATTTTAAATCCTAGGAGAGAAAAGAGAGGAAAAAGAGAAGGAAAGAGTGAGGAGAAGAGAGAAAGAGTGAGAGATCGTTACTAGGATTCGCCTCTCCCATGTCGCAACACCGGAGATTTCAATTCCATTTTTGGGTAAGAAATCCTAACCCTAATCTGTTTTAGGTATGCAAATAGATGAATCAATGAAATATCAAACCTATTTCATGATTCAGGTAATTGTGTGTCGTAGACAGAGACGTAGTATTCAAACTAAGTTCGATATGAGTATATCGGAGAAAGGTACGGACTATAAATGTTTAGGTTATGGTTTTGAAGGCTTTCAATGTCAGTTGATGATTTATGACTGACTTGATTGCCATTACATATGCTTAGATATGACTTTTTCACGTATTATACATGTATATAAACTATGTTAAATATAATGTATTTCATGTATTTGTTGAAATGTTTGAATGAATATGGAATTATGATTTGTGCTTACTATGATTATTTGATTGAGATTACATGGTTGATGTACATATAGTAACTCCTTATGAAAGGATTTGCTATAATATATGTTATAACTAATTTATTACAAATATGTTAATATGTGTAGTCTAAGTGTTTGATAAAATGCTTGAATGAGGAAATGCATGTTGAAATGGATGTAATGAGGGCATTGAGATAGGATTCTCAATAACCTTATTTATAGTTACCGTTTCCTTCATGTACCCTATCTTACTACTGCATGCTTTATAGATGAATGCTTATGTATGTTAACATGTACTATATATGTTTGTTAAAATGCTTATATAAGATTTATATTTAAATTGGTTACTACATGATATTTTGACTATCAAACATGAATGCCTATTGTGTTTAAGTATAATTGGGACTACTACATAGTCCCGGCAATCGGTAATGATTTTCGAGTTAGTGGACGAGGTCGTTTCGCCACATAAGACATGTTTGAGGAATCCGAGTAGTACGCTGCTTGTCGACAGTAGTTAGGCCATGTAGAGTGCTTACGTACTCTGTGTCGATTAAGTCAACGTACGCCAGTACTAGTCAAGCTTGTTAAGTAACCCGATTGGCCATTGTATGTTCACCATGTATGGTCGCTACTGCTTGAATCTAAGATACCAACCTACTAGTAAAATGCTCATTTAACCTTAGTGCCATGATTCACTAAGACTCATGAGCCAGGCATGGTGGTGCAAGACACCATGGTTAAGCTGTCAGCCTACGCTTAAGCGATGAGCCTCCTCGTAGTGTCCGGTGAGTAAACCAAACTCGTGAGCCGAATACAATGGTATAGGACACTGTATTCAAGTTGTCAGCTTACGCTAAGTTGATGAGCCTTTCACGTAGTGACCTTGAGTATACAGTAGGACTACGTTAAGGTGACGAGCATTACCATAGTGACCTTAAGTATAAAATTGATCTACAATCAAGTGACGAGCCTCTTGTAGTGACCTAGAGTGTGAATTAAGCATACGCTGAGGTGACGAGCCTCTCGTATCAACCAATGGAATAAACTCACGAACTTATCTATCGTATGTGATTAACTAGGATTGACGACCCTAGATGGATTATTATTTGGGTAAATGATATAAAGGGAGGTGTCTTAGCTTCCCAAACCTGCTGCATGAATGGATCTAATAAAGGACTGGGTTAACATGATCATGCACCGTATTGCATGTGGCTTTGGCGTTGGAGTTGAGCACAGAGGAAGGGGTGCATGCGCGATCGTGAGATGATGTCATAGAGGGAGTGTAGGCGAGGGCATGCATCATTAACACATATCATCCTTGCATTAACCAGAATTCCTAGGAATGCTTGTTGTATTGCTTTATCATTACTACTTGATTGAATTGATAACATGTTAACCTTTACCTTATAGCTCCACTGAGTTGATCTCTCACTCCCACTTTGGAACAGCATTTTAAAACACCAACCAGACTCGGTTGTAGTTTTAGCTGATGAAGAGGCTTACGAGATGGAGCCTGTCTTCTATGATGATAAAGAGGAGTTCTCCTACATGCAACTCTCTGGCGGGTCTATGTAGACCTTGAGTTGCGTATCGAGGCTACAGGGATATGAAAAGATGACATTACATTTTAGCATTTTGTATATTTTAGAATTATACATGTAACTCTTTAACCTGGTAACATGTTCATACTTTGGAGACTTACAATCACTTATATACTTTATATATCTATCATAATCTTTCACTTGCATAATTTAATTGTCTCTGGAGTATGATATATTATTTTGGTATAATCTCACTTATGTTTAATGTACTAATATGGACAAGATTTAATCATCAATATTTATATTGCATAAGTGATGCAGGCGTTACAAGTTGGTACAAGAGCATGATTTGGATTAAACTGGACCTGGGTTATGGTAACACATGCACACTGACGTACTTTGACTTAGGAGGGATCGATGAAACGTAGAAACAGTTGTAGGATTTTAAGTTTCTTCCATCGGTGATCATATGACCGTTGAAGCTAACTGACCATAGAAATCAAACCTATAGGCATCTGTGATCATGCAAGATGATCCCAATCCTTTTCCAGACCGTTAATCGATGGGTTCAGACCGTAATTCAGCCTATTCCACACTCAAACAAACTGAAAAGTATGAATATACACGTGATAGAACCTGAAATGCCTCAAATGGACTAAGGGGCCTAAACGGTGCAAATTGGGGGGGATTCAAAGTGGTCCCCGTACATTTTTAACACCCTGTGGGGAATAGCATCACCCCTGGGGTGAGCCATCACCCCACTATCCAGCGGTCGGAGATGGCATTGCCGGAACCATGAGGCCTCGCCGATTGGGCCATCCGTGCCTGTCGGGCCACGCCGAGCCGGTCAGGCCGACACATGTACACGGCAGTGGCCTCATGAAATCGTGTGGGACCCAATTTATTCACCTCATTTACTTCATTTCCTCCCCTTACACCACTCCAAGCTTTTTAAATCTCTCAAACCTTCATTTTTCTCTCTTAAATCACCCCTCCAATCTCATCTTATTCCTTCTTCTTACACCACCTCCACCACTCTCTCAAACCCATCTTCTACAACCACCTATCTCCCTTAATCCCTCTCATTTAAGTACACAAACACTTCTTTGTGTCTCAAAAACCTTAAATTTCAACAACCCATTCTATCCCTTCATCTAGTTTTGCTCAAATGACTCTTTTTGAGCTTGTGGCGGTGATTTTCTCTATTTTCATGCTTCTTTCTCTTATGGGGAAGAAGAGGGCTCCCACAGATGAAGCCAGGCCTAGCCGCCCTACCCATTCAAAGAGGCAGAAAGGCGTTAAGGCTATCACAAGTGTCGATCGAGAGATAAGGACAAAGCAGGATCTCAATCCCCAGGCTCCCCTTGAAAGAGCTCTACTGGCAGATATGTCACACAGAAGATTTCAAGGCCATAGGGTTTTTTTGAAGCACATATGGATGAGAAGCTATTTGGTCTATATCCGTTAATGGACCTCCTAGCGGACGCAGGATGGGGTCTTATATTTGAGGGAAAGTCTTGCACAAATAAGGGCACTGTCCGAACCTTCTACGCCCACATATACGATTCATTGCTGGACCCTCTACAATTTTACATCTCTGTGGGAAGGCAGGAAGCTATTGTCAATGTGGACTTAATAGCCCAAGTCATGGGGATGTCGCGTGAGGAGGTTCATGCTAGCAAGAAGAACCTCAGGAGTGCGCATGAAAAATATCACCGCATGCTATTTCTTTGTGCTAATTGGTCCACTGGAATCCAAGCAATTATCTCCCGGCGTCCAGAATGACTCCTGACTTCCACCTGCTCCAACATATCTTCACATACAATGTGTATCCCCAATGGAGCAATCGCAGTGAGTGCACGCGTCTTATGGTAGACTTTCTGTACCGAACTGGGCAGCGAGACAAGCGTGTCTGCCTACGTATGTATTACCACAGATAGTTCAACCCGCACGTCTTACTAGGACAACCATTTCACTCTCATTTAGTCGACTCATATGTAAGCTTGCCCATGAATTCGGCTATAGACTTGGTGCAGAAATTCCTGTGCCAATCCATTTCATCAATGACACCACTATCAACAACATGAATATTGGGCCATGACAACATTAAGCCCGACTCAATGAGAGTGAGCATGAGATGGAAAGTGAAGAGGAAAAGAGTGATGAAAAAGGCAGGATGAGATAGAGAAAGAAGGTGAGGAAATGAAGAGGAGGAAGAGGAAGAAGAGGAGGCCCAAGACACTGATGAGGGCTCTCCTCCTGCTACACATGAGCGCGACAATGATCGGGCTGCTTTAGAAGCCCGTTTGGCTCGGATTGAGGAGGGTCAAGTTGCCCTGCGACAGGAGATCACAGAGACTCGGGCCAAGCTTGAAGAGGTTCAAGCCTCCATGAAATAAAAATTCAAGAAGATGTCTGACACCTTGAGAGCTATCCTGTGTTGTCTGCAGGACAAGGGTGCTTCTCCACCATCACCAGATTCAGACGATTAGTCTTATGTTATAGTCATCCCTGAGTTTTTTGTGCTTTTCTATTTTTTATGTTTTAGCATTGATGAGCTTATTAGTAGAGTAAGATGGTGGTGTGTTTGTATTTAAGGCTTTAATTAGATTAGCTCACATGCATTTCCTATCATGATTCATGTAAAACTATATCTCATGTATTCTGATAAATTTTGTTAGATGAAATACATGCAGCTCCTTTTGCTATGAAATGTGTGGAATGCTTGACAAATCAAGTATTTCTATATTAAATCTTACATGGGTTGCACCATATGTTGTATATAGGGAATGCCACCTAAGAGCACGCAGAGTACATCACGTCTCACACTTGGCAACTCGATTGATGAGGCACCTCCCTTAAGCGATAGCCATACAGACTCCAGTTTAGGCCTGATTTTCGAGACTATGCCGGATTCTCAGCCGGTCACAGGCCCCACTAATGGACCAACACCTATTGCACCACCGGTTCCTAAGCAGAACCGCACGTCTACCTCGACACCACACATGCCTCAGTTAGCTCCTCCTCCTGATAAGTTGGAGCAGATGATGCTCTTGATGCAGCAACAGCAACAGCAGCAACAACATTTTTTTGCCACCATTGTGGAGGCCATTACTCAAAACATACACGCGATCCCACTTGCACCACCAGTGCAACCTGCTGGAAATATGAGTGCCAGCAGCTTATTCAATCGATTCCAGCGCTTTCGATCTCCTACTTTTGTGGGTATTCACAGACCCGAGGAAACCGAGTATTAGCTTGACCACATCTCTAAGATGCTGAAGCCGCTGCATTGCACTGAGGCAAAGCAGGTTGAGCTGGTCATGTACAAATGTTCGAGAAGGAAGCCAGTCTCTAGTGGGACAGCGTCCTTCGGACAGTAGCTACTGGCTATATATGTACGTGGGAAGCTTTTGAGACATGCTTCCATGAGAAGTACTTTTCCCTTATGTATCGTAATAAGAAGGAGAGTGAATTTCTTCACCTCCGTCAGGGAGGGATGACAGTGGTAGAGTACAAGAACAGGTTCACGTAGCTGGCCAAATATGCTCCCCTGATATTAGCAGACCAATTGATGCGAATGAGGTAATTTTTTGAGGGTCTGCGACCCAAGATACTCTCGAAGATGTGTTGCACTAGCATATCCAACTTTGTTGAGCTAGAGGCATGTCTTTGCGAGCTGAGCAGGATGGGGACAGGTTGTCCCATACACGTGTGCCTATGGTTCCTAGGCCTCGACCGAATTTATCGAGCAGACCGTTTCTCAGTAAGAGGCCCTGTGCAGACTCGCCTCCAAAACTTACGGCCCCATCAGCCCCGATGAGGTGATCAGATTTGTGGTGCGCAAACTGCAAGAGGTCGGGCCACACTGACACATACTACTTCACCAAGATGAGGGACAATGGTTTTGCCCCTCTTCAGAAGATCAATTGTCAGCTTCCCTAAGCCATATCAGCTCCACCTCCATGATCAATATTGCCAGCACAGCCTTTGTATAGGCCTAATGTGCCACTTAGTAGGCC
Source organism: Magnolia kwangsiensis (assembly GCA_037074715.1). NCBI lineage: Eukaryota > Viridiplantae > Streptophyta > Magnoliopsida > Magnoliales > Magnoliaceae > Magnolia > Magnolia kwangsiensis. The sequence goes on along the minus strand of CM073585.1, from coordinate 34,728,636 downwards.
GCCTCAACGGTTCATGGTACTGTAGTCAAACCATTCTCAACAAGCTCGGGTGCACTCACTTGCAGTTGAAGTATCCAAGACAGTAGTTATAGCACCGATGGCTTTTTAAGTCATGACACATGTTCAAGGTACGTCATTCTTCTTATTGGTGGACACCAGGTCCACTATCTCTATTATATCATGCATGGTAGTCAAGCGACTAGGGTTGGAAACTAGTCCTATGGTTGGGTTGAGACTCCTTATCGCCACAGGGACTTTCTCAAACTTTACCAAGATGTGTAAGGATTGCTCGATAGACCTAGGGAGCAAAACAGTGATTGTTAACCTAATGGTCGCCCCATTATGTCACTATGATGTCATTCTCGATATGGATTGGCTCATGGAGATGAGGGCAGAGATCGATTGTGATGCTTAGGTGGTGACAACCTATGGACCGGAGGGCATGACCTTTACATTCTCAGTACAGGCCAGTTGGTACTGCTACATCAGTTGCTATGCAACCTTGTTAGAGTAGGTTGATGGTCCGACTTTGGGGAACACGCCAGTAGTTCAGGCTTTTGAGGACGTGTTCAGGATGATACTTAGATTACCTCCCCGGCGCGAGATCGATTTTACTATCGAGCTTGTGCCCGGTATGACACCCATTCCATTACCCATGTATTGTATGCCCCCATGTGAAATGGAGGAATTGAGGAGACAGATTGATGACCTATTGGATTTAGGTTTCACACAACTGAGTGTATCTCCTTGGGGAGCACCCATGTTGTTTGTGAAGAAGAAAAATGGATCACTATGATTGTGTATTAATTATCACAAACTGAACCAAGCGACGGTGAAGAATAAGTATCCTTTGCCTAGGATAGATGATATATTCGATCAGTTGAAAGGGGCGCAGTATTTCTCAAAGATTGACTTACAGTCAGGGTATCACCAGTTATGTGTCAGGGATCTAGACATACAGAAGACAGCTTTCAAAATCAGTTTTGGGCACTACGAGTTCCTTGTGATGTCGTTTGGACTCACAAACGCATCGGCCGTGTTCATGGACTTGATGAACCTGGTATTTCGGCCGTATCTATTTCAATTCATCATCATATTTATAGATGACATCCTAATATAGTCCAAGAGTCAGAAAGATCACGAGGACCACCTGCGAACAATCTTTGATACTCTCAGGAAGAACCAGTTGTTTGCATAGTACAAGAAGTGCGACTTCTAGAAGGAAGAAGTCAAGTTCCTGGGACATATAGTGTCCAAGGAAGGGATAGCTATGGACCTCACCAAGGTGGCAGCAGTTCAGGACTGGGAGCGGCCCAGTTTAGTTACAAAAGTGAGGAGTTTCCTGGGATTTGCTAACTACTACTGTCGATTTATTAGGAACTTTTCCAAGATATTCAGACTGTTGTCTCAACTACTCGAAAAGATCTTAAGTTTGCTTGGAATGAGAAGGCGGAAGCAGCCTTTCAGGAATTGAAGGACAAGTTGACGTCCACCCCTTTGCTAGTATTGTCAGAGCAAGGGGTCAAGTATATGATATAAATCGACATGTCTCATGTTGGTTTGGGTTGTGTTCTGATGTAGAAGGATAGGGTTATTACCTATGCATCACGACAGTTGAGGAAACATGAGGAAAACTACCCTACGCACGACCTGGAGTTAGCAGTCGTTATCTTTGCATTAAAGCTCTGGAAACATTACCTTTATGGAGAGGAGTTCGAGCTCTTTTGTGAGCATAAGAGCCTTAGGTACATATTCACACATAGGAACTTGAATATGAGGTAGTGACGGTGGATGAAAACTTTAAAGGACTTCAAGTTCGAAGTCTCCGACCATCCTGGTAAGGCCAACCTTATGGCAGACGTGTTGAGCCGCAAGAAGATGATAGCATTTGTGGCTCCACTGATGATAACAGAATGGGACATGGTAGAGTTTGTGTGAGACTTTGAGGAAAAACTTACGGTGGAGGAGCCATTTGAGAGCATCGCACATATTCTTGTTCAACCACTAATTCATGATAGGATCATTGCGGCTTAGGAAGATGATGAACTATTGGCAAAGATGGGAGAGCAGGTGAGCAATAGTGAAGACTCGGAATGAAGAGTTAGTATGGATGGGGATTTATGTTATTGTGGCCGCCTATGCGTCCCAAACCTTCATGACTTGAGAAGGGAAGTTCTGGAAGCCACTCAAAATTCAAAGATGGCGATGCATCCTGGTAGTACGAAGACGTACCGAGACATGAAGCGTTCATACTGATGGGACAACATGAAGGCCCACATAGCAGATTATGTATCCCATTGTCTCACATGCCAACAGGTCAAGGCAAAGCATTGCCAACCTCCTGGACTACTTCAGTCCATGCCCATAACTGAATGGAAATGAGATTTCATCTCTATGGATTTTATCTCAGGGCTACTAAAGATAAGGAATGGACATGACTCCATATGGGTAATCATGGACCGATTGACGAAATTGGCTCATTTTCTCCCTTTTAGGGTCTCGAACTCAGCAAACAAGTTAGCTAGGTTGTACATCAAGGAAATTACACGTCTGCATGGAGTTCCTATGAAGATCGTGTCAGATAAAAACACGCAATTCACATCTATTTTTTGGACTCGCATCCAGGAAGCAATGGGTGTGAAACTGAAGTTCAGTACCGTGTTCCACCCACAGACTGACAGGAAGATGGAACGAGTAAATCAAGTGTTAGAAGGCATGCTGCGAGCTTGTATGATTGATTTCAAGGACAGTTGGGATCACCGTCTTCCTTATATAGAGTTCGCTTATAAAAACAGCTTTCAAACGAGTATTGGTATGGCTCCCTATGAGGCCTTATATGGGCACCCCTGCCGAGTACCGCATTGCTAGGCAGAGGTTGGTGAGAAGAGTTTGATTGGCCTAGAGTTAGTATTGGCGACTTCAGAGAAGATTGACATTATCAGACATCAACTTCTAGCAGCACAGAGCAGACAAAAGAGTTACACCGATACGAGGTGGCAATGGCTAGAGTTTGAGGTTGGGGACCACGTATTCCTGCGAGTTTCTCCAATGAAGGGAGTCCTCCAATTTAGAAAGAAAGGAAAACTAACGGTGGGATTCATTGGCCCATTCTAGATACTAGATCGAGTGGGTGTGGTAGCATACCGCCTTGCTTTGCCCACACCACTCCTAGGCGTGCACAACGTATTTCATGTATCGATGTTGAAGAAATACGTTCCTGACCCTTCCCACATTATCAGATAGAAGCAGGTAGAGTTGAGTGAAGATGTTACTCATGTACTGCGACCGACGCAGATTCTAGATAGGAAGGAGCAGGTACTGTGCAGTAAAGTTATTCCACTTGTGAAAGTACTGTGGATGCATCAACTGAAGAGGAGGCTACTTGGGAAACAGAAGTCGTGGTCTATAAGCAGTACCCTCAGATTCTCAAAGAGTACGAAAAGGTATTAATTTTGAGGATGAAATTTTTCTTTAAGGGGGTAGATTGTAACATCTCGGAAAAATCTGTACAAAGACTCGAGTACCACCTCAGGAAGAAATCACAAAGGACCGAATCCTTTAGAAATTAGATGATAATTAATTAAGTACTAAACTGAATTGATAAGAAAATTAGCTTGAACTACTTTCTATACGAACTGCAAGACCTAAAACCAGTAGAATCGATGACCCTACATTGCCTAAAAACCTAGGATCCATCTCAAAACCCAGTTGCTCTCGGGAGCATCATAAAACTCCATATCGGACCTAGACAGTGTGTCGAAAGTCTGATTACCATGAAACTATATGTTTGTGACCGCCTTAATAGGCTTGACAACTATCTTGGAAATCAAGTCCTAATACTATCCAGAAACGCATAACTTAAGCCCGAAGCGAAGTGTGTGAGAAATGTGAATATCTTTAAGAAATGAACTAAAACTTGAGTGATTTGAGCCATTCACTTGCAAGCCAAATTTAAGATTTCAGACCGTCAGATTCTGACACAACTACACCCACATATTAGGAAAAATTTTCAACACATGTCAGTATACTTATGGCCCTAATCGAGTACCGGTGACCGTTGAACAGAAATAGGTCCTCCATGGTTGATCCATTGATCTGATCGGATTGAAGTCTTAACCTAACCTAGATCCAATGTCAAGGAACTTTTCCTAGACCATATGCAGGAAATGGGCTTCCAAACGAGCTTTGTTGGACCCAAACAACCACTCTTTAGCAATAACCTAAGTATATCATGGCCCTGGGGCCATTTTCATCAGTTCTAGGCCTATATACGGACCTAAACCCACCCTTCTCTCATTCCATACGAATTTCAAACCTAGGAGAGAGAAGAGAGGAAAAGGAGAAGGAAAGAGTGAGGAGAAGAGAGAGAGAGAGAGAGAGAGAGAGAGAGAGAGTGGGAGATCGTTGCTGGGATTCGATCCCACCACTCCACGTGTTGAATCGCCTCTCCCGTGTCGCTACACCAACGATTCCAATTCCTTTTTTGGGTAAGAAATCCTAACCATAATCTGTTTTAGGTATCCAAATAGATGAATCAATGAAATAGCTAACCTATTTCGTGATTCAGGTTGCCATGTGCCGTAAACAGAGACGTAGTATTCAAACTGAGTTCGATACGAGTATATCAGCGAAACATGCAGACTATAAATGTTTAGGTTATGGTTTTCAAGGATTTCAATGTCAGTTAATGATTTATAACTGACTTGATTGCTATTACATATGCTTAGATACGAATTTTTCGCGTATTACACATATATATGAACTATGTTAAATATAATACATTCCATATGTTTATTGAAATGTTTGAATAAATATGGAATTATGATTTGTGCTTACTATGATTATTTGATTGAGATTATATGGTTGATGTACGTATAGCAACTCCTTGTGAAAGGATTTGCTATAATGTATGTTATAACTAATTTATTACATGTATGTTAATATGTGTAGTCTAAGTGTTTAATAAAATGCCTGAATGAGGAAATGCATGTTGAAATGGATGTAATGAGGGCATTAAGATAGGATTCTAAATAATCTTATCTATAGTTACAACTTTCTTCATTTAACTTATCTTACTACTACGTGCTTTATGGATGAATGCCTATGTATGTTAACATGTACTCTATGTGTTCGTTAAAATCCTTATATGAGATTTATATTTGAATTGGTTGCTACAAGATATTTTGACTATCAAACATGAATGCCTATTATGTTTAAGTATAATTGGGACTACTACATGGTCCCAGCAATCGGTAATGATTTTCGAGTTAGTGGACGAAGTCGTTTCGCCACATAAGACATGTTTGAGAAATTCGAGTAATACACTGCTTGTCAACGGTGGTTAGGCCACACAGAGTGCTTATGCGTTTCATGTCGATTAAGTCAACGTACACCAGTACCAGTCGAGTTTGTTAAGTAACCCGATTAGCCATTGTATGTTCACCATATATGGTCGCTACTGCTTGAATCTAAGATACCAACCTACCAGTGAAATGCCCGTTTAACCTTAGTACCATGATCCACTAAGACTCATGAGCCAGGCATGGTGGTATGAGACACCATGGTTGAGCTGTCGGCCTATGCTGGGGCGACGAGCCTCCACGTAATGTACAATGAACAAACCAAACTCGTCGGCCTAATAAGGTGGTATGGGACACTGTATTCGAGTTGTTGACCTACACTAAGGTGACGAGCCTTTCCCATAGTGACTCTAAGTATATACTAGGACTATGCTAAGGTGATGAGCCTTGCCGTAGTGACCTGAAGTATAAAATAAGCCAACGATTAGGTGACGAGCTTCTCGTAATGACCTCGAGTGTGAATTAAGCATACACTTAAGTGTCGAGCTTCTCGTATAACCTATGGAATAAACTCGCGAACTTGTCTATCGTATGTGATTAACTAAGATTGACGATCCTATATGGATCATTGTTTGGGTAAATGATATAAAGGAAGGTGTCTTAGCTTCCTAAACCTGCTGCATGAATGGGTCTAATAAAGGATTGAGCTAACACGATCATGCACCGCATTGCATGTGCCTTTGGTGTTAGAGTTGAGCACAGAGGAAGGGGTGCATACGCGATCATGAGATGATGTCGTAGAAGGAGTGCAGGCGAGGGCATGCATCATCAACACATATCATCCTTGCATTAACCAGAGTTCCTAGGAATGCTTGTTGTATTGCTTTATCATTACTGCTTGACTGAATTGATAACATGTTAACCTTTGCCTTATAGCTCCACTGAGTTGATCACTCACTCCCACTTTGGAACGATGTTTTAAAACACTAATCAGAGTCTATTGTAGTTTCAGGTGATGACGAGGTTTATGAGATGGAGTGTAACGCCCGTGAAAAATCCATCCTTGGGCTCAAGTACCAACTCGACCCGAATTTGCGTAGAATTCATTCCTTTGGAAAATTTGACTAGGTTAGCTAGTGCAACGTTAGAATAGCTGGGAAATGGTCCCTGATCACTTTAAATACGTTCTACAAGGCCCGAAGCGAGTGGAACTAAGGGTGCTATAATGCTCTAAAGCCTCGGATCAAACTCTAAGCCGGTTTGTTCTCTGGACCACTTTGAATCTTTGTATTGGATCTAGACCGCACGTTGAAAGTCCGATACCTCCTATCTTAGACCGTTAGGACCGTCTAGCTGGGCTTGACACTCATTCCAAAAATCAAGTCAAACCGATGATCACAGGCTATTTCATTGAGCCCGGACCGAAGAGAGTGTGAATAGGGACATAGTTGGAATTTCAAATTCAAATCTGGCACACAAATTTGACGCATCAGTATTAAGCATTCTGACCGTCAGAATACAGCCAAATTACACCCTTGGATCAGGAAAAATATCTATTATATATCACGGGACTTATAGGCCTGATCTTGGTGCGGTGACCGTTAAACTGAAACTGGGCCGCCACGTGCGATCTGGGAACCCAACCGGTTTGAAAACTGGATGTGTGCTAGATCCAGTATGCATGAGCTTAAGTCCGACCGCATTTGGCCTGGGGACCTCCAGAAATGCCCTTTTGGACCGAAACGGCCCCGATTTGGTTAGGCACCAAGTAAACATTGTTCCCAAGCCTATTTTGGGAATGTTTTAGGCTATAAAAGGGGTTGAAACCCTCACTCCTCTCTCCCATCCGAATTTGAGAGAAGCCCTAGCTTGGGAGAGAGAAAAAGAGTGAGAGATTGTGAGAGAGTGGGAGAGTTCTTCCCGCCACTTGTGCTACGTGTTGCACATGCTTAAGCGACACTCCTCTACCGCTTTCCCGGCGATTCCACCGCAATCCTAGGTAAGTAAAAACCCTAAATAGTTGGTGATTTGAGTTTTTCTTGTTTCCATGGCGATGTAGCTTATGGATCTTATGTATTAGGCTCCTTACTCGCCGTAGACGAAGCATTTACACTCCGCTTCAATTCCCGAGTCTACAAGACACTAGGTGAGGATTTTAGACGCTTGGATTGACGGTTCCCAATGCTTTCAATGTCGTTTAATAGTAGATTCTTGACGGCATCGCCGTTTGACATGTACAAAATGCTCTCCGTTTCCCGTTTCGTAAGCTAACGAAGAATACGAGATTTAGGGCATTTTAGTCATTTGTAGGAAGTACTATTTGCGTTCATATTTTGCTGATGTGATTGACATGGTTTGTTGTCGCATTAGGAAGTTAGGAATGCGTGCATAATTAGTTTGGCGAAGAGATTCGCCTAGTTGCATACTTTGGGTCGACATGCTATATGTAGACCTAAGTGTGTAGTGCATGTGTTTGTATAAATGCTTGTATTAGTATGTATTGAATTAAATGATGTTATTTGATACTTTGTGATTGATTTTTTTTCAATTATTATGCCGACCTAAATGATTTTCTACATGTTGACAAAATGCATGATTTCACTACATGCATGGAATGTATGTGCTTGAGGATTTGCTTAAGTTGAATATGCATGGGAAGTATGCCTTGAAGATTTGCTTAAGTTGAATGTTATAACATGTGCTAACATGCTCACATGATGTATTTCAATTCCAACACCTTTTATAGTGATTCCATAGATGTGTGGGACTTGACTTAGTCCAGGCAGTCGGTAACCGAGCAAATTCGTGGCTGACTGGTCATAGCCACGAATGACGCGTCGATGAATGTGATTCGTGTTGAGAGTTGGCGGCAGTGGTTAGGCCACGCGAAGTGTTTTACGCACTTCATGTCGTTCAGTTCGAGATGCGATCGCGCTAGTCGAGCCCGTCAAGTAAACCGACTGGCCGATGTTTGTTCACCATGTATGTATCATAACTGCTTGAACCTAGGGTACCGAACTTACCATTGTAAACCCTATTAACCGTGGTACCTTGATCCACGAAGACTCATGAGCCGGGCATGGTGGTATGGGACACCGTGGTCGAGCTGTCGGCCTACGCTGGGGCCACAAACCTCCCCGTAGTGACCAATGAGCACCTTGACTCGTGAGCAGATTATGGTGGTATGGGACACTATATTCTAGCTGTCGGCCTACACTGATCAGGCGACGAGCCCTTTGTAGTGACCGCGAGCGTATTCTGAGTTCACGGGAGGCGACGACCCTTCCGTGCAGTAGAGTACAGTAGGCCTGTATTGATAAGGTGATGGGGGAGCGGTGCAACGAGTGCGAGCAACAGCCCTGGCAGCCCTTGCAGTGACCTACGAAATGTACATCGTATGAGATTACTAGGAGTGACGACCCTAGACAGGATCCGTGTTGGGATTGATACAAGGGAGGTACCTTAGTTTCCCAATCCTGCTGTTTGAATGGACTAATAATAACTTGGTAATCATATCACCATAGCATTGCATGTGCCTGGAAGATGTGGAGCACTCTAGGGAGTGTGGCATGCCGCGGTCGTAAGATGTTGCCGTATGAGGGTGATCGTCGGTGAGGGCATACATCACGTCATATCATCTTGCATTAACAACAGTTTTAGGACTTGTCTGATTTACTGCTTTACTATTATCGCGTGATTGAATTGTGAACATGCTAATCTTTGCTCTATGATTCCACTGAGTTGATCACTCATTCCCACGTTACGGGATGGTGTTTGCAACACCCACCAGACCCTGTTGTAGTTGCAGGTGACGATGAGATCCAGGAGGTGGAGCTAGATGATGACGAGGACCAGGATGAGTTCTCGTATATGCAGTATCATGACGGCTTCCCGTAGGTGACCTGGATCGAGGGGACATCAGTGGGACTTTTCTTTTTGAACATTATTCTTTTGTTATGTACATGTATATGAGACTCAGAGATGTAGTCATACTTTGGAGACAGTTGAGATTACCTTGTTTTTCCATACAGTGATATATATCTTGTTTAGTCTTCCGCTTGCTTTTATCACTGGATCTGAAGTATGAATTGCAGTTTTGGTATACTTTTACTCATGTGAATGCTTTAAATCAGACAACATTGAATCATAACCATTTTTGTTGCATAAGTGACGGTCTGGAACTCGGGAGTTGAGTTTATACACGACCCCCGATTTTCAGGGTGTTACATGGAGCCTATCTTATATGATGATAAGGAGGAGTTCTCCTACATGCAACTCTTTGGTGGGTCTATGTGACCTGAAGTTACATATCGGGGCTACAGGGATATAGATAGATGTCCTTACATTTTACTATTTTGTATATTTTAGAATTATACATGTAACTCTTTAACCTGGTGACATGTTCATACTCTGGGAACTTACAATCAATTATATGCTTTATATATCTATCACAATCTTTCGCTTGTGTAATTCAACTGTCTCTGGAGTATGACATGTTGTTTTGGTATAATCTCACTTATATTTAATGTACTAATATAGACAACATTTAATCATCATCATCTATGTTGCATAAGTAATGTGTTGGAACTCGAGAGTTGAGCTTCTGCTCGACCCCTGATTTTCAAGGCATTACATAAGGTCACTACTACATAGATGAAGAGGAAAAAAAATTTCATATTGATCTAAAACTTATGTGACCCCTAGAAGAGTTTCAATGGTAGACGTTCAACACCCCACTACTTTTTGCAATGTGGTCCACTTGATCTTTAGATCCGTCTCATTTTTTGGCTCAAGCCTTAAGACAAGCCCGCCAAATGGATGGATGGTTTGAATATAATGTAAGCGCTATGGTTTCTAGCGCCTATGATTGTCAAATTTTGTAGGGCAAAATCTCTTGGAATCTGTGTCTTGTGTAGCGCATCTACATATTCAAGACTATGCATCTCATGTACAAGAACAAAGGTCATTACCTCAAGAACTTCAAATGCAAGATTACATGTTCATGTTCAAGTACAACACCAAGTATTAATTCAATCTTTCAAGCTTCAATAGTTTAAGTTTTCAAAGCTTTGTCCAAGTCAAGATAAAGTTCTTTACTTTGAACCTCAAGCTCAAGCTTCAATGTGTTTTAAATTCAAGTTTCAAAAATCTCAAGTTCAAGCTTCATCATATGTCAAGATCTCAAGCTTCGTGAATTAGAAAGAACAACTATCAACTAAAGCAAAAGAAGATTCAATGTTCATATATTGCTTACAAGGTATGAATGACCCTATATTGACCATAGGATAGGTCATTTTGAATACATAATTTAATTGGGTTATTTTATAAGTACATAGACTATTTTTTGACTAGTCTTAGACTATGTTCAACTAGTCCTAGTACTGGCTCGACCAGTCCAAGAAATCCTCGACCAATCTTAAGTTTGTTACTTATTTTTGGGATTTTTTTTTATTACCTCGACCAGTCCTGGAGACTGTTCGACTAGTCCTGCAGGCTCAACTCAAAGTCCAGCAACTAAAAATGGTCCCACACAACCAGTTGTGGACAGGACTCGACTGGTCATGGAGGCTACTCGACCGGTCGAGTAGGCCCTTCAACCAGTTGTGGAACGGTCTTATCTTATCGTGCCTAAATTTTTAAAAGTTTGTTAGTCTTTTGACCAGTCGATCTGACCTTTGGACCAATCGAAGATGTGATTTCTGTACTTACAAATAGAGCACGAATTTCAAAGTTTGATATCCAATTCAAGTAAGATCAAGACACCACTCTGAGAGATAAGTTGGTGATATTCTTAAGCTATTTATTGCTCATTTTATATTCTCTTTAATTAACCTTTTACATTTGATTTTGTATTTTTCATTCTAATTTTATTTGAAAGAGGGATTAAAGTTTTTCCATTTCTTGGAATCAAAATCAAATCAAACTAGCCCAAGGTGCTTTAATCTAAAATCAATTTAGAACTTAGAACAATTTCATAAGTGAGTGTGAACATTGAACATCTATGTTGAACTTCTGCTCCGAATTGGTTCTTCCAGGCTGCATTAAAAAGAGAATATTCAGATAAGTATTTTACAGTTTTTGTAAATTCATTCTTTTGGTTTCTTTGATATTGTGTTAGAAAAATCTCTTTCTTTTGGCTTGTCTAAGGTGATCTAGAAAATTCAGAGTATGTGGTTTTTGAATTGTGTAAGCCCACTTGAAAGACACAATTGTGAGGGTTTTAGGTGAACCTTAAAAAACCTATTTTATAGTGAACGCTAATATTCACTGTGTGAGGATATTAGGAGTGGAGTAGTTGTGCGGTTGTTTTTCCAAACAGTTGGTGTACACACAAGCGAACCACTATAATTTCTGGCCTTGTGGTGATTAATTGATTATTTTATTTTGTGGATGTTGTAATTTTCCTTTATGCATGTGTGGAGAATGTTGTAATTTCTTTTATACAAGTATGGAAATGTTGTAATAGCTTAGTTTCTTTCTTTGCTATTTATTTCTTTATTCCTCTGTATCAGTTTGAGTATTGATACACAGACCATTCTAGAAATCAGGTTGTCCTACCATAAACCATTAGTTTTTAGTGTTAAGTTGTCCTTAGAATAACATATATATCAACCTCTCAATACTTGTACACTTCAGGTTGTTTTACATTTCTACATTGTGAGATTATTTAGTGTTATCTTTATTTATATTTGTTTAAATTCTACAGTTTATTTTTAATTTGGCATAGTCCTATTCACCCCCCCTCCCCCTTCTAGCACTCTTAGCTTGACCTTTCAAGTAGTAATAAAGCCTAATAGCTCACTTTAATTATTTTTTTTGGATTTATGTACTGAGATAATTGATATGAGCTTTTTAAGATGTCAAATTTTGATAGCCTTTCAATCACTAGGCCTCCACCATTTGATGGCTCCAATTATGCCTATTGAAAATACAAAATGAGGATTTTCTTAAAATTCATGGATGAAAGCATGTGGCAAGCTATAGTAACCAATTGGACCCCTCCTACCACTGAAGTAACTGGTATCGACGAATCCAAATATGTGAAAGTCACACCTTATTTTTCTTGGACCACTCTTCAGAAAAGTGAGAGTAATGTCAATGCAAAGGCTCTAAATGCAATCACTTGCGCACTATCACCAGATGAATTCAAGAAAATTATATCTTGTGATACTGCAAAGAAAGCCTAGGATATTTTAAAAATGATACACGAGGAAACAACAATTGTCAAGAAATCTATAGTCCGAATCCTCATAACCAAATTTGTGGAAATACATATGGAAGAAAGTGAAACTTTCATGGACTTCTATACAAGATTAAATGACATTGTCAACTCTATGTGCGGTCTCGGTGATATAATCCCATAAAGTAAAGTCTGTACAAAGATACTATGCTCACTTCCTAAATGGTTCAATTCAAAGGTGACTACGATCTAAGAACTTCGTGATACGGATAATATGAGGGTAGAAGAATTAGTTGGATCATTGCAGACCTATGAGTTAAACTTTAAAGCTCCTAAAGGTAAATCCATATCCCTTAAATCTTCTAAAAGTATTTCTCAAGAAAATAGTAATTTTGATTTAGAAAATTCTGAACATGATATGGCCCTTTTAGCTAAAAATATTTATAAGATTTTCAAAAGTAAAAGAGGGTTGATTTACAAAAACCTAATGAAAAGAAGAGAACAAAATCTAAAACCTGGAAATCTTTAAAATACAGTCAACATTACAACTGCCATAAATATGGGCATTTAGCAAACAAGTGTCCTAAAAATGACAAACCGAAAAAGAAAGGTATGTTGGCTACTTGGGATAATCTTCCTGCTTTGAAGCCTCTTCTGAGTCAGAAGATTCTAAAATCGAGTCGGGTAATGAAGTTAAAGCCCTTATGACTCTAGCCAAGTTCACTTTTTCAAATAATGATGATTCAACTAGTGAAGAAAATCTAAATAGTGATCATGAAAATGATAAAGATCTTCAAGATGCTTATAATGCCCTATATAAGGAAAATTGTAAAATTGTTGTAAAACTAAAATTTCAAAAAGAAAAGTTTTCAAAACTTAAAGAAAATTTTGATAATCTTGTTTTAAAAATTTTCATATTTCAGATTGCTTAGATTTTAAAAAGTCCCAAGTTGAAAACTTAAAATCTAAAAATGAAAAGCAAAAACTTTAAGTCTCCTTACTTTTGAGTTTAAAAGACACATGGAGGTATGCCCAAGGAGATCCTAAGTTAGAAAAACTCTTATCCGGATCCAGAAAATGTGGCGATCGATCTGGGTTACGCTACGATAAAAGTATTCCTCCCAAACATAAAGATACTCCATCCAAATTTGTGAAAGGGGAGTCTTCAAACTCAAAAGGAAAAAGTCTGAATCAAAATTATTCTAAAATGATAAGACTTTTCAAACCTTAAAACCTAAAAGCAACCATGTCAACTATAAAAATTAGAATCATAATCCTTTTACTGAGAAAATTGTTGATTTACTTAAGGAGGTCTTAAAATCTAACTCAGTGGGTCAGTCTTACAACAACTTTACTCCTAAACCCAAAACTGTAATGAAATGGGCCCCTAAGGTTACGTGCATGGTTGCCCATACTGCTTTCAAAGCATCAAGCCATTCAAAGTGGTACCTAGACAGTGGATGCTCCAGACACATAACTGGTGACAAAGGTCTTTTCACCAATTTTAAAGACATGACTGATGGTTCAGTCACATTCGGTGATGGTAGTAACTGCAGAATTATTGGCCAAGGTATGATTCAACTCTTTAACCTCTCTCTATTTGAGAATGTTTTATTTGTAGAAGGGTTAAAACACAACTTATTAAGCATCTCTCAAATATGCGATAATAATCATAGTGTAAAATTTACTAATCAAGGTTGTAAAATCCTAAATAAAAATGGTTATGTAAAATTAACTAGTTGCAGAACTTCTGAAAACTTCTATATTATGAGTGATTCAAGTTCATCTAATCTATCGTGCTACATGGTCCATACCGATGAGACCGAATTATGGCATAAACGCCTCGAACATGTAAACTACCGTAACTTGTGTAGATTGAGTAAAAAAGAGTTGGTAAGAGGTCTACTTGAATTATAAAAAATAGACAAAATATGTGATGAATGTCAGATTGACAAACAAACCATGAGTACTCACAAAAAGGTGAACTCCAATACCACATCTAGACCGCTCGATCTTCTCCACATGCATTTCATTAGACCAACTGGAACGGAGAGTTGAGGTGGCAAGAAGTACATACTGGTAATTGTTGATAACTTTACCAGGTTCACTTGGGTAGTCTTCTTAAGGGACAAATCAAAAACTCTCGATGAAATAAAAAGGGTACTTAAATATATTCAAACGGAAATAGGATCTCAAGTCTGTAAGATCAGTAGTAATGATGAATTAAAATTTGAGAATAGCAGTTTTGAGAAATTTTGCAATGATCAGGGAATATCACATAAATTCTATGTGCCCAAAACACCACAACAAAATGGTATAGTAGAAAGAAAAAATAGAGTGCTTTAAGAAATGGCAAATTTAATTTTAAATAGTATGAAGCTCCCTAAAAATCTTTAGGCCAAAGCCATAAATACTACTTATTATATAATTAATTGCATTTATACTAAAGAATCAAATGGTAAAATAGCTTATGAAATGTGGTTTGATAAGAAGCCTACTGTCAAATACTTTTGAGTTTTTGGCAGCAAGTGCTACATTTTATGTGACCAAGAAAACTGGGTGAGTTTAACACCAAAAGTGATGAAGGGAAATTTTTAGGGTATGCTCTAAATAGTCGGGTGTATCAGGTTCCTAATAAGAGAACCAGTGTAATTCAAGAGTTCATTAATGTGGTTATTGACGATCACTTGAATACACCTATCTCAAATTCAGAAAATGATAAAGTACTTTTAATTGATAAACCAGATACTTCATTAAGTCAAAATAACTTTGAACTGAGGACCGTTAAAGACCATCTAACTAATTAGATTCTTGGAAACCCTCTCACTGGTGTGCGCATTCGTAAACAACTAGAAGATATGTGTAATTACGTGTGCTTTACATCTCAGATAGAATCGGCTAACGTAAAAGAAGCCCTTTTTGACGAAAACTGGATTGTTACGATACAAGAAGAGCTCAATCAATTTGTCAAAAATGATGCTTGGTACTTAGTTTTAAGACCGAAAGATAAACACATTATCAAAATAAAATAAATTTTTAAAAATAAGTCTGATGAACTTGGTAATATTATTAGAAATAAGGCGAGGCTGGTTGTACAAGGGTACACTCAAATTGAAGGCATCGATTATGATGAGACCTTTACCCCAATAGCTCATCTTGAATCAATCAGACTATTTATATCCATTGCTTGCTTTAAGAAGTTCAAAATATACCAAATGGATGTAAAGAGTGCATTCTTAAATGGCGATTTACATGAAGAAGTGTATGTTGAATAACCAATGGGTTTTGAAGATCCTAAGAATGTTGATCATGTCTACTACCTAAAAAAGACACTCTATGATTTAAAACAAGCTCCCAAGTCATGGTACGAAAAATTGACTAAGTTTCTACTAAGTTATAACTTTATAATGGGAAGTATTTATAAGACATTGTTTGTAAATAAACATAATGATCACATTTTAATAGTGCAATTTTATGTTGATGATATTATTTATGGATCTACCTGTGATAACATGACTGTTGAGTTTACAGATCTTATGAAGTCTAAGTTCGAAATGAGTATGGTTGGAGAATTGAATTATTTTCTAGGGTTGCAAGTTAAACAACAACCTGATGGTTTCTTTATCTCTCAAACTAAATATGCTCTAAACTTAGTTTAAAAGTTCGGATTGAGAGTGGGAAAAACTTTGATACTCCAATGAGTACTAATTTAAAACTCTCAAAAGACTCTACAGGTAAAAGTGTGGATCCTAAATTGTATCGCAGTATGATAGGTAGTTTGCTTTATTTAACTGTGAGCCAAGCTTATATTGCATTTAGCGTAAGAATTTACGCTAATATTAATCTGACCCTAAAGAGTTACATCTAACTGCTGTTAAGCGAATTTTGTGATATGTCGCTAGTTCAGCAAATCTTGGTCTCTGGTATCCACATGATACTAGTGTGCAATTAGCTGGTTACACTAATGCTGATTGGGCTGGTAACATTGATGATCGAAAATCAACCAGTGGTGGTTGTTTTTATGTAGGGAACTGTTTAGTTTCTTGGCAAAGTAAGAAATAATATTCTGTATCGCTCTCAACTATTGAGGCTGAATACATTGCAGCAGGTAATGCATGTACTTAGCTTGTGTGGATGAAAAGAAAGTTAAGCGATTATGGAATTGTGTAAGATACTATGGTTTTATATTGTGATAATTCCAGTGTAATTAATATATCTAAAAATATAATCTAGCATTCATGAACAAAGCATATTGACATTAGATATCACTACATTCATGAATTAGTGGAAGAAAAGATAATTTTTTTGGAATATAATATGACCGAGATCAACTAGCTGATATATTCGTAAAATCGCTCGACAAAAGCAGGTTTGCTAAATTGAAATTTGATCTTGGTATGTGCAATATGAATTGATTATTCACGCATTTTTATATCATAATATATATATTTATTATTTTAAATGTTTAAATTTTAAATTTTGTATAAAATTGCACATTTTGAGCTATACATGACCAGTTGAGTACATACTCGACCAGTTATGGAACGACCGGTTGAGCATGTACTCGACCAGCTGTGATCCGCGGGTTTGGTGATTTATTTGGGAGAAAAATCTTTTTTTCCTCATTTTGGTTATCTTCTCCAATGGCTCTTAGGTCGATCGGTCGAACCCATCATCTAGTTCTTCAAGGTTAGTGCATTGTTTTCATTTTTCTTGTAAATTTAAGTCCATTACACTTTGTTTTAATCATTTATGTGGTTTATTTCTTAAGTAATAGTAGTTTTTAGATTTTCTTCTCAAAAATATGATCTATTAGAAACTCACTCTACCTTTTTTACAATCTCTTTGTACCTTGCTTTCTTTGTTATAAATGGAAGGTAGAACTAGAAAGAAAGGATCTCGTTGTCCCTCAACTTCTAAGTCGACTTCTATTACAGCGCACCGCCTTCGGTCGCCTGAAGATGATCCATCTTATGTGTGGGATATTTGGTTATGCAATGTTATAGTAGAACGACCCGTGAAAATTGATCATTTGGCTCCATTTGATCTCCTTCCTCTCCTTCAGTCTGTATAATGGGATAACATACTACATTGGGGTAGGCCGGCATACTACTCCATTACGCAGGCTATATATGCTTACATTACTAATTTTTCTATTAAAAATCTAACATTCACTATCTCAATCAGAGAAGGTCCAACTGATGTGGACTGTCACCTTATCTCTAGATTAATGGATTTATCTGTCAATGATGAAGGTATTCCTATTAGTGCTCTAGTGGCAAATCCATCTGAAACTGAGAAGCGAATGCTTCCTAGAAATTTATGCAATATAGATGCGAAATGGAATACTGCTAGAAATGCGCTTGCCTCAAAGTTTTTGTTACTCAGATACAGAATTCTTTATAGGATATTCATTTCAAATGGTTATCCTCGTTCTGGTAATAAAACCGAACTCACTACGTTCATGGTTCACATTCTTCATTCCATCATCTCTGGTACCTTTGTATGTCTTTCTTAATTTGTCATTACATCATTCAGTTTCGTCTCCATACAGGACACAGTGACGTTCCCTTCGATTATCTTATGACTATGTTGGCCACCCATAGTTTAGTGATTATGCCTTTTGGAGAGGCTCTCATTTATCACCTACCATTTAACAACTCCAATATTAACAAAATGAATTTGAAGCCGGCCCTGGGCCAAGTCAATGTAGGTGTTGGTGGAGCTGATGCCGCAAATGAAGAGGAGGGTGATTTGCCTACATATGACATCAATATGGATAATATTTTTTATGAGATCGAATCTGATTCAGCAAATGATCCTAATTATCATTCATCTAACTTTAATATGCATCTGCACTCACTTGAGGAGAAGGTAGAAAATATGAATGTGTCCCATGAATTGTAATTCAAATATATGTGCAAATATCTTAAGCGCCTTAACAAGGGACTTCATCAAATTGATCTTACCATACCTACTCCTTTTTTGAGTTCTGATTAGTATATGATTATGTGGTTTGTAATAACTTCTAAGATACTTGAACTACTTTTGGATTATGTGGTTGGACATGCTTGAACTTGCTTTCCTATGGTTCTAATTACTTGGTTATCTTTCTCTTATATGAACTTCTTTTTCATTACTCTTTTTATTTACTTCCTTATTTATCTACTTCCATCTAGGAAATGTTAAACATATAAAGCTTGTTGGCCTCAAGAGTACCGTTCCCAAGTCTTACCATGGCTGGTGCTTTGTATTATGCCCTTCTTAGGGTTGGACATTTGCATGACCGTGTACTGACTATCTTGGCTACAACCTCCTCGAAGCAAGCATCATATACTTCATCCAACTACGTAGGTATTACATCTTTCATGGCCAGATTGGAATTAGGATCCCTGTAATAGGTTTCCTTGGATGAACTCATTCACCATTGTATTTCCCAAAGGATTCACTTGTATCTGGTGACCCTAGTCAAAAACTTGAATAGGTATTCGAAGTAAGCCCCATCAAACTTCTTTTGAGGCTCAAAGTGCATGCCTTCTAAGGCCAACTTAGTAAACTCGGCCTCAAGCAGGATGACTAGGTAATGGTTCCTAACACCGTTAAAGGAGGTAATAAATTATTCACCTGACTCATCTAACGATTACCTCAAACGTGAGAGGTCAACCACGAAAACTTCTAGTTCAACTCATTGGAACAGCATGTGGAACTTTTCTTCCATCTCAACCCAAGTCTAAACTAAATTTTCTTGTAGGATGATATACCATGTGAAGGTGGTTCCTATTATAGAATTCCCGAACAAACGGTGTTTAAGGAAATCATTTCAAGATCCCTCTCCACATTACATGGTGAATCAACATACGTGTTTGATGTTAGAGGTCTCATTATCTCTCAAAAATAAGGTGAACTTTAGGAATCTAAAACCTCTGGAGAATTCATAATATATGTTGACCCAATTAAGGTACATTTTTTATAGGTTGGTCAGGACAGTCGGCGGTCATTTGTGTAAGTTTCATACTCTTGGATGAGTCTTATCATATCTTCTTAGCTGATTGGTCATTACAGGTCTTGTAGTTGTTGTAGGGCCTGATACCTTTGAGGCTAGTTGAGATCATAGTCATGCGCTGCACCGAGTATGAGTATAGGGATCAGTGCTACTGGTGGTTACCCACCGGCCACCTCAAGCTTCTGATGACCATTGTGGGGAAAAGGCAGGACGTGAAGTTGCCCCCCAAGTACATTTATCCTATAAGGTCCTGGACATACCAGGACTTTAATTAGGGATTTCTCCCCCAAGCGTGGCAGTTTACTATGGTTCATGGTAGACCAGGGTTGTGGCTGAGGGTTACTCCCCAAGCGTAGTAGTTCAGTATGGATCATGGTAGACCAGGGTTGTGGCCGAGATTTGCCCCTGAGCGTTTCAGTCCTATACGAGCTACTATGTAATTGGGGTACGACTAAAAGTTACCCTGTGGAGCCTTATGCCCTGATTTACCCTTAGTAAAAGGCTTGCATATCCTAGGTTGATCCTCAAGGGTATGCAGCCTTTAGCTTTCATTATAATAGGCCAATCTATTTTGAGGTTGCCCCCAAAGCGGATCGACTATCAGGTCATGTAATAACGATAACTTAGTCGTTTGGCCAACACGATTTCTTAATTTGATAGGGGCGTAACTCCTAGGAACATGGTAACTCTGTCTAGAGAGAGCTTCTGGCTGGTTAATTCTGCAATTGTTCTACTCTTCCTATACTACCAATAAGGGTGATAGAAGTCGATCTTATGGCCCTTTTCGACATGCTTTGTTTAAGAACTTAGTTGGTTGTTCTGTCCCATGTCCACTTGGATGGAGAATGGGAGAACGACTTTTAAGCACATCAAGTCTCTAGAGATATCTCTTAGTATTTCTCTCACTTATTTCTACTAGTGACTTAGCATCTCTAACAATTTATTGCATACACTTTGTGATTTTCTTAGGGAATGCAACAAAGTCACCTGAGGTGTGTTGGGAGGACGTTCTTACATCAATGTCGTCTATAAACTCATGATGTTGAGTTCGGTCTTACTATTCCTCAACAACATCAGTCACGAAACTAGTCTTCCTGATTTTGGTGACAACTCTTCCTGATTGAGATATACATACACCATTGGGTCCCACCAGGCGTGTCAAAAAGGAGGTGTTGCTCTCAATTCAGTTAGTTAAGGCCACTCATGTGACAAAGGCTTGGATCAAAAGTATGTGTGCATGTAGGATTGTGGAGGCGTGCCAGAGTATGCTCAACTCAAGGATATTGACTAAATTAGATGGTACCCCTGTGATGAGATGGACAGATTGGAGACTGGATTTGAACCCAAAGTCCTCTTGACCACCAACTGATTAATTTAATGCATGTCATACTTAGGATATTTGAGCATGGGAAGGGGTGGTTAGCCCTCACGAATTAGTTCTTTTTGTCTTATACTAGTGATTACGGAATCAATAAGTTTAAGGACTTTCTACTTCATTAGTGCATTAACATGATATTCCTCAATCAGAGCAAAAGATTTGCACATAAGAGAATGAAGGATAACATAAACATGATTGATCTTTATTAATGTATTGGCCCTATTACAACCGCCATGCTTTACAATCTAATTAAAGTGAGAAATAAGATAAGTACTTGATACACCTATTAGAATAAACGATCGAGGTAAATGGTCAACATGATATGACCGGGGTGTGAACAACTGAATCAAAACTTAGATGGACGTGGGGATCTGACAACTTAAGGTTGTAGATATTTAATCTACTCATAAGATAAATGTACTTCAAGGAGAGCCACTGTACAGTAGTGAACTAGGCTAGGAAAAGTAAAATACGCATGAATGTAAATTAGACATGTTGTAGATAGACGTGTTTAGCATGGGGCATCGAGCTCTTCTTTGGGTATTCGTTTTGTAGCTTTCTCGAGGCGGTGAAAGCCCATAGTTGGGCTTCTAGGTCCATCGGGATTCTTCATGCAGGTTTTTCAGATATGCAACATCTACCTTAATAAACCCGAACTTGCGTTATAATGAAAAGATTACAAACTTGCTAGCTTTTCGGGTATTCTTTTCATAGATAATCCTTTGTAAAGATGTTTATGTCCCACTAAAGGTCTAGCATGGTGCACACAGGGCTACTCTGGACAGATCACAACCGGTCAACATCTCTGCTAATGGTCGACATTGTCAACCTCAAGATGTTGGATGGTCCGGATCAAATAGCCTCTTATTCTTGATCGTCCCCGAGGTGGTGGTATGGAGTGAGATGGGATTTGACACCCGATATTAATCTATCATTTGGACATATCAGATCTCGCATTCTCTTTATTCTGACCATCGTGTAGAACATGGACCTGATATAGATTTGGGCCTAGGACTGTGTTCAGGTTGGCTTGGATGTTGATTCATCCCATTGGTCTTCAGAATCTTCTAGATTGTTGTTGGTTCTCCAAACACCTCTAGGAAAATCTCCCATTTAACAAGGATTATAAGAGACAATCTCGCGAATGAGATCACATCTGTTTGTGAGATAAGATATGTAACAGCCTGAGAAATTCGGCTCTCGTGGATAACATGAAAAATTTGAATTCCAAGGTATTAGTTTGAGTATGTAGGAGTATAAATATTCCACGTATTGCATACAATCATATAAATTCATGTTTTCATGGCAATCTCGGCATAAATGATGGAAAAAAAATTAAATCTCATTTAATTATATAACTACTTTAAGTTCCATTCACCATCATTACATCAATATAATACATGCTCAGTCCTTACATGTGACTTATTACAAATTCAAACTTTAAGTTACTAATTTTAAGAAAGAAAAATAAGTAAAAGAAAAAAAATCTTGTCCAAGCCATCTTGATTCATCATCTGTTATCCATTGTCACGAACCATCATAATCCTCATCATGAAGCTCTGACTTATTTTTTGGATCATCACCTGCACAGTCTAGGGTTGCTTTTCCACATAAGAAGTGAGTTTTCTAAATTCAACTTAATAAGGGCATCTCTCAAAATTATCACAATAATATCATAATCATCACACATATAATTTCAAAACAAAACATCAATAAGAAATCTTAATTAATGTAAAACATGATATCCATGCTCTACGAAAGAACCCTTACTAAATGAAATGGGATTTTCCAGTACTCTCATTAACCACTAGCCATCAGAGTTTACCGAGTCACCTATAAGACGATAATTTATTACACTCTCACATGCTTAAAAAAACCCAACTATGAAATGGAAATTTCCAGAACTTTCATTAGATAGTGTCCAATTATAGAAATGAGAGCTTCCAACACTTTCTCTCATGTAACACCTAGTGGGGTTGATCTAACTCATGTATCCCAGTGAATGCATGAAATTAATCAAGTCATTCAATTAATTCGATTTAACATCTAGCTAGTTTAACAATGCCCAAATTCAACAAGTCAGCACCTCACCCCATTCCATGGTCCACCATACCCTAAGATAGTCGTTACTCTTCGCATCACTACCTTTCATGACAGACGAGCATACCCTAGTCATCATACTACACATCGCTCAATTCATCATCATCTATTCATGGATCCACCATAAGAAACAACCAAACCATTATATCCTCCACAATTCACAATAATCCATATACATGGATATTCCATACCAATTCTATAACATAAATGACATGGTTTTCCAAAATTCCATAACATAACCACATGAGTTTCCATGATTCCATAACATAAATCACATGGGTTTCCATGATTCCATAATATAAGCACATGGGTTTCTATGATTCCATAATACATTTTCAAAACATATGAAATGAGTGGTTTCCTTGTGATGTGGAATTCAAAATACATAAGTCCATCATCACACCATCACATGGGTGTGCCATGTCCATCAACACATGATATTCATAATGAAATATTCATAGTTTCCACATAGTTTCATCATAAACATGAATATACTCCTGAATCCATGTTCATACATCCAACACATGAAATATTCTCATATTAATCAAAAAGTCCAGTGACAAATTATCCCATAGTTCTCATATTAAACACCATTAAACCACTCACAAACAATACAATAAATAAGCCAACCCTATTGAGAACATATATGGTCCCTATGGATTAACATAATGGGTGCACCTTGTAGACTCAGTGGGTTAGCACATCACAACAGGTTAACTCACTGATTTATGTGTTCCCATAAAATTCATCACCATAAGACATCAAACTAGGCACCATAAGTTCACACGCCTACCCTAGATGGGGTTTTCATAATCAATTCCACATATTTTATGAACCCTACATCATGTCATTAGGGTTTAAACCCTTTTATGATTCAATTCTCCATCAAACCACATCCAAACATGGATTCAATCAATAACCGCTAAATTTACAGCAATTAAACTTAATGAAACATGGAGTTAACAAATGATTTTATGAATCAAAACAATAATTAAACAATTAAGGAAAATATGTTTTAAGAGAAAACTGAAAGTGCACATATTATGTGCCCTAGTTTGTCAATTACGTTATAAGTTGAGTCAGTCGGACGACAGCACCTAACAAGAAGATCAAGTCAAGCGTCTGCCTCATCTGGATGTGTGGAAGCTCTCCAAAAGGTAAATCATAGCCTCACATCCCATGTCCCAAAACACCAGGTGATTAAACCCTTAAAAAGAACTAGAACATCTTAGGGTTTCTGTGTAAGAAAGCTTTTTATTAAAAAGGAAAATCAGTGAAGTTTTTCTTACACTGTCGATTATATCGATTACCCCTTCGATATGATCGGCCAGCTTTGTCGATGTCCTCGGCATCTCAATCGATACAATCGAGTGAGGACAGAATGCGTCCAGCAATCAAAACAATCATCTGGACGATTTATCGATATATCGACTTAAGTGTCGATATCATCGATATTCGAATATCAATCATATCTGAAGTGGATCGATATAATCAACAGACTACTTTTCGGCACCCCTATTTTTCTAAAGAAAACTAACATATGCTTCGATATATCGATGACTGTCCGATTCAATCTGAACTCAAATATCGATCATATCGGGAGTCAGTCGATCATATCGACTGTGGGGCGCATGTTCTCACCAGCATGAATTTCAGGTTGCTTTTAATGTTGATCGGGGTGCCTGTCGATAAATCGATATTCATATATCGATCATATCGAGACCAAGTCGATTAGATCGAGTCAGGACATAAATCGTCCAGAAAGCTTACATGTAAATCTATACGATTTCTCGATCCCATCGACAAGGTCTCCGATATAATCGATGTACAAATTCCGATGACATCGACTGTTTTCCCGATCATATCTGTGACCCTGAAATTCTTCAAGGCTTCTCTCTTATTTTTCACCTGTCGATAGATCGAACCATCACTCGATGGAATCGGAGTTCGAAATCCGATAACATCGATGTGTGACTCGATCTCATCGACCAGTTGGCGAAAGGTTTCCAAAAGCAAAATGACAATTGAGTTTGTATCATCGAGAGGTCGGCCGATACAATCGAGAGTATACGCTCGATCATATCGATGACTGATCGATGATATCGAACTCTATCATAAATATGACCGTTTATATCCGTTGGAACCTTTTTCCTATAAATAGAGAGAGTAGTCTTCATTGCTGGTAGAGAGAAAGTAGAGAGTGCTTTTGAGAGTTTTAACCTTTCTATCATTTACCTTAAGCCCTTTCTCTCAGGAAGTTCATCCTCCAATCCACCCTCATCATTGATATCTCATAGAGTGGATTGGGGAATGAACTTCCGCATTCAAGGATCCTTCAGCTACTACCTTAATGACATATCATTAAGCTAGGATGCCTTGAATGCATAGATGATGGGAACCTCTCTATCTTCCTTATAGAAAAATCTTCAGAGAGTGGTATTCCATCATAGCCTTGACCCAACCTAAGCCTAGCATATATACATCTTTGTGTTGCGGATCAAGGGAGCTGAAGACTCTTCATCAACAAGAAGAAGGTCTTCATCACTGTGCTGAAAGGGACTCATCAACTTATCTTTAAGTACTAAGAGTCCAGAGGACACTTGCAATCATTCCTTTTTAGGATTGGGTTTTAAGTGTTGCTCACCATTTGAAGTCCTCAAAGGAGGCCTCGACGAGAGTGTTCGTGCGGGGTGCGTTGTGTGGACCCTTGCTCTGTGGAGAGCATAAACATCTGGTTAGGAGTACGCTAGCTAAACTCAAGGGTTAGAGGTGAACCGATTAGAAACCTCAGGGTGCGTTGTGTGGACCCTTGTCCTGTGTGGGCATAAACATCTGGTTAGGAGTACGCCAGTAAAACTCCAGGGTTTGAGATGAACCGAGTAGAAACCTCTGTAAAGGTTGAAGGTGAACCTAATTTAAAACCTTAGGTTTGAGGTGAACCATGGAAAACCCCCTTAGTGAAATTCGGTCACTCAAGGGTTGAGTGTGGAAGCCGGGAGTGGAGTAGACAAGTCATCAAACCACTATAAAATGACTGTGATTGAGATTGATATTGTCTTTCATTTATGTGATTGCCTTACATGTCTTTATATATGATCACATTCTATGCACACACAGTCATATCCATCACAATCTCATCTACACATTGTTTATCTTTTAAATAGTTTGTGATTGGATCCTCTATTAGGCTTGGAAGCCAATAGAGTTAATTCTTGAGTAATCCTAATTTATACTCTGTGATAAGATTAGTGAGATAGGACTGAAAAATAACTTATAAATCTTTAAAAAGTCTTATTCACCCCCCTCTAGGACATATTGGGATATTCCTACTTCAACTTAAGCGATCTTCACTGCAATTTCAAAAACTAGCTAGAATTGTTAATAAGCTTAAAGGGATTCCTCACCTTAACCTTAGATGAAAACCCTAGGTTGAATTCGACGAAGGAGGCGGCTACATGGATAATGACTTCACACGAGCAAGGGTTGAGATCCTCCACACGTGTGGAAGGATGAGGAAGAAGGATGGGTTGGGTGTCCTTAAGCTGGATGTCCTCTTTCTCTCTCTATATGTGTGGAAGAGACTAGAGTATGAGGGACGTTAGTAAGAGGGAGGGAGGGTCATGCTCACTAGAAGGGTGAATTTATACATATGCCAGCGTCTACACATCCCACTCTTATTAGGATTATCTAAAAAAGTAATTAAATGGCGGGTCTTTTTCTAATTTTAATCCGTTCATCATGTTTAACTTAAAGGATAGATTTAGGATATGCCATTTTCTTAGTGAAACACTACCTATATTGGATGATCTTGAAAATGTCATGGTCGATGCCAAGATAGATTTTATTTTGATTTAAGGGTCCAAGCATGAATAGAATTGAGGAAAATACTTAGTTATAATAGGAAACTAATTGGACAAAATTTAGTGGTTGATCGATTGTGGGAAATGCCTAAATTTGATATTTCACTTATTATGCCAAAAGACAAGAACTGAGTTTAGGGTGGTCATCATCTAATGGTGTAGGATCATAAATCGAGGTTCAAATTTCGTATAACCTTATAGTCATATGAGGCCAGGGAATGCTTAAATTTTAAGTTCCAATTGATAGTAAGAAGTGGGTAAATTAAAAGGTTTACATTTGAAAGATTTGACAAGTTTAGTTATTTCCTAAAATGGGTGACTTGGAGCTTAATGCTTATCAAGGTGAAACACTGATATCTCACATTCAGTCACATAAAGGTAATTGAAGTCACTCACGTGAAAGAAAATATTTGACTACGACTACCCATTAACTTTCTTCACTCAATGGACATTAAAATCAAGGGTTACATTACTAATTTGATATTTGGGCTACTTCTACGATGATCTAATAACTAAAATTTTTTATACGGTTCATTTTTGATAAATAGACATATGATAAAATTTCAGGTTGAATGGATTATGGAAAACATGAGATCTAGAATAAAGGGTATAGGTTAATAACATTTTCATTATTATTTGTTATCCAAGAATTTTGAGAAATATAATGATTCTACATGGTTCTAGTTATTTATCAATTCTTATAAAAGAATCATCCTTTAAATCATCACAAATAAATAGTTTTATCGAAATAAATTAAAATTTATGTTAACTATACATAACAAATTATATGTTGAACTTAGGCTAAAATAGTAACATCCAGAATGTTACAAAATATGCTAGTTCATCAGATCTTTTATAGCCATGCCAATCACGTTCCTCATTTAATAGGCACATTAATTTTGGCCACATGGCATGCGATGGTTTGTCTCCTTAAAGGTCCTGATAAGAGTCATTACTGTCATAATAATAACAAAATGCATAATGCCAAAGGAAGTTTAAACAAATCTTCTCCTGAAGTGAGTACAATTCTTATCGTGCCAATCATATAGTGTCAACACAAGGCATCATGCCATTGGTTCGGGTTGTGGTGCCAGAAATGGGTGTAAATAATATCCATGTTATGAAAAGATGATCTTAAGAAGTCGTAGAGAGTGGGTGAATAGGACTATGCCAAATAATCGAATAAAATGTTGAATAAATAAATAAATCAGAAATCTCAATCGCACTAGTATTAAAAAGTTGATTCAAACTGATTCAGTGGACAACCTTCATCCAAACAAGTTAGGCAGGACAACCTTATTTCACGAATATGATAAGAATTAAAATTCCAAACTAAACAAGAGTAAATAAAATTATTTATTATAAACATTTACCACTTTTTCATAAAATAAATTACAATCATTCACCACAAAAGTAATAAAAGCATTCACTACAACACCCAGAATTATAGTGGTTCAGTGTGTCAACAACTGTTCTCAAACAGCCACACCTACTCCACTCTCAAGATATTAACCACATAATCTCGACTTTAACTATTAATAAGGTTTTCATAGGGTCACCTTAAAACTTGATACAGTTGTGATTTTAACGAGATATCACAAACAAAGAAACCCCTCTCTAAGATTTTCAGGCTATCTCAGACAAAACCTATAATGAGATTTTCAAGCTATCCCAAATAAAACCTATAATGAGATTTTCTGGCTATCTTATAAAAAACCAAATACAGAAAGTAAATTGATACTTATCTTCACCGTAAAAGAATCTCGAGTCGTAGAACGCTTTTCTTGAATGACGAGTGTTCAATGTTCAGTCCAATAGAAAAGGTCCCAGGTTTTATTTGATTTTAATTAAGTTTACACCAAAACCTACTTGCATCAATCCCCTTAAATCTCAATAAAAGTAAACACTCTTTTAGAATCAAAATGACGGAGTTTTGAGATGAATGAATTAATAAAAAAGTTATAAAAAAAGATTATAAATATCGCTTGATAGCTTGATAATAAATGAGGCTTCTCTCTCTAGATAAGGGTTTTAATAGGCTTGAATCATATTTTCAGATTGAGAAAGAACCTCAATTTATAGGCA
Source organism: Magnolia kwangsiensis (assembly GCA_037074715.1). NCBI lineage: Eukaryota > Viridiplantae > Streptophyta > Magnoliopsida > Magnoliales > Magnoliaceae > Magnolia > Magnolia kwangsiensis. The sequence continues at coordinate 34,699,730 of CM073585.1, read as the reverse complement.
GAAAGTTTGTTCCCTCGACTGGTCTAAGGCAGTCTTCGACTGGCTTAAGCATTATATTTAGTTCCAACAAATTTACAATTTTGAGCTGGATAAGATTTAACAGATCTTCGACTGGTCGAGAGACCTATTCGACTGGTCGAAGGTGATCTTTGATTGGTCGAACAACCTCTTCGACTGGTCGAACAAGCTAAATCCAACCTGATTTTAGTTGCCGAACTTCGAGTCAAGGAACCTTCGACTGAGAATACCTTTCGACTGGTCAAAGGTGCAAGAAAATTTTTGTTATAGTTCAGTTGTTGCTTGGACTAGTAAAAATTTTTCTTAAACTAGTCGAGGCAGAACTTAGGCTAGCCGAAACTCAACCTACAATAAGTATAAAAATCTAATTTTAAATTGATTTTGAAAGCACCAAAACCTAAGGTCTTTCTAGGGTTTATAATACTTGTAAGGACTGAATTTCATAGGGTTAGAACTTCACACAGGAGCTTGATCTTCTACTAGAACTTTTAGTAGATCGAGCTAGGTCTTCAAGGAGCTTGATCTTCTACTTGAACTTTCTGTAGATCGAGCTAGGTCTTCAAGGATCTTGAACTTGTACTTGAGCTTAACTAGAACATGACTTGTTAAGTTGTTTTGACAAGATGAAATTTAACAAACCAGGTGTAACATGTGCTTGAAACATAATAATACTTACAATCTCCCCATTTGTCAATTTCATAACAAAACACTTAGCGTTACAAGAATTGGAATGTAGCCCTGTATAATATTGTACTCATGATGTAGTTGAAGAAGATTGCAAAAATTAGTACTCCCCCTCAAGTTGTACTCTTCCTATTCATATGACCATAAGCATTCTCCAAGAAAATATAAACATTCTCATTCTCATACATCATAGCATATATTCAAAACATTCCAATCAATCACATGCATCATATATTCATAATATAGCCATTTCTCCCCCTTTTTGTCACAAGTTGACAAGGGAAGAAGGATGATAACTATTAAGAAAAATATATGAATAATCACAAGAATATGTAAGAAAGCATATAAAGTAGCATATTAAAATGTCAAAGGTAGGGAATAATCATTCAAGCAGAGTTAAGAACAGTTATCCAACAAACTAAATAAAATATTAGTTATAAAGCCTCATAGATGAAAATAAGTAAAAAGAACTCAATTAGATCCTGAGGAAGAAGGAGTTGGCATGGAAGGATCCATCTGATGCAAACTCCTTACAATACAGTGAACGTACTTCTTCATGTACTTCATAGAGGATTTCTAAGTTTACGCCAGGTTATCCTGTGAAACCTATAATGTCGTAACCTTCTCTTATAGTGATTTGAGTCGATCATCAACCTGTGAAGGCTGAAAATCTGAATCATCTGACTCATCAAGCTCAGCAAAGATGTCATCCATAGATGTGTCTTCTAGTGGTGCAAGTGCTTCCTCTTCTTCCTCATCTCGTTGTCCCAGAAGAAATTTCAGATTCATCTTATTTAAATTAGTGTTATTGAATGGTAATTCTGACTCAGGTGCCTCAAACGTAGGAATAGGAACATTACAGTGTAAGGCAATACAAGTCATGAGATATGCAAATAGAATAAAACCATGACCAGAATGAAGACGAAACTGAATAATGATATAGCAAATAAGAGAAGGAAGACACACTTGTATCCCAAAAATAACAGAGTGAAGAATATTAGGTATAAAGGGAGTAAGTTTTGACTTATTCCCTGATCGAGGATATACATTGGACATAAAGATACGATAAAGAACTAGAACTTTAGGGAGCATTTGATTAGCATGTAAAGCATTACCAGATTGTCATTCCGCATTAAAATGACATAGTTTACGCATAATCTCTTGCCATTCAGTATGAGTCATTTTATCAATTAAATTTGCAAGAGGAATTCCATCCTCTACTACGGCAATCCTAGTTAAGGCTGAGATAAGATAGAGATCTATAGTGAGAGTCCCTTCCACAAATTTAACCGTAAACGTTATATTTTCTAGGGACATGTCACTAATTAATGCATGCATGGCTTGTGCAATGGAACAATAAGCTTTACCATCCCAACCCCAAATGCCATCCCATCCGACATTTGAAAGCAAAGGAATAAGATTGAATGGAGCAATGTTGGTAATATTAACACCACGCTGAATAATTATGTCTCTTGAGCGAAAATCCTTAACTTGCTCTTAATCTTCTTCAGGGCCCCTTAGGGTTCTCACATTAGATGAAGTCGGCCTAGATGATAAGCTACCATGAGTTCTTTATGTAGTCGTTCTTTTAGTACGATGCTCCATTTAATGATTTCACAAGTAATAACTAAAGAGGGTAGAGAGATTGTGGGTAAACCAGATTTTCCACAAATCTCACAACAAATGGGTTTGAAATCAAGAATAAACCCAAAATAAGAGATTAACTAACAAAGATTTACTCAAATCTATAAGGAAATTGAAAAATGATCACTTACTAGTAAGATTTAAAGATGAGTTCGTCGAGAGGGCCATCGACTATTTGAAGAAGAAGGTGAAAATGAGAAGAAAAAAAAAAGAGAGAGTGATTTTTCACTTTTAGGGAAAAATCCGCACGGTCCTCGACCCGTCAAGCACGTCCTCGACCCATCGAAAAATCCTATATATATATATATATATATATATATATATATATATATATATATATATATATATATATATATATATATATTAATTTATCATTATTTTATTATTATTTTATACATTTAATTAATTATAAACAAGAAATAAATAAATGTTTAAATACTTAATTAATAACACAAAAACCAATATAATTCTTTAAATTTGAAAATCTATTCCTGTTGAGCAGTTTGGTCAAAAGGTCTGCTTGTTGCTTCTCAGTTTAAATATATTCTAGCACAACACTTTTATCTTCAACAAGTTCTTGAATATAATGGTATCTAATATCGATATGTTTTGTACGAGAATGTTGGACTGAATTTTTTGAAATGTTAATTGCACTCATATTATCGTAATATAATGTCATTATATCTTGCACAATACCATAATCAGTTAACATTCTTTTCATTCAAATGAGTTGAGTGCAGGCATTACCAGCTGCAACATATTCAGCTTCAGCAGTTGAGGGTGATACAGATTTTTGTTTCTTATTGAGCGATGAAACTAAACAGTTCCCTATGTATAAACATCCACCGCTGGTAGATTTTCTATCATTAATATTTCCAGCGTAGTCAGGATTAATATATCTGGTAATTTATACAGATGTATCATGTGGATACCAAAGTCCTAAATTAGTAGAACTTGTGATATATTTGATTATCCACTTAACAACAATTAGATGAGATTCTTTAGGATTGGATTGATATCGGGCACATATTCCAATACTAAAAGCAATATCAGGTTTATTAACAGTTAAGTATAAAAGACTACCAATCATACTTCGATATAAACGGGAGTCTACACTTTTAACTGATTCATCCTTTGAGAGTTTAAGATTTATACTCATTGGAGTATCAAACTTCTTTCCATTCTCAAACCCAAACCTTTTTACAAGATTTAAGGCATGTTTGGTTTGTGAGATAAATATACCATATTCATGTTGTTTAACTTGTAATCCAAGAAAGTAGTTTAGTTCACTAACCATACTCATTTCAAACTTGGATTTCATCATATCTACAAACTTAATAGATAAGTTAGTGCATGTAGAACCATAAATTATATCATCAACGTAAATCTGTACTATCAGTAAATGATCGTTATATTTCTTGACAAATAAAGTTTTATCAACGCTACCCATAATGAAGTTATGACTAAGTAAAAATTTAGTTAATTTTTCATACCATTCCCTGGGAGCCTATTTCAAACTATAAAGTGCCTTTCTAAGCCACAATACATGATCTGGAGATTTGGGGTCCTTAAAACCCTTAGGTTGTTCAACATAAACATCCTCATGTAAGTCATCGTTTAAAAATACACCTTTGACATCTATTTGATATACTTTAAATTTCTTATGACATGCAATTGAAATGAATAATCTTATGGATTCAAGTCGTACAATAGGTGCAAAGGTTTCATCATAATCGATACCTTATATCTGAGTGTACCCTTGTACAACCAGTCTAGCCTTGTTTCTAATAATATTACCCATTTCATTAGTTTTATTCTTAAAAATCTATTTGGTTCTAATTACATGTTTATCAGCAGGTTTGGAAACCAAGTGTCATACATCATTTCTAATAAATTTATTTACTTTTTCTTGCATGGAAATTATCCAACTTTCATCGGCAAGTGCTTCGTTTACATTAGTCAGTTCAATTTGGGAAGTGAAGTAGATATAATTACAGATATTTTCTAATTACTTTCTTGTCTGTACACTAGTATGAGGGTTATCGAGTATTCGATCAGTTGGATGATCTTTAACTGATATTAATTCAGTATCAGTTGATTAGATGAAGAGTCAGGTATATCAATTATATTAACTTCATCATCATCTAGATCAAAAGTGGGTGTGATTTGTTGATCATCAATCACTACATTTATGGATTCTTGAATCACCTCAATTCTTTTATTAAGAACTCTATAGGCACAACTATTTAGGGCATAGCCTAGAAAAATTCCCTCATCACTCTTGGCTACGAATTTTTTCAAATTTTCTCGGTCTCTTAAAATGAAGCATTTACATCCAAAAGTCCTAAAATATTTAACAGTGAGCTTTTTATTAAACCATAGTTCATAAGTTGTTTTATTTTTTGATTTTCTAATATAAACTCGATTTATAATATAACATGCAGTATTAATTGTTTTAGCCCATAAATTTTTTGGTAGTTTCATGCTATTCAACATTACACTAGCTATTTCCTGTAGTACTTTATTTTTTCTTTTAACAATTCCATTTCGTTCAGGTGTTTTGGGAGCAAAGAACTCATGTGGTATACTATGATCATCATAATACTTCTTAAAATTACTATTTTTGAATTCTGCTTCATAATCACTTCTAATTTTGATCACAGATATCTTTTTTTCAGTCTGAATACGTTTTAAAATTCTTTTAACTTTATCAAGAGTATTAGATTTCTCTCTTAAAAAAGCTACCCAAGTATATCTGCTATAATCATCAACAATGACCAGAAAATACTTCTTTTCATCTTTATTCTCAATTCTAGTTGGTCATAGTAGATCCATGTGGAGTAGTTCTAGTGGTTTGGTTGTGGCTAAAGAGTTCACTTTCTTGTGACTACTCCTGGCTTGTTTACCAATTTAACATGCGCCACATACTTTTTCTATCTTTTTCAGCTTGGGTATGCCTCGTAAGTAATCTCTTTTGCTCAGCTTATATAGATCTCTATAGTTAACATGTCTAAGATGTTTATGCCAAAGTTCAATCTCGTTTGTTTATGTCATGGCTCGGACTTAGTGACCGGACCCACAAGGAACCCAATTTTTGGTTCCGGCTGCAACATCATCCGTAGTACGTCTCTAGCTCAAGTTCCGATCCTGGGATCCTACGAGGATTTCCATATCACAATTTCAATCCAATTAAGCATACTCTAGATCATAGAAAGTAAATCTCAGAAAATAAACAAGGAACACACTATAAAATCCACTAAGAATTTAAACTTTACAAGTACAAGGCTTAAAAGGAAATACATAATGTAGAAAGAATGGAAGGGAAGGTCTGCAACAGTCCTTAGCTCATGCCAATCCAATCCACAGCTCCTCCACTACTACGCTGACCTATGATCTCTTGCACACATCAATCATACATAAGCTTATAGAAAGCTTAGAGGGTGGTATAAGTGTGTGACAATAGTGTTCAGAAGAATAAGGAGAATGCAAAAGGAGCCAATGGACAATACCAACGCCTCCAGCCATACGAGACTAAGCTATGAATGTAGTAAGCCGTACTAAGGCTATGCAATGCAATATATGAGTATTGGGCGTCATACCAAGGCAACGCAATATAAGGCTTATATAGCCGATGCAAATGCAATGCAAAGTAATGTCAATCCTCATATCTAATCCACATATCAATTATAGTTCCATCATAAGGAATCCACTGGGGTCAAGTACACTACAGGATAACTGTCACTTTGTAGACCCGTACAGTCAAATGAGCTTAGGAGACCTCACTACTCGCCTGTGGACAACCAATCACCAGTGAGGCTCGACGGTAGGGGACCCATTCACAAGCTCATTAGACTCAGCCTAGCTATTGCCCTCTCTCTCAGGCGGGTAAGGCCACACCCCATCCCGCCTGACCTCACAATAGTAGGAGTCACGGCCTAATGGTATAAAGTCACTCGCGCACTCATGTTTTTCACTCAGTCTCGACGTTGATGCGTCTCCTCGATACCGTGGTAGTTTAGAAACTTTCACCCAGGGATATCTTATACACCCCAAATGCTCAAGAATCATTTTCAGTGTCCACAAATGGCCATCCATGATATCTCTGTGGAGGCTACGGCCCTGATCAAGCAATGGCGAATATCTACATGCTATAAAATATCAGATGCATGAATCACACAATCAACCATGCATCAATCCTAAGTATCCACCGTGTTCAAGAGGGTAAACTCCATCCCTTGGGGAGATACCAACATATCCTACATAATGGCACAACCATGGCTAATCATACCTTAACCGAGCATGCATATGATGTGTATGGGAGTGGGCCATGAAGATGAATAAGGGTGATAATGAGGTGAATGAGAAGATATACTCTCTACCTAATCATGAAGGGTCTAAGTACTTAACCAATTCCTCATAAGGAATACAACCTCTAGTGGGGGCCCATTTACCTGGGGTAGCCCACGAGACTAAGCATAGAAAGCTAGGGCCTGGATAATATGGAAATGGGCCTAGCAAGGGACTAAGGTGGGCGTCCAACCACACTTGACAACTAATGGACCTAGAGGGGTTCAAACGGGGACTTTCAACCACCATTGCCCCAAGGCATCTAATCCACAAACCACATAAACATAAGGCCCAAGGCCCATATCCAAACCATATGCACATAGGTCCCACAACAAGCATAAGGAAGTAGGCCCAATACTACCTCTAATAATCTGGCCCAAGGAGGGGAAACCAGGCCCAAATCCCAAGTCCCATTGGCCACAAGATCCATACATTTATCTAAACTTAAAGGGTGGCCCATGGGCACAAATACATGGCCCAAAAACAAGTCTAAGTTAGGTGGAATGGGCCCCTTTATATCAGCTCAAAAACTAGCACATTTAAGTGGGCAACCAAGGGCCTAAAACCACCTTTATCTAGCCCACAAGTCCATCTAAATGGTGGAAATCAGCCCAACATATGGCTGGGCCAAGGTGGGACGTTCCAGCCCACTCTAGGCCACTAGGAAGTCTCAAAAATCTTGTCATGCTTGGGTCCACAAGGGCCATAAAAAGGGGTAGCCAAACTATGCACTAATCAAGCCCAAAATATTACCAAAATAGGTGTGCATCATGCACCCCAACTTTCTCAATAAGGTGGGCCCCACATCTCATACAATTGAGTTCAAAACAATATTCATTTGGGCCCTTACTGAATTTTCAGTCCATCGATAATTTGGGCCTGCTGAAGCCAAGATACTTGTTAAAACATGTGGAAAATATTTCCATAAGGGCTAGCAATATTTACAGGGGGGCCCCACAAATGGAGAAAGAGGTTGGTACACATAAAACAAGTGAGCCTACTGCTGGGCTATAGGCCCAGGAGCAGTCCATGGCCTGGGCGTCCCAAGGCCTGAGCATCCTGACCCATACACACATCAAAGTGGGCTCCACCCATCCCTGAGGTGACCCCACATGGGACGTCCACCTGGGTGGTCCCACACTCCACGTCGGCCACCACAGAGGGGGGAATGATGTGGATACAAAACATACATCATGGTTGGCCAGCCCATGGACGATCCACCATGCCAGACGTCCAGTAGGGGATGCTAGTCCAGCTGGTTGGCCCCACATACATGATCCACATGGACCTCAGATACATCAGAAGTGGGCCCCAGTAAACATACACAAGTCCAGCTGGGCTAGGGCCCAAAATCAACTCCAACAAAAAGAGGACAACAAGTTAGCAGAAAATTCCAGCAATGTATGTTGTTGTACCAACTTTGAGCACTCTAATGGAGCAGGTCCAGGGCCTCTAAAAATCTAAAAATTTAGGGCCAAGGTCCCTCATCATTTATAAAACAAGGAAAAGTCCATAAATATGACCCTTAAATTATGGTTTTATGTGAGACAATGTTGCTGGAATTTACAGTAAAGAAATCCAGCAACATACCCATATTGGCCCACACTTTTGGAGACCCAAATGAGATCGATTGAAGCTGAAATTTGGCATTCTTATAGGTGGGACATATACCTTCGAAAATCATATATTACTTAGTACAAAACTCCCCATCAAAAGCCCTAAAATCTTACCTCAAGTTGACCCAAAAACCTATCCAAAAAGTTCTGGACAACAACATATAACTGAAAAGAATTAAATATAAACATTATTTAAAATGGGATTTAATCCCAGAAAATCATGGGATGGACCACCCCAGTGGGCCCCACAAACATCCAGACCTTCCCCAATAATAAAAACCCCTTACATGTGCCCCATTTAGGTGGATTTTTTGGGCCACATGTCCAAGGTGGACTGTCATGAATGTCCAACCTCCATGAACGATCTGGATTTTGTTGGTCCACAAGGTGGGCCACATACACATGATCAGAGGTTATCTACAATGAAAAAATAAAGATCCAACCACAAGAGAAGGGTCTCCGCCACATTGAGTCCCTTCCCTTCATCACACATGCGTATACATTACATTATACAAGATACACAAGATATACATAGATCATATGATTCCTACTTGGGATCTATGGTAGAGATCTAATCTCCATCAAGGATCAAGGGTCTAGATGACCCAAGAATCCCTGATCAAAGGAAGAAAAGGCCATGAAGGGGTCTATAGAGAATGGCCCCTTGCATGTAACATGCATGCAATATAGGATGGGTTTTAAGCCACATTCATGGAGTCTTGGGGCCACCACCATCTCTTGATGGGCCCCACATACTCTAATCATGAAAAGAAAAGATGGAGAACATCCAAAATATAAAGAAATCTAAAATAAAAAATACATGCACTCACCTCTAAGGATCCAATCTCCAAATCTACATCAACATGATCTCCATGCTCCAAGGAAGGGGTTCCTAAGGTTAAGATGAGTTATTGAAGGCTAGATTAGAGGAGATTCGAGAGAGAGGGGGCAGGAGAAATGGAGAGGGTGGGAACGTCCATGGGTTTTCTAGGAGGAGAGAAGAGAAAGCGAAAGAGAAAATGAGAGGGAAAGAAGGAGGGCTTGCTAGAAAAGAGAGAGAAATGATTACTTCTCTCTCCTTGGATAGACAAAACCATGATCAGGCTTTGGTGATACAAACAATGTTGTAGGCTCATAGGTTTTCTAGGTGTAGGGTGTAGGCTTGCTAGAGAGCCTAAGCCTAGGGATGACATCATCACATGGGGAAGTGTGTGGTGCTAAGGTGGGGTCCACCAGCACACACAATCAATGGTCCAAATCGAGCGTGGCCCATAACTTGCGATGTACACGTCAGTTTCACGCATGAGACACGGCTTAGATTCGCGGTGCCAATGCAGATACAATGGCATAGGTTTCGTGTCAATCTGAATCTGTTCAATGAGACCAGACTTAAGGATGACGCTAAATAGTATCCGTAGATCGCGGGTCACCGGGATTCAACCGGTAGGACCGTGTGACCTCAAGAAACAGCGTGCACACTTGAGTTACGGTCTTACAGTTTGGACCATGTAACATGAATGGTTAGATGAGCAAGTGTTATCGATAATATAAAAATTTTCAGAGGTCCTGCGACCATTTAATATTACATTTCCCTTCTTGTTTATTATCTCACATCTGTGATCAGAAAATTTCACACTATGTTTGTTATCACAGATGTCATATATGCTTAAGAGGTTGTGTTTTAAACATTCAACATAAATCACATTTTCAAAGCGAAGAAGGTCAGGAAGTTGTACAGTACCTTGGCCTATTATTTTGCAGTTGCTTCCATCACCGAAAGTAACAAAGACGCTATTAACTTCTTTGATATTCATTAATATTGCCTTATCACCTGTCATATGTCTTGAGCATCCACTATCTAGGTACCATTTTGAGTGGCTAATGACTTTGAAAGCTGTGTGGATTACAAGACATTTAACCTTTGGAACCCATTTCATAACGGTTCTAGGTTTAGGAGTGACTTTTGAGTTTTGCTACATTTGAAAGTTAGGATTTCTCCTTTCTCTATAAACTTCACAAACATTTGAGTTGGATTTCAAAAGCTCTTTAAGTGGGTCTACTATTTTTTCAGCTAAGTGAGATCAATTATTCTTTTAATATTTATAACTGATGATTTTATTATTTTTAGGAACTTGAAAGGGTTTTGAGTTTTTTAAATCATTATGATTCAAATCTCTTAAAGTCTGACCTTTAGAGTTAGAAGATTCTCCTCTTACAAAAATAGGAGTGGAATCCTTGGATATTGAGGAGTTACCTTTAATATATCCCAGACCAGACTTGTCACCACATTTTCTAGTTGAGGTTAACAGTTTTTCAAGCTTTTGGTTTCCATGGGTATATTTCCAAGTGTCCTTTAAACTCAAAAGGGAAGAAATTTCAAGTTTTAGTTTTGAGATTTTGTAATTCAAAAGTTTTAAAGCTTAAATCTAATTTTATTTTTTCAAAACAATATGAAAAATGAGATTTTTCTAAAAACTATGTTTTCAAGTTTTTCTTTTAATTTATCATATTTCTCTTTTTAAATTTTCAGTTTGACAACAATTTTACTACTGTCTCTATATAGAACATCGTAAGCATCTTGAAGATCATCTTCATTTTTATTTTCAGGGTCACTCCTAAGAATATCATAATCAGATAGATTACAGCTATCTAAGGAAGTGACATTGGTTATGGTCATAAGAGCTTTTACATAATTTATATTTGCATTCTCTTGTTTTGATTCATCAGACTCAGAAGTGCTTTCAGAGTCAGATGATTCATCCTAAGTAGCAATCATGTCCTTTCTTTTGTACCTATCCTTTTTAAGACATTTATTAGCTAAATGTAGGGTTGAAAGTTAGGCGGGTTCAACCCAACCGACCCGACATTAGGTTGGTGTAACACCCTGAAAATTGGGGGTCGAGCAGAAGCTCAGCTCCTGAGTTTCAACGCATCACTTATGTAACATAGATAATTATGATTGAATGTTGTCCATATTAGTGCATTAATCATGAAAGAGATTAAGCTAAATCAGCATATCACACTCCAAAGATGATTAAATTTAAGCAAGCGAAAGACTGTGATAGATGTGTAAAACATATAAACTGTTGTAGGTCTCCAGAGTGTGAACATGTTACCAGGTTAAATATATACATGTACACTCCCAAAATGGACAAAATGAATGTACTTGTGTGTTCCAAAATACAAAATAACAAGTGTAATGGCATCTAGTCAGCATCCCTGTAACCCCGTCGATCAGAACATGGTTTACATAGACCCGTCTGATAGCTGCATATAGGAGAACTCCTCCTCATCATCATAGAAGTCAGGCTCTGTCACGTAAGCCTCGTCATCATCTGCATCTATAACAAAGTCTGGTTGGTGTTTTAAAACACTATCCTAGAGTGGGAGTGAGTGATCAACTCAGTGGAGCTATAAGGCAAAGGTTAACATGTTATTAATTCAATCAAGCAGTAATGATAAAGCAGTACAACAATCATATCATAAATACTCTTTTTAATGCAGGAATGGTATGTGATAATGATATATGCCCTCGCCTATACTCCCTAAGCAACATCATCTCATGATCGCGGCATGCACCACTCCGAACACATGCACTTCCTCGCCAAAGCACATGTAATGCATGTATGATTGTGTTAGCCCAATTCTTAATTAGACTTATTCATACAGCAGGTTTATGAAGCTAAGGTACCTTGTAAGACCCGTATCCTATACCGTACCGTTCCGTTGGCTTTCGAGATCATTCCGATCGAATTTCGACAATCTTCGACCTGTATTCGACGTTTACGCTTAAACCAAAGCCGAGTCCCGCATATAAGAGTCGACTCGACCCGAAACCTGTACCTTAGCGACCGCGCCGTCGTCGTGGTTCTAACGCCGTGACTCGCGCACCGACCCGATACCCAGGGTAGAAGATATAGGCTCACATTCAATTCGAAGAAACACCATACGTTGCGGATTACGAGGGAATCTCTACGAGATGTCCCATCAATCAATCAATCAATCCCATCAATCAAGTACACATCACACATCAAGTCAAGTATAACAACCCATACCTCTCTCTTACACAAGCAAACTCAAAGTCAACTCTCTCTCCTATCACCCATCACTTTCTTACAACCCACCACTCCACCCATCACCCATCACACCACATCACTCCATCACCCATCCCTTTAACCCATCCCCTCACTCTTTCTCTCTCATTTTCTCCAAGCAACTCAAAAATTCACATGTCCAAGCTCTCTCCCCCTCTCCCAAATGCCAAGTGTGGCCCACCTTCCCTACTCTCTCATCTCTCATCTCAACCGTTGATCCATCATCTACCACTGTTAAAAGTCAAGCAAAGGAGCTAAGGAGGGTAGGGGAGCAAGAAGAAGAAAAAGAGGTGGGTGATCCACCGTTAAATTTCTTTTTAGGGACCACTTGTTGGTGGGACCCAATTTTGATGTATAACTTGTATCAAGAGGGGCCCATAGTGGTGGGGTCCCTCTACCTCATTATATCTCTCTTTTTCTCTCTCTCCTCTCCCTAGAATGAAGTGGGCCATGTTAAATCCACTCCATTCATCAATGGTGTGGTCCACCACATTTTAGGTGATATGATATATGTATATATATTGATATATGTATATATATACATATATATTATATTATATTAGTAATATATATATATATATATGTATGTATATGTGTATGGTGGGCCACATACACGTGGGACCCACCATGATGCACGTACCTGTGGGAGCCACCGAGATGTACCTGTCTATGCACGCCATCCAGCGTCTCTAGACGCTGGACTGGCAGTGTCTCTGGACGCTGGAACGTTAATGAGAGAGGGGGACTTGGGGTGGGCTGCTCATGCAGGCCCCACCATGATGTGTGTATATAATCCATGCTGTTCATTTCAACTCTCAGCTCATTTTAGGCGTTGAGCCAAAAAATGAGGTTGATCCGAGGTTTTGGCGGGTCATGAAATAGAAAACTGTTTTTTTACAGTTGAAACTCACCCTGCTGTCTCCATGCCCATAGAAAATGTCCAAGATTGGACTCGTTGTATTCATTATGGGCCGTATGAGTGAGTGGACGGAGTGGATCTTGCTATTATGGGCCCCACCTAGTTGTTATGGTAGGAAAACAAAAACAAAAAAAGGGGCAGCAACGAGTGCTGCTGCTGTGTCAGACCGCACGTAGCTGGCGGGCGGACGAGCAGCTGGGGCTCATGGCCCCAGCTATGGACCCCACCGTGATGTGTTTCTAACATCTACCCCGTTCATTAGGCGGCCCCATAGGACGGTGGGCCTCCTGTAAAAATTCAGCTGTAAATGAAACTCAGGTGGGCCATACCATCCAAATCATGTGAAGTCATGCCTAAATATATAAAACACTTGGTGGGACCTACCTGAAATTTGGATGCATCCTAAGTTTGGGCTGAACGGTCCACCATGTGAGACACACACAATAGATGGATTAGATCACCTTATTGTGGGCCCCACATATATAAAAAATAATAATAATAATAATAAACAAAAAAATTAAAGGCAGCACCGCTGCTGCTACTGACGAGCAGGCGCTGCTTGCGCTGTGTGGGCGGACGAGCTGGGTTCCCATGGGTCCCAGATGTGGACCCCACTGTGATGCATTCGAACATCAGTACCATGCATTTGAGGGCTCCCCTTTGGATAGGGGTCTTCCCTAAAAATCAGCCGTATACGGGACTCAGGTGGGCCATACCATCTAAAACCATGTGAAGAGATGCCTGAAACATATAAAAGTACTCGGTGGGGCCTACCTGAGATTTGGATGCATCTAAAACTTGGTCTGAACCCTCAGCCAGGTGGGACACACATAATGAGTGGGTTGGATTGGCGAACCACCCTGTGGTGGGCCCCCGACCATGGCCCCATGAATTGGTTGAATGACAAATAAACATTATAGTGGGCCCATGCTGCTGGAAACGTGCCAGCGCCCAGTGGTGGCATGGACGTGGGCCCCACCCAGATGTATGTATTGTGTCCACGCCGTCCATCACGTGGGCCCGTGGCCCACGTGACATTATGAATAGGTTTGGATGGCAATAAACAGTACAGTGGGCCCTAGGCCATGTGATTCTATGAACAGATTGGATGTCAGATAAATAGTACAGTGGGCCCAGGCTGAGTAGAAAATATACATTATGGTGGGCCCTGGGTCTATATGACCTTATCAACAGGTTCGAATGGAAATTAAACATTTTGGTGGCCCCCTTGCCACATGGCCATATCAATAAGTGGGATGTAAAATAAACATTTTGGTGGGCCCCTTGCCACATGGCCTTATCAACAAGTTGGATGTAAAATAAACATTATAGTGGAGCCCTTGCTCACGTGGCCTTACCAACAGGTTGGGTGGCTAATAAGCATTTTAGTGGGCCCAGGACTGGATAGAAAATAAATGTTATAGTGGGCCCACATGGGAATCTACCATGATGCATGAGTTTCATCCAAACCGTCCAACCATTTTGTGACTATTTTAAGGCCATTGTTGAGGCCCATCTTAATGTATTTGTGGCCCACCCACTAAGGCCCACTTTGTTATTTATGGGCCCATTTGATGTATTTGTGGCCCATTGTTGAGGCCCACTTTGGTATATATAAGGTCTATGTGATTAGGCCCATTTGATGCACATAAAGCTCATATGATTGAGCTCATCTTTAATGCATTCTAAGGCCCATGGGTTATGACCCATTGCAAAGGACCTAAGGCCCATTGGTGAGGCTCATTGAGGTGATCCATTTGATGAATGTGAAGCCCATATGATACGGCCCAGTTGATGTACTTAAGGCCTAATTGGGGGCAACTAGGTCCATTGCAATGCGTGATCCCTCCATGGCATATGATGATGTTTGTAACAAGTAATGCCTTGGGAACAATGATGGTTAGATGCCCACATTGTAAGGATGACGACGGTTAAATGTCTGCACCGTCACTCCTCCTAAGGCCCACTAATAGGCCCATACTTGTAGTAAGTAGGCTGTCTCGGCCCATCTCAGTTATACGCAGAGCCCATCTCTATATACATGTTTAGCATAGATTCATGATTCATTATCATATGCATCATATGTATGACTGATATGAGAAGTGACTGATCATAGCATATGCCCTCAGGCGAACTGTCTATGGATTCCCTGATAGGCGGAGTTGTCCTACATGAGTGCATAGTATACGTAGGACTGTTTGACTGGTAGTGTGACTCATGCACTTACATTTGTATGATTGTGATTATTGTATGCCCTAGCGACATCAGGGCCATAGCCTCCACAGATGCATTGTGGGTGGCTGGATTAGATACCAGAAATATTTGGTTCTAGCATACAGGCGCCATAGATGTCCCTGGGTGAAAATTCCTAAACCCGATGGTACCAGAGGATGACTCCAATGTCGAGACCGAGTGGATACATGAGTGCGCGATGGCCGTATACCAGTAGGCCACATCTCTCACTGTGTCGTGGTCGGTTGGAAAGGGGTGTGACCTTATCCGCCTGAGTGAGGGGGAAACTTCTAGGTTGAGTTTGACCAGCTTAAGGAATCGGTCCGCTATCGATGAGTCGGGCTCGATATTGGGAGGTGGATAGTGAGATCTCTTCCGCTCTCCCAGTTGTGCGTTTGGATAGGGACGGCAAGCTGGCGTAGAGTGTACTAGACCCCGGTGATTATCCATATTGAGAACTGTACTGGTATATGATGAGGATTGACATGCTTGACTTGCATTCTGCATCGCATGGCCTGGATGTGGCCGATCGTATTCATATCTTGCACCGCATAGCCTTGGTACGGTTGATTACATTCATGTACTCATCAGCACATTACAACATTATTCTGACCTTGCATTCTGAGCACGCTCGTATTGCGCACATAGTTACACCACCCTTTAAGCTTTCTATAAGCTTATGCACGATTGATGCGTGCACGTGACGCCAGGACTCAGCCTTAGTCTCACCACAGTTGGAGCGTGCAGCCGAGCTTCTGGAGTTTTTGATATTATCATTATTTTGTATTTCCCTTTCTTACGCATTGTACTTAAAGTTTTTTATCATAGTAGATTTTGTGGTGGTGTTCTTGTGGTTAGTGTTCGTAGGTTATGCTTATGTTATGCTTATTACAAATCAAATAGATATTAGAAATCCTCCTTGTAGCATCTCAGGATCGGAACCTGGTATATGGGTGCCGGAAGTCGAGAATGGGGTACTACGAAGGCTGTCGGTGCCCGATTTGGTGATCGAAAATTTTGTGAGCCCGGTTTCTGAGTTTGGGGCGTGACATACCTCCCTTTATATCATTGACCTAAACAATGATCCATCTAGGGTTATCAATCCTAGTTAATCACATACGATAGGTAAGTTCACAAGTTTACAGTATAGGTTGTTACGGGAGGCTCGTCACCTCTGCGTAGGCTTAATTCACACTCAAGGTCACTACGAGAGGCTCGTCACCTGATCGTAGGCCTATTTTGTACTTGAGGTCATTCCACCAAAGCCCTACCAACTAGCAGTCTATTTTCAAAGGCTTGTCACCAACCCGACTGGTAACCAGGCTACGCTAGTGTAGGCAGATAGCTCGAATACAGTGTCTCATACCACCGTATTCAGCTCACGAATTTAGTTTGCTCACTGGTCACTACGGGAAGGTTCGTCACCCCAGCGTAGGTCGATAGCTCTACCACGGTGTCTCATACCACCATGCCCGGCTCATGAGTCTTAGCGGATCGTGGTACCATGGTTGAAGTGGGTTTTTCATTGGTAAGTGGTACCTTAGGTTCAAGTAGTAGCGTTCATACATGGTAAACACACAATAGGCCAATCAGTTTATTAGATAGGTTCGACTGGTATAAGCGTACGCTGAATGCATCGACATGGTACCACTGTCGACGATCATTGTATGACTCGGATTCACCGAACGCATCAAATGTGGCGAGACTAGTTCGACCACTCAATCAGGATCCGTTACCGATTGCCTGGACTAAGTGGTAGTCCCAAACATACTCAGATGCAATAAAGAATCACATACGTTAATCATAACAGTATGTTACAAACAATTCAAATACAATAATCATTTGTACATTTTATCCCACACATTGCACATGTTATTATACATAGGCATTTTATACATATATCACATAATAGTAATTTACATTATATGAAGGAAACTATTTGTATGATTAAAGAATGTAAGAATCTTGTCCTAATACACTTAATAAGTATAATCCATCAACAAAATCTTATTCAGACATTTTAACAAATACTTAGACTACACATTTTCAAGTATATAGGCTAGACTTACTACGGCATGAATTATGACAATTCATTCCACCACATGGATCATAAAGTATATAAGATACGTGTATCTAAAATTAAAAATCATAATAAGTACAAATCAGGATTTTTCATTCATTCAAACATTTCAACAAATACATAGAATACATTTCATATTTACATAGTCCACACACATATATTTCATCGAATACATCGTAACTATAGTCATATGGCAGCAATCAAGTCAGACATAAATCATTACTGACATTGAAAGCCTTCAAAACCATAACCTAAACGTTTATAGTCCGCACCTTTCGTCGGATTGATCGTTTCGAACTCGGTTTGATCCTATGCACCCAAATACAGAATAACAATATGTAAATCATAAAAATATGTTAGTTATTTCACTAATTACCCTATCTGGACTTCTATAATAAGATTAGGGTTAGGATTCCTTACCCAAATCGAATTTAGAACAGATGGTGTAGCAATGGTGGGGAGGCGAAACGGTGTGTGGAGTCGTGAGAATGAATCCTAGCAACGATCTCCCTATCTCTCTCTCTTCTCCTCAGTCATCTCTCCTCTTTTCTCTCTTCTCTCTCCTAGGGTTAAGGAAAATTATATGGAATGAGAGAGGAGTAGTTTAAGGCCCTTATATAAGCCCAGAACTGACCTCAATGACTCAAAGGCCATGATATACTCAGGTTATAGCCAAAGAGAGATTTTTTCAATCCAACGGAGCTGATCTAGAGGCCCATTTTCTGCATACAGTCTGGGAAAAGTTCCCTGACATTGGATCTAGGTCAGGTTAAGTTTTTGGTCCGATCAGATCAGTGGATCGACCGCAGAGGACCTGTTTCAATTCAATAGTCACTGGTACTCAATCAGGGTCACACGTACACTAACATGTGTTAGAAATTTTTCCTAATCTGAGGGTGTAATTGGGTCAGAACCTGACGCTTTGAAACCTTAAAATTGGCTTGCAAATGAATAGCTCAAATTACTTAAGTTTAAGTTCATTTCCTAAAGATATTCACGTTCCTCACACACTTCGCTCCGGGCTCAAGTTGTGCATTTCTGGATACTATAAGGACTTGATTTTTGAGATGGTTGTCAAGCCTAGTAAGGCAGTCATAACCGTATAGTTTCATGGTAATCGGACTTTCGAAGCGCGGTACAAGTCCGATATGGAGTTTCAATGTGTTTTCGAGAGCAACTGGGTTTTGAGATTGATCTTGGGTTTTTAGGTAATGTAGCGTTAGCGATTCTACTAGTTTTAGGTCTTGCAGTTCATATTGAAAGTAATTCAAGTTAAATCCGCAGATGATTTAGTTTAGCACTTAGTAAATTTTCGTCTAATTCCTAAAGGATTTGGTCCTGAGTGATTTCTTCCTGAGGTGGTACTCTGGTCTTTGTACGGATTTTTCTGGGACGTTATAGTTGGGCTTGAGCAGGATATATCAGGTTTGGTCTCAAGCTTAGGCCATACAAACGCCAACCCAATAAAACTTAGGTTGTGCTCGGGTTAAGGTCTCGGGTTACCCGACCCAACCCGAACCTGATTAATATATAAGTTCCTTATAAATTAATTATAATTGAGTGCGGATCGTCTGTATTGAAGGCACAAGAAATTCCAATGCCATCAGGTTCCATTGGTCCACGTCATTTTCGATGACTCAAGCTAACAAGATACACCGAATTTCTCTCTCCTGAGTAGATTGCTTCATACACAATACAACTTTTAAAGGAGTAGTTGTCCTATATTTTAGCTTGTTTGTTTAGAAAAAATGTTCTTTATAATAATTAACTAACTAATAAATTTATAAGTATAAAAAATAAAACTTTTATTGAAAATATAATAGACTAATGTAATAATGAAAATATTATCATATATCTACTCGACCAACCCAGCCAACCTGACCAAACTCGCTTGGGTTGGGCTTGGGTTGAGAATTCCAAACCTGAGGTTAGGTTGGATTGAGTTAGGGTTAAGGTATAGGAACCTTGGGTTGGGCTAGGGTTGAGCACCAACCCGCCCGACTTTCAGCCCTAGCTAAATGCCCATATTCATGATAGTTGAAACATTGAATGTCCTTGATTTTAGATTTTCAAGAATTAGATTTTCCTTTTCTTTTATCATTTGGTTTTTTAAAAATCTGATCTATTCTTGTTTTTGAAAATTTTATAAAACTTTTTACCCAACATTATCATATCATCTTATTTTTCTTTAAAATCAGAATTAGAATTAGTTTATTTTGAAATAGATTTAGAAGATTTAAGAATAACAAACTTAGCTTTAGGGGCTTTAAAATTCAACTCATATGTTTACAAAGAGCCAACTAGCTCTTCAACCTTTATAAGATCAATATCTCTCAATTCCTAAATGACAGTAATTTTAAAATTGAATCTCTCAAGAAGAGATCATAGTATTTTTGTACAAACCTTGCTTTCTGAGATTTCATCTCCTAAACCTCACATGCAATTTACTATGTCATTTAGTTTCGTATAAAAATCCATGAAAGTTTCATTTTCTTCAATACGGATTTCCTCAAATTTGGTAGTGAGGATTTGAACTTTTGATTTATTAACTATAAAAGTTCCTTCATTTGTCATTTTAAGGATATCCCGTACTTGATTAGTTGTATCGCATAAAATAATTCTTTTAAATTTAACAGGCAATAGAGTGCAAGTTATGACATTTAAGGCTTTAACATTAGCATTGCTTTCACTTTTCTGAACTACAGTCCATAAATAGAATGCAGTATCTCTCATATATTTAGTTCTATCACTGCCTAATACTTCATTCATGAGAGGCTTCCATTTTATCACAGTGGCTTGCCACATACTTTTATCTAAGGATTTTAGAAAAATCCTCATTCTGGCATCCTAGTATGAATAGTTAGAGCAATCAAAAGGAGGTGTCCTAATAATAGACAAACTATCAAATTTTGACATAATTAGAGGTCTAAATCTTTAACTCAAGGAAATTAATCAAAAAAAAAAAAAAAGAAGAGTAACTTAGCTCTGATACCACTTGAAAAGGTGAGCTTAAGAAGTCCTAGAGGGGGGGTGAATAAGACTATATTAAATAATCGAATAAAATGTTGAATAAGTAAATAAATCAGAAATCTCAATCGCACTAGCATCGAAACGTTGATTCAAAATGATTCGTTGGACAACCTTCACCCAAACAAGTTAGGCAAGACAACCTTATTTCACGAATGTGATAAGAATTAAATTTCCAAACTAAGCAAGAGTAAATAAAATTATCTATTACAAACATTCACCACTTTTGCATAAAAAAAATTACAATCATTCACTATAAAAGTAATAAAAACATTCACCACAATATCAAAAATTATAGTGGTTCAGTGTGTCAATAACCGTTCTCAAATGGTCACACCTACTCCACTCCCAAGATTACTAACCACATAATATGGGCTTTCATTATGAATAAGATTTTCATAGAGTCACCTTAAAACCTGATACAGATATGATTTTAATGAGCTATCACAAACAAAGAAACCCTGCTCTGAGATTTTCAGGCTATCTCAAACAAAACCTATAATGAAATTTTCTGGCTATCTCATAAAAAACCAAATATAGAAAGTAAATTGATACTTATCTTCATCGTAAAAAAATTTGTAGCCATAAAACGCTTTTCTTTAATGACGAGTATTAAATGTTCAGTCCAATAGAAAAGGTCCAGGATTCTATTTGATTTAAATTAAGTCTAAACCAAATACTACTTGCATTAATTCTCTTAAATCTCAAAAAGAGTAAACACTCTTTTAGAATTAAAATGACAGAGTTTTGAGATGAATGAATTAATAAAAAAGCTATAAAAAAAATTATAAATACCGCTTGATAGCTTGACAATAAATGAGTCTTCTCTCTCTAGAATAAGGGTTTTGAAAGGCTTGAATCATGTTTTCGCATTGAGAAAGAACCTTAATTTATAGGTAGAAAGTTTGTTCCTTTAACTGGTCTAAAGTAATCTTCAACTGGCCTAAGCACCAGATTCAGTTCTAACAAATTTTCAATTTTGAGCGGAATAAGATCTAATAGATCTTCGACTGGTCGAACAAGCTGAATCCAACTTGATTTTAGTTGCTGGACTTTGAGTCGAGGAACCTTCGACTAGTCGAGGATACCCTTCGACTGATCGAAGGTGCATAAAAATTTCTATTTTACTTCGATTGTTGCTTGGACTAGTCGAAAATTTTCTTAAACTGGTCGAAGTAGAACTTAGGCTAGTCGAAACTCAACCTATAATAAGTATAAAAGACCGGTTTTAAATAGTTTTGAAAACACTTAAACCTAAGGTCTTTCTAGGGTTTATAATGATGAGAATTTTCTCCTCATTGCTGGATTCAATGAAATCGAACCAATTTCGATATCATCAATAATTATCAGATTTTTCACCACTGATCACTAGACAATTTTTATCCTATTTCGATACCATCGAAGGACTTTAGATGATATCGAAGGCAGTCATTGAGAGAACTTCGATGACATTGATAATTGTTGGAATTTTTATCCCTGGTTGTTGGACAGTTTTGGTCCTGTTTTGATATCATCGAAGGACTTTAAATGATATTAAAGGCTGTCATCGAGAGACCTTTGATGTCATCGAAAAGTTACGCAGATGCGATAACGTAGATTCTGTGAAATTTGTTTACTATTTTGATTATACCACTTTTTATTCTTATATAAAGGGGTGTATGCGGGATTGAGGTGTATTTTTCCAGGGTATTATAAGGTTTCCTAAAGATACTCTAAGAGGGCTTAGGGCTATCAAAGGTGAGAGAGAGAGAGAGGAAGCTTGTGGAAGAGAGATTCTTCTCGTAGAGGTGATCCACTTTGCACTCCACGTCTCAACACTTCTACATCTTCATGATCGGTAAGATCTCTCTGTTTTTCTTTTGTTCTCTTATTGTTCATTGATTAGGTTACCAAAAAATTGATGTTTTAATTTAAACCAATCTGATTTAAATAATTTTTAACTCGCAAGTATACGAATCAGATGTAGATATGGTACGTATTACGAGATCGTTCTCACGAGGACTGGTTGTTACAATTTGAATGTTACGATTCTTCTTAAGTAATCCAGCAAAGAGTTTAGGTAATGATTAAGAAAATTAAACAAAAATTAATGAAAAAGTAACTGAGAGTAGTAAGTAAAATCCAATCGATGAGAAGACTAGGACTTTCAAATCCACCTCTAATTATCTTAACCCTTATTTTACCTGTTGATTCACCCTAATTTAGATTGATATAAATTTAATAAACAAAACACATCCTATGTCCTTGGTCGGGCACACAGAATGTATAATCCTTTAAAGCATATGTATCACATCTTTCCATCCATGGTCAGGCATGGAGAGATTTAAATCCTGTTTCTTCCTCTATAAGAAACTTGTTCATGGTCAGACACAAGCACCTAGTATAATATTTCAAACAACATCCATATCTAGACTTTGGTCGAGCTCATAGAATGGAGAAGTACAGAAATCTCAGGAAAGCACACTAGAAAAAGAAACAAATCAATCAAATCAACATGCATTCAACAATAAACCAGAGTCAATCAAATTAGGGGCTTCATCTCAGCCCTAGCTAAGAAGTCTAGTAATCCATAAAATTAATTAGGAAGAAGTAAAAATAAGATTTAAAACACAAACACATCGCCCTTCTTCCTTTCTCTCTCTCTCCTCTTTCTTCTCTTTCGAGATCCTCTCAAGCTCTGGATCTTCCTCCACCGGTCTCTGAATGAATGCTCCCCACATCTAAAACCTCCTTATATAGCTGCTGGAGTGGTGAAAATCGGATTTGAATCGGATTTGGAAAGCTATGCATACCCAACTAAAGCTTTTTCGCAGCCAAGTTCGGTTCTTCGAAACACGCCACTTTCCTCGCTCAAATTCTAAAAAAACACCGTCCCTTAGGACATTCTCGGGTCCTCTACATGATAGACGGTTCAGATATACCATATGATCAAAGATGGTGGGCCAAAACCGCCTGAAAAAGTCAGTTTTCGCGGATGTACGAAACCTTTCGCACCATTTCGCTGTTGTGATCGGTGGGCCCCACAGAAGTATTTTCTGGAAAATTCACCCCGTCCATTGGATTCAGAACGAAATTTCAGTCAAGAATGGGTAGTTTTGAACGTCCATTGACGTGGCCCAGAGAAGAAATCACAAAAGGATCAGTTTTGAACGTTGCAGGGCAGCCCTTTTGTAGCCTCTGTAGCTCACACGTGTGCACGCATGACTGAAAACTATCAACTAGGTTTTGTAGTATTCGCAGCCCTCTACAAGATGGACGGTACGGATTGGCCGTACGGGGCATGTGTGGGGCCCACAGTTGACCGCAAAACGGCCAGTGACCGTGTGTTACGCAGCCGAAAATGGCAACTTCCCTTTTCTTTTTTCTTTTTCGGTCAGAGACGGTCAACCGTCTCTGCCGTTTGCCATGCACGTGTAGTGCACTTGTGCACTATGTACACTTCATTCATGTGGGGTCCACTGTGATGTTTCTATGAAATCCAATTCGTCCATTCCTTTTATCAAACTATTTTAACCATTGAAACCAAAGTTGAGGCAGTTCCAGATATCAGGTGGGCCCAGAATCAATAGTTATGGGCTGATTTATCAGTTGGGGTACTTTTATAGTGATCCAATGGATGAAATTTTACGTGTACGGTTAATTTATGGCCCTCATCACGTGTATAAAGTTTCGAGTCAATCGGATGACAGAAACCATGTGATCTTGCATTCTGGCTGGTTTTCGGGCCCGTTTAATGCGAACGGCTTGATTTTCTCAAGTTCCTGGCATATAAATTCATTGATCTCAGTCCTCTAGAGTCCATCATTTGCTTTGATTACTTCAGAACATCAAATCCACACTTTTAATATCCTTTTTCAATTAATGCTCTTGATTACACCCTGCAATAAAAACACAATTAAAATATTCCATTAACCCATATCATGTACGTAAAATTCGGTAATAATCGAGGTCTAACATGCAATATTTGACCTTCGTCATTCATCTACTCCTGCATAAGTGAAAAAGGTTTGATCTAAGCGGTGTGTGCTTGTGATCAGTTGCAACGTTCTGCTTTATAGTAGATTATTGATCTGGATGAGGTCCCGTGGTTTTTACCTCTTTGAGGATTTTTCACATAAAATTCTCTGGTATCGTGTGGTTTATGCTTTGATTTATTTCATTACTTTATTATCCCATAATTCTGGTTTGTTTTGGGAGGCTAGATCCTAAGGTTTTGTGCAAGGCCCCCAACAAAGTGGAATCAGAGTTAAGTTTGTTGAACGGGTAGGATCAGTTTTTGAATTATGGAAGGTGGCTCATCAAGGATGATCAGCCTCAATGGTTCTAACTAGACCATATAAAAGGCTAAGATGGAGGACTTGCTTTATTGTAAGGACCTATATTCTCCAATTTTAGGCATATAGTAAAATCTAAGGATATGTCTGATGATGATTGAAAGAAGATGGACTGGAAGGCGGTGGGGTTTATTAGACAATGGTTGGATGATTCTGTGTTCCACCATGTGTCTACGGAGACCTCAGTCGCTAGCCTATGACTGAAATTGGAAGGGCTGTATGAGAGAAAGACAACCGATAATAAGATTTTTCTGATAAGGCGACTTGTGAATCTCAAGTTCAAGGATGGTGGTTCTGTAGCCGAGCGCATGAATGAGGTCAGCAATATAGTGAACCAGTCTCCGCTATGAAGATGGTCCTGGATGATGAATTGCAGGCTTTACTTTTGCTTAGTTTATTGCCTGATAGTTAAGAGACATTAGTGGTGTCTCTAAGTAACTCCGCGCCAGACGAAAAGATATCCATGGAATAGGTAACCAGTTGTCTCTTCTATGAGGAGACAAAGAGGAAGTCTCAGGGGTCTACTCAGCGAGAGGCCCTTGTAACACAGGAACGGGGGAGAGGAAAGAACAAGAAGGGTGGGAAGGCCCAAGATAAATCAAGAGGCAAGTCGAGTACCAGAAAGAATGTTAATTGTTGAAATTGTGGCAAGAAGGGCCACTATAAGCATAAGTATCATAATAAGAAGAACGACAAGAAAGAAAAAGGAAAGGAGAAGGAAGATGAATCAGATTCCACTGCAGTCGCTTCACATGACGACATTGTTATTATTCTTTCAGCAGATCACAATGTTTATCTCCCGGCTACAAGTCAGGACAGCAACTAGGTGATTGACTCGGGAGTCTCTTTTCATGTGATTTCACGCAGGGACTTCTTCACAAGCTTCAAGTCAGGTGATTATGAGACCGTGAAGATAAAAAATTCTGTTTCGAAGATCGTAGGGGTCGATGATATTTGTGTGAAGACCGATGTGGGCTACACATTGGTTCTCAGGGATGTGGGGCACATTCCAGACCTTCGCCTCAACTTGATATCGACAGAAAGGTTGGATGATGATGGCTATGAAAGCCAGTTTGCTGGTGGGCGTTGGAAGCTCATCAAGGGTTTGTTGATCGTAGCCAAAGGAAAGAAGTGTTGCACCCTTTACAAGGCAAGTTTCAGTATGTGCAAGGGTAGGTTAAACGCAGTGGAAGATTCAGCTATTAACATATAGCAGAAGCGTCTAGGCCACATGAGTGAAAAAGGGTTTCACCTACTAACGAGGAAGCAACTCCTTCCAGATGTGACAGGTATACCTCTCAAAACCTGCATTGATTATTTATCAAGGAAATAGCATAGAGTTTCATTCGTTAAAACTGCTTCTCATGTTAATAAAGTACATGTATTAGATTTGGTTTAATCTGATATTTGTGGTCCTATGAGGATAAAAACCTTGGGTGGGGGCATTGTATTTTGTCACTTTTATAGATGATGTATCTAGGAGGGTTTAGGTTTATGCTTTGAAATCCAAGGACGAGGTCTTTGGTGCATTTAAATTGTTTTATGCTATGGTCGAGAGAGAGACAGGTAGATCATTGAAGTGCATCCGCACTGACAATGGTGGTGAATATATTGGCGACTTTCATGAGTACTGCAAGTCCCTAGGTATATGGCATGAATAGACGGTTTCCAAGAGCCCCCAGCATAATGGTTTAGCTGACCGAATGAATCGCACTATTGTTGAGAGAATCAGATGCATGTTATCCCATGCGAAATTGCCCAAGACGTTCTTGAGATAAGTATTGTATACGGCGGTGTATTTGATAAACAGGTCTTCATCAGCCCCATTGAATGGAGAAGTACCTGAGAAGGTGTGGACTGGACAAGATCCATCATACAGTCGTCTCAGGGTATTTGGATGCAGGGCATCCGTTCACATACCAAAGGATGAGACGTCCAAGCTCGATATGAAGATCAGACAGTTTGTGTTCTTGGGGTACGGTGATGAAAAATTTGATTACAGATTGTGGGATCTGACCGAGAAGAAGCTCGTCAGGAGTAGAGATGTAGTTTTCTTTTAAGATCAGTGTATAGAAGACATTGGTAAGCCAGAGAAGAATCGGCCTAGTTCAGTTGAGTTAGAGGACATAGATCCAATTATTCCTCCCGTGATGCTTGATGACGGGGGAGTACACCAAGGTGCAGAGGATGAGGGAGTTCCTTCAGAAGATGGACCAGGGGAGCAGCCCCCACTTGATTCACCTATTAAGCCACGGCGAGGAGGTCATCTAGGGATTGACAGTCGTCCAAGAGGTACTCGCCACATGAGTACATTATACTGATTGATGGGGGAGAGCCAAAAGATTATTATGAGGCCGTAGTCGACAAGCATAAGGGGGAATGGTTAAAATTTATGCAAGAGGAGATGAAATCCTTGCATAAGAACCACACCTATGATATGGTGAAATTGTCTAAGGGCGAGAAAGCATTGATCAATAAGTGAGTGTTCAGAAAAAAGGTTGAGCAGAAGAATTCACAAATGAGGTTCAAGGCTAGACTTATGGTGAAAGAGTTTGCTCAGAGGAAAGGTATAGACTTCGAGGAGATATTCTCACCAGTGGTGAAGATGACATCCATACGGGTGTTGCTTGGGTTGGCGGGAAGCATGGATCTTGAGATAGAGCAGTTAGATGTTAAAACTGCCTTTCTCCATAGTGACTTGGAAGAAGAGATCTACATACACCAATCAGAGGGGTTCAAAGTCAATGGCAAGGAGCACATGGTGTGTAGGCTGAGGAAGAGCTTGTATGGGCTGAAAGAAGCTCCACGGTAATGGTATAAGAAGTTTGACTCGTTCATGTTACAACATGGGTATGATAGAACGGAGTCGAACTACTATGTATTCACGCGTAAGTTCTCAAATGGTGATTCTTTAGTTTTGCTGTTATACGTTGATGACATGCTGATCATGGAAAAAATCATCAAGAAAATCAATAGGCTGAAACAGGAGTTAGGCAAGTCGTTTGCGATGAAAGACTTGGGTCTGCTTAAACAGATCCTAGGAATAGAGATAACTCGTGATAGAAGCAGCAGGAAGCTTTGGATGTTACAAGAGTAGTATATTGAGAAAGTCCTAGAGTGGTTCAATATGAATACAGCGAAGCCGGTCAGTACTCCACTAGATGGTCACTTTAGATTCAGCGACAAGCAGTGTCCTAAGATGAAGACAGAGGTGGAAAAGATGCAGAAGATACCCTACGCGTCAGCAGTAAGAAGTTTGATGTATGCTATAGTGTGTATGTGTCTAGACATAGCATATGCAGTTGGTGTTGTCAGTCGGTATCTTGCCAATCTTAGCAAAGAGCATTGGGTAACAGTGAAATGAATACTGCGATATCTAAGAGGCTCATCCAGGTTAAGCTTATGTTATGGTGATGGAAAACTTGTGTTAGAGGGCTATACAGATGCAAATATGGTAGGTGACATAGACTCTAAAAAGTTTACATCGGGGTTTATGTTCACATTTACAAGGGGAGCGATTTCTTGGCAGAGCAAGCTACAGAAGGTTATAACATTGTCGACGATAGAGGTCGAGTATATTGCAGTCACAGAGGCATATAAATAGATGCTTTAGATGAAGAGGTTCATATAGAAACTTAGCTTAAAGCAGGAGCAGCACGTAGTCTATTGCGATAGTCAAAGTGCTATACACTCAAGTAAGAATCTAAGTCAGCACTCTAAGTCAAAGTACATAGAGATTCGGTATCACTGGATTATGGATACTTTGAAACATAAGGTGTTACAACTTGAGAAGGTCCACACGGACGATAATGGGTTAGCCATGATGACCAAGGCTTTGCTCAAGAGCAAGTTTGAGATTTGTAGAAACTAGGCTGGCTTAAAGAAGGTAAATTCCTCTTGCGTCGAAAAGGAAGAGATTTTATGGGAATTTTCTCCTCATTGCTGGATTCGATGAAATTGAACTAGTTTCGATATCATCGATAATTGTCGGATTTTTCACCGCTGGTCGCTGGACAGTTTTTGTCATGTTTCGATATCATCGAAGGACTTTAAATGATATTGAAGGCTGTCATCGAGAGACCTTCAATGACATTGATAATTGTCAAAATTTTCACCCCTGGTTGCTGGACAGTTTTGGTCCTGTTTTGATATCATCGAAGGACCTTAGATGATATTGAAGGACCTTAGATGATATCAAAGGCTGTTATCGAAAGACCTTCGATATCATCGAAGAGTTACGCATATGCGATTGTGGAAACGTAGATTCTGCGAAAATTGTTTCCTATTTTGATTCTATCTCTTTTTATTCTTATAAAAAGGGGTATATGTGGGATTGTGGTGTATTTTTCTAGGGTATTTCAAGGTTTCCTAAAGATACTTTAAGAGGGCTTAGGGCTATCAAAGGAGAGAGAGAGAGAGAGAGAGAGAGAGAGAGAGAGAGAGAGAGAGAGAGAGAGAGAGAGAGCTTGTGGAAGGGAGATTCTACTCATAAAGGTGATCTACTTCGCAGTCCACGTCTTAACGCTTTTACGTCCTCGTGATTGACGAGATCTCTCCGTTTTTATTTTGTTCTCTTATTATTCATCCACTCCTGCGTGAGTGAAGAAGGTTTGATGTAAGCGATGTGTGCTTGTGATCGGTTGTAACGTTCTGCTTATAGTGGATTATTGATCTAGACAAGGTCAGGTGGTTTTTACCTCTTTGAGGGTTTTCCACATAAAATTCCCTGGTGTTGTGTGGTTTGTGTTTTGATTTATTTCATTGCTTTATTATCCTATAATTCTGGTTTGTTTTGGGAGGCTAGATCCTAAGGTTTTGTGCAAGGCCCCCAATATATAATACCTATAAGGACTGAATTTCATACGGCTAAAACTTCACACATGAACTTGATCTTCTACAATAACTTTTAATAGAGCGAGCTAGGTCTTCAATGAGCTTTATCCTCTATTAGAACTTTCAGTAGATCGAGTTAGGTCTTCAAGAAGCCTCAACTTGAACTTGAGCTTAACTAAAACATGACTTACTAGTTATTTTGACAAGACAAAATTTGATAAACTAGGTATAACATATGCTTTAAATAGAATAGCACTTACATGTTATCACATCAGGACATCTAAAGCTAATAACACTTACATGTTATCACATCAGCACTTACTGTGATGTCTGCATTGTATCCATGCTATCCCGTGCTTTGCTAGTTTAGTATAAGGCACGAGCCCAAAATTAGAATAGAATTGAAAGCTTCTCAAAGGCCATAGAAAGTTTTGCAGCTAGGATGATAATTTTTCTTTCCAGTTCAGGTCCCCGTGACCTTATGAATAGGTTGGATGGCATGGATGGACGGCATAGGTAAAACACATGTATCATGGTGGGCCCATAGTCTGGTCACCACATTCAGCTTCTTCCCGTGTACAAAGAGGTGAGAATTCCGGGTACAGGGTAACACACCAATGCATAAGTCGCCTGTATCTCTCTCCATCCAAACCGTCCAGGTCGTGGGCCTCACCAGACATGGATCACAAGCCAAACTTACACCGAATTGATCATCTCACTTGCTAACCGGCCTGTCTATGTATCAAGTGACGCACGCATGTAGCAAGATATCACTACTTAGCCCAAGGCCAAGTTATTTGCTCGTTCCAAGGAGCGGGACTTCGCTGCTTGGAACTTCTGCGTCCATGGTTAGCTCATCAAAGCCATTGACTACACGGCTCCAATCATAAATGGACCAGCGTTAGGCCATTCCCGGAATTTCCTTTTAATTAGTCAATACCAACGTTCCCTTTTTTGGAATGCAAATACATGAACAAACAACATTCAACAAAGGAAAAGCTGAAGATTGGATAGCTAGGATCTTTCCACGATGTTTTGCAAATTGTCCTTCTACGATGTTGAGTTATATCAACGGCTTCTATTGGCCAACATCGACCCCATAAATCATAAACTAACCTCCGAACAAGAAACTGTGGCCTTTTTTCTTCACCTGTGCATGTGTCACTTGCCTGGTGAATGGGCCGGCCTGAATTTCAGGACAGCTGACATGAACTGAGAGACCCTTTTGATGAACATCCCTAATTCCACGCACGTGCTCCCCGCAGCACGTAGCGTTCTTGTCTGGCACGTGCAGATGGAGGCACCAATATTAGAACTAGGATCCCTCCCATGAGAAACTCCCTTTCCTTTTTCCGAGTCCCGCGTTCCTCTTTGTTCGATGCCAACTCCTCACTCTCTTTCTCCCTCTCCTCTATAGTGCTTCACACGTGTCATCATTAGCGATCAAGTTGCAGGTCTAAACAGAGGGGTGATTATCTCACCCGCTCGCATGAGATGGACAGTATGCTTCGCGGAAAAATACGATTTTGAAACAACTATATAAGATCCGAACCATATATCGTGTAAGACCCACTGCGAAAACACGTTTTCCGTAAAGTAGATGGGTCCAAAATGAAAATGACCACACGTTCATGAAAAAGTGGATATTAACAAAACGGCACGAATATTCTATTCTCTACGGCTTATAACTCATGAACGGACATATCTCAAACTCTAGTCTCTCGGAAACGAACGGCGTCGATCTGTCATAATATGACTCAGGAAACGTGACACGTGGCTTCAAAATGACGCGAGCGAATACACAGGGCAATTGACGGTCGAACTAGGACTCGCAGTCCACCATTTGGTCTGCCCCATGTGAACGAAAAAGCAAGAAAGATATGCTCTTTTCCTCTTCCTTCTCTTCTACCAGATTCCTCCAATACCAATTCACCCCCTATTCTGATTCCGATCCCTTCTTCCTTTTTCGCTTTGAATTTGTGTTAATCCGACCGTTGGATACATCGGCCACAGTTTGATATTGGTGGATCTGATTGAGCGAGCAGTGGCGCTGGCGGATGGCGCTTTTCAGGCGGCTGTTCTATCGGAAGCCGCCGGATCGGCTTCTGGAGATCGCCGAGAGAGTTTACGGTACCACACTCTCTCTCTCTCTCTCGCGCGCGCGCGCGTTCGCTCTCTTTCTCTCTCTGTATTTGAACCTTTAGATCTGGAATTGTCATGAGCTGGAGATTTCTATCGAGTCTTTGGAGATTTTCCGATCTTAATTGCCACCTGTTTTCTCATCTCCTTTTGACGTCTTTTGATTTTTTGATTTTTTTAGGTTGAACATTGTGATCTTTTATTGAAAAGAACTATGAAATCTCGGAAGTTTCATTCTCAAATCAAGATTTCACTATTTTGATGTATGAGTTTTCCTTTCACCAGACCTTTGAAGTGTCATTCCTTAATGTTTCTTTTTCTTCTTTAATTCTCTGTGGGTGGAATTGTTGAACATTTTGATCTCTGTAAGGAAAGTAAGTAGAAATTTCATCACATTTGAAGGGAAATCTGTTCTGTCCTTGACAAAATATTGGAGTGGAACATGTCCATAATTTATTTCCAAGAATTATTGAAATGCCACTGCATTTTCCTTCTTTTTTCTGTGTGCAATTTTGTTGATGTTTTTGTACCCTGTTAGAGAAGTCGACACACACACACACACACACACACACACACACACACAGTTCTCAGAATCTTTTACGCATGGGAATTATGAAAATTAGGGGTGGTATTCTCTTTCTGTGTTTTCATCTGTTAATTTCCTGGAAAGGAATTTCTTTACTATCACAGTCACAGATCTGGAAAACTATAAAATTTTCGGAACATTTAAGCAGTTTGCTAAGCCCAGACAAATGTATGGCCGTGAACATCCACATTCTATCATGTATCCCAACACTGCACACATGTGAAGATCCGATTGGTCCATCAGGTGGACCACACCGTGTGGATGTTCTTCATTAGAATTTAGGCCGGTTCAGCCTTTAGGTGGGCCTGAAAGAAGGATAATTAGAAACTTCATGCCTTATCTGTCCATTTGTTTCATAAGCAGATTGCACCAGTGGCTTGCCTAATGGGCCACTGGGTCTTGTGAATGTGTGCCGTATTGGCATATGTGCTAGCATGTAGATGGGCAGGGCATACACACGTGGACTTAGCAAGCCTTGAAGATTTGTAAACGCTTTCCTTATCTGCAACTGTGGCTAAAACTGAACTCAAATATAAATTTCCCTGCATGTCATAAAGCGACTGCTGAGGACTCAATTAATTTGAAGCATCAATAACATAACTCCAACTAAGACAGCCACCAGAATAGTACTTGACTGAGAGAAACTATCTCTACTCAAAGAAGCACCTTGGAAGGGGTTTCGTATTCAAGCGGATCAAAGCATTGAGAAATGCATATATTGCACATATTTCATTACGAATAGGAAAGGAAAAATAAATCGATAGTTCTCTTTGTATTTTCGAGAAGTTCCATGGTACCTTGGTGGTGGGAATAACCACAGTGGCAATTCTTTTTTTAGATTCAAGGCATTGGGAGAGTTGAGATGCTTGTGGGAAGATCATATTTTTGGTAGAAGTTTCTGTTATTTTCCTTCTGTTTTAATGATAATGCCCTCTGTTCTATTGAGAATTTCCTCACATTAGTGCTTAGTGTGATCTTTACTTTTGCTTCACCAATTGTGCTTGTTACAAATTTTCATTGGAGAACTGGAGTTCTTTATGATTTTTTTTTAGTACTGCAGACATTTTCCTTTTATGGGCTTCTACAAATCAAGAGAATAGGTTTTATTGTTGTTGTTGTTGTTATCGTAGCTTTGCTAAGCCCATACAAGTCAGCTAATGCACATTCCATCACATATGCCAACATGGCATGCAATATCCAAGCCATGCATAAGAGGGGTACCACCACATATATATTCTTTATCTGAAGAATCAGGTCGTTCAACTGGTTAACTTGGCCACAATTAACTTAACAAATGTACAATTGTGAAAAATTCAGCTAAGTTTTCTAATCTGTAGACTTTTTTCTAATTTCATGGGTCACCTATGGAATGGACAACCTGGTGGATGGAGTTTGGGCCACTAACATATACACAGTGAGGTCCACCTGATGGATGGCTTGGATAATTCACCTGTCTGCCACACTGACATATCTGTTGGTGTGTGCATTAGCTGATTTGCATGCGTGTGGGCTTAGGAAGGCTCTATTGTTTTGTTGTTGTTGTTGTTATTATTGTTGTGAGGTTTGCTAGTGCCACTCCAGCGTCGACCTGTTACTTGTGGATGTCAACTGATCAGTCATGTTAGGTGACCGTTAAACTATCAGTTAGGAGACGTGCATGAAACCGATAGTGTTCCGGCTTGAGCTTTTGGCAGTGTCTACATGATGAATCCCAACTAAGATGCAGCTTGGATGTGCTACACACTTGCCAGGTCAGGAATGTGTATCTGTTTGTAGAAGCACATGTGGGGATATCAAATCTCCTTTCATAACATCATCATTATTATCATAGTTGTGTCATCATCGTTGCTGCTGCCGCTGAGAACAGCAATTGATGATTTTTTGTTCCTAGTTAGTAGTTTACACAGTTTGCTGCTTTGAGGATTACATGATAGAAAATAGAGAGCCTCTGTTGTTGTTGTTGCTGTTGTTAGACTTGCTAACTCCACTCGCACACCAGATGCACCTCTGCACAAAGATGCATGTGTCGGCCTGTCATTCATGTAGGACATTGAGCAGTCATGTACACGAACCTGATAGTTTTCTGGCCAGAGTTTTTGGCCGAGTGATTTACGCGATGGGTCCCATCTATTATGCTGCTCTGATGTGTTGCGCATTTGCCAAGTCGGCTCATATTCCTGTGCATAGCTACATGTGGGGGTATCAATTGTTTGTCACCGTCATCTTGGTCGTTGTCGTTGTTGTCATCATCATCAATTTTGTTGCTGTTTCTGCTGAGAACTGCAATTCATGATTTCTTCCTGCTTGATGGTTCACACAATTCACTGTTTTGTGGATTACATGGTATCAAATAGAAAGCCTTTTGCTGCTACATTTTCTAACTTTTGTTTGTTGGTGCAGTATTCGACTGTTGTTTCTCCACAGATGTTTTGGAAGAAGAAGAATACAAGGATTATTTAGATGGTATTGTAGCACAGCTACAAGACCACTTCCCTGATGCCTCTTTCATGGTATTCAACTTCAGAGAAGGAGAGAGGAGGAGCCAAATTACAGACATACTATCTCAGTATGATATGACTGTCATGGACTATCCCCGACAATATGAGGGCTGTCCTTTGCTCCCACTTGAGATGATCCACCACTTCTTGCGGTCGAGTGAGAGCTGGTTATCATTGGAAGGGCAGCAGAATGTGTTACTAATGCATTGTGAGAGAGGAGGGTGGCCTGTTCTTGCATTTATGCTCGCTGGTCTTCTATTATACAGAAAACAGTACACTGGGGAGCAGAAGACTCTGGAAATGGTATATAAGCAAGCTCCTAGGGAACTCCTCCATCTTCTTTCTCCTTTGAATCCACAACCTTCCCAGTTGAGATATCTCCAATACATTTCTAGAAGAAGTGGTGGGCTAGAATGGCCTCCATCTGATACTCCATTGAGGTTGGATTGCCTCATTCTAAGAGCCCTTCCCATGTTTGATGGAGAAGCAAGTTGCAGGCCCATTGTCCGCGTTTATGGTCAGGACCCTTCAAATGCGACCAACAGGGGTTCCAAGGTCCTGTTTTCAACACCAAAGACAAAGAAACATGTTCGACGATACAGACAGGTAATTTTGAACGCTCATGTCATGAAACTTGAAAAATGTTACTGCTCTACATCTTAAGAATCTTGAAGTGAAATGTAACTGCAGGCAGATTGCGTGCCAGTGAAAATTGATGTGCATTGCCATGTTCAAGGGGACGTAGTAGTCGAGTGCATCCATTTGGACGAGGATCTGAAGCGTGAGGAGATGATGTTCAGGGTTATGTTTAACACGGCATTTATCCGATCACATATTTTGACCCTCAGTCGTGAGGATATTGATGTTTTGTGGAATGCCAAAGATCAGTATCCAAAAGACTTCATAGCAGAGGTAGGTGATTGTTCATCTTGTCTTGGAAGTGTCTTTCCTCAGATAATGGGAGTTGAAAGCGTACTCATCTTTGAATCAGGTACTCTTTTTGGACCCTCATGCTATTGCACCTGATATGACCACAGAAGTGGAATCGGAAGATGGGGATGCAATGGAAGACGCTCCAGCGGAGGAGTTTTTTGAGGTGGAGGAGATCTTTAGCAATGCGGATTCTCAGGATGGGAAGGGGGATTCTGACCCCTTCACTGGTGAAAAAACAGATATATTGGATGAAGTGAATCACATATTAGAAGCCAAAATCATACAAGATGACGTGGACTATAAATTAGAA
Source organism: Magnolia kwangsiensis (assembly GCA_037074715.1). Classification (NCBI taxonomy): domain Eukaryota; kingdom Viridiplantae; phylum Streptophyta; class Magnoliopsida; order Magnoliales; family Magnoliaceae; genus Magnolia; species Magnolia kwangsiensis. Next base: position 34,663,436 of record CM073585.1, on the reverse strand, counting down.
GTCAGTGATCATAAACATGATGAGGAAAGATGGGATACAGAGAATATTGTCCCCCGAAAGATTTCAGACCCCAAAGTTGAAAATCAGAGGACAGGACCTGGTGTCCGTGGACAGAAACCTGAGAAATTACTGCCACCTGCACCAAAAAAACAACCAACTTTAAATGCAAAACCAGTCTCAGATCCAGCTTTAGCCAACCAAAAGATTAAACAACAAGAATCTCAAGGCAGCCAGGTGAAGCCAACAAAACCAAAGACTGTATCTCGGTGGATACCTCCAAACAAAGGACTTTGTGTGGATTCCATGCATGTATCTTCTCACCCTCCATCGAGATATAATAGCGCCCCAGCTGCTCTAGCCATTTGTGCATGTTCACAAGATAATGATGCAGGTGAAACTCCAGGGCCATCTCCTGCTGCTGCAGTTCCTGCCTTTTTGCTCCTAACGAAGCCACCATTTCCATCTCATGCAGTACCCCCTCCACTTCCACCAGAATCATTGCCGCCTGTGCAATCAGAACCCAATCATTGTTCTCTGCCACCAACATCACAGGCACCTCCACCTCCTCTGTCGCCTCCAAAAAGAGCAGTACTGCCTCCACCGCCGCCGCCACCACCTCCTCCACGAGCATTGCCCCCTCCCCCTCCTCCTCCTCCCCCCCCACCACCACCACCGCTAGCAACAACTCCTTCCCCTCCATTACCACCATCTTCTGTTCATCCGACCATTGCATTACATTCTAACATGTTAAGTAGCTCACCTTTTCCATCCATTCGACCTGCTCCAGTCCATCCATTTTCCTCCTTTAGTACTACATTGTATGATTCTTGTATCCAAACCCCGAGTCCACCTCCACCTCCTCCACCACCTCCAGCTTTACACACAGGAGGAACACTTCAGGTCTATCCTCCTCCTCCTCCTCCTCCTCCTCCTCCTCCTCCTCCTCCTATGCGGAATGTGTTTGGATCAATTGCCCCTATTCCCCCACCTCCGCCTCTCTTGCACTTGGGAGGAACACCTCAAGGACCTCCCCCTCCACCTCCCCCTCTACCTCCCCCTCGCCTGGGAGTAACACCTCATGGTCCTCCCCTTCCCCCTCCCCCTCCCCCTCCTCCTCCTCCCCCTAGGCAGAATTCTATTGGATTAGTAGGCCCTCCTCGAGGTCCTGGCTCAGTGGCACCTCCCCCGCCACCACCTCCTCCCATAGCTACATCAACCACATCGAAATATGGAGTTGGAAGCCCTCCACCCCCACCACCGCCTCCGATGCGTGGAGCTCCACCCCCCCCACCTCCTCCTATGCGTGGAGGTCTCCCACCACCACCTCCTCCTATGCGTGGAGGTCCCCCTCCACCACCCCCACCCATGCGTGGAGCTCCACCTCCTCCTCCACCTCCTTCTGGAACACGCGTACCTGTTCCTCCAGCTGTGCCTAGGGCTTCAGGCGGTGTGGTACCTCCACCTCCATCTTCACATTCCTTAGTTGGGGGAAGAGGACGAGGGATTCCACGTCCATCAGGCCCAGGTTATCAAGGATCATTTGCCTCAACACCACGAAGATCATCATTGAAGCCACTACACTGGGTGAAGGTAACAAGAGCAGTGCAAGGAAGCTTATGGGCAGAATTACAGAAATTCGATGAACCTCCAAAGTATTATTCCTATCATTTACTTATTTCCCATTTCTAACTTCTTGGTTAATGATTTTTAGGTGTCAGGATTACCATTACTTAGACTTCCAAGGAACATATGTTTCTCCGTTTCTAGAAATTTGTTCTTTATGCATATAAGGAGTTTCAGTATGTGGTAGACATTTGGAATCTGAATGCATTTTAACCATATCTCCAACCCGATTAGTTCTGATCGTGAATTATGGTTACAACTCATGTTTCATAGTTGATGAATTTCTATTTATGATAGTGTAGTTGGATTTCAGTTTTTGTTTTTAGTTCTTTCCCTCGTCAATGCTATTCTCATTTATTATATTATCAACCTTTGCATGCTAGCACTTCAGAATTTGACGTATCAGAACTTGAGAGTCTCTTCTCTACCGTAGTCCCGAAATCGAATGATAGTGCTGGAGGTAAATCAGGAGGGCGCCGCAAATCTGTTGGATCTAAAACAGATAAAGTCCACTTGGTAAGTCACTTAAACTGGAGCATGAGAAATTTTGTTTCAATCTCAGAAATGCTAGGTTAATTGTTTATCATGACTCGTGAGCATTCCTTGTGGTAATAGATGCTTTCCTTGTAGTTGTCAAATGGATGGTTAGAAGTAAAATATTGAGTGGTCTTAATTCCAAGGGCAAGATCAGGTGGTAAATCTTATGTTCTTAATGTAATTTTTAGGCTGTTTTCTATCCAAAGTTGGTCAATAATTTGGATGGTTTGGATTGGTATAAAACTATGCCATCTGTACAGTTGAAGTATCACCACCATTTTTAAAGTGGTGGTGAACTAGCATAGGATAGCTCATCATAAGACACCCAATTTTATGACTGACTTCACCACCCCTCTCCCACTATTCTATTTGGCATTGGCAGACTGTTTCTCTCTACATGTGTTTTTTTGGGAACAGTGTTTCTCTCTACATGTGTGCTCCACTTGTCATCTCCATTAGTTGAATGCCATCTCCACATGAACTATTATAGCATTGTAGCATAGCATGTAGCATATGCAAATAGTGTAAGTCCTTGGTAGTGTACGCTTCAATGCATGTAGCGTTTGTTACATATGGCGTATCGAGTAGCGCATGCTACGTGAAAACACTTTTTAATTTTTTTTTTCTTTCTTACTAGTTCAACACATGTTTGAAGACGGTGGTGACTCATCCTCGTCACATGCGACACCACAATACAACAATCCAGACCAGCCAAATTGTTGGTCTTGTTGCGGATGGGGCATGTCTCTATAAACACACCCATCGCACAGTCATAATCACCTGTATATGGGCATGCAAATATACAATTGGAGAGTTAACAAATGCTCCCCTTATAAAACTAATGGTTTCGAAAGAGGGTTTTCAAAGCCCTACAATTCCAATGCAAATACCCTTCCAGCCCAAAAAAATTCATCGATTTGATTTTTCCTATTCATACCACAATTTGATAAGAGATTTCAGGAGTTTGATTGGTTTTGTGAGAGGATCCTTTGGCTAAAATTTGGTGGGCATTGGAGCCCAAACTAAGGAGAAATCAAGATTCTCCCATTTCATGTCTGTACGGTTGTCGATCTTTAGATTTTCATTTTCGGTTGATTTAAAGCTAAAATTATGTTTCTAAATCTTAATTCAATTAATTATTTCAAAAAATTAATTATTTTTATTTTTGGGTATATGTTGACTTCTTTTTTTATTTTTATTTTATATTTTTTTTTGCTCTTTGGGTAGCCAATTCCATGCAACGTTGTAGAACATGAGACTATTTTTATTATTTTGTTCATTTTTGATACTTTCATTTAGACATTAACTAAGGTTCCCCTCTTAGAAACTTGTTGATGTGATTGATTTGGCCTGCATATAACTTGTTTGAACATGCTTTTACTTGAAAACTGAATTATTTTTTCCCATGCCTTTTTCTTTAATTTTTTTATTATTTTAATTAAAAAATAAATATCATGTAGCTTATGCTACATATCTATATAGGGCTGAATGCTACGCTATATGCTGCATGCTATGTGAAACACTAGTTGAGGGCCTGTTTGGTTTTCCATAATCCAGGTAAATCGCTGTAAAAAAGTAATTATTACATTTTTTCACTTGTTTGGAAATGAGTGAGTAATTTCACCTAGAAAACTAGTCCAAAAATGTTGACTTAAATCCGTGGGCCCCACCATAATGTATATAATATATCCGTGTCGTCCATCTGTTTTATTTTGAGGCTTGATCTGAAAAAATTAAGAAGATCTAATGTTCAATTGGCCCACATGAAAGGAAACAATGGACTTTATTTGTCCACCATTGAAAGTTGATTCTTTTACTAGGCCCACATTGAGGTTCATTCACCATCTAACTCGTTCATAGGGTCACATGGACATGGATAAGTGAAAATTATAAATATAAGCCTGATCTAAAATTTCTAAGGGCCTCAACAAGTTCTTAATTGAAGGCATTCAATTCTCATAATTTCGTGTGGTGTGGTCCACTTGACCTTTGGATTTGTCTAATTTTTGGGCTTATGCCTTAAATTCATTTGGCATAATGAATGGGTGGTGTGGATAAGCCACACACATTATGGTGGTCCCCATATTTATTTTACAAATTTTTCGATTTAAGTGCTTAAAAAGTAATTGGTCAAGTCAGCATTGGGAAAAATGCAGGTAATTACCTTGGTAAATAATGATTACTCATTTACAAGGTAATTACACTTGAGCCAAAAAACCAAACAGGCCTTGAATGTAATTACCATTGTTGTGTTGTATGCCTCAACAATTTATTTATTTACTGGGAGAAGTGATAAAAGAAGGAAATGCAAACTGTTATTGGAGAAGGACACAGGCGGCCAAAACCCCAACTAGAAAGCCAAATCTAGAAACCTACAAAAATTACCATGAGAAGCCATATCACAAGGCCAACTAAGCAACTATTACCTCATCACAAGGCCAGCTGAACAACTATTAACTCATCTCAAGGCCACTTGAACAACTATTAATGTGCCCTTGTGGAATCTACATCAAATATCACAGAGGAACCAAAATACTAGGCGTCGAGCTTTCATATTTTTTTATGTAATTCAGCATCTGTTTCAAACTAGTCGTCACTGGGTATTCATATTTTATTGCTGATGCCCCAAAACAAGTGGGTTTTAGTGATGCAGGACATGAAAATTAAATATAATATGCAAGATGTCAGGCTTAGATTATACTAATTCATAAACAATAACATAATAATTCCACATCTCACACAAAAGCTCAAACATTCAATTAGGGGAATCTATGCAGATCCAGGCCTACACATGTTAGGGCTGGATCAATAAAAATTATGAACTAAACAATACTCGGTGATAAGAAATAGTCATCCACACATGCATAACAATCAGTCTCTAATCTAAGGAATTCACCAATTTCAAATCAAAGAACTCTAGGGTGAGAAAAGAGATAGAAATGGGGGATTTAGGGCAATCTAGGGTTAGGGTTTATAAAATTAGGGATGAAAAGATAAAAACAAGAGAAAAACCTGATTCAGAAATAGCTCCCGCATGCAGACGATGACTCAAGGCTGACGCATGTGCACAGATGGGCTGGCCGCAGGTGCGATGAAGGCCCACCTTCCCAAATCGGCTTCTTGGCCCTAGTTGGCCAAGCTGAGGTTGCAAAACCTCCAAATCTTACGTCGATCCGGGCTATTGTCTGGGCGTGGTGCTCCGTCGAAGTTTCAACCCTCCTGCAGGGCCAGATTCTAAAAACTGGCTGTGGAGGGATGAACAACTGCAAAACAAATGGATTGGGCGCGAAGATGGTTGTGGGAAGGATGAAATAAGATGGAGGGGCGAATGGGGATAAACGTGGCTTCGCACCACGGTAGTTAACCCTTCGAAAAGGGAGGGCTTCGCACCCATTTTAATCTTAGCCCTTTGAAAAGGGAGGGCTTCGCACCCACTTTAATCTTAGCTCTTCGAAAAGGGAGGGCTTCGCACCCACTTTAATTTTTCCACAACTCAGAAACTTAGAGAGCAAAAAAACCATGTAGGAATTTTTATTCAACTTCAATGAATCAAAAGAACTACAAGGGATGCCTACTTATAGGGAAAATGTTATACCTAAAAACTCGCGCCATGCGTGCAACCTATTACTTGGTGATGAAGTAAACTAAAATAAAAACCAAACAAAGAAATCTAAAACGTTCATGATGTTCTAAATAATAACAATAAGTAAAACCTAAAATATGAAATCAATCCGACTAGTGGGCCGTGATCATAAGATCCCATGATGGGCGTTTCTTGACCATCGAGCCCACTCTTTTGAATCAAAACTTCGTTTTCTAATTAGGAGGCCCTCCCTGGACGTCGTCATCGATCCAGATCGACGGTGGGGACCTCCTTCTGACATACGTGCGTAAGGAGCGGCGTGCGTGCGCGCGATGTCCCCATCAATTCTCCCTAGCTGCGAAGATTTCGCCACTGGTGAAAGAAAACTTCTGAACCGCTCCAGGATGTCAGGATCAAGTCTCTGAAGCTACTCCTCAGTGAGCCACGTGTGGTCTGAAGTTGGGTGTGGCTTCCATTTAACCAGGTACTTTTGAAACCCGCCATCCGACGTTGAAACTATCTAATGGTCCAGGATATTTTCTATTTCCTCTCTGGGTGTATGAAGGCTAGGTATGGGAGGTAGAGGCTGAGAAGAAAGGTCAGGAAGAATATGTATGAGAGATAGAGACTGGAAAAATGGGTCGGGAAGGGTAGGTATGGTAAGTAGAGGCTGGGAAAATGGGTCGGGCCGGGTAGTTATGGGAGGTAAAGGCTGTAAAAATGGCTCGGGAATGGTAGGTATGGGATGTAGAGGCTGGGAAAATGGGTCGGGACGGGTAGGTATGGAACGTATAGGCTAGGAAGATGGGTTGGGAGGGGGCCATGGATCAAGGGAAAGGTCAAGGGAATCAGGATGGTTAGGTGAAAGGCGGGACAATGCATAAATGACCTCTTGAAATGCAATTAGATCCTCCACATTAAATGTGAAACTAATTCCCATGGAGGGTGGAAGATTTGCCACATACGCATTGAGACCGTTTCGTTTTATAATTTTGAAGGGTCTAACGCTATGTGCATGTAACTTACGAACGGTCCGCGAAGGATACCGCTTGGGCCTGATGTGGACCATTACAGAGTCCTTTACATTGAATTCCTTGAAACATTTATGTTGGTCTGTAGAAAATTTGTAACGTTCATTACCAGTAGTGATCTTCTACCTTATTTCTTGATGCCATGAATAAATGTTATACGTAAAAGACTGTGCAGACTCAGACGACCTATGAGACAGTGACATAGGGACAAGATCAATAGGTTTCTTAGGTTTATAACCAGTAACGACTTCATAAGGATTAAGACCTGTGGACCTATCGACAGAACTATTAAAGGCAAACTCGGCTGTAGGTATTACGGTGTCCCATGTTTTGGTGTGCTTTATATCCCTCGTAGGGGGAGACTCATCCGGTAGATCATCAGGAAAAATATCACGAACTCATCCACTACCGGAATGACCTCAGTGGATAACTCTACACTAGCCTCTGATGCACTCTCTCCAGCTACAAGGCTGCATATGTTGTGCCCCTCAAAATAATGGTCTCGATGTCTCTCATGGGGTGGGGGTACGGGTGCACACCTAATACTGATTCCTTGGCCGCCTCCATTCATTGGTATGTCCTCCTGGCCACCTGCCTGAGATTGGCTATCTTTCCTAATGGTGGGGTTTGTCCTGAGGGAGGTCTCTATTTGGTAAAGGCATTGATCTATGATTTTCCAAGCACTTACCCCAAGACTCGATCTGCTGGGAAAACTTGTTTAGTGACTGTAATAGTTGTTCCATATTTAGTGTAGGGTGCAAGCCAAAACCATGACCCGTACGTGTGAGCATACACTTGCTAACTCCACCTAAGGACTTTCTAGGACGACTATATGTAACTAAATAGGACCAAATGATCCTATGAGACTATATGAGGGAACTATGTAGTGTTACTAAAATCCAGTAATATAGTTGACAAAAAGGGACTATGGACTCCTGAAAGCTACATGTGATGGACTGGATGCATGAAGGACTCAAATATCTTAACCCTAAACAAGAAATGTATTCCCCTATAAGAACCCTAAGCTTTGATATCAAATTTGATGCAGGACATGAAAATTAAATATGATATGCAAGATGTCAAGCTTAGATCATACTAATTCAAAAACAATAACATAATAATTCCACATCCCACACAAAAGCTCAAACATTCAATTAGGGGAATCTATGCGAATCCAGGCCTACACATGTTAGGGCTGGATCAATAAAAATTATGAACTAAACAATACTCGGTGATAAGAAATAGTCATCCACACATGCATAACAATTAGTCCCTAATCCAAGGAATTCACCAATTTTAAATCAAGGAACCCTAGGGTTAGAAAAAAGATAGAAATAGGGGATTTAGGGCAATTTAGGGTTAGGGTTTATAAAATTAGGGATGAAAAGAGGAAAATAAGAGAAAAACCTGACCTAGAAATAGCTCTCGCGTGCAAACAGTACCCCGGGGCTGACGCACGTGCACAAATGGGCTAGTCGCACGTGCGATGAAGGCTCGCCTTCCCAAATCGGCTTCTTGGCCCTGGTCTGCCAGGCTGGGGTTACAAAACCTCCAAATCTCATGTAAATCCCGGCTATGGTCTAGGCGTGGTGCTCCGTCGAAGTTTCAGCCCTCTTGCAGGGCCAGATTCTGAAAATTGGCTATTGAGGGATGAACAGCTGCAAAACAAACAGATTGGGCGCAAAGATGGTTGTGGGACGGATGAAATAAGATGGAAGGGCGGATGGGGATAAACGTGGCTTCGCACCACGGTAGTTAACCCTTTGAAAAGGGAGGGCTTCGTATCCACTTTAATCTCAGCCCTTCGAAAAGGGAGGGCTTCGCACCCACTTTAATTTTTCTACAACTCAGAAACTCAGAGAACAGAAAAATCACGCAGGAATTTTTATTCAACTTCAATGAATCAAAAGAACTACAAGGGGTGCCTATTTATAGGAAAAACCCTATACCCAAAAACTCGCGCCGTGTGCGCAACCTATTACTTGCCGATAAAGTAAACTAAAATAAAAACCAAACAAAGAAATTTAAAACGTTTATGATGTTCTAAATAATAACAATAAGCAAAACCTAAAATATGAAATCAATCCGACTAGTGGGCCATGATCATGAGATCTCATGATGGGCGTTTCTTGATTATCGGGCCCACTCTTTTGAATCAAAACTTCATCTTGTAACTAGGAAGCTCTCCCTGGACGTCGTCATCGATCCAGATCGACGGTGGGGCCCTCCTTTTGGTGTACGTGTGCAGGGGGCGGCGTGCGTGCCCGTGTGCACGTGATGTCCCCATCATTTAGTTGATCCATTCATTTTCTTTAATGGGAAGAATGAAATGCTGTATTCAAAGATTTTTGTTTTTGTTTTTGTTTTGTTTTTTTTTTTTTTTCACAAGAATGCACATTCTAATTAGAATGTTTAGCAAAGTGCACGTGGATTGTTGGCAAATGGAGCTAGAAATCTCTACCCTTTTAGTTGGCTAATTCAATTGTTTCCACGCTGAGGTCCATCGTTAAACACTCAGAATACTTATTTGCTACTTCATTCTTTATGACTACTGTCAAATGCTCAGCACTTTGATGTTATAAATTATAATAAAATCTGATGGATGCTGATTTATTTCACAAATGGTTATCAAAGCATGTGAAAATTGCCCAATTATGTTCACTTTTAGTTCTAGGCAATGTACTAAGCCTTACTGTTTATTTGCCTCATCATCATTTCACCTTTTCATATATTCACCAATGTTTCATTTATGAAGGTTTGGTCATTTTAATCTCTGTAGATTGAACTGAGACGAGCCAATAATGTGGAAATTATGCTCACGAAAGTTAAGATGCCTCTTTCAGATATGATGGTAAGCTAGTCCTGGTTTAGATTTACATGCTTGCATGTTTCTTCCCATACATATATAATGTGAGTGCATGCGTGTGGGTGTGACATATAATATGTGTATGCGTGTGTAATAGCTCTTATAAATGCTAGGAATGGTTTCTTTAAGAAATGAAAAGCGATTATTATCATTTCCTTTATGCTATTCACTGCAATAGGACTTTAACTTTCATTTCTTCAGCTTCATTTGTTCACTTGCTCCTCTTATTATTTCATCTTTTGCATTGGAGCTAAGACATAATCTCAAGGTGTGTGAGTTTTAATTGAATACATAAGACTTTCATACATTCCTGAAGTGGTTTGTGTCCAATAGTTGGTATTTGCTATGAGGTGCAAGGAATTAACTGTATTTGGTTTGTTGAGGGAGCTTCTTTGTGTTCTAACTTTGCATTGTACAGTAGTTTTCAGATGTATTATGTAGGTAGTTACAGAATCATAGAAGTGGACAGAGATGTGTACCTTTGAGATCTTCCCAAGCTGTTACATTTATTTTTTTGGTTCTAAATATGCATTATATGAAGTCATGTAGTTATTATTTTGTTATGAAATATCTATGAGTCTAATATGTAGTTCCTCTGTTCATTTTTTTGTTCATTGTTGGATGCATCCAACATTGAAAGGTTGATTCACCATATTTGTCAAGCAATAAAACTGCAGGAGTTGTAAAGAGGAATTGTTGGCTGATTGAGGATTGTCTGCAAGTGGAAGTCATTGAGCACTGGTTCTGTTATAATTAGCTGCTACTAAATGTTCTTGTATGTTCACCATATAATGGATCCAAGAAATATTGCACTAGAATGATATTTCAGCTGAACTAGAAAGCTTGTTATCCAAGCAATTCACCTTTTCCCTTGCATGCGCTGGCAAATTTCTCAGTTTTTAGGGTTTTCATATTTAGTTAGGAACACTGCCTGGTAATGATATGTGAGCCGGTCCTAGCTTGGTGAAGGAATGTTGGTGTTTGCTAGGCAGTTGTTTTTTTTTCCAAGTGATCCTGACCATTCTTATTTTGGAAAGTAACATGCCACAATGAATGAACCAGTTGTGCTAGAAAGTTGTGGTGGAAAGGTGGCAAGAGTGTGCTAGGGCATTCCCTAGAAGTGACACCTTGCAACAAGTTCGTTTGTGGTGGAAAGTGGGCAAGGGTTCTCACAGTAGAGTAGACAATTGTGGGTAAAGATGCAAGTCCAGATGCGGGACATTTATCCTGGCAATTGGAATGCTGCAATTTTGTCTGGTAAGAGAATGGCATTAGTGGGAGAAAGTGTAGAGGAGCAAAAGCCAAGTAGATCCATGATGGCTACATGCTGATATGGTTGGGGAAGGATTACACTAGGGGTGGGTGATTGGCTTGTGGTAATTAAAATATTTTAGGTTAGGGATTTACTAAGATTGTTATTGCCTATGCACCTCAAGTAGGACCACTGTTCAGAGTATCGGAATTGTGACATGTATCGATGACTAGGGATATGGAAACATTTATTTGCTATTGTTAGTGTACACAGTAACTGGTGCACCTGCGGTGTACCTTTAGTTTCTGGATTAGGTTTAGCTCTCCTAATCAGACCATGATTGTCATCTCTTAAAGACTCCTATTGCTTTTGTCAAACTGCTACTTGGTGCTAATCTTGAGGGCCTATGAGAAGAAGAAAGATGAGAGAGAGAGAGAGAGAGAGAGAGAGAGAGAGAGAGAGAGAGAGAGAGAGAGAGAGAGAGAGTCACTTATCCATCATCGTTATAATCTTTCTTTCTTCCTCTTCTCTGATCTTTTTTCCTTCCCATTTCCTAGATTTTGAAGTCGATCAAAGTTTGTTCTTTCTTCTTTTCTTTGTAAGATAGTGAAAGTGAGATAATCCTCCGTCACCATCCTACAGATGCAAGTATGCATCATTGACCCAAATTGGAAGGAATTTTCCACCGATATCATATCTGAAAGGAGGCGTTACAGATCTCTAATTGCACCTCCACTAGGAATCATCTTCTGACCAGGTCTTATTGTCTGGAACTATCCACTATCATCAACATCATCGTCGAAACCCTGCTACGACACCAAATTTGAGTCAATACGCTCTCTAGACAGCCAGATCTGACTAAGACCCCTTCATCGCTAAAATACGACGCTGTAAGCTCTATTATCACTGAAAGTGCTAGATCCGTCCCAAAAACCTCGCGCTAGACCACCAGTTCTTCTCAAGGAGTAGTGCAACCCCTTTGGTTCTCGTCGAAAATCACTTCAGTGTCATCATCCATCATTGGAATCTTCTTCAGACTTTTATTCCATTGCCAAAACTGCACTGGGACTTCTCCAGGTGTCAAATCTCTTTAGAAACCCCTCTAGGGCTGTTGGTAGTCACCAGAAATCAATCCAAGGCTTCTAGATCTTGTGAAAACCTCTCCAAGGCTGCCATAAATTGTCGAAAATAAGTCCAAGGCTACTAGATCTTGCCGCAAGTGCCCTGTGGACCACCTATTGGAGTTTGATTCGGAGCTCGGATCACATCCAGATCCCTGGATCATCATTACTTCAAGATCTATTAAGCAGGACTCATGTCGATTATGCTCTCTGGACCTCCAACAGACATTGAGAGGTTATTTGAGTTATCATTATTTTTCATCTTCATCACGTTTCTTTAAATGGGAGAAAATAAACAAGCCATATTCCATCTGGACATATGGATATCCCTAGTGTTACTATAACTTCAATAAATATTTGGAGTGGTCCCAAGTAGCTCAAATGTATATTGAGCATGGAAAAGTGCAACGGCTGTTATGGTCATTTTTTTCCAAAACGGCCATTGTGGCCTTTTGATGTAGGACCGATGCATGAATTACGTAACATGTGAGATCAAATAGCTGAATTAAGATATTTAACAAAAAAAACATAAAACATAATAATCATCACAAATATCATGAAAATCAAAAGAAAACCATGTATAATCCTAAGCCTAAGCTACCAAAATTGTAACTCAAGATCATTAAATAAAAAGAAACTAGGATCTAATAGATGCAAGGACATCCAATTAGCATAGGGTATAATTTATTCAAAATAGGAAACCTAATACAACCTAGGGCGAAATTAGGGTTTGAGTAATTTTGAAAAAGTAGGAAAATTAGGAATTTTAGGTTTAGGGTTAGGGTTTGGATTGTGGATGATATGAGAAAGTTGGGTCTAGGAGAAGACAGATTTGTGATGAGAGAATTAAGAATCTGAAGGAAATACCTGGATGGGAAGAAAAGAAAAGATGGCGTGGGGATAGATGGAGACCTCGCACCTTCGTTAATGAAGATTAGCCTTACACCAATCTTCCTTCCAAATCGCATGGAAGTATCTTCAAATTGCATGAAGATGGGATAAGAAAGCAAGAGCTTCTCTCTTCTTCTTTTTTTTTTTAATCACAAAATTCAATCGGAGAGAGGTCACACACCCCCCTCTTTTTATAGATATAAATTTTTTCAAAAATTACAAAAATCCCCATCTTGTGAACTTTAACGAAAATAACTTTAGTCTAAATAAAATCAACTAAAACACTCATAATGTGTCCAAATATAAAATAATTAAAAACTAAATCCTAAAATATAGTAACGTCTAAAATTGATGTGGACGATCAACAATCAATGACCCGATCATGTGATTCATGCGATCCAATGGCCCGATCGTCGCGTCCCTCCGATCCAATGGTTTGGATCACTCCATAAGGCAGCCCATGTGCATCATTCTAGTGTGGGGTCTTCCAGATGCTCGCACATGCACATGGGGTCTTCAACACGATCATGGGTACTTGCCTAGCCACAGAGAAATCGGCGTGGCCCACCTTCTTCTCTGATACGTACGTAAGGGTGTATGTGACGTGCTGTCCTCATCACCTTTATGATCTCGTAATGTGTAAAGGTTGCCACCATTAGCTTTACATAACAGCCTCTATGGCCCCGTAACAGCCGTTACAGCACGCCCAACGCATATGGATTCTTAGGAGAGAATCCCTTCATACCCTCGAATCTGTATATGACTACATACACAATTACACAGAGGCCAGGTGACGAAATGTTTCCCACATCGTTTTACTAGAACAGTTTGCCTTAACTACAAACTCAAAAAATAATTAGTGGTAAGGAACTGGACAAGGAAACATGGACAAAAAAAGCTCTGATGCACTCACTGCAGCAAAAGACGACATTTAAAGGAAGTTGTAAATCGTAATTGGCCTCTGCATCAATTGGATGTTAAAAATTCATTTTTTCATGGCGATCTTCATAAAGAAACCTATATGGCCCTTTCTCCTTGTTTTGAACCTTGGGGGGGGGGGGGGGGGGGACATATTTGGAAAGCTTTGTACGACCTTAAATAGTCTCCTAGCTTGACAATATAATTTCCAACATTGGATTTAAAGGAGCACTTTCGATCACTCTGTGTTTGTAAAACATATGGATGGAAACTCAATAATTCTCATTGTATATATTGATGATATTATTTTAATTGGCACAAGAATAACTAAAATAAACAATATTAAGAAATTCATGGCCTTATCATTCATGATGAAAGATTTATGGATATTGAAGTACTTCCTTGGAATTGAAGTGGCTCAGCTCAAAATATGGAATATTCTTATCCCAACATAAGTATGTGCTTGATCTTCTAACTGAGGTAGGTTTACTCGGTGCTCACCCGGTGGACATGCCTATTGAAGTAAATCATAAGTTACATGAAAGGCAATCATATGTAATTGATAATCTGGGCATGTGTCGCTGATTAGTAGGTTGTCTAATTTATCTTAGCTTTACTCATACAAACATCTCTTATGCTTTAATCGTCTAGACATCTCTTATGCTATTGGAATAGTAAGTCAGGTTATGCAACGACCTTGTTAGCACCATCTTGAACTGGTCTATCGAATCTTTCGTTACTTAAAAAGCTACCCTTGGTCGTAGTCTTCTCTACTCAAACCATTCATTTGAACATTAGTTGTTTTTACGATGCTAATTGGGCTGGCTCCTCTGATCGATGCTCAACTAAAGGGTATTGCACATTCGTAGGAGGAAATTTAGTTGGAAAAGTAAGAAGCAATCCGTCATTGAGTACCGTGCGATGGCCCATGCAGCTTTGGAACTACTATGGGTGAAAGCCATTCTTTAAGATACAAGATTCATAACATCTTCTCCAATTCCAATTCATTGCGATAGTCAAGCGGCCATCCATATTGCATCCAACCCGGTCTTCCATGAACGCACAAAGCACATTGAAGTTGGCTACCACTTCATTTGGGAAAAATTAGCCACCAAGATTTTATTTACGCCGTTTGTTCATTCAAAAGATCAGTTAGCTAATGTCTTCACCAAAGCCACATCAATAGTACGCCTCAAGACCATCAATATCAAGCTCGGCATGAATGATATCCATGTGCTTGCTCGAGGGGGAGTGTTAGCGTACACAGTCACTGGTGCACTTGCAGTGTACCTTTAATTTTTCAGATTAGGCTTAGCTTCCTTAATTACACCATGACCATGATTGTTATCTCTTAAAGACTCTTATTACTTTCAATCTTCTCTTTTTGTGAATGTAAATAGTTATAAATAAAGGATTAAGGAGAGGGAGATTAAGCAAAGTTCTCTCCCTTCTCCCACATTCCCGTCTCTCTTCTTTCATTCTTATTCGATTTTCAGCTATTATTGGTATTATTGTTGACAAGGTATGCCATATTGGTTTTAGTGGGCATATCGGTGCCTACTGAAGCTAGTATGTGTATTGGCCGATATGGGGGTGTAACAGCCATCACGCCTCCCATAACGATCTTTTTTCCTAAAAAATTTTGAAAAAATTCCAACTATTTAAAGGATTCCAAATATGTAATTCTTTTCTTTTGTTTTGACCATGTTTAGGATGGTGTAACTATCTACCCTTGAGAATGCTATCTCGGGCTATCTGATGATTTCATGAACACAACGTGCTGAAACTGATCACTGATTGGCCTGAAATTCATGCAAGCTACGACACTCATCCCATTGATGCACATATATAAGCATTAATAATATCATTCCCCCAAGGTAATTTTAAGAAAAAAATAAATTAAAATTCTAATGGATAATGCTAAAAAGGGAAGTTCTCAAGTCAAACTAGTTGGACCACAAGCTACGGTCCACCCAACAAATAAGTTCATGTGAAATCCAACCTTTCCAATAGCTTTGCCCCCAAATGAGGGCACTTGGTGCAAAAATAATTCATATCTACTAATTAGGTGGGTCATATACCATGGACAAATTTCTAGCCATCGATAAATAGCAAAAACTACAAGTGTGGTCCACTTGATAAGTGGACATGCCTGAATTTTGCAAAACGTGATCCTCCTGATGGGGCAAACCTAATGGACGGAGTGGATTTCTCACGCTTACAATAGGTTGGAAGTAATCCAGAGCTAGACCATAACTTCTAGTCCAACCAATTGGATGGTTTTTTACTTTTTAAACACAGTTAAAAAGCAGCCATGTATTCAGTTAGAAGAAGAAGAAGAAGAAGAAGAAGAAGAAGAAGAAGAAGAGAGAGAGAGAGAGAGAGAGAGAGAGAGAGAGAGAGAGAGAGAGAGAGAGAGAGAGAGAGAGAGAGCAACAAGGTATTATGTATCAGTAATGATGGCCGTAACGGTCACAACCGTTACCGAAACAGGTATTGGTCGTGATGGCCAATATGGGGGGAGGCATAACAACTGTTACGCCCTCTGTAACGGTTTCAAAAAATCCAGAATAATGTAAATATTCTAAATATGTATTCAAAATTATTATTCTTTTAAACATGTTTATAGTAGCGTAATGGTCCACTCTTTAGTGAGAGTGTTGTATCGGGCTATTTGGTGAATTTATGAACATGGTTATGTGTCTCTAATGTTTACATATCACAATCAATGATTAAAAGAAATCAGAAAAGACATAAATACCTCTTTTTTTGTTTTTTGAAAAAATGGCCCCTAGAGCTTCAACTCGCCCCAAGTGGTCATTTTTCGACTGTTTGTCGAATTTATGAACTTCACAATCAACATTCCTAGATTAGGTCATATTGTCTGTGTTTTAGATTTTCCTACACAACCTCACCTTGTGACTTTCCACCACTACACTCGTTTTTTTCTCTCTTCCATGGGCCACTATCTCATGGCTACAATGAGAATTCCTCTATAAACTTGATTTGCTAAGCCAACCACAAATAGGTTGGACAAGGCTACGATGACAATGACCGGTGTAGTTAAAGGCATGCCAGGTGTGTTCACATGAGATATTATTCTTGATTTCTTCTTCTATCAGTGTTTTAAACACTAAATTGGACATCTTGAAAGCGATATGAGCCTCCATTTGTGTTGTACAAGAGATTGAAGACAAATTGGGGATTTTGGGGGAGCTGAAAATTTTAGTTTAGGGGCTGTTTGGAATCGTGGAAAATGTAGGAAAGGAAATAGTGTTTTTGGGAAACTGTGGGAAAAGGAAAAAAATTCTTTGGCTGTTTGTTTTTCAATGAGATTTTCTACATATTTGAGGCCTACTTTCAAATTTGCTGTTTGGCAAAACTAACATTTTCTTGGGAAAAATTTGTTGGTAGTTATTGGCATGTGCCGGACTAGCACATGTGATCCATGTGGGACGCTTAAAGATGGACAACAGGACGTGTGTCATATGCAGCAAATGTGGGGTTTTTGAAGCTAAATCGTGGGACATTTGGGTTGCTTGCAAGGTATTAAAAAATACTTATGTAATGGCTGATAACGGTGGTAACTGTTACACATTATGCGGTTGTAAGGGTCGTTATGGAAAAATGGCTCGTGATGGCCTCATAACGGCTTGTTAAGGGGCTCTTAAGTCTAAGCGGTTGGGCGTCAAACCACTGTGAAAATTGATGAGTAAT
This sequence comes from Magnolia kwangsiensis, assembly GCA_037074715.1. Lineage (NCBI taxonomy): Eukaryota > Viridiplantae > Streptophyta > Magnoliopsida > Magnoliales > Magnoliaceae > Magnolia > Magnolia kwangsiensis. The sequence continues at coordinate 34,645,897 of CM073585.1, read as the reverse complement.
TAATGTTAATATTGGCAGGGATGGAAAAGGGTTGGCCAGCTAGGGTGGACCCCACCATGGTGTTTATTTGAAACTACCTCGACCATCATATGCGTCACCCCATGTTAGGCTCAGAACCTAAAATTCAGCCCCATCTGTGATTATGGTGGACCACACAATTAGAAGCAATGTATAAGGCAAAGCTCACCCTCCAAACGGTTTACCTTGGTATGACCCACATGAATCACTAATGGGCCTATTTTTGGGCCCTAGACTAAATTTTAACGTGGCATAATGGTTGGAGTGGATTCAATATAATAATCACAACATGCCCTGTAAAAATAAAAGGTGGACGTCTCTCTCCGAACTGTTTTCATTGTTATGACCCACCTGAAGTATGGATTAGCCTGATTTTTTTGGGTCTAGGCCTACCATGGGATTACACATCTAAGAGTAGGAGTGGATCTCACATGCACATCACAGTGGGCCCTTTTAAACGTAAGGGAGGGTGTCTATCTCCAACTTTACCTGTTCTTACAATAGCATTTATTGCATATTGGCACGACTAGTTACTTGCTAATTAATGGTGCTCTTTGGACCCCATCATGATGTATGTGCTTTATCCACGCTGTCTGTCCTTTTTGCTGGCTCATTTCAAGGCATGAGACCAAAAATGAGGAGGATCCAAATCTTAGGTGGAGTACACCACAGGAAAAGTGGTGATTAAATGCCTACAGTTAAAAAGTTCTTGGGAGTGACAAAAGTTTTGGATCAAGTTTATATTTGTGTTTTCCCTTCATCTAGGTCTGTGTCCTAATTAGCAGGTTGGATGACAAATAAACACTACAGTGGGCCTGAGGAAGTTTTTAATGATGCACATTCAATCACTGTTATTTTCCTTTGGTGTGGTATGCCTGAGATTTGGACATGCCTCATTTTTTGGTCCATGCCCTAAAATAGTGATTCAAAATGGATGGACAATGTGGATAAAACAAATACATCATTGTGGGGCCCACGAACCACCGTTTAGTAGCGAGGCGCGTATTAGTATACAATTTATGTTCGCCAACAAAGGGGTCGCTTGGATGGGGTGGACCATCCATCACATGTTTCCCAAATCCGCTCCAACCACTGGACGCGTGATGAAATTTCAAGCCCAGGGATTGAAAACCAGGCCCATTAGTGATTCAGGTGGATCACATGATTGGATATAGTGTACAAGGCAACGCCCACCCTTCAAAATGTTTCCCTTGGTCTGGCTCACATGAATTAATAATGGTCTTGATTTTCCAGCCCATGTCTAAATTTTGGTGTGCCATCTAATGGTTTGAGTGTATTTCATATAATCATCACGGTGGGTCCTGTAGAAAATCAATGGTGGACATCTCTCTCCTAATTGTTTCCTTTTGTGTGGCTGACCTAATAACTTGAGTTTTTGACCTTGGGCCTAATGTGGGATGACACATGTAATGGTTGGAATGGATTTCATGTAAACATTATGGTGGGCCATGTTATAAATCAAGGGTGGGTGTTCCCCTCCCAACTGTTTCCCTTGGTATGGCCCACCTGAATCACAGATAGAGTTGGTTTTCGAGCCCTAGGCCTAAAAATTTCATCACGTACCTAATGGTTGAAGTGGATTTGGAAAACATATCACAATGGGGTTAGTCCAATCAAGGCGACCCTTTGTTGGCACGAGAAGATGTTTATAGTAATAGATGTTGTTTCTTGAAACAGGTGCAAGATGGGACATCCACCCTTGACTTTTGGAGGGCCCCACCTTGTTGTGTATATGAGTTCTGTTTCGACCAATAGATGTGTAATCCCATGCAAGGCCCAAATCCAAAAATTTAGGTTCATTTGTAATTCAGGTGGGCCATAACAATGAAAACAGTTCAGAGAGAGACATCTGCCCTTGATTTTTACATGCCCATCGTGATTATTATTTTAAATCCACCCTAACCACTAGATGCCACACCCAAAATTAAGTCTAAGAGCCCAAAAATTAGGCCAATTAGTGATTCATGTGGGTCATACCAAGGGAAACCGTTTGGAGAGTGAGCTTTGTTATGTATACTGCTTCTAATTATGTGGTCCACTGTTGAGATGTGGAGCCACATCTGGACAGGGCTGCTTGACCAGTCGAGGGTTCCCTCGATTCAAAGTCCAGCGAGCTGTAATTTTTGGTGTCCGAGGTGCTCGACCAGTCGAGGCCCTGCTCGACCAGTCGAGGTTACGCAGATTTGTTTTGTGGATTTGATGCGGACTACGTAAATTTGAGGCGATTTCGCAAGAGTGCGAAAGGGAAGTTGCCTAAATTATAAATAGGGGTCCTAGGGTTATTCTAGGAGATCAAAAAAAGGGTTTTTTAAGCTAGGCTAAGGGTTATCTCTGTGCATGGGAGCATAAAGAGGTTAGTATATTGCTTGTAATCTCGTTTTCTTCATAGTGGAAGATTGCACCCGTGGTATTTTTTACCCTTGTTGGGATTTTTCCATGTATATTCTGTCTTGCGGTTTGTTTGGTATGCTTTGATTCTATCTCTAGATTATATTTCATCTTGTTTATCGTTTGTGGGTGAGACCGGAGATTGGATCTCGGTTCACTAGCTTTGTTGGTGTGCTTCGCAACAGTCCACCTTATTCACGGATGGGGCTGATTTTTGTGTCCTAGGCCTAACATGGGGTGATGCACAGGGTGGTTGGGTTCAATTTCAAATAAACAACATGGTGGGGTGCACCCTAGCCTGCCAACCCTTCTTCTTCCTCGCTCACACACACCACACACCACACACACAGAGAGAGAGAGAGAGAGAGAGAGAGAGAGAGAGAGAGAGAGAGAGAGAGAGAGAGAGAGAGAGAGAGAGAGAGTAGTGCTTCCGTATGAATCATAGTGTAGAAGAGCTATGTGCACTCTACGTCTACATTTGAATATAGAACTAATGGAACCCCACCCTTGACTTTTGATGGGCTCACCATGATGTGTACGTGAAATCCACTCCAACCATTACATGTGCCATCCCATGTTAGGCCTAGTGCCAAAAAAATAGGCTAACCACACCAAAAGGACTTGGGAGAGAGATGTGCACTGTTGATTTTTTATAGGGCCCACCGTTGTGATTATGTGAAATCCACGCGAACCATTAAGACTCTAAACAAAAATTTAGGCCTGAGGCCCAAAAATCAGGCCCTTCCGTGATTCAGGTGGGCCACACAAAGGGAAACAATTTGAGGGTGGCCATTGCCCTGTACACTATTTTCAATCATGTGCTGATTTTTGACCCCTACATCTAATATTGGTTTATACACATGATGGTCAGAATGGATTTTGGAAATACAAAATGGTGGAGCCACCTTCCAAATGACCCATAACGGAGATTTATGTAGCAGAGGCGGGGAGCGGATTCCATATTGACAATGCCCATAGCCACGATGCTCCGTGGGCTCCTCCATGATGTATGTGTTTTATCCATGTCATCCATCCATTTTGCCAGCTCATTTCAGGGCATGGGCCCAAAAATGAGACAGATCCAAATCTAAAGTGGTGATTGAATACCCACCATGAAAAACTTATTGGCGGCCACAAAATTTTTGGATCAAGCTGATATTTATGTTTTCCCTTCAGGTTTGTGTGATAAATCAATGAGTAAGATGACAAATAAACATTAGAGTGGGCCCTATGAAGTTTTTAATGGTGGGCGTTCAATTACCACTGTTTTCCTGTAGTGTGGTCCCTTGAGATTTTGAGCTGTCTCATTTTTAGGCTCATGCCCTAAAATAATGATAAAAAATTGATGGATGGCGTGGATAAAACAAATACATCATTGTGGGGCCCACAACACCGCGAATAACAATGATGGCTACTAGTAGTGTCAATTTGCGAGCAACGACATTTAAGTAGTACGGAAATATATTGGCAGTGGGCCTCATCTTGAAGTTTTTTAGAAATCCACTTCGACCATTAGTGGCTTGACCCAATATTGGATGTAGGGCTCAAAAAACTGCTCCCATCTGTGATTTAGGTGGACTGCATGAATGAAAATAATGTACAGGGCAACGCCCACCCTCCAAATTGTTTCGCTTGGTGTGGGCCACTAGAATCACTGATGGGCCTGATTTTTGGGCCCTAGACCTAAATTTTTGTGTGGCATCTAATGGTTTGCATGGATTTCACATAATCATCATGGTTGTCCCTGTAAAAAATCAATGGTGCATGTCTCTTCCCCAATAATTTCCTTTGATGTGGTCCACTGGATCATGAGTCGGCTTGATTCTTGGGCTGTAGGCCTAACGAGTAGATGAAACTACAGTTGGTTAGAGTGGATTGTGCATACATCATGGTAGCACCCGTAAAAATTAGGGGTGGGCATTTTGTAACGCCTTGAAAATCAGAGGTCGAGCAGGAGCTCAACTCCTGAGTTCCAATACATCACTTATGCAACATAGATAATGATGATTAAATGTTGTCTGTATTAGTGCCTTAAACATGAGTGAGATTATACCAAAACAACATATCATACTCCAGAGATATTTAAATTTATGCAAGCGGAAGACTGTATAATATATATATATATATATATATATATATATATATATATATATATATATATATATATACTAGGTACATAGACTTGTTTCCCAACCTCCAGAGTATGATGACATTACTGAGCTTAATAAATACATATTTGTTCCAAAGATACAAAATGACAAAATGTGAATGTCCCACTAATCATATATCCCTGTAATCCCGTCGATCAGAGCGACCTATATAAACCTGCCTAATAACTGCATGTATGAGAATTCATCATCGTAGAAGTCTGGCTTAGCCTCATACGTCGCGCCAGTATCTGCATCTAACACAGTCTGGTTGGTGTTTAAAACACCGTCCCAGAACGGGGGAGTGAGTGATCAACTCAGTGGAGCTATGAAGCAAAGGTTAACATATTATCAATTCAGTCAAGCAGTAATGATAAAACAATACAACAATCAGGTCCTAAGTACTCTTGTTAATGTAAGGATGATATGTGATAATGATGCATGCCGTCGCTTACACTCCCTCTGCGACATCATCTTACGATCATAGCATGAACCCCTTCCTTGCCAAAGCACCGTGTAATGCGATGCATGATCGTGTTAGCCAAGTTCTTAATTAGACATACTCATATAGCAGGATTGGGAAGCCAAGGCACCTCCCTTTATATCATGTACCCAAACAATGATCCATCTAGGGTCATCAATCTTAGTCACATACGATAGATAGTTCCAGGTCGCTACGGAGAGGCTCGTCACCTCAGTGTAGGCCTGGTTTATACTCTAGTTTACTACTGAAAGGCTCGTCACCTCAACGTAGTTTCTATTGTATACTCGAGGTCACTACGGGCTTGTCACTTGAACATAAGCCGACAACTCGAATACAACGTCCCATATCACTGTATTTGGCTCACGAGTCTGGGTTGCTCAATGGACACTACGGGGAGGCTCGTCACCCCGGCGTAGGCCAATAGCACGACCACGTGTCCCGTACTACCATGCCTGGCTCATGAGTCTTAGCGGATCGTGGTACCATGGTTAAACGAGCTTTGCACTGGTAAGTTGGTACCTTAGATTCATACAGTAGCGTCCATACATGGTTAACATACATTAGGCCATGACAAGCTCGACTGGTACGAGCGTATATTGAGTTGATCGACATGGAGCGCGAAAGCACTCCGCTTGGCCTAACCACTGTCGACAAGCAGCGTACGACTCAGATTCCTTGAACCTATTTGGTGTGGCGAAACAACCTCAGCCACTAACTCGAACATTGTTACCGATCTCCTGGACTACGTCGTAGCCCTAAACACACTCGGTGAAAATAAGCATTCATATATGACTGCCTAACCACATTTAACAATTGAATCACATATGTATCCCATTTGAGCAATTTAATAATCACATAATGCACATGTTGTCAAACATAGGCATTTCATACATGAATCACATAGCCACATATATACTATCAGAAGGAATCAAATCATATAGCCAAGGTGATTGAGACTCTCATCTCAACACCCTCATTGCATGCATTTAAACAAGCATTTTCACACTCAGGCATTTTATCAAACACTTGGGGCTACAAATATCGTATACATGTGATAAAGTAGGTATAACAAGTATTATTGCAAATCCCTTCACAAGGGGTTCACCATACGTACTACAATCATGTATTCTCAGTCAATGAACATGGAAAGCATAAATCATAATTCTGTACTCATTCAAACATTTCAACAAACACGTGGAATGCATTAAAATCAACAGTCTACATATATGTGGAATATATGGAAAACGTCGTATCTACGCACATGTGACAACAATCAAGTCAGTCATAAATCATTATTGACATTGAAAGCCTTGAAAACCATAACCTAAACATTTATAGTCCGCACCTTTCGCCGGTAGACTCGTAACGAACTCAGTTTAAACCCTTAGTCTTTGTCTACAGCACGACGACAACCTATAGCATGAAATAGGTTAGCTATTTCACCATTTACTCTATTTGAATCCCTAAAACAGATTAGAGATAAGATTTCTTACTCGAAAATGGAATCAGAATCGCCGGTATAGCGACACGGAAATAGCAGCTAAGCACGTGGAGTGGTGGGATCGAATACCAGGAACAAACTCCCACTTTCTCTCTCACTTTCTCTCTCTTTCCTTCTCTCCTAGGGTTGCAAATTCGTATGTGAAGGGAGAGAGGGTTTAAGGCCCTTATATAGGCCCAGAACTGATGGGGATGGCCCCAAGGCCATGGTATATTTAGGTTATAGTCAAAGGCTGGCCGTTTCGGTCCAACGAAGCTGATCTGGAGGCCCCTTTTCTGCATGCGATCCGGCTTAAGCTTCCTGACATTGGTTTTAGGTCAGGTTAAGATCTCGGCTCAATTGGATCAGTGGATCGGCCGCGAGGGACCAGTTTCAGTTCTACGGTCACCGGTACTCGATCAGGGCTGCAAGTGCACTGACATGTGTTGGAAATTTTCCCTGATCTGAGGGTGTAATTGGGTTGGAATCTAACGGTCTGAATCCTTAGATTCGGCCTGCAAGTGAATGACTCAATTTACTTAAGTTTCGGTTCATTTCCTAAAGATATTTGCGTTTCTCACACACTTCGCTCCGGGCTCAAGTTATGCATTTCTGGATACCTTTAGGACTTGATTTCTGAGATGGTTGTCAAGTCCAGCAAGGCGGTCATAACCGTATAGTTTTGGGGTAATCAGACTTTCTATGCGCGGTCCAGGTCCGATACAGAGTTTCATGATGCTCCCTAGAGCAACTGGGTTTTGAGATGGATCCTAAGTTTTTAGGTAATGTAGCGTTAATGGTTCTACTCGTTTTGGGTCTCATAGATCGTATTTAAAGTGATCAGTGCTTATTTCATAGGTAATCTAGTTTAACACTTAGTTAATTCACGTCTAATTTCTAAAGGATTTGGTCCTAAGTGATTTCTACCTGAAGTGGTACTCGGGTCTTTGTACGGATTTTTTCGAGACGGTTCAATCAACCTCTCAAAGAAAAATTTCGTCCTCGAAATTAGTACCTTTTTGTACTCGAGAATCTGAGGGTAGTTCTTTCGGAGCTCGACTTCTATTTCCTAAGTAGCCTCTTCCTCAGTGTGGTGCGTCCATAATACCTTCACAAGTGGAATCACCTTACCGCGCAACACCTGCTCCTTCCTGTCCAGAATACGCGTCGGTCACAGTACATAAGTAGCATCTTCACTCAACTGTACCTGCTCCCATCTGATAACGTGGGAAGGGTCAAGAGCGTATTTCTTCAACATCGACACATGAAATACGTTATGCACTCCTACGAGTGGTGTGGGCAAAGTCAGGCGGTACGCTACCACCCCCACTTGATCCAGTATCTGGAATGGACCAATGAATCTCGGCGTGAGCTTCCCTTTCTTGCCAAACCGAAGAAATTTTTTCATTGAGGAAACTTTCAGGAATACGTGGTCCCCAACCTCGAACTCTAGCTGCCGCCGCATCGTATTAGCGTAGCTCTTCTGTCTACTTTGTGCTGCCAGAAGCCGACGCTTGATAATGTCGATCTTCTCTGAAGTCGCCTGAACTAACTTTGAGCCAATCAAGCTCTTCTTGCCAACCTCTGCCCAGCAATGCGGTGCTCGACAGGGACGCCCATACAAGGCCTCATAGGAAGCCATACCAATACTCTCCTCGAAGCTATTGTTATAAGCGAACTCTACATGAGGAAGATAGTCGTCCCAATCGTCCTTGAAATCCAACACACAAGCTCGCAGCATATCTTCCAACGCCTGATTTACCCGTTTCGTCTGCCCGTCGGTCTATGGGTGGAACGTGGTACTGAACTTCAGTTTTACACCCACTGCTTCTTGGATACGAGTCCAGAAGATAGATGTGAATCGTGTGTCTCGGTCCGACACGATCTCCATAGGAACTCCATGCAGACGTACGATCTCCTTGATGTACAGCCTGGCCAAATCGTCTGCAGTGCTCGAAACTCTGATAGGGAGAAAATGAGCCGATTTCTTCAACTGGTCCACGATCACCCATATGGAGTCATGCCCCTTCCTCGTCTTCGGTAGCCCTGAAATAAAATCCATAAAGATGAAATCCCACTTCCATTCAGCTATGGGCATGGACTGAAGTAGTCTAGGAGGTTGGCGATGCTCTGCCTTGACCTGCTGACACGTGAGACACCGGGACACATACTCTGCTATGTGGGCCTTCATGTTGTCCCACCAGTACGAGCGCTTCATGTCTCTGTACATCTTTGTACTGCCAGGATGCATTGCCATCTTCGAATTGTGAGCAGCCTTGAGAAATTTCCTTTTCAAGTCATGAAGGTTTGGGACGCATAGGCGGTCATGATAACGTAAACCCTCAACTGTACCAACTCTCCATTCCAAGTCTTCATCATCGCTAACCTGCTCTCTCATCTTCGCCAATAGCTCATCGTCTCTCTGAGCCGCGATAATCCTGTTATCAACGAGTGGCTGCACCCAAATATGTGCGACGCTCTCAAACGGCTCCTCTACCGTAAGTTTTGCTCAAAGTCCCACAAACTCTACCATATCCCACTCTGCTATCATCAACGGAGCCGCAAATGCTATAGTCTTCTTGTAGCTCAACGCGTTTGCCACAAGGTTGGCCTTGCCAGGATGGTAGGAGACCTCGAACTTGAAGTCCTTCAAGGTTTCCATCCATCGCTGCTGTCTCATATTCAGGTCTCTCTGTGTGAATGTGTACTTGAGGCTCTTGTGGTCGCAAAAGAGCTCGAACTCCTCTTCGTAGAAATAATGTCTCCAGAGCTTCAATGCAAAGATGAGGGCTGCTAACTCCAGATCGTGTGTAGGGTAGTTTTCCTCGTGTTTCCTCAACTGTCGCGGTGCAATAGGCAATAACCCTATCCTTCTGCATAAGGACACCACCCAAACCAACACAAGATGCGTCGGTGTATATCGTATACTTGACCCCTTGCTCTGGCAATACTAGCACGGGCGGACGTCAACTTGTCCTTCGGCTCCTGAAAAGCTGTTTCGGCTTTCTCAGTCCAGGCAAACTTGAGATCTTTCTGAGTCAGCTGAGACAACGGTCTGGCTATCTTAGAAAAATCCCTAATGAACCGACGGTAGTAGCCTGCTAGGCCAAGAAAACTCCTCACTTTAGTAATAGAATCGGGCTGCTCCTAGTCCTGAACTACGGCTACCTTAGCAAGGTCCACCGCTATCCCTTCCTTAAAAACCACATGTCCCCGGAACTTGACTTCTTCCTTTCAGAAGTCACACTTCTTGTACTGTGCAAACAACTGACTCTTCTTGAGAGTATCAAGGACTGCTCGCAGGTATTCCTCGTGCTCCTCCCGACTCTTGGAGTATATTAGGATGTCATTTATAAACACGATGACGAATCAGAATAGATACGGCCGAAACACCCGATTCATCAAGTCTATGAACACGGCCGGTGCGTTTGTGAGTCCAAACGACATCACAAGGAACTCGTAGTGCCCAAAGATGGTCCTGAATGTTGTCTTCTGCACATCCTCATCTTTAATGTGCAACTGATGATACCCTGACTGTAAATCGATCTTCGAATAATACTGTGCCCCTTTCAACTGATCAAATAGATCATCTATCCTGGGCAAAGGATACTCGTTCTTCACCGTCACTTGGTTCAATATGCGGTAATCAATACACAATCGCAGAGATCCATCCTTCTTCTTCACAAACAGCACAGGTGCTCCCCACGGAGACACTAGGCCGTATGAATCCGGCATCCAACAGATCATCGATCTGTTTCCTCAATTCCTCCATCTCACACGGAGGCATGCGAAATGTCGGTAACGAAATGGGTGTCGCACTAGGCGCTAGATCGATGGAAAAATCAATCTCGCGCTGAGGAGGTAGTCCGGGTATCTTACTGAACACGTCCTCAAAATCCCAAACTACAAGCATGTTACCAAGCGTCGGACCATCAATACTCTCCAATAGAGAAGCATAACAACTCAAACGAGAAGGGTGACTAACCTGAACAGGGAAAGTAAAAGCCGTGCCCTTAGGTCTGTGAGCTATCACCACCCTAGCTTCACAATTGATCTTTGCTTTCATCTCAGTGAGCCAGTCCATACCGAGGATAACGTTGTAATGAAACAGGGGGGCAACAATCAGGTCAAATAGTACCGTCCTGCTTCCTAAATTTATCGAGCAACCCTCGCAAATCCTGGTGATGTCAGAAAAAGTATGTGGTGGTAAGGATTCTCACTCCCTTCGTAGGAGCTGTACCTAACGCTAGTCGCTTGACTGCTGCGCATGATATGATGGAGGTAGTGGATCCGGTGTCCACCAATAAGAAGACTGGAATACCTTGGATCTGTGCCGTAACCTCAAAAGCCATTGGTGCCATATCTGCTGTCTCAAATGCCTCTGCTGTAAGTGCATGCACCCAAGCTTGTTGAGAACGGTTCGGCTGCGGTACCATAGGTTGCTGAGGCAGCCTAAATCGAGGTGCAGGCGGCCGGAAAGATGGATGCGCTGGTGTTGACCGTATAGGTGGGGCTGAAACAACTTGAGGAAACTGGCGGTTGATCCTCTGAGGCAGCGAGAAGCCATTGTCCCTCATCTTGGTGAAACAGTAAGTATCTGCATGGCCTGACCTCTTGCAGTAAGTGCACCACAAGTTTGGTCGCCTCATAGGGGCTGGTGGAGCTGCAAGTTTGGAAGGCGGGTCAGCACAGGGCCTCTTGCCGAGGAACGGCCTGCTCGGCAAATTTGGTCGCAGCTTAGGAGCCATAAGCACACGGGTGCGGGATGATCTATCCCCATCCTTCTCAGCTCGCAGAGACATGCGCACTAGCTCAGCACAGGTGGAAATGCTAGCGCAACACATCTTCGAGCGTATCTTGGGCCCCAGACCCTTGGAAAACCGCCGCATCCGCATCGGCTGATCAACTAATATCAATGGAGCATACCTAGCCAGCTCCGTGAATCTGTTTCCGTACTCTGTCACTGTCATCCCTCCCTGATGGAAGCGAAGAAACTCTCCTCATGCCGATACGTGAGGGGAAAGTACTTCTCATGGAAGCGGGTCTCGAAGGCCTACCACGTCCAGACGTATCCGACAGTAATGGTCCGAAGGACGCTGTCCCACTAAAGGCTGTCCTCCTTCTCGAACATGTAGGTGACCAGTTCCGCCTGTTCTGTCTCAGTGCAGTGTAGTGGCTTCAGCATCTTAGAGATGCGGTCAAGCCAATACTCGGCCTCCTCGGGTCTGTGAGTACCCGTAAAGGTAGGAGGTCGGAAGCGCTGGAATTGCTCAAAGAGGCCACTAGCACTCATATTTCCAGCAGGCTGCACGGGTGGTGCAGGTGGAACCACACCCATGCCCTGGGCAAAGACCCCTGCAATGGTGGCCAAAAACTGTTGCTGCTGCTGCATCAAGAGCATCATCTGCTCCAACCTATCAGTAGGGGGAGCCGACTGAGGCACGTGCGGCGTCGAAGTAGACGCACGGTTCTGCTCTGGAACCGGTGGTGCAACAAGTGTCGGCCCATTAGTGGGGCCAGTGGCCGGCTGAGAATCCGACAGTGTTGTGAGTTGGGTCTAAACTAGGGTCTGTCTGGTTATCGCTCAGGGGAGGTGCCCCGTCAATCGAGTCGCCAAGTGTGAGACGTGCCGTACTCCATGTGGCCTTAGGTGGCATTCCCTATATACAACATAGGGTGCAATCTAGGTCAGATTCAACATACTCACAAACTCAACTACATAGCATTCACATATAGCTTAAAGAAACTTCACGCATTTCATTTACCAAAATTGTCACAATAGATGAGATGCAGTATTACATGGGTCATGACAGAAGATGCATGTGAGCTAATCTAAGAAAGGTTTCAAACATTAAAACATACCAACCACTCTACCACACTACTAAGCCTATCAAGGCTATACATAGAAACAAGAAAAGAAACACGCACAAAGCAAACCAAAAAGACGACTACATGTGTGACTAGTCATCAGAGTCTGGCGATGGTGGAGGTGCACCCTTGTCTTGCAGACAACACAGGATAGCCTTCAAGTTGCGAGACACCTTGAATTTTTGTTTCATGAAGGTCTGGGTCTCACTGACCTCCTGTCGCAGGGCGGCCTGACCCTCCTCAAGCTGAGCCAAGCGGTATTCCCATGATTCAGGCTATCAAGCCAACATCGACTATGAGTTCTCGCCTTCCCACAGGAAATTTGAACTGCAAAGGCTCCAGGGTTGGCTCCTGTATATGCGCGTAGAAGGCTCGGACAATGGTCACATTTGCCAGAGTCTTGCCCTCAAATATGGGACCCCACTCGGCATCCACCAAGCGATCCATCACCAGATATTGCCCAAAGAGTCTCTCATCCACGTTTGCTTCAAAAGGACCCTATGGCTCTCAAATCTTCCATGAGACAACTTCGCAAGTAGAGCCCTTTCGAGGGGAGCCTGGGGATCGAGATCCTGCTTTGTCCTCATCTCCCGATCGACGCTCACACTTGCGACGGCGCCTGTCTGCCTCCTTGATTGAGTAGGGCGACTAGGCCCGACTTCATCCGTGGAAGCCCTCTTCTTCCCCATAAGAGAGAAGTGTGGAGATGGAGAAAATTGTCGCCACGAGCTCAAAAACAGCCATTTGAGTGTAATAACAATGGGGGATAGGATAGGTTGTTGGATTGGAGGATTGGAGATGTATGAGACACAAATTTGGTCTTGTGTGCTCAAAAAGGGGAAAAATGAAGGAGATAGAAGAGTTTTGATGAAGGTGGTGGAGGGATGTTTGTGATGAAGAAAAGAGAGGAAATATGAGAATGAAGGGGAGATTTGAGAGGGGAAAAAGAACTTTTAGGGAAAAAGGAAAGCTTGAAGGGGTGTCTGAGACTGTAATAGATATAAGGTACATAGACGTTTTTCCCAACCTTCAGAGTATGATGGCATTACTGAGTTGAATAAATACATATTTGTTCCAAAGATACAAAATGACAAAATGTGAATGTCCCACTAATTATATATCCCTATAATCCCGTTGATCAGAGCGGCCTACATAAACCTGCCTGATAACTACATGCATGAGAATTCCTCATCATCGTAGAAGTCTGGCTTGGCCTCATATGTCGCGCCAGTATCTGCATCTAACACAAAGTCTGGTTGGTGTTTAAAACACCGTCCCAGAACGTGGGAGTGAGTGATCAACTCAGTGGAGCTATGAAGCAAAGGTTAATATGTCATCAATTCAGTCAAGCAGTAATGATAAAGCAATACAACAATCAGGTCCTAAGTACTTTTGTTAATGCAAGGATGGTATGTGATAATGATGTATGCCGTCGCTTACACTCCCTCTGCGACATCATCTTACGATCGTGGCATGCACCCCTTCCTCTGTGCACTTCCTCGCCAAAGCACCATGCAATGCGATGCATGCTCATGTTAGCCAAGTTCTTAATTAGACGTACTCATGCAGCAGGATTGGGAAGCTAAGACACCTCCATTTATATCATGTACCCAAATAATGATCCATCTAGGGTCGTCAATCCTAGTTAGTCACATACGATAGATAGTTATAGGTCGCTACGGAGAGGCTCGTCACCTCAGCGCAGGCCTGGTTTATACTCTAGTTTACTATTGAAAGGCTCGTCACCTCAACGTAGTTTCTAGTGTATACTCGAGGTCATTACGGGCTCGTCACCCGAGCATAGGTCGACAGCTCGAATACAGCATCCCATACCACCGTATTTGGCTCACGAGTCTGGGTTGCTCACTGGACACTACGAGGAGGCTCGTCACCCCAACGTAGGCCAACAGCACGACCACGGTGTCCCATACCACCATGTCCGGTTCATGAGTCTTAGCGGATCGTGGTACCATAGTTAAACGGGCTTTGCACTGGTAAGTTAGTACCTTAGATTCATACAGTAGCGTCCATACATGGTTAACATATATTAGGCCGTGACAAGCTCGACTAGTATGAGCGTATGTCGAGTTGATCGACATGGAGCGCGTAAGCACTCCGCGTGGCCTAACCATTGTCGACAAACAGCGTACGACTCAGATTCCTCGAACCTATCTAGTGTGGCGAAACGATCTCAGCCACTAACTCGAACATTGTTACCGATCTCCTGGACTACGTCGTAGCCCTAAACACACTCGGTGGAAATAAGCATTCATATATGACTGCCTAACTACATTTAACAATTGAATCACATATATATCCCATTTGAGCAATTTAATAAACACATAATGCACATGTTGTCAAATACAAGCATTTCATATATGAATCACATAGCCACATGTATATTACCAGAAGGAATCAAATCATATAGCCAAGGTGATTGAGAATCTTATCTCAACACCCTCATTACATGCATTTAAACAAACATTTTCACACTCAGGCATTTTATCGAACACTTAGGCTATACATATCCAGTATTCGAGTTGTCGGTATCGCTACAAGTTTTGCTGGCCGGAGTTAAAGATATAATATCGTTATCGCCGATAATATCGCCGATAACTGGAAATGTAGGTTAAAAGAGAGAAAGATGGGGAAAATGGTCGAATTTTTTAGTGAAACTTCAGGACATGCCTAAATACATATATTTACATATTTAGGAATGAAAATTTTGCAAAAAGAATGCATTAAATTAGAAGTTCCATTTAATGGGGGCCAAAAAGTATGCGTTGTCGTAAGAAATCATTCAAATAATAACCAAAATTAGTTTATATAATACAAATGCAAGCTTACAGCAATTAAGACATGCAAAAGTAAATGCATTGAAAAAAATACACATTTCTGGGCATGTTTCATCCCCACATAGAGTGACGAGGTAGCAATAGAAAACCATGGGAGCAATCACACCCACCGTTGAAATATTTATAGGGTCCACTGTGATGTATTTTTGAGATCCAACCTATTCATAAGTTAACATCTAGATAAATGAAGTGAAAATAAAAATATTAGCTTGATCAGAAACTTCAGTGGCCCCTAATAAGTTTTGAACGTTGGATGTCACTGTCCCCACTGTTTTCTATGGTAGGGTCCACTTGAACTTTAGATCTATCTCATTCTTTTTCTCATGCCATAAAAATCTCTCTCCAAATTAATGGATGGTATGGATACAACACATGCATCATGGTTGGGTCCACATAGCTCGGTGATGTCATATCAATAACCATTTGGGTTAACCACCCCACTGGGGATCGATACCAAGGCCAAATGTTTAAGCGGTGAAACGAGGTATCTCCACTCAGTGTGTTAGTTTAGCTATGGTTCTAAGTGTCTTTGGCTACAGCTTTTGCCAGTAGCCAATCCAGAAATCAGATTAACTATCGAATTACTCAGTAAGCTCTAAGTTGGGCACACTGTGAATTTATGTGGTTTATCCTCACCTTCCATCTGTTTTTCCATATCATTTTAGGTGTTGATCCCAAAATTAAAGCTTATACAAGTCTCAAGTGGACCATACCATAGGAAACAATGGAAATAGTGATTTCCACCCTTGAAACCTTTCCACACAGTGAGGTTTATTTTTCATCCGCGCCCGCGCCCATGCAGCGGAGGACTGAGATTTTCTTCCTGCACTGCAAGCTCAGGTGGGGCCCGTTGTGATGTTTGTGAAAAATCCTCCCTATTCATGGGTTTTGTGAGTTGATTTTATGACATGATGCCAAAAACGAACCGTATCTAAAGCTCAAGTGAGCCTAAAAAGTGATAATTAAATGTCCACAGTTGAAATATTCGTGGGGCCACAGAAGTTTTGATTCATGCCAATATTTTTGTTTTCAGTTCATCTCAATAGTAATGATGTTATTAACGGCACAAATGACATTTAAACATCATTGTTGAACCAGGAAGGTTTCAACAGTTGGAATTTCCCAAACCACAATTTTCCTTTAGTACTGCTCACTTGAGCATTTGAACGTGAACCAGGAAGGTTTCAACTATGGGGTTCACCGTGATTTATGAATTTTATCCACTCTGTCCATCCATTTTAGCAGATAATTTTAGGTCTTGAGCCTAAAAATGAAGTATATCCAAACCTCAAGTGGACCACACCGTAGTAAACAGTACGAATTGAAATCTACTGTTGAAAATTTCTTGGGGGCCATAGAAGTTTTGGATCAAGATGATATTTGTGTTTTCCCTTCATGTCTGTGTGATCTTATGAACAGGTTGGATGAGAAATAAACACCACTATGGGCCCTAGAAAGGTTTTAACAGTGGAAATCATTTTTCCAACTGTTTCCAATGGTATGGTCCACTCGATCTTTGGGTATGCTTAAATTTTGGTCTCAACCACTAAAATAAGATGGAAAAACGGATGGACCTCATGGATCGACCAGATACATTCTTGGTGGGCCCAACAGAAAAATGGATGGACCGCATTATATGTTAAAAGCGTACGGAACCACGTACGCGATCCCATTTACGCCCTCCTGATCCCCAAATTTCGAAAATCCCTCTCAAATTTCAAAAAATCCATTTCCTTCCCACCGATTTCTCCACAATTTTAACTGAAAATCCCTCTCCCTCATCCCAAATAAGCAAAAAACCCTCAAGATCTCGCCCCACAAGCGGATTCGAGAAGTTGTAGAATTTTTCGATGGAAAAAAAGGAATTTTTTTGGGGTTGAATCTTACCGGAAAATGCCGATCTACACTCAAGGGCTGTGAAATCGCGTCTTCCTCCAGATCTGGCGAAAAAACAGGTATTTTTAATTTTTAATTCTTTACATTTTATCACCGACAGGCGACAACTACCCCTTTTATCGACAAAGGGGGGTTGTTGGCTATAGCTCCCACCTATGGTTGGTGGGAACAGCGAAATATCGACGATATTTTTTGAAAATACTGATAATCAACGAGATTATCGGCGATTTTTGGGAGCGAATTGAAAAAATGGGGTTTCGGTGTCGCATAGCCGGCGACACCAATATTATCGGCGATATTTCGATAATATCGGTGATATTTTGTACACTGCACATATTGTATACAAGTGATAAAGTAGGTATAACAGGTATTATAGAAAATCCCTTTACAAAGGGTTCACCATATGTACAACAATCATGTATTCTCAGTCAATGAACATGGCAAGCATAAATCATAATTCTGTACTCATTCAAACATTTCAACAAACACGTGGAATGCATTAAAATCAACAGTCTACATATATATGTAATATATGGAAAACGTTGTATCTACGCACATGTGACAGCAATCAAGTCAGTCCTAAATCATTACTGACATTGAAAGCCTTGAAAACCATAACCTAAACATTTATAGTCCGCACCTTTCACCGGTAGACTCGTAACGAACTCAGTTTAAACCCTTAGTCTTTGTCTACAGCACGACGACAACCTATAGTATGAAATAGATTAGCTATTTCACCATTTACTCTATTTGAATCCCTAAAACAGATTAGGGATAAAATTTCTTACCCGAAAACGGAATCGGAATCGCCAATATAGCGACACGGAAACAGCAGCTAAGCACTTGGAGTGGTTGGATTGAATACCAGGAACAAACTCCCACTTTCTCTCTCCCTTTTTCTCTCTTTGCTCTCTTCTCTCTCCTAGGGTTGCAAATTCGTATGTGAAGGGAGAGAGAGGGTTTAAGGCCCTTATATAGGTCCAAAACTGATGGGGATGGCCCTAGGGCCATGGTATACTTAGGTTATAGCCAAGGGCTGGTTGTTTCGGTCCAACGGAGCTGATCTGGAGGCCCCTTTTTTGCATGCGGTCAGACTTAAGCTTTCTGACATTGGATTTAGGTCAGGTTAAGATCTCGGCCTGATCTGATCAGTGGATCGGTTGCGAGGGACCAGTTTTAGTTCTACGGTCACCGGTTCTCGATCAGGGCCGCAAGTGCACTGACATGTGTTGGAAATTTTTCCTAATCCGAGGGTGTAATTGGGTCAGAATCCGACGGTCTGAATCCTTAGATTCGGCTTGCAAGCGAACGACTCAATTCGCTTAAGTTTCGGTTCATTTTCTAAAGATATTCGTGTTTCCCACACACTTCGCTCTTGGCTCAAGTTATGCGTTTCTGGATACCTTTAGGACTTGATTTTTCAGATGGTTGTTAAGTCCAGCAAGGCGGTCATAACCGTATAGTTTCGAGGTAATCGGACTTTCAACGCGCGGTTCAGGTCCGATACGGAGTTTTATGATGCTCCCGAGAGCAACTGGGTTTTGAGATGGATCCTAAGTTTTTAGGTAATGTAGCGTTAATGGTTTTACTCGTTTTGGGTCTCATAGATCGTATTTGAAGTGATCAGTGCTAATTTCACAGGTAATCTAGTTTAGCACTTAGTTAATTCACGTCTAATTTCTAAAGGATTTGGTCCTAAGTGATTTCTGCCTGAGGTGGTACCGGGTCTTTGTACAGATTTTTCCAAGACGTTACGCGTTTACATGTTCTATTGTCAACTCTAGCAACACTAGATTTAAGAGCATGCGTAGCTCCTCTATGCTTTGGTTTATAGGGGAGCACTATTATTACTACTACTACTACTACTACCACCCAGTTTTTAAAATATCAACGATGTTGGCATATATATCCCACGATATTTCTTGTATCCCACCTATGCGATACAAAATGCACAAATAGTGGGATATATCCCACATGTTCAATCTGGTGAGTATTTTTTTTAAAAAAATTTTCGATCCCTTTTTTCTGTAAATCTTGTTAAATTAGTGTCAAATAGTTACAAATCCATGTTTTGTCATGTTTTGCTTGAAAAATCAGGGATTGTGAGCTTTGATTTTGAGATTTCGAGGAGAAGGACCAAGTCATGAAAATTTGAAAAAATTTAAAAATTTCCCAACTTCCCGTAAATCGGTTGCAATCTGTGTCCAAACATAAAATCAAACATTTATGTAACCTGATTTAGGGCTTGTTTGTTAACGCTGAATTTTTGCACTTAACGCGGAATTGGGAATATGTTCGGTGTTTAGTGGTGTTTGTTAATGTGTCGTTAACGCAGAAGAGGGAAAGCGCTACGTGGTTTTTCACTGTATTCTTTCCGTGATAGGAGTGGCTTAACAGTGAACGCGGAATGCGCTTAGTGAATTTTTCATTAAACAAAAATTTTTGCTTCCAAAATTACCCCTTTTCAAGTTAGTACGACAATTTTTTCTCTTTAAATTGTTTGCGCAATACAAAATCAACTTTTAACCCATGAAACTTCTTTATGCCCCCACCATGATGTATGTGTTTCATCCGTTCCGTTCATCCATTTTTAAAGATCATTTTAGGGCTCGATACCAAAAAGAGAGGAATATAAATATCCGGTGGACCATACCATAGGAAAACAATAACGACTGGATATCCATCATTAAAATTTTCCTAAGGCCCAATGTACTGTTTATTTGACATCCAATCTGTTGATTAGGTCATATAGACCTAGATGAATGGAAAAAACAAAGATCAACTTGATCCAAAACTTTTATGGCCCCTAAAAAGTTTTTAATGGTCGATGTTAATTCAACATTGTTTTCCTGTAATGGGGTCCACTTGAGATTGTGATATACCTCATTTTTTGTCTCATACCATAAAATGATCTAGAAACATAGATGGACGGCGTGGATGAAACACATACATCATGGTGGAGCCCACATAGCACCGACCATCAGCCATTGGCGGGTGGCAGGGAAGTAACTAATCTGCTTCCGGACGCGGATTTCTTGTAAAAGCCCTTTCGCAGGCGCTGGGAACGCAGGTGGGGCCACTGGGATGTTTGTGATAAATCCTCACCATCCATACGTTTTGTGAGTTCATTTCAGAACATAAGGCCAAAAACGAACCGTATACAATTCTCAAGTGGGCCGAAAACGTGATAATTGAACGTCCACAGTTGAAATATTCATGGGGCCACAGAAGTTTTGAATCATGCTAATATTTGTGTTTTCAGTTCATCCCAATAGGAATGATGTTATTAATGGTATGGATGGCATGTAAACATCACTGTCGAACCTAGGGAAGTTTCAACGGTAGGAATTTCCCTAAATACTTTTTCCTTTAGGACAGCCCACTTGAGTCCTGGATCCACATCCATTTTGGTCTAATCTCCTAATATTAGCTCACAAAACGGATGGACGGAGTGGATTCCTGACAAACATCACAGCGGGCCCCACCTATGTTCAGAGCGCAAGATCTTCCTGCGAAAGGCTCTCTTAGGAAATCCGCATCCTCTGTGACTCACTATTGAAGTTACGTCACCAAGTTATGTGGGCCTCATTATGATGTATATTTTGTATCCATGTCGTCCATCCATTTGGAAATATAATTTTAGGTAAAGATTCAAAGAATGAGTCAAATCCAAAGCTCTAGTGTACCTCACCACATAAAACTGTGGGGAGAGTGACGCCCACCATTAAAAACTTAAATAGGCCACAAAAGTTTTTGATCAAGCTGATATTTGTTTTTTCCCTTCTTTCATGTCTGTGTTAACTTGTGAACAGGTTGGATTTCAAATAAAAATTACGGTGAGCCTTAGGAAGGTTTCAACGGTAGGCATCAATCTTGCCACTGTTTTTTTGTGGTGAGGTCAATTACATATTTGGATCTGCCTCATTCTTTAACTCATGCTCTAAAATTAAATATCCAAATAGATGGACGGTGCAGATAAAGCACATACATCATAGTGGGCCCATGGAACTTGACGACATCACTTCAGTAGCAAATCTAGCTATTCAAATTGTCGGTAGCTAATCCGCTTCCAAGTAGGATGCGGATTGGTTGGTGTACTTCACACCAACTATATAGCTGCTGGTTCTGTGGGTCCCATCATGAGGTATGTGTTATATCCAAACCATCCATCCATTTGGTGAGCTCCTATTAAAGCTTGAGACGAAAAATAATATGCATATGATTTTTGGGGTCACAGAAGCTTTGGATCAATATGATTTTTGCGGTAAAAAAAGCTCATATTAAAGCTCGGAAAAGGATGTGGATTGAAACCCAAACTTAAATAGGCCACGAAAGTTTTGGATCAACATGTTTTCACTTCATCCAATTTGTAATGACCTTATAAACAGTTTGGATAGCATATAAATATAAGATGGACCTTATTTGAAGTTTTTTTTGCTAATGATTTTATTTCATTTAATAAAAAATAATTTCTTTATAATGTAAAACATTTCCAAACGAGAGATAGGGGCAAATGTGTCAAATTAACATATTTCAGACATTTAAGATGTTTGTTAACAAACTGTTTGTTTCAGATTCAGTACTTAATTTTTAGACTTTAGCCATAATTATCAAACAAGTTTTTTTTACTTTAGATTTCAGACTCAGGCTTTAGATTTCAGATTCAGCTTCAGATTTCAGATTCAGTCTTTAGACTTCAGATTTAACAAACGGGGCCTTAGTGATTCTTCTTTTGCTTTTGAATGTATTGCTTGTGTTTCCACACGTCTTCTTACATTTATAAATTATTTGAATAAACTTTGAATATACTTGCATCAATTCAGTCAGACAACGCATAAATTAGGACCCCATATAAAGAAAACCTATAATGTGCACATGTTTTTTTTTTTTTTTTTTTTTTTTTTTTTGTTGTTGTTGTAATGTTTTGATTTGCAAGTGTGTATTGATGTCTTTTTTAACAATCACTGAAATTTTATTGAAAAAATTGAGCAATTTCCAATGTTTCCCCATGTTTCCAACAACGGCGATACATTGCACGATACAACCGATATATCCCATGCGATAACTGATACGTATCCATATCCCAAAGGTGCGATACGTAATGTGATACCGATATTTTGAACACTGCTACTACCACACACACACAAAGTAATGGACCATATTATAATGGTAATGGTGGTGGCCGCTATGGCCACCATTGTCATTATGGAATATCTTGGGTGCTTGAAGCCGTATGTGGCACAAGAGATTCATCATATTTTCCAGATTCATGAGGGTAGTTATGGCAAAAGTTTAATGTGGGCTGCCAACCTGAAGCTATTGCCCTCCTTTCTCTAGGCTTGGGACTGACAATGAGAGTACAAAACTCCCACAGGCGCTATGTAATCAAGGTGTCCCGTATCGGTATCGGTTGGCGTAACGGTGCCCTCCGAAACCGATACGGATACGGGGGCGTAACGGCGATACGGGGGCGTAACGGCCTGTAACGGCGTTTTTTTTTTTTTTTGCCAAAAAATATGAAAAAATATGGATTAAATCCGGAATATTCTAAGCATTCCAAATATGCATTCAGTTATAAATTGGAACATGTTTATGGTGGTGTAATGGTCCGCTCTTTGGTGAGAAGTTGTATCGGACTGTCTGATTATTTTTTTAACCAGGTAACTTTAATTTGACTACAAAATTCATATATTTAATTTTCTAAATATGTAATTTATATACTTAACAACTTGATATCATTTCTCCCAATAGTTCTTTTAAAAAAATGAAATTAAATTTAGGGAGATGACGTTGTCAATTTGGGGCTGACTTGAAGGACCAATCTATTTTCCAAATCAGCCTCAAATTTATGCCATTTATTGTCATTATCTCACTTATAAATTGGTGGACATTTATTGAATAGTGAATTATAAAAAAAATAAAATCAAAAGACCTTATTTTAAAAAATAAAAGTCCACAAATTAACAATTAAAACTATTCGAACAATTTGATTTTGGCATTGTGAGTTAGCAATTGCAGTGCATAATTTAAATGCCAAATTTTAAGTTAATATATGTCTTGTGTACAATTTTTTAAGGCTTGAATTAGGAGGGACTCGAATTGTAAAGTGCAACACACGTGTCAAAGTTTTTTGGGCCCCACCCGTGATGAATGTGTTATATCCACACTATCCATCCATTTTGCCAAATAATTTTAGTGCATGAGCTCAAAAATGAGGCACATCCAAAGCTCAGGTGGACTGTACCATAAGAAACAATAATAATTAAATGTACACCATTAAAAATTTATTGGGGGCTAGAAAAGTTTTAGATCAAGCTGACATGTGTGTTTTCCCTTCATCCACGTTAATGTGACCCAATTAATAGGTTAGATTGAAAATAAACATTACAGTGGACCGTAAGAAATTTTTAATGGTGAGCATTCTATAACCACTATTTCCTATGGTGTGGTCCACCTGAGATTTGGATATTATTAATTTTTTGGATCATGATCTAAAATGACGTGTCAAAAATGGATGGACAATATGGATAAAATATATACATCATGGTGGGCCCCACTCGGGTCTGATCAGGATAGAAAATAAACGTTACTGTGCGCCCTGAATTGTTTAACCGTGAAAATCATTATCTCTGCTGCTATTTTCGGTGTGGTCCACATGATCTCTGGATATAATTCATATTTTGGGCGGTGCTCTAAAATGATATCTGAAAATAGATGAACGGTGCAGATGTAATAAATACATCACTGTGGAGCCCATATAACTTTGATCTCCTTGAACCGTTCGTACAACTCGGAGCTCGAGGAGTGTCGGCGCTCGTCGTCGCGTGACACGTAGCTACAGCAGCTAGCTGCTGCAAATTAAAAAAAAAAAAATGGAGAGAGGGAAATCGAAAAGGAAAAAAGAGGGAAAGGGAAAAGAAGAGAAAAGAAAACAGAGGGAAAGGGGAAAGAAGAGATTGAGAGAGAGAGAGTGAGAGAGAGAGAAGAAGAAGAAGAATTAGAAGAGGCCGCGGCTGCGGCCGCAGCCGCAGCCGCAGCCACAGCAGGCCGCAGCCGCAGCCGCAGCCGCAGCCACAGCCGCAGCAGGGTGCAGCCGCAGCCGCAGCCACAGCAGGGTGCAGCCGCAGCCGCCCGAGGAGAAGAAGAAGAAGAAGAAGAAGAAGAAGAAAGAGAAGAAGAAGAAAAGAAAGGAAAAAAGGTAAGGTATTTTTTATTTTTTGTTTTTTTTTTTTTTTAGGGCCCGTAACAGCCGTTACGGGTCCGTAACGGCCGTTATGGCCCGTAACGGCCCCGTAACGGCCGTTACGGTCACAGAAATCTGTAACGGCCGTTTCGACCCCGTATCGCGTAACGGGTCCCACCGTTACCGTTACGTATCGGCCGTTACGGCCGATACGTAACCGATTTGGGATACCCTGTATGTAATAGATTCTTACACAGGTTGATTACAATCAAGCACTATCCAATAGTCTATTACATGGTTGTTTACAATCAGTGAGTTGATTACAATCAAGTGTTATCTAATAGTCTATTAGATGGTTGTTTACAATCAGTGAGTTGATTACAATCAAGTGCTATCTAATAGTCTATTAGATGGTTGTTTACAATCAATGAATTGATTACAATCTAGTGGTATCTAATAGTCTATTAGATAGTTGTTTACAATCAGTGAGCACAAGGCGCAAGAGACTTGTTGGCATGTTTGACACACATGGGAACTTGAAGCTAGATGGGGGTATGTGAGGCGATTGAAGATGGACAATGGCACATTGGCACATATGGGAGGATTTGCATGTGGCACATTGACACATTTGGCATAGTGGCACATGTGAGGCATAACCCAAGATAGATGGTGGCTCACATGGCACACGTTGGGTGATTGAAGATGGATAGTGACCGTTTTTCGGTTTTGGTGGGTGTGGGTGTGTGTATTTTGGGGGAAGGGGGTTGATATTTTGGGAGAATAAAGCTGTTGATTTTCCAACAAAAAGAGGAAGTGAACAGTATTTTCCACAAATTCGTACAATGAAAAGCTTCACAGACAGTGGGAAGTTACTCATGGGAAGTGGTGTTTTGTGGGTGTGTGTGTTTTGGGGGAGGGGGGTTGGTATTCTGGGAGAATAAAACTATTGATTTTCCAACAAAAAGAGGAAGTGGATGGTGTTTTCCACAAATTCGTACAATGAAAAGCTTCACAAACAATGGGAAGTTAGTCATGGGAAGTGGTGTTTCCTTTCCTTTTCTTTCCATGAATCCAAACAGGCCCTTTGATGATTTGGGAATTTTGAAAAATTGGATTTTAGGGTTTGAAAAAATTTAGGAAATTTGACAAAATTGTGATTTTGGGTTGGGGAATTTTGATGAATTGGGAAATTTTAGGGTTAGGATTTGTGGGAATATTTAGGGAAAATTGGGGATTTGGTGACTTAGGCTTACGAGGAGGTGGGAAATCTATGAAATTAAGGTTTTTGTGGATTCATTGGAATGTTTGGGTACATGTAAGTTTTTTGAAGTGGTGTTTGTGTATTAAAAAATATGTATCTGTATATTTAGTATTTATGATGATGATGATGATCATCATCAGCAGCATCATAAATATTTAAGATTTAAATATTTAAATATGTATAATAAATATTAATATTTATGATATGCGATAAAGTCATGAACAAACAATTGTGCATGGATTTTCCAACTGTATCCCCAGGTGTTTCAGGCATTCCAGGGGCACTTGAGCTTGGGATGCACCTACTGCCTTTAACTACCCTGATGTTGTTGACGATGAATCTGCGCCATATGATTGCTTGAACTATGAAGTGAAACAGCAGCAAATTCAGGTCTGGGCACGGGGATAAATCTATTTCAAAATGTTAGGTAGTATAAGAAACTGGAAGGGGGAGCGGGAGTGCCACTTTGAGGCACGATTTAAAGCACGAGCGGCACCTAGTCAGGACTGGGCAACTAAGGACCATCATCTCTAGATGTTCAAATTTTCTTCTTGTTCCCTCATTGCCTCCATCAATCCTCATTGGGCACTATGTTATTATCCTTGCTACTCTACAAACTGTCATTTGCATGTTTCTTGACACCTCCCTCAAATAACAGAAAAGTAACAGCTCATGGCAGTCAAATCTAGTCTTGGTGCCAAGTACTATTGCGTGGCTTCCTGTTCTTCTGTTTGATCTAAAGAATTGTTTTCAACATACAAACCTATCTCATTCAATGCAGTCATACTATGAGACCTGTTTCCAAAACATAAGAACCGAATACAAAAGTATGATTAAATTACATTTGACAAGTATCTGGTACTGCGTTTTGATTCTTTGTTAGTGATCAATTTTATATGCCAAGGAGAACCCCTATGTTCTCTAGTATTGCAAGCATAGTTTTCATCATCTATTCTTGAGTTAGAAATATTAAAGTTCCAGTTCATCTCTTTAACCTGTTCCTTGAAGTTGGAGGTGTTGGCTGAGCGTTTAGACATTCTCACAGGGTGCAGCACTGGCATTGGATGATTCAATTTTAGATGTTGATCAAGTGGAAAATCTCATAAAGTTTTGTCCTACAAAAGAGGAGATGGAACTTATTAAGGTTGGGAATATCTAATGCATGAGTCTCATACATTTCTCAAAGTGTCTATGATTCTTTCCACCTGACGGAGGGTCTGTCCTTCGTCCTAGATGCCAAGCTTCATGCATTTCAACATTTTTACTTTTTTTTTTTTTTGTTTTTTTTTTTTGTGATTTTAGGGCTACAATGGTGAGAAGGAAAATCTTGGAAAATGCGAACAGGTGTGTGCCTGCCTCCTTGACCATATTGTTTTTATTTCTGCTTTTTATAAGGATGCAATAGTGCTGTGTTTCTAAATATTAGGTAGAATTGAAGCTTTTGACAGGAAATGCTTGCTTCTCATAGTTCAACTACTTCCTGGAAACTAATGGCTTTAAAATGCCTTTCTTCATCTCTAAATTGGGGCTCTTTACTAGGACCTGGAGGTTCATGAACTCTTCAGTCATTGGTTGAAAAACAAAGAACAATGTACTTATGAACATAGAAGAATTCAGTAAATGATTTTAATATAGATACATTGTAAGCAAAACAAATAAGGCCATACCTTTTCTAACTGATTGGATTTGTTAAAAGATTTTGCACTCTTCCAGTACATATTTTAAGTTTTACAGGAGTCAACTTTCTGGTCTGACCAGCTTTGATTGGTCGAGTCCTAAGACAAACCTCTAGGTTAAGGGATTGTACTAAAGACAAATGATGCTTGTTACGGTCTGTGGTTTTTAAGTTATTATGCATTCTTCAATTTGGGTTGAAAATTTCCTTCTTTTTTGTCTTATCAAAGCTATGATCTAGCCCATCATGTTGTTTATTGTTTTAGTATTCTGTTTTGGGTCATTTTATGACATTTTGAAAGCGTAAAATAGTGGAAAGAGAGATTGAATAGAGAAGAAGAAAGAGGGAGGAGAGGAGCATGTATAGAGAAGAGAATGGGCTAAAGTTAGGGTTCCCCCCCTCCCTCTCCTCCTTTTATATTATGAAAGTTTCATAATTACAAAAGTGCCATTAATAACAAAAGCAAATATTTTCCTAGACCAAAATATCCCATTTAAGTGGGCTTATGTAGGCCCATATTATATTCATTAACTCTCTTTCTCAAGTTGGAGCATAGATTTTATCCATGTCAAGCATGGAATATATGTGTAGCCTGCGTGGAATGAAGAGCCTGGGTGAACACATCAGTAAGTTGGTCGTAAGATTAAACATATGGGGTAGCGATTTCGCAAATGGAAACTTTCTCACGTATAAAGTGGTAGTCGACTTCAATGTGTTTAGTTCTTTCTTGATAGACCTTTTTAAAACAGATAAGGGCATCTGAATAATCAGAAAACATGTTGTGAGTATTGTATCACTAAAAAACCTATTAGGAACATTCATGTGAATTAAGAGCATAAGTTATCTAAAGGAGGTGATAGATTCCTGTTTTGCAACCTTGTTTAGTTGTGGAGTGTATGCATGATGTCTGATGTATGATTCATGTTTCATAATTTTTTTCCTAAAATCTTGGGATATGTACTCCTTGGCATTATTAGACTGAAACAAAAATACTTTTGAATTAAATTGATTTCCCACTTCCATGTGGGAAATCTTAAAAATAGAAAATAATTAATATCTATTTTTTATTAAATAAAGTCATGTGGGAAATCTTAAAAATAGAAAATAATTCAAATCTATTTTTCATTAAATAAAGCCATGTCATTCTCAAACAACCATAAACAAATCTAACAAAATACTTAAAACCCAGACCTATTAGATATTTTAACTAGATCCCAAATATCTAAATGAACTAAAGAGAAAGGAACTAAATGATGATTTCAACACATTATGGAAAAGTAGTATAATTATGCTTGCTTAACTCGCACACATCACACTCTAGACATCGATGATAAGGAATGACACCCTTAAGAATTTTCAATGATGGATGACTGAGATGGTAGTGCTACTAATAAGTTGAGATATATTTTTGTTCTGTTGCGCCCACAACGTCATGATCAAAATAGTACAACTTGTCATATTCATGTCTTCTGTTAATCTTCCTCTTTATCTTTAGGTCCTGGAAAACATAATGTGGAGGATAGAAAGTAACGCAATAATTAAGGGATTTGTAAGTTTGCTAACAGAATGGCTTAAAGAAAATTTTGGAAGAACTAAATAGAGGATAATGAAAGAGAGGGACAAGTATGAACAATACCTATTTCACATACTTTGGATTGGGTACCATCTACTAGAGTGACAAAATTCTGGCAGAAGAGCCTGTTAATGATCCATTAATAGATAAATACACACTACACTGACCTATCATATGGTCAAACGCTCTATAGTCAATTACCCATGGTGTATGATACTTAGATTTTAAACAAGTCATACTTGATGTCACGAATGTAGGTAGGGGTGAAATTAACTGCAGAAGTAATATGAACAGACTGATTATGTAGATTGTTCAACAACTTGGAATATTCTTCTTCTGTCAAGATAACCATCTCACTAGTCATACATGCCTATGGAGCTGTAGATGTAGAATTATCTAGAGGAGGCCTGTTGTTCTCTCAAGTGTGGGAAGATTGATTAGCTCATGCAAGCTTCTCATGGAGGTCCTATCATTTTTCAATTGAATGATTGAAAAGACCACAACGCGTGCCTTTCCTAGGTCCACTCTCTCTTCTACAACCACTTCCCATGTCACCATGACACTTCTTTCACCATGGCCATCACTGCGGCCCCGTCCAGTGAATGATGCTAGAACTAAGTTGTCATTGGTTCTACTTGTAGAGCCTAAGATAAATGCCAGAAGCATGCATACACATCATTTAAAGATAACCCATCTTTGTTACCCAAAATCTATGCACAAACTAGTTCATACTCGTGTTTTAACCAAGATAAGTACTTGATAACTCAAAACTCTCACTTTGATGACCACATTCCTTTGAGTTTGGAATCCTATTCACCCAACATTTTATCTCCTTGTTGAAGCTCGAATATTTCTTCATATAACCAATGTTTGAAATATCAGTATCGTGTAATGTATCACACCCTTGGGATACAGATACATATCAGTTATCTCAGGGGATATATCATTTGTATCACATAATTTATCACACTTTTTGGGAAACATGGGGAAAGGGGTTGAATTTTGCAATGAAACTTCATGTATTGTTAAAAAAAGACCTTAATACACATTTTAAAATCATAACATCTAAAAAAAAGTGCACACAATAGGTCTCCTTTGTATAGGGTCCTAAGCTATGCGCTGTCTGATTGAACTAAGGCACATATATTCAAATATAATGGATAACATTTATAAATGTATTAAGACATGTATATCCGCACCATCCATCTGTTTTACCACCTTAATTTACAGCACCATCCCAAAAATGAAGCAGATCCAATTATCAAGTGGACCATTCCATAGGAAACAGTATTGATTGAAGGCCCTACCATTAGAACCTTCTTAGGGCTCACCTTAATGTTTTCGTAGTGTTTATTTACTATCTAATCTGTTGATTAGTTCACATAAGCCTAGATGAAAGGAAAAAACAAATATTAGATTGATCCAGAACTTTTGTGGCCCATTAATAGTCAATCACCACTTTTTCCTTTGGTACGGTCCACTTGATAGTTGGATGTGCTTCATTTTTTGTATTATACACTAAAATGATTTGTAAAAACGGATGAACGGCATGGATACAAAATACATACATTAAGGTGGGTCTCGCGTTAAGGGCCACACCGTCTTGGGCGAGTTCGGGGTCTCACCTAATCCTCTCTCCAATTCCTGATGTTGACATCTTTACTTTTTCATAGATCTTGGCTTAAAAAATGAGGCAGATTGTGTGGACCCCATGCATCGTATCCATGCCGTCCATTCACTTTTTTTGGATCATTTTAAAGCTTGAGCCAAAAAAATGGGGTAAATCTAGTGATCAAGTGGTCCACATCATGGGAAGCACTGGGAATAATGACGACACCATTAAAATCATTGTTTTCTTTGGTGTGGTCCACTCAAGCTTTGGCTTTGGCCCATTTTTAAGCTCATAGGCTAGAATGATTTGAAGAAATGAATGGGCGGAGTGGATATAGCACATACATCATTGTGGAGCCCATAGAGTTCCCGTAATAAAATAACATTGAGATGTGCTGGTGTAATTCCATTGGTTTCAAACAG
Organism: Magnolia kwangsiensis; assembly: GCA_037074715.1. Classification (NCBI taxonomy): domain Eukaryota; kingdom Viridiplantae; phylum Streptophyta; class Magnoliopsida; order Magnoliales; family Magnoliaceae; genus Magnolia; species Magnolia kwangsiensis. The sequence goes on along the minus strand of CM073585.1, from coordinate 34,615,014 downwards.
AGGACATACGTGATATGGTGGGACCCTAACCGTGGGGCCACCTCGATGTAATATGGTGTATCTACCCTGTCAATTCATTTTGACAGATCATTTTAGGGTATGGGCCAAAAAATGAGGCAAATCCAAATCTGAGGTGGACCACACCACACAAAAAAGTGGTTATTGAATGGACAGCATTAATTTTTTTCTATGGTCTACAAAAGTTTTGGATCAGGCCAATATTTATGTTTTCCCTTCATCCAGGTCTGTCAAACCTTATGAACAGATTGGATGGAAAATAAACATCACGGTGGGCCCTAGGAAAACTTCAATGGTGGATATCATTGCCACCCGGCTCCCTATGGTATGGTCCACTTGAGCCTTATATGTCTACTTTTTGGGCTCATGACCTAAAATCACCTATCAAAATGGATGGGCGGTGTGGATAAAACACATCATTGTGGGCCCTACAAAGCCTTTGATAGGACTGTCTGTCTCCAGGGCTCCCAATCCGCACCAGACAAAGATTTCCTGCGAAAGGCTTTCATAGGAAGTTCCTATGCTGGGATACTAGGTGGGGCCCATTGTGATGTTTGTGGGAAATCCACCCTGTCCATCCATTTTGCGAGATCATTTTAGGACATGCGACTGAAACTGACGTGGATCCAAAACTCAAGTGGCCCATACGAGAGGGAAATTTGGGGAAAGAGTTTCCTATTGTTGAAACTCTCCTGGGCTCCACCTTGATGTTTATATGCCATCTAAACCGTTTATGAGGTCATTCCCACTAGGTTGAAGTGAAAACACGAAAACTTATCTTGATACGAAACTTTTGTGGCCTCAAAAATGTTTCAACGATGGTCACTGAATCCCTACTATTTCTTCTCGTGCGGCTCACCTGAGTTTTGGATCCATCTCATTTTCGGTTGCATGTCCTAAAATGAGCTCGCAAAACAGATGGATGTGGCAGATTTCTCACAAACATCACAGGGGGCTCCACCTAGCATCTCAGCGTAGGAACTTCATACGTGAAAGGCTTACGCATGTAATCCACGTCCATCTACTCCCGATCAAAAAGGGCTTGGAAGCCGTTTTTGGAACCAGAGAGGGTTCCAACCTTCCGGAACCCTAAAACCCCAAATTCTCTCCCAAATCTCCAGATTTCTCTGGATCTTTTCACATTATCTTCCAAAATCACTTCCATTTTCAAGCATTAATATATTTGAAGAAAGAAAAATAGGGAATCAGAGATTTTGTTTGCACTAACCTATGAGCAACGCGCTTCAATTCAAATCACCCACCAAATGTAGCTTCCAATTAGGACAATCTCTTTTATAGTTATGGAAATCCACCCTGTTGAAAGTTTCTCTCTTTAATTTTATTTTATTTTTATTTTTTTTGGAGTGGGGGGGGGGGGGGGGGGGGGGGGGGGGGGGAATATTTATGTACAATAAAAAATTTCTTGGTCTCTTTCAACTGGTTTTGTATCGCTGGACTGCGATACCGACAATGTCAGCCAATAGTATCGATATTGCGAATACTGCATATTGCTAATAAGTTTGAGAAATTCTTATCAAATGAATACATTTCCTATAAAGAATCCCACACTTAGCCGTATTCAGAAACATGACATTTGCACTTATGGAGGGTTTCATACTATTCCCATAACTAGGTCAAAATTTGTGCATCTTCTTGGATCCGTTGGTCATAAGTACTAGATTGTTCATCAGGTTTCTCTGTGATCAGATATAGAAAAACTTGGATTGACTTAGACCACTGTAAATAATTTGTCTCATTTAACTTAATAGAGGATATATGGATCCCTAAAAAATCAAATCAGTTTATAAATCCAGATTTTGTGTTACTTTTTATCTCAATAACAAATAAAAGAATAGAGTAACTCATAAGCACAACGCGAGCTGAGCTAGCACAATCGATGAGCACTACACTTGAACACTTTGCACTATGTACACATCACATCAGGCAAAAGAATCAGTCCACACATCCATTACTTCCAACCGGCCATGAAGAAATATAGTCACAAACACAGCATCCAACACTGACAAACACAACCAACACATTTGCAACAATCACATATGCGGTGATATTGTTCAAGAAGCTGATGTTCCCCATGCACACACGGACCACTACAAAAGGGTCCGATACACAACAACAAAAAAGAAACCATAGGTTTCTTAAGTAATTTTCAGCACAAGCAAGATAAGGGATGCAAAGGGATAAAAGAAAAGAAATAAGAAGATTTGGAGAATAAGAAGGATATGAAACGACGTGGCTCTGATGTAATGTAAAATAGTGGAAAGAGAAATGGAATAGATGGGAAGAAAGATAGAGAAGAGAAGAGAATGTAGAGAAAAGAGAATGGCTAAAGTTAGGATTCATATTTCATTCATTAATTATAAAAATGCCATTAATAACTAAAGCGAAAATCCTTTCTATGTCCTAGACCAAAACAACTAATCTAAGTGAGCCTATGTAGGCCCATATTTCATTCATTAATAGAAAGAATGCTTTTAAAGCCTCTTCGTTGGATCTTTGCCTTTAAATTGAATTACTAATCAAATGAAAAATGGATAATTTTTTTGTGATTTATTTTGTCATTGTAGTTCTTTTTGGAGTTGATGAAAGTGCCACGGGTGGAATCTAAGTTAAGAGTATTTTCTTTCAAGATCCAGTTTAACTCCCAGGTTAGATGGTGTCATGATTATCATTCACATTTAGAATTGTAGTTAACTTGTGATAACTTACCATATGGCCTCTGTTGTTTAATTCTTCTACTTTGCAGATTTCAGATTTTAGGAAGAGTTTAAACATTGTAAACTCTGCATGTGATGAGGTAACTTTTGGCGGTTTATAGCTGTTCATGCATTTAGTTTAAGTTTACATTATCCTTACCTCTTCTCCTCAAAAAAAAAAGAAAAAAAAAAAGAAAAAAAAAAAGAAGAAGAAGAAGAAGAAGAAAAAGAAAGAAAGAAAGAAAAGTAGAAGAAGAAGAAGGAAGGAAAGAAAGAAAGAAAAATAGAAGAAGAAGAAGAAAAGAAAGAAAGAAAGAAAAATCCTTATCTCTATTTATTTTATTAAATTGTCAGATTCGAAATTCTGTCAAAGTAAAGGAAATCATGAAGAAAATTCTTTATCTTGGAAATACATTAAATCAGGGAACTGCAAGGGGTAAGTGATGCCATATACTGTTTGTGAATTCTCATTCGGTTCTGTGCTAGTTTTTCTCATTGTTCTCTGACGGGGTGTTTATAGCATCGAGAATATATCAGCCCATATTATCATTATCATGTCTTTGATATGATAAAAAGGGGGAATTATAAAATTTCCTCACTTCGCACGTTATATTGCTGATATCACACAATATATCATGATCAAGGTATTCCAAAACCGTTACTTAACAGTAATGGTGGTAACCATTACGTATTACAAGGTTATAACAGCTGTAATGGTAGGTTTTTTTCAAAAAACCCATGTCGTAACGATCCCTATTGTGATTCGTCGGCACTTGTTTGTTGAAATAGGACCATTGGATGTTTTCCATTCTTCACTATCCAATAAATGTCCGCCAATTTGATAGAAAGAATGATGAAATTAGAATAATTTTTGGGTTATGGTGCATCTAAACTGTGATAAATAATTTAGACAGTTTCATTTGAATTACTTATACAGAAGTTTAAGTAATTTGTAAGTGCCTTTATATCATCCATCACACTATATCGGAGCATCAAAGTTCTATCATTTAGAAGATAAACTTCCATGTTAGTCTAGGACCATATATAAAATGGTGTTGATTCTTCGATACACAGATAGCATAGTTGTATGGCAATCTAGGACGTCCAAATCACTGACTCAGCTTTCGGTGGAGCATATCCCAAAACATACACTGCGAAGATATTATTAATCATCTGATTTGTCCATTCAAATTTAGGCCACTCACTATTCTACTTTCAACCAGCCATTTAATGGCCATTAATTGGTTGGTTAGGATTGCTTTATCAGTGTGATTTTCGAGATATGCTCCATCCACGATGGGCTTTACAATTAGAATGGTCTAGATTGTTGGACATCAATTCTACATGTTAGGAGGATAGGAACTGTTTGATATATGTTTTTCTTTTATTTGAATGGGTTCATCTCTTATTACTTGTTTGTTGAAACAGGGGTGTTGGACATCTTTAACTTTTAACTATCCAATAAATGTCCACCAATCTGATGATCATATAATTAATTAGGTGTGAATTTTGGTTCATCATATATCTAAATTGGGACCCATAATTTGGATGGTTCAATCTGAATTACTTATAGGATATTTAAATGATATGAACTCACTTTGGAAATAAATGCATCAACTTTTTCAGACAATATATAGTTTAGGACCATATACAATAGAGAGCTTTGCTAAGCACACACGCATGTGCAATAATGCTCATGTACACATCACCAAGGTATTCCATAATGTCGTTACATTTTATTATTATTTTTTTTAAAAATCTCTTTTGGCCTTTTAACGGACCGTTACGGGCCATTTTTTCTATAACTGTCGTTATAACCCTGTAACGCATAATGATTATCACATGCTATTACGTAATGGCTACCACCGTTACCATTACGTAACGGCTGTTACATAACCGTTTTGGAATACCTTACATGTCACACATGTGCCAACATGGCACAATAGGTCCGAGATCTAATCCATCTGTTAGAAAGGCACCATTATACTAACGCCCTAGCCCAAGAATTAGGTTGATTTGCTGGTTTGCCACAGTTTGCAAAACAAATGTACAACTATGAAAAAGTTGGCCAAAGTTTTCTAACCCATAATCTGTGGGAGCGGATTAGGTGCGACACTTACCACGGGGCCCACCTTGATATATGTGTTCTATAGCCACATCATACATCCATTTTTCTTGATCATTTTAGGGCATGAGCCCAAAATGAAGCATATAAAAATCTCATGTGGACCATACTATGGTAAACAATGGTGATTGTATGCTCCATCATTAAAAACTTCATAGGGCCCACCATAATGTTTATTTTCCATCCAACCTGTTGATATGGTCATGCAAATGTGGATGAAAGGAAAAAAAAAGAAAATATCAGCTTAAACCAATACTTTTGTGGCCCACAATGATTTTATAATGGTCAATCACCATTGTTTCCCATGGTATGGTCCACTTGAGATTTCGATCAGTGTTCAAAGTATCGGTATCACTACAAGTTTCGCTTGCCAAGGATACATAGACAATATCAATATCGCCGATAATATTGCTGATAACTGGAAATGCGGAGAAACATATGAAAAAACGGAAGAATTTTCAGTGAAACTTTAGAAGATGTTAGAATGTATATTTGCATATTTAGAAATTAAAAAAAAAAAAATTGCAAAAAGAATGCATATATAAAAAGTTTCCATTTAATGAGAGCCTTATAAGCTTGTGCTGTTGTAAGAAATTAGTCCATCCATCCCATCTGGCCTGTTTAACCATCCAACCTTCCATCCAAGCATCCATCGATATTGCAAAAATATCAACAATACATGATATTTCACTAAAAAATCATCAACAAATTGGAAAGGAAACGAAAGATTGTGGTCGAACATGTTGCGATATCAATAATATCGAGATATTATCAATATTATCAATGACAAATTGAACACTTCATACAACTAATGTTCAAAATATCGGTATCACGCAATGTATCGCATCCTTGGGATACAGATACGTATCAGTTATCGCATGGGATATATCGTTTGTATTGCATAATTTATCGCACTTTTTGGGAAACATTAGGGAAATGATTGAATTTTTAATGAAACTTCAGGGATGGTTAAAAAAGACTTTAATACACACTTTTAAATCATAACATCTCAAAAAAAAAAAAAAAAAAAAAGAAAGTACAAACAATAGGTTTCCTTTGTATTGGGTCATAAGCCATACACTGTTTGATTAAACAGTGGGGACAATGCCACCTGCTGTTGAAACCTTCCTTCTTCGAAACCAACATGTGCATGGGACCCTTAGTGTGGCCCTTGGCATTATATATGTGTTGTATCCACAGTCCATCCATTTGAAATGATTTTAGGTCCTAAGCCAAAGAATTAGGCCAATCCAAAGCTCAAGTGCACCCTACCATAGATAACAATGGGGGCAATGATACCCACCATTGAAACTTGAAACCACTTTTATGGGTTCTACCATAATGTTTATTTTAGATCCAATCTGTTTATAAGTTCATACAAATATTTTCCAAGGTAAAACACAAATATCAACTTTATTGAAAACTTTTATGGCCCTCACAAAGTTTTTAATGGTAGGATTTCAATCCCCATTGTTTTGTGTGATGAGGTCCACTTGAGCTCTGGATTTGACCCATTATTTGTCTCATGACCTAAACTAATCTCTCCAAATGGATGTATAGAATGGATATACAATACATACATTTATGTGGGCCCACCTTTGATGATATGTTATATATCCACTACGTTCATTCATTTTTGTGGATCCTTCTGGAATGTTTTTCCAAACATTAAGTACATCCAAATCTCAGGTGGACCACACCACATGAAACAGTGATTATTGAACGTTCACCATTAAAAATATATCAGGCCTACTTTAAGTAGAACCTTAATGTTTATTTGTTATTCAAATCATTGATAAGGTCAATCAAAACCGAATGAAGGAAATATACAAAGATTAGTGTAAACTAAAACTTTTGTGGCCTATAAAATACTTTTAACAGTCATTCACCAGTTTTTCTGGTGTGGTCCACCTAAGATCTCTATCTGCTTAATTTTTCGTATAATATCCTTAAATTATATGAAAAGACGGATGGACGACTTGGATAAAAAATATATTGGACCCCAAAGAGCCCATTACAGACCGTCTGTCTGTCTCTGCGCATCAATTAAAAAAGTACCAGACTGTATCCTACCATATCCTGTCTTCCATTGAGAACGGGCAACACCTTTGATTGGCCACCGTGATGTATGGGTCTTATCCACATCGTCCATCGGTTTTTTCGTATCATTTTACAGTATAAGCCCAAAAATCAGGAAGATCCAAGGCTCAAGTGGACCACACCACAGGAAGCAGCGGTGATAATGACTCACCGTTGAAACTTTTCTAGGGCCCACCGTGATGTTTATTTTCCATCCAACCTATTCATAAAGTTACGTAGACCTGGATGAAGAGAAAACACAAATATCAGCTCCATCCAAAACTTCTGTAGCCCCCAAAAAGTTTTCAACGGCAAGAGTTTAATCCCCTTTGTGTAGTCCACTTAAGCCCTGGATCTGCCTATTTTTGGGTTTATACCGTATAATGATATGAAAAAATGGATGGACGGTGTGGATAAGACCCATACATCACATGGCCATTCACGGAAGCGGATTAGCTGGTGTACCACACACTAGCTATATAGTTGCTATGGGTACATGTCATGCGAAGACGAGTGCTGACACTCCTCGAGCTCCGAATTGTACGACCGGTTCAAAGGAGATCAAAATTCCATGGGTCTACAATGATGTATTTATTATATCCACACCGTTAATCCATTTGGCGTGATCATTTTAGAGGATGAGCCAAAAAATGAATCATATACAAAGCTCAAATGGACCACACCACATATAGCAGCTGTGATAATTGTTGATGCAAAAATCTGGTCGACCCTCCCTCCACGCTTTCAAGATCCTCTGCGTACCGTCCCTGAAGCCTGCACCAAGAGGAAAGGCAAAGGTGACCCTGGCTAAGCCGGGGGACCCTCCGATGCCTAAGTCAGGATAAGGGAATCAGAGTCTATGTCGAGTGTAGAGGAGAGCTCAATTTCGCGTACCTGTAGATATGGCGTGATGCACTATTTATACTTGCCTGTGGGATGGTCTGGATCCGATAATCTCGGCACGATCAGGGGGATTCCCGGATCGTAGAGATACCATCCGCCATCTATCGATTCGTGTAGCGTATCAGGCGGATTATGTGTATCTGTGCGCGAAGTTATCGGCCACGTTCGATTATGGCAGTTTCTATGTTCGGCGAATAGGACATGCGCATATGTTCAGCTCGGAACGTCTGTTCGGCTCGGCTCAGCGAATGGGACATACAACCGGTCCGACCCACCTGGTTGGCTCCGTTGATTCCTTCATAGTTGGCAGGGCTGACTTCGCCAAACAAAGTGTGGTCACGGAGTAAAGGGTCATCCGATCAGAGTATGGTCCCGAGTTGCACCTCAACCGTGTCGGCTACTCGGGAGGGTCGCGTCTCGAAACGGGTCGGAAGAATCACGCCTCACTCGAATTTTTCATAACAGAAGCCCCCTACTCTTCGAGTTTGCTTGCAGGTTCGGAGAGTACTTATGTAGGAAATCTCCCGCCTTCATCGCCATGATGACGGATCTCGAATTGCCCACGCGCTGGTCGCCTTGGCCGATGCGTGGCGACGGTTGCGATCCCGAATCTCCTCCAGCCTATGAGAGGCTGCCACGCAGGCCAGAGGAGGCGTGTACCTGACGGCTCCGAGTGCCTAGGCGTCGCTTCGCGTATCGAGGTACGCTGCCCGATGTCAGAGCCGTGCGATCGGTTAGGTATCCCTCCAATGTAACGTCGCCATGTGTCCTCGGAGATCGGCTCGTGCCGATTCGGCTGCTGTCATTAAGGCTCGCCATTAATGCAGAATTCCTTCACTGCCTATATAAGGCACTCCGGATTTTCATTTGCTACTTTACATTCTGAACTAGAAGAGCACACCGGAGGAGGCGATTCCGGCCGAATTCGAAGTTCCCGGTAGAAGGCGATTTTCGGCAGTCACTCGGTGAGTCTCGCTGATCTCCACTCTTCTTTCTGCCATGTCTTCCGACCTCGAGATGGTCCGTGAATATGCTGATGACTTCGAGCCGGGGAGTACTGAAAGTGGGAGTGGGTCTTCCGAAGGCCCTTTCGAAACCACTCCCCTTTACCCTCCGCCTCGGAGGCAAAAAATGTTGGGTTCTAAGACCAAGTAGCTCAGCAAGAAGACAACCACTCGAGCCCGCCGAGTCGAGACCACTACCACTACCAAAATGTCCGCGAATTTGCGCACCGCCGAGGTAGTTCCAGGAGGTTCTGTCATGTCAGAATCTCAGATTGAATGGATTTGTTCGGAGTTCGAAATCCCTGACTCCGTTCAGATAAGAGCTCTTGGTCCTTTGGACGTTGCTGACGCTCCTGCCAAGGGAGAGGTAGCCATCTTCCTTTGCGCGCTGCAGTGCTGGGTCCGGCTCCCATTACACCCATTCATCAGGAAGGTTGCGACCTACCTCGGATTGGCTCCAGGGCAGTTCGCTCCGAATGCATGGAGAGTGATGGTCTCCGCCTACATCATCTGGAAACAAGTAGGAAACTCCGAGCTGACCCCAGAGGAGTTGCTGAGTCTGTACATGGTCAAGCATGACAACAACGATCCATGGTACTATTTCGCGACTTGGGGGAGCAAGGGGTCGGGGTTGGTGATGCACTTGCCGTCCTCTAAAAAGGACTGAAAAAATAAGTGGTTCTGGGCGGTAGGTGAATGGGAGGCACCAGCGGCTGAGCTTAGAACTTCAACGGCTCGGGTTTCGACCCATTTTACAAAACTAGGTCGGACTTCATTTTACATCCGGGTTGCTGCTTTAGTTTTCCCCTGTTTCAGTCGAAGTAATTTTTTTTTTCCTTTTGCAACTTTCCAAAAGGGGTTGCCGCTCCTCGACTCGGACCAGAAAAACCGCATAGCGAAGGCCAGAGCGCGATCGGAGATGCTCCGTTCCTGAGCTGATCTGATCACCGTGGCCAACCTCCATTGGTCCGGGCTCTGCAAGTCGCAGCCTTTGCTCACATCCCTCATTAGCTGCCCTGATCTCTCTGATGAACTTTCCTTCGGTTATTTAGTAGCTGACATGATCTTCTTTTTCGCAGGCATGACCGAGGCGTCCAAGGCTCAGAAGAGGAAAGCGGCTCCGATCGCAGCGGAGTTGCTAAAGAAAGCCCCCCGAGTGAAGATCACTCGGAAAAAGGTGGCTCCCCCTCGTGTGGGGGAATCTTCCACTGCACCGACCCCAGCAGTCCCAACATCGAGACCCGTCGGCCCTCCCTCCGCACTGCCGGCTCCGGAGCGCCCTAGCACTGCTGCGGCTCCCTCGGCAGTCTTGTGCCCATTGATACGTCTTCCACCAGGGCTCGTCCAAACGACCGTGGTTGGCACCCCAGTCTTGCCGAGCTCTGTTGCTCTCCGATCTTCTACTGTCGCCGTTCCCCCCACCGCGGAGGTGCCTGCAGCAGCCTCCGAGCTCCCCATCGTTGTTCCCTCCGAAAGGGAGGAGGCCAATAAAATGGCTGACAATACGCTTTCCCCCTGAGTTCGGGGGAGGTCCGCGCCGAGGGTCAAAACTCGGCCGGCAGCAGGGTGGGGGCCGAGGGGGCCGAGGCCTCGGCCTAGGCGGGCACAAGCGGTGGGAGGTTTGAGCCCGGCTATCATATGACGTGCTTGGCTCCGTGGGCTGCCAAGCATGCTAAGGAGGAGGATATCACTCAGAACCTTGAGCGGTCGGAGGGCAGCTTCCTGAACAACTTCCCCTCCGTATGCTACATGGTATATCTCCGAGAAGGCTCCCTTTCTTTCATGTCGTTATATATATATTCCGTAAATTCTGATCTTTGTTTCCTGTTCAGGCCGTTCCGGTGCTGCTCTCGATTCGGCAGAGGGTGCGGGAGCACAAGAGGAGGGAGGCAGAGTTGGAGGCTCTTCAGGCCGAGGCAGCGGCCTTAAGGTCTGAGCAGACTAATCTGCGCCAACAGCTCACGGGCGAGAGGGCCAGGGTTAGGCGACTACAGGGAGTTGTCGTCGACTTGGAAGCCAGGGAGCTGCATCTGCAGGACAAGGCAGATGACTTTAAGAAGAGTGACGATGCAGCGTCCACTGAGCTGACCCGCGCTAAGGCCGAGGCGGCTGAAGAACGGACACGAGCCGTGAATTAGGCCGTGGAAGCTCAGCGGGCTAAGGACGAGGCTTCTTTGGCCGCGGCGGTTGCCGCCGCAGTTGAAGGTTTCAAGACCTCCAAGGAGGGACGCTAAAGATGCGACGTTCTACAACCGCGGTTTCGACGCTTGTCTCGAGGCAGTCCTGGGTTTATACCCAGACCTCGATCTTGATTCCTTCCTGCCTGACGACTCCGAGGATGCCCCAGCTGAAGTAGCCCGCTCGGACCAAGCTCCTGACGCCCAAGCTCCTCCTCCGGCCTGAAGACATTTTATCATTTTTGTTAATTTTTTTTTTGGACTGTCGTCATTAATTGTGTTGATGTACTTTTTATCCCTCCGAGGGCATTTAATGAGAAACATTCTTTTGAACGTCTATATACTTTTTTGCAATGTCGCTTTGTGACCGACCTGACTTCTTTGTGGGTCTAGCCCCTCGTTTGTTGCTTAATCCGTTTTCGGCCCAAGTCTTAGTTGGGTCCGATCTTTTGGAGTACTCGGTTCGTCGCACATCGGGCGAGAGCTTTTCATTGTCGTATGTCGAGCCGAATACTCCACTGGAGAATCGAATTATGATTAGGCTTTCTCCCTCAAAAGGGATGCCTTGTCGATCTTTGTAGGATTAGGCTCCGACCCCTTGGGGGTCAGACCATTAGGTTATAGTCGCACTAACTAAGACAGTTGAGTAAACACCTGAGGTCGAATTGGAATTTTTATTAAGAGCCTTAAAGGCTAGTCGCTCGGAGGCGTACACTTTATTATGAGCCTTAAAGGCCAGTTCCTCATGAGTAGTAGATCTTCAGATGTTCAGCATTCCAGGGATGGGGGAGCTGGCGGCCTTCGAGGCTTCCAGGTGGTACGAGCCTGGTTTGGTAGATCTGACCACACAATATGGTCCCTCCCAGTTGGGTCCGAGTGCTCCTGCCCCGCCTCAGCCGTGTTCTGGAAGACCCGTCGGAAGACTAGATCCCCTGGTTAGAAGCGCCTGACTTTGACCTTTGAATTATAGAAGCGCGCTACCTGTTGGTGTCGAGCCGCCGTTCGGAGCTTGGAAACCTCTCTAAGTTCTTCGAGCAAATCCAGATTAGCAGCGATCTGATCGGAGTTCTGATTTTCTTCGAAGCTCCTAATCCGCGCCGTAGGGAGTCCAATTTCTACTAGCACCATTGCCTCCGACCCATAGGATAACGAAAATGGAGTTTCACCCGTCGAAGTCTGGGCTGTGGTCCTGTAGGCCCAGAGGACGAGAAGGAGCTCTTCGGCCCAGCTTCCCTTTGCCTTTTCGAGCTGTCTTAAGGTGATGATTGATGATTTTGTTGACGGCTTCAACCTGCCCATTTGATTGTGGGTGCCGAGGCGATGAATAGGCGTTCATAATGCCAAGTCTTCTGCATATTCCGCGGAATTTATCATTATCGAACTGGCGACCGTTGTCAGAGATGATGGTATGTGGGATTCCGAACCGGCAGATGATATTTTTCCACACAAAGTCGATCACTTTCTGCTCAGTGATCTTGGCAACTGGCTCGGCCTCGGCCCACTTAGTGAAATAGTCGACCGCAACTATGGCAAACTTGACCTGTCCCTTCCATGTAGGCAAAAGACCGATGATGTCGATCCCCCATTGGGCGAACGGCCAGGGCCCGCTCATGGGGGGTCATTTCTTCTGCCGGTTGCCTCGGCACAGCTGCGAAGCACTGACACTTGTCGCACTTCCGAACAAAGACCTTTGAATCCTGCTTGAGAGTGGGCCAGAAATACCCTTGGCGAAGTATCTTCAGGGCGAGGGATCGGCTGCCAGAATGGTTCCCGCAAATTCCCTTGTGAATCTCTCAAATCACGTAGTTGGCCTCATCTGGTCGGAGGCATTTAAGGTAAGACTGAGAATGCCCCTTCTTGTACAACACTTTGTCCAACACGACGTACCGAGCTGCCCTGACTCTGAGTCGCCTTGCCTGTAACTTGTCCGTGGGGATTTCGCCGAATGACAAATAATTGAAGATCGGGTCCATCCAACTAGGAATGGACTGGACGGGGTTAACCTTCTCCGTCTGACCGATACTCGGATGCTCAATAAACTCGACAGGAACAAAACGCGTTATTTTTCCCTCGGAGGCCGAGGCGAGTCTTGCTGGGGCATCAGCCCGGGAGTTCTCGGCTTTGGGGATCTGCCGGATAGTACAGCTCCAAAATTTCTCGATTAATTTCCTCGCTTCTTCGAGGTAAGCGACCATTCTGACCTCTTTAGCTTCGTACTCCGAGGAGATGTGGTTTACCACCAGCTGTGAGTCGCAGCGGACTTGCAGGGTCTGAATACCTAGGCTCGCTGCCAGCCTGAGCCCAGCTAACAACGCTTCATACTCGGCCTCATTGTTTGAAGCTTTGAATCCGAGTCTGATTGCGTATTTGATTGTCGTTGAATCAGGGGCGACCAGGACAACCCCGGCTCCTGCCCCTTTGATGTTGGAAGACCCATCAACATAAAGGACCCATCCCGGATCCGACACTGCCTCCTGGTCGCTCAACGGGACGGGTGGCGTTATCTCAACTTCTTTACTGATCTGCTCCTCACTCGGAGCCGTGAACTCGGCGATGAAATCGGCTACCCGCTTGACCCTTGATTGCCACCCTAGGGCGGAACTGAATGTCGAACTCTCCGAGCTCCACGACCCACTTGGTGATCCGACCTGGCACTTCAGGCCTTTGGAGGACCTGCCTCAGAGGAGAGTCCGTTAGCACAACTATGGAGTGGGCTTGGAAATATGGCCACAGTCTTCTGGCCGCTACGACGAGGTAGAGCGCCAGTTTTTTCAAGGACTGGTACCTTGTTTCAGCTGATACTATGGCTTTGCTTACGTAGTACACGGGGTACTGCTTGCTTCTGACCTCTCTGATCAGAACCGAACTGACAGCTGAAGTCGAGACTACGAGGTAGAGGAACAGGGGCTCCCCTTCTTCAGGCTTGGACAATAGAGGCGGTGAACCCAGGTACTGTTTCAACCGCTGAAAGGCTTGCTCGCACTCTGGCATCCATTCCGCCTTCTTATGGCCCTTCAACTGCTGGAAGAAGGGAAGACATTTATCTGTAGCCCTGGATATGAAGCGTCCGAGGGCGGCAACTCTTCCCGTGAGACACTGTATCTTCTTAAGAGTCCGAGGCGAGTTCATGTCGAGGAGGGCCTTGATTTTATCCGGGTTGGCCTCGATCCCTCGCTGGCTGACTTGAAAGCCAAGGAACTTCCCTGACTCAACTCCGAATGCACACTTGGCAGGGTTAAGCTTCATCTGATACTCTCGGATGACATTGAATGTTTCTTCGAGATCAGCAAGGTGGTCGGAGACTTTAATACTTTTTACCAGCATGTCGTCCACGTACACCTCCATGGTGCGCCCGATCTGTTTTGCGAACATCTGATTCACCAGCCTTTGGTATGTTGCCCCAACGTTTTTCAGGCCGAATGGCATGACCCGGTAACAGTAGTCCTCTGTCCGTGACAAAGGTCGTCTTCTGCCTTTCTGGGGATACATAGCAATCTGATTATACCCGGAATAAGCGTCCAGGAACGAGAGCAGCGCATGCCCGGCTGTCCTGTCCACTAGTTAGTCGATTCGAGGTAACGGGAAGCTATCTTTAGGGCACGCTTTATTCAGATCGGAATAGTCTACGCAGACCCGCCATTCCCATTGGATTTCCTGACGAGAACCACATTCGCTATCCAGTCAGGGTAATATACCACTTCTATGAAGCCCGCATCGAGCAGGACGGAGATCTCCTCGGCAATGGCTTCATATTGTTCGGCGTCAAACGGCCTTCTCCTTTGCTTGACCGGCTTATGATCTGGGTTCACGTTCAACCTGTGAACCAGTACGTCAGGAGAGATTCCCGGCATATCCGCATGCGACCATGCGAAGACATCTCGATGCTGCCTCAAGAAGGCTAGTAGTTCGTTCCTCCGCTCGGAATTCAATGATGACCCGAGCTAGACAGTCTTGCCCGGGTCTGATTCATCGAGGGGAACTTTTTCCAGATCCTCGACTGATGAATTTTCTGCTAGTCCTCGAGGGTCCAAGGCGTCCATGACGAGAGCCTGTTTAGTGGCTCCTTTTCTAACCGCTATAGCATAACATCTTCGGGCCTCGCGTTGATCGCCTGGGAGATAGCCGATCCCTCCTTCGGCTGAGAACTTCATCATCAGATGGTAAGTTGAGACGACCGATCTCATTGCATTGAGGGAGGGTCAGCCCAGGATTACATTGTGGACAGATGGAACATTGACAACCAAAAAGTCCACCAGAAGTGTGACTTGATGTTGCCCTTCTCCCGCTGTTACTGGGAGAGAGATAGCTCCTTCGGAGATTACTCTCTCTCCGGCAAAGCCGTGCAAGGGAGTCTTCACGGGTCGGAGTCGAGACCGTGAAATTTTCATTTTTTCGAATGCCTCGGAATACATAACATCAGCCGAACTCCCGGTGTCGACCAGGATGCGGAACACCTTGTGATTCGCTATGGTCATGGTAACCACTAGCGCGTCATCGTGTGGATGCTGGATCCCGCGCGCATCGTCTTCCGTGAAGGTCAGGTTGCACGGAGCGACTTGTAGTTCCTTGCTGGAATGTTCCGTCAGGTGAACGTGATGCTCCGATTCGGATCTCCGGGAATAGACTTTTCGAGCCCTGTTTGAATCCCCTCCCCCAGCTGATCCCCCGAAGATGGTACGAATTTCAGCGGGTTCCTCTGGGAGGTTTTGCTTTTCCCGCAGCTGCTCCTCTCTCCAAGCAGATCTTTGTCTTTTGGTGTAACGATGCAGATGTCTCTTGCGGATGAGGGACTCGATCTCGTCTTTTAGGTCCACGCAGTCATTCGTGTTATGGCCATGATCTCCATGGAAGCGGCAGAATTTTCGCTTGTCTCGTTGCTTGGGGTCAGCCCTCATGCAGACCGGCCAATTAAGTAGTCTGTCTCTTCGGATTTCTAGCAAAATCTGTTCGGCAGATGTGTTGAGAGGAGTATAGGAACGGAATTTTTCCTCTGGCCTACGGCTCGGTCGACGATCGCGGGGAGCGCGGTCATCGGTCCCTTTGCCGTTCGGCTGGGAGTCTTCGTTCCTCGGCCTCTTCCCTTTGTTTGCCGAGTCAGCGACTTGTATTCCTTTACAGGCGTTAGTGAACTCCTCGGCGTTGGTGTACTTTTGAGCTTTCGCCATGAAGTCCGCTAGCGTTTTCGGGGGATTTTTGCCGATGGAGAAGGCGAACTTTCCTTCCTTCAGTCCGCTCAGGATGGCAGCAAGAGCTATCTTATCATCATAGTCTTCGACATGCAACGCTTCTTCATTGAAACGGGCGATGTAGTCTTTTAACGACTCCTTCGGAGCCTGTTTGATGGTAAGCAGGTGGGTGTTAGGTTTTTGACTTCTCTTACCACTTATAAATTGTGTAAGGAATAGTCGGCTCAGTTCTGCGAAGGAGCCCAAGGAGTTTGGCTTGAGCTGACGATACCAGATCCTAGCGGATCCTGTGAGGGTGATGGAAAATTTCCTACACATCATTGCATCCGTTGCAGTCTGGATCTGCATCCACGATCGATAGGACTCCAGGTGTTCGGATGGATCCCCAGATTCTGAATACTGGATGACGGGAGGCATCCGAAATCTCTCCGGCATCACTTTAGCCATGATGGCTGAGGTGAAGGGAGGCTCGGTCTCTTCCATCATGGCCTGGATCGTGGCTGGAACTATCGATTGTTGTTGCTTCTTCTCCAATGTCAGGAACTTGTCCTTCAAGTCCGCAAATCGTGCCTCCCATGGGTTCCTATTTTTCACGACGACCTCTGGGGTATCCTCACCCTCTGGCGTTCTTCTTTCTATCCTCCGTTCTAACTGATGACGGAGGTCCGTGGGCGGCAGAGTGGATGTAGCGGAATGAACGGTTGTGGGAACCCGGGTAGCGGCATTCCGCGCGGATCCCTCGCCATGCACCGCAGGAGGGCTCTGTCCTGAACGCGGCACCCCTGAATGCTGGGGGGCTTCAGGTCTTACAATCCTTGGTGCAGAGCGGGTCTCCACGAATAGTCCCACCGGTTCGAGAACAGGCTGTTCCTGAACCGGACGTGACTCTGGTTCCCTCTGCTGCTTCATCTTGTTGATCTCGTCGCGCAGGGCCTGGATCTTGTTCTACAGCTTTCTTCTTCCTCGCCATTGCTTAGGTGAATGAGAACCTGACTTCTAGTTTCAGGTTCCCACAGACAGCGCCAAAAAATGTTGATGTAAAAATCTGGTCGGCTCTCCCTCCACGCTTTCAAGATTCTCTGCGTACCGTCCCTGAAGCCTGCACTAAGAGGAAAGGCAAAGGTGACCCTAGCTCAGCCGGGGGACCCTCCGATGCCTAAGTCAGGACAAGGGAATCAGGGTCTATGTCGAGTGTAGAGGAGAGCTCAATTTCGCGTACCTGTAGATATGGCGTGATGCACTATTTATACTTGCCTGTGGGATGGTCTGGATCAGATAATCTCGGCACGATCGGGGGGATTCCTGGATCGTGGAGATACCGTCCGCAATCTATCGATTCGTGTAGCGTATCAGGCGGATTATGCATATCTGTGCGCAAAGTTATCGGCCACGTTCGATTATGGCAGTTTCTATGTTCGGCGAATAGGACATGCGCATATGTTCAGCTCAGAACGTCTGTTCAGCTCGGCTCGGCTCAGCTCGGCTCAGCGAATGGGACATACAACTGGTCCGACTCACCTGGTCGGCTCCGTTGATTCCTTCATAGTTGGCAGGGCTGACTTCGCTGAACAGAGTGTGGTCATGGAGTAAAGGGTCATCCGATCGGAGCATGGTCCCGAGTTGCACCTCAACCGTGTCGGCTACTCGGGAGGGTCGCGTCTCGAAACGGGTCAGAAGAATCACGCCTCACTCGGATTTCCCATAACAATAATGATTTTCACTGTTAAAACATTTGTAGGGCCCACGATAACGTTTATTTTCCATTCAATATGTTCATGAGTTAAAAAGACCCGGATTAAGAGGGAAAACAAATATCATATTGATCCAAAACTTCTGTGACCCCAAAAGGTTTTCAATGGTAGACGTTCAATCTCCCACTGCATTTTTCAGCGTGGTCCACTTGTTCTTTAGATCTGTCTTATTTTTCGGCTCAAGACTTACGACGAGCTTGCCAAATAGATAGACGGTTTGGATGTAACGTATACCTCATAATAGGACCCACAGAACTTGCTAACGTCAGTACAACAACTATGTAGCTGGTGTGTGGTACACTAGCTAATTCGCTTCCGCCGCTCAAAGCCGTTGCTCGTTCCCACCTTCCGAAGAAGATGGTGTCCTCAAAAAAGGCTTCCGAAGCCATTCTCGCAGCAACAGGGATAGGGTTCTGGTCATCCCGGAACCCTGAAATTTTAAAAATCTCCCCAAATCCCTACGAGTTTTGGCAGACTTGTCCATCGAGTGGCCCCACGATTCCAATCACTCACTCTTCTTTCACAGGCACCAAAATCTCCTCTTAAGAAAGATTTCCCCCCCTTTTTTTCCTAATTTTCTGGTAAATCTACAGATACAACAGGATAGTATCGCTAATATCAGTGATTTCGCAAAAAAAAAAAATCGCGCGATATTGTGCGATATATTGCACGATAAAAAGAATTTTGATTTTTTTTTTTTTTTAAATAAATTCCGAGGGTATCGGATGGGTTTCGTCTCGCTGGGCAGCGATAACGATAATATCGGCCGATAGTATCGATATTAGGAACACTGCATACAACCATGTGCCCATGAAATAAATTTTTTTCTAATAAACAAAATTTTGATGATATCAATACGTTGGCGATATTTTTGAAATATTGTCAATACACCTATGATACAAGCATTAACTAGAATTTACATAGTCGAAAATATTGGTGATATGTTCGTGATATCGATGCATTGGCAATACAAGCAACACCTAGAATTTACATAGTTGAAAGTATTGGCGATTACATGAGCAATATTGATATGTTGGCGATGCTTAGTGATAAATTGCTAATACCTGAAAGTTCTGATACTACCAGTGTTACCGATATTGCTACTAGTGTTATCAATATTGTTGAGTCGAAGATAAAGATAATATCGGAGATAATTCGTACACTGATTTGGATCTGCTTCAGTTTTGGGATCATGCCCTAAAATGATCTAGCAAAATGGATGGAAGGCGTGGATATAGAATAGATACATCTAGGTGGCCGCATTGTCTTGGATGAGGCTAGGGCCGCACCTAATCTGCTCCCAATATCTGTTTCCAATATTTGGGCCAAAATGTTGAGTGGACTAGATCTATTTTAGGGAATACATGTAGAAGGTCAGACCAACCTGATGGATGGATTGGATCTAGCACCTATGTGCCATGCTGGCACATGTGCGGCATGCACATGAGCTTTATTGGACGTGTGTGTGCCTAGCAAAACTCTACAATGGAAACTTACTATGCAAACTTGCTCTTTTTTTTTTTGTAATATTTTTGAGTTCTAATTCTGTAATCTTGTGTCTTTTAATATCTCCTGAAGTTTCATTGAAAATTTCCATCATTTTCCCAATGTTTCCCTCGGGCAACAATACATTCCCGATACTTGCAATATTGCATTACTGACAAGTTTATGTATCCCAAGGGTGCTGTACATGCACGGATACCGATGCTGTGAGCAGTGCTCTGATATGCTCAGAAGCATCAGATCCTCCTGCAATTTGATCTTATATGATGTTGATGCTGCAAAGTCAAACGAGTAAGGAGTAAGCCGCCATCTCACTTTAAAAGGGGCTCTAGTTCTACCTTTGACATAGGCATTTGTTGTAGTTAAGCTTATCAATTATCATTTTCTGGTAAAGGAATGAATATACTTCATCAAAATGGGTAAGGACAGTTGAATTTAGCATAGGATCTAGTAAATGGGTAAAATGGCCACTAAATCTCCTTCATAACACAGGATATCAAACCACATCTATGTGATTGTGCTGTTCTTGGAATAGAAACTGGAGACTACAATGGCAGAGTGAATTGCGTATCTACTTATGGAAACTGGTGTTCAATTGTTGAACGGGATGTACTGGTCTTGGAGATTGCAATAGAACATGGTGTGGAAGCACTGTAGCCATGTTGTACATTAGACAACTGAAAAGAAGTGTATAGTGGACCTCAATATAGCATACTTAGGCGAAGATATTAACATTCAGGGGCATGGAACAGTCCTATGATCTTTTATAAATTATAACATGAAAATAACCTACCTTTATTTTCGAAAGAATGGCTCCAAATCTTTCATTTTCTAGCCCATGAATGAAGCAGGCACCTCACATTGAGAAATCCAAGGTTTTCAAGGACTATCAACCACAAGCAAAAAAGAAAAAATAAAAAAAGAAGCCACAACAAGCTCAACTATGCCTAGAGGTTGTCCAAGATTGTGTCTCACTGATGCAAGCCCATTGCCCACCCTAGGGTCCAGCATGTGTTGATTTTGGACTATTTATTTATAGATTGGGGCCCAAATATCAAGAACTACAATTTACTAATTATGGGAGATATGGAGGATGTGATGGATGATATGGGGCTGATTTAAAGATGTGATTGGAGATTTTGAAGATTATTTTCTACATTTCTTTTTTACTGTTATTACTTATTAGGCTTTTTCCATCTTAGGTAGATTAAATTGATTTGAAATCCCACTCATTAGATGAGCTGGTAGAGAATGTGTATACGTGATCTAGGGTTCAATCCCAATTAGTGTTACCTTAAAAAAAAAAAAAAAAAAAAAAACTATGATTGATTCGAAATCAATCTCTTAGTTAGTGGGATCCTTGTTAAAGGTTCATTTAGGGTAAACATTCCAAAATTTTGTGAGTTTTTCTTAAGTACTATAAGAAGAAGTTTGATATTAATAAGGTATTTCTCCCTCTCTACGAGAATATTTGAGTAGGTGTACTCATGTTCATTTCTTTGCAATTCAGATGTCGAGGTATCATTGGCTTGATACCGGGTCGCACCACTCACGCATTTTGTGTTTGTGTAACATGACGAAGAAACAATAGATTTTCAATTATGCTGGTGATGTAGGACAATTAATCACTTGCTCTAAAAGCTCGAACTATTAGAGCATGACGAATCAATCCCTTTTATCTCATAGCCCAAGCTCCACATCTTATGGGTTAGGACCTCGGTCAAACCCCCCTCGTGGGCCCCAAATCACATGGGTACCGCCTCACACGAGCCACCCTCCTGACATGGGTGGGGCCCGCCTCACATGGGCTGCCCACCCTGAGTGTGCCCTTGCATCTCACAGGCAACTCCACTCGAGCCCGGTGTGAAAATGCTTCTGTATTAATCACCCCCGGTGAGGAGTCTCGAACACGAGACCTCCCACTCTGATACCACTTTGATGCTAGACAATTAACCACTTGCTTTAAAAGCTCGAACTATTATAGCATGGCGAATCAATCCCTTTATCTCATAGCCCAGGCCCTGCATCTCATGTGTTAGGACCTCGGTTGAAGCCCTCTCGTGGGCCCCAAATCACATGAGTACCGCCTCACACGAGCCACTTGCTTCACACGGGCCGCCCACCCCAAGTGTGCCCCTGCATCTCACAGGCAACCCCACTCGGGCCCGGTATGAAAATGCCCCTGCATTAGCTAGCTAGTTTGATTAAGCATCACCCATAGATTTGTAAGCTTATTTGTCTAAGATGATTGAATTTCAAAGGCTTCTTAGGTCCTTGTCTTTCTCACCTTGGCTTCTGCTATTGTTTGAAATGCATGATTGTGCATTATATCATTTAGTATACACTCCCTCATTATTGGGCGTAACGAAAATCCATCATGGGGTGCACATTAGAGGAACCATTGCATTGTTCTTTCCTTTTCAACATTATGAGTTGTATAAAGTTTCTTCCTTGTTGATGCTTCTTGGCTTATGCAATCAACATGCACCTTTTCTAAATTCAGCCATTTTTTATAGATATTTTCTATTAGAGAAATATTTAATAATAAATGTGAACCTGTATTTTTATTATCTACAAACATGGAATTATGAGAGAATGTTTTCATTGGTGTATTTGGGTCTCTTACAACTTCACATACTATAGGTTTCCACAACCATGTTGCTTTCTTCTTTTTTCTGTTCCCAGAATTAATCACCTGTTTCAATTCATATAGGCTCTGCAATTGGATTCAAGCTGGACAGCCTTCTAAAGTTAACTGATACACGTGCTTCCAATAATAAGATGACGCTCATGCATTATCTTTGTAAGGTGTGAATATGTTCTTCATTCTTGTTATGCAGTTGAAGATGTCATGTTTTGGTGCAAATACTGAATTCTTTGCTGCAATTATAGCTTCATCTATACCTGTGTTTTGGTGATAGCCTTTCACAACCACATTCATATACTAAAATTATTTGAATTAAAACTTCCAGGTTTTCTTACAAAATGAGTGTTCTATTGGCTTGTAGTTGATTCAATTGGTACACTAGTAGACAATAACTTTGACACAAGCACACACAATGGACATGCCCTTGTTATGTTACAAAAAAATTCCCTAAATGGATTTCATATGGTTCACCTGACTGCGATACTAGGGAAGAGGTTGGTGTTGGTTCATTGATTAGGTTAGCACAGTCTTTCCCTACATGCATGGCTTCCTCCAGTTCTTGTTAATAAATGCTAATATATCCATGGAAGATAAGATTGGAGAAAAATGACTTGAAGAATATAACATAATGTCCGAACATATATTGATAAGGAAGAATGTTAGTCATTTTATGCCTTTTATTTTGATCAATGAGAAGAATGTCATTAGTTTATATCAGTGTCAAGTTTATGGTATTCGGTACCTGTTGCCATGCTTCAGTGGTAGACTCTCTGGAGTTTCAACACGAGGTTTTGGGTTCGAGCATCCCTTATGGTGCCAGTGTGTGAGAGTGTGTGGGTGGGTGTGTGTGAGTGTGTGGGGGTGGGCGTGTGTCTATAAAAAAATGTTTATGGTATTCGAGAAGAAGTATAAAATGGGAACAATTAGAGAGCTTGAGATTCTCTCTCATTTAGTCTCTTGTTTATAAGAATGGGTAGATGAGAACAAGGACATGGAGGTAAGATGTGCCAACCAATGTTTTAAGTATCAACGATATTGGCCGATATATCTCACGATATATCTTGTATCCCACCTGTGCGATACGAAATGCACAAGTAGTGTGATATATACCACATGTTCGATCCAGTGAGCATTTTCAATTTTTAATCCTTTTTATTTTTTCTTCTGTAAATCATGTTAAATCAGTGTTAAATAGCTACAAATCTGGGAGCTTCGATTTCGAGATTTGGAAAAGATGGGCCAAGTTGTAGAAAATTGAAAAAAACAATAAATAAATCAAAATTTCCCAATTTATTGCAAATCAGTTGCAATCCGTGTCCAAACATAAAATCAAACATGTATGTAACATAATCTAGTGATTCTTCTTTTGCTTTTGAATGTATTGCTTGTGTTTCCACACGTCTTCTTACATTTACAAATTATATGAATAGACTTTGAATATACTTGCATCAATTTAGTTAGACAATGCATAGATTAGGACCCCATACAAAGAAAACCTATTATGTGCACTTGTTTTTTTGTAATATTTTGATTTATTAGTGTGTATTGATGTCTTTTTTAACAAACACTGAAGTTTCATTGAAAAATTCAACTAATTTCCCAATGTTTTCCCTTGTTTCCTACAACAACGATACATTACACGATACAACCGATGTATCCCATGCGATAACCGATACGTATCTATATCCTAAGGGTGTGATACGTAATGCCGTATTGATATTTCGAACACTAGTGCCAATATATATTGAGAAAAAAGAATGTCAATCATTTTATGTTTTTTTGTTTTGATCAATGAGAAAAGTGTTTTTTATGTGCCCTTTTCCTTTTTATATAACAAAGAATGCCATACATTGCCTCTTAGTGATGAGCACGAAGGGCATGCATAAACGCTTACTACGCTGACTAAAAAGTAAGATCTGGCCTTGGGTCTAGTAGATGATTTCTGCCAACAAGCCGATAATAAATACTAGGATCACTTGGTAATTCAGACTTATTTTCATGAAGAACATGGTTAATTTCAATCTGAAATCAACTGGTTTTGAGATAGCATGCAGACATTAGTAAGTAGACTAAGGATGCACTTTGAATATACCTTGCTCTGACCTTACAACTTCATTTGCAAGAAAGTACATTAGAGGTCTTATATCTTTTATGTCAAACACTTCTTTCTCATATATATGATTTCAAAATTTTAATTTCTTCAATACTATTCTTTTCAACACAAACAATGAAAGCTGTGCTAACAAACAAAGAATGATTAGACGTACTCCTCTAAATCCATATTTAGATATCAAAATTTTGATTTTTTTAAAACCAAGCCTTATGAGACTGTTCAAACCATAAATAACCTTCTTTAGCTTACAACCTTTTCTCATCCCCTCAAGATAAAACTTCAGGAAGAGGCTCTTCACTAACCTCCTCTTTAAGATGACCGTGAAGGAGCACATCTTTATATCTAGCGGGTAAAGTGGCTATTTCCGATTAGTGACAACTAACAGGAGGACCCATACAGAATACAACTTTGGCACTAGTGCAAATGTTTCTTGAAAGTCAATCCACAATGTTAAGTCGACGGAACCTTTTGGCTTATGCTTTAGAGTGAAAACCCACTTACACCCAACAACATTTTCCGTTTTCACATCTAGATCCCAACTTCCCTGCTTTTCAAGCATGGACATCTGTTCCATCTTAAGGCATAAAACAATGATTGAGATTGTAAATGTGATTGTGTCCTCTAATCATTTAGCCACCCGATGTTGATCCTCCCAGGTAAAAGGTCTCTTTGTGATCTCTACAATGAAGCAATGCCTTGAAATGCTTTTAACAGTCCCCACTACAGGCTGTGGATGTGGGAGAAGATGAGAGCCATCTACTAGGTGGACCGCACATAAGATGGAGGAGAGGAGTATCTCCCCCCGCTT
This sequence comes from Magnolia kwangsiensis, assembly GCA_037074715.1. Lineage (NCBI taxonomy): Eukaryota > Viridiplantae > Streptophyta > Magnoliopsida > Magnoliales > Magnoliaceae > Magnolia > Magnolia kwangsiensis. Next base: position 34,589,986 of record CM073585.1, on the reverse strand, counting down.
TTAACTCTCCACTCCCTTTAGGTTGGGTCAGTCTAGGTAGTACCACTGTATGGTGGTCCTCGCCTCTACATACTTCAATATGGCCCACATCATCAAAGGTTTGTAATCCCGCCTTTCATATATCCAAATTGACTCAAGTCCTTCCACTATCCTTGGTGTCCATCCTTGGATCAATCCCATGTAAGCACAAGCGATGGACTGCTGGAAGATTTGATCGTGGAATATCCATCAAGTTTGATCAAACACTTTAATAGTGAAATTAAAACATCTAATGGTTGAAAATGTTCGATAAACCTTTTAAAAATATTTGGGAGTGATGGCCAACTATAAAACACTTGATAGACGGTCTAATGAACAAGATCTGTCCATAACTAAGTCTCAAGAAGACCAGTGGGTGCCATGTTGGTGCATAAGACTTCAGCTGTGACCAAATGCATGCACCCACTAATGTAACCTCAAAAAGCGTGTCAAGGCCTACTATTCTAGGACCATGAAGTCCTTATGTAACTTGCAGTGAGATCCTACTGAGAAATCGAGATGACGGGGAAACTAAGTGGAGTAATTCGTAAGAGGATGCAGTAGAAGAAGCTGTTGGAGGAAATTGGACAAAGTTTTCCAATGGGAAACGATTGCTGGAGAGGAGAGCAGGTCTTAGGATGCATGCACCCACTAATGTAACCTCAAAAAAGCGTGTCAAGGCCTACTACTCTTAAGACCATGAAGTCCTTGTGTAACTTGCAGTGAGTTCCTACTGAGAAATTGAGATGATGGGAAAACTAATTCCTACTGAGAAATTGAGATGATGGGAAAACTAAGGGGAGTAATTCAGAAGAGGATGGAGTAGAAGAAACTGGTGGAGGAAATTGGACAAAAGTTTCCAATGGGAAACGGTTGCCGGAGAGGAGAGCAGGTCGTAGGATGAACTTGTCTGAGTACCCGACGCTATGTCATGGGCTTCTTGGAAGGATGGATGCCGATTAATTTCGAAAGGATGTTTGGAAGGGTGGGAGTGGTCATGGAGGTGGTTTTGCCTCGGGACCATCACACAATGGCATGTAGGGGATTTGCATTTTTGCGTATGAGCTCCGAGGAGGAGCTCACCTTAGTGGTGTAAACCCTTCATGGAGAAAGCTTTGGAGGAGCGAGATTATTGGTGCAAAGGGCTCACTTTGGACCCAAACTTAAGAACAAGGAGGTGCAAAAACTAAATTGAAAGTCAGCTTTAAAGTCCCGACAGATGTGAGGCTTGTGAGGGAGGAGATTGTTTGTCAAGGCTCCATTAGCTTCGAGGAAGAACACCCCACATCCTTCATAGATGTGGTTGCTGGTAAGAAACCAATGCAGGAAGATATCATTGTCCTTAAAGAACCTCTTAAGACTAGACAAATTGAAGTCGGGAAATGGGTTTCTTTAGAGGATTCTGTAGATGTGAGGGTAGTTAGGCTGAGGCTGGAGGTAGTTCAAGAAGCATGGGAGTCATCAGTGGTAGCGATGACCAAGGAAGGGGCGTTTCTTTCTCAAGTTAGACAATGGGCTTCCGGGCTTTGCGGGTTGCGCCTAGAGGATTACTACCTGAACCCTATCAAAGCTAACGAAGTATGGATCCATATGCATTTGGATGGAGACGTGGACAACTTGTTCATAGCTGGAGCGATTCATAGAGTTGGCTCGATTTAACAGATCTGCGGATGGGAAGAATACTCGGTTTTTGGGAAAGAAGATCATTGGTTTTTTATTTGGGGGATTCCATTGGAATTTTAGTTTCTATAGTTCTTCATTACTATTGCTTCTTGTCTGGGGAGTTTGTCAGAATTGACCCTGCGACAACTTTTGGAGAACAACTAGGGGTTGCAAGGGTCTTTATTGGGAGGAAGAAATCTTTGGGGGACCCTAGCAAAATCAGTGCGTTTATTGGGGATAAATAGTTGGAACATAAGGTTCAAAGGGAGGAAATTGGGGTAATTTTCTTTAGTGGGGCGAAGTTTGGAAGAGGAGAAGATGGAGCTTCGTTGGCTAGCCATGGCGATCGCACTACTGCGAAAGAAGGCATATAGGCTGGTTTCTCTCTCGGACCACCATAAGGAGAGGTGAAGAGATATTGCTCGCTCGTTGGAGAAATTTGGGTATTTGAGGAGGAGGCGAATGTGGTTGTGAGGGTGGCGTTTGGTGTCAAGCAAGAGCATGATGTTGGGCATTCGCTGCACCAATCCTCGTTTCTTATGAAGGGTTGGAAGTTGAGTTAAAGCCGAACTAGGGTTGCCCTCCCGAGGTTGCATGTTGAAATCTGGGTCGAACTTTGACCCGGGACGTATGTCAGGATATTATAGCTGGGGATGATCTGAAGTGCGATTTTAGTCCGTATGATGTTTCCAATGGATAGGATTGCTCGGAAGACGCATTGGATGTTGCCCCATAGTAGGGGGATGAATCGCTATCTATAGCTGAAAGGGACGAAGGCGACGACGCACGTGTGAGAAATGGCAATGAGTCTTTAGCGCTTATTTTATCTCCCACACCTGCTGAGTTTTTAAATTCTCTCAAGCAAGTGTGCTTCAAGATCACATGTGGGATGCTTGGACCCCTTTTATTCTTCAAAAACACCACATCCAACCTCCTTTTTCTTTGGGTGACTTCGGTTCGGCTTTGGTAGGTGACTTTATGCAGGAGAAGTGTGTCTGCAATAAGGAAGGTGAGCACACCTCAGTAGAGGCTGTTTGCGAGGAATCGGGGACTTTGCTAGGAGATGCAAGCATGCTTCTTCCTTATGGTGACCGATGGGTCAATTCAAGCACAAGATGTGACAAACTTGGTATTGCAGCGTTGCGCGAGTACTAAAACTCATTAGGGAAGATGGTTGTCAATGAGGTAATAGATACATGAGAGTTGTTGGAAGAGGCAATGGTGGTGATTGCTCTCTTTGTGCTGAAAAGATGCCCGAGGTTTCGAGAGCGAGGGGTTCAGAGACCATTGGTTCATTGGCTGAGGATTGAGGTTCATATTGCAGATGATTGTAGTAGAGGAATCATCGAGGAACAATTCTTTTGGGCCAAAGAAATTTTGGAAAGTGTTGGGGTTTGGCGGGTTTATCTTTCGACAGGGATGAGGATGTCTTCAAATTTGACCAATTTACTCAAGCTACAGGAGTTCAACGGGAGAAAAATGCTCAGGCTCTGAGGCTTAAAGTCTCCTAAAGGAATGTGAGAGTTGTCGAGTCTCAAACATTCAATTAACTACCACTCGGTAGCCATTACTAACAACGGTAAGAGGGTGAGATCGGGTAAAGTTGGTTTCCAATGAATATATTGCCTTGGAATGTCAAAGGCCTGGGGTGCAAGTTCAAGAGAACTCAAGTCAAGAAAGTTAGCTGGAAAGCTAAAGCAAATATTATTGCATTTCAGGAATCTAAGCTTCAATCTATGGAATATTATTGATTCTTTTGGGGGGTTAAATCTAAAGATTGGGTGTTGGTTGATGCTATAGGGGCTGCTAGGGGGATTTTGGTTTGTTGGAATACTCATAAATGGAGGAAAGTTGATTGCGCTTCTGTTTCTTTTTCTTTGTCTATGTTGCTGCACAACATCTCTTCTAGGGTTCTAGTGGATCTTCACAGGTGTTTACGGTTCGTGTTCTCACAGGCTGCGTGAACAGTTTTGGGGTAAGTTAGACAGTATCAGACAGTGTTGGATTCAACCTTTGTGTATCGATGGAGATTTTAATGTGGTTAGGTTTGTTGCCGAGAAGTTGAGGGGCGGCAAGGTGACGAAGAGTATGAACGGGCAAGCTAATGCTTGTTTGTCTCACCTAGACAAATTCCTCATTTCCACAAATTGGTTGGAGCATTTTCCTCTAGTTAATCAGCTGCCCTTCGAGGATTTCTTCGGATCATTGTCCTATGGTTGTAGAAGTGGCTGAGGATAAATGAGGCCCTAGACCTGGCATATTTGAAGCTGTATGGCTGGAGATTGATGTTTTTGCAAAGGTTATTGTGGAATTCCTTCTCTGTTGCCCGCTTTGCTTGGTTTTGGTTAAGTAGAAAGCTCAAGTTACTTAAGGATAAAGATTAATTGCTGGAAAAAAGAGGTGCTCGGACCTTGTGAGGCCGAATTCGACACCAGGACGAAGGAGATTATGGAATTAGACCTTCTCGAGTAAAGAGGTAGTCTTTCATTGGAAGGGAGAGAGAAGAGAGTTACTCTCTTTAAGATATGCTAGCCGCTTTAAGGAAGATGAAACTAAATGGCGTCAAAGACCTAGGGCTATATGACTCAAATAGGGGATAAAAACACCCAATTCTTTCATAGCATTGCCTGTGTTCAAGCTTGAGGTAACAAGATTACTAAGTTAATTATCAATGAGTCGAGAACCTTAGAAAAAAAAAAAAAAACAGATTTGTGATTCTATTGTCCAATTTGACTCAAACCTGCTCTTGGTGAGCAGTGGAAGCGGCCGAGTTTCAAGACACTTGAGTTTCAGCAGTTGGACAACAAAGATGTTTCTTCTCTAGAAGCTCCATTCACAGAAAGGGAGGTAAAAGTGGATATGGGCTCCATGTGCGTGTACAAGGCCCAAGGACACAATGGTTTTCCTATTATGTTCTTTTAGAATTTTTGGCACCTTCTTAAAAAGGATGTCATGGATTATTTAAAGGAATTATTCGATCGCAGTTGTCTTTCGAAAGAGCTTGGGGCTTCATTCATTGTTCTCATTCGAAAGGTCGATGGGGCAGCACATCTCAAAGATTTCAGGCTGATTAACTTCATTGGAATCCCCTACAAGCTTTTGGTCAAGATTCTCACTTTCAAATTTAAAGGAGATCTCTCAAAGGTCATTTTAGAGTTTCAAGGTGCCTTTGTGGTTGGTAGGCAGATTTTAGATAGTGCTCTGGTTGCTCATGAGTGTGTTAATTCCATGTATAGGGAGAGGAAGAGTGGTCTTGTTTGTAAGTTGGATTTGGAAAAGGCCTATGATTATGTCGATTGGGATTTTTTTTGATTATATGCTTGGTAGGTTGGGACGCGGTATGAGGTGGAGAGGTTGCATCAAAGCTTGAGTTCAGTCAACCTCTTTCTCTAGTTTGGTCAATAGGCCATCAAAAGGATTTTTAAGGCTTGTAGGGGCCTAAGGCAGGGGATGCCCTATCCCCTTATTTGTTTGTGGTTATCAAAGAGGCATTTAGTATGATGCTTCGTAAAGCGGAGGAGAATGGGCACTTAAGTGGGTTTAAAACTTTGGTGGATGGTTGCCAAATAAATAATCTCCAGTATGTAGATGATAACCTTTTGTTTTTTCATGATGAGGTGTCTTCTATGGACAATCTTTGGAAATTAATTTTTTATTTTGAAGCCGTGTCGGAGTTGAAGATCAACGTGGCTAAATCTGAATTGTCGGGGGTTCATTTTAGCGATGAAGAGCTTCATTGTCTTTCTAGCATTTTTAGATGTAAAGCCGGGTCTTTTCCTTCAATGTATCTTGGGATTTTGTTGTGTATTGATAAACCGACTAAGCACCTATGGGATACAGTGATTGAAAGAATTGAGAGAAAGCTTGCTACTTGTAAGTGTTGATACCTTTTGCTGGGAGGACGGTTGATCCTTTTTGAAGACAACCTTCTCCAACATGCATGTGTATTTCTTGTCTTTATTCAAATGTCCCAAAGAGGTTCTCGACAAACTTGATAAACTACAAAGATATTTCTTCTGGAAGGGGGCCTCAGATGGTAGAAAGTTCCACCTTCTGAGGTGGTCAGAGGTGTGTAAGTCAGTTGCAGAGGAGGGAGTTTATATCAAATGTATGGGAGATGTTAATTTAACTCTCTTAGGGAAACGGACTAGGAGATTTGGGGCTAAGGGAGGCTTTGGAGGGAAATAATTGCAAAGAAGTATGGGGTTCAAGAGGGTAGTTGGTTTGTGAAGAGGTCTTCTTTATATAGAGCTTCTCGCATTTTGAAAGCGATTTCGGCATCAGATCATCTTATTCATACTAGGATTGCTTTCTCGTTGGGCGATGATCATTGTGTTCGCTTTTGGACATGTTTGGTGCCAGACCACACTCTCCAAGACCTTTGCTTATAATTGTTTCATTTCTATTGCTGGATGTTTTTCCATGAGTGGTGATTCGGTGATTTGGAGTCCCCCTTGCTGAAGAGATCTGCTTGATGAGGAATTTTCGGAGTTCGTTGAGCTTTTGGACGTCCTCAAGACTGTTTTTCCTTGTCCTTCTTGTGCAGACTCAATGGTTTGGAATAGTAATTCTTCCGGAAAGCTCTTCGTTTGGTCTCTTATGAGAAGCTCGGGTGAATCTTTATCTTCTCCACCCCATCCTTTCCATAGTTGGTTCTATGGAGCTCGTCCTATGGTTGCTGTGTTTGTTTAGTTGGTGGGGCACAAGAAAGTCCTTATTGTGGATATCTTCAAAGGAGAGCTCTTATTCTTCCCAATATCTACTTAATGTGCATGGAGAGTAGAATTGATCGATCATTTGTTTGTGCATTGTGTTTTTGCTTCTAAAGCATGGGCCCTCATGTCGACTGGGTTATGCCAGAAATAGTTGAAGATCTTTTGAGGGCTTGGCATGGGGAAGGAGTGGGAAAAGTGGGTAAAGTCATGTGGAAGATAAATCTTATGGCGGTTTGGGGTCTAGAAATCATAGGTGCTTTCGAAATGAAAGCGTGGGGGTGGATGAGGCCATTAGACTCATTGAAGGGCTTGTGGCAAGTTGGTTTGTCCATGCTTAGGCCGTCTTGGTTGCTTCTTTTAGGAGTTTCTTTGCATTGAGTAGGCTTGTTTTCTTTTCCCGCTTTTGTGGGCTTCTAATAAAAAATTTTGTTCACTCTTAAAAAAGGATTGTCAAAGCTAGCACATTATTATGTTAATCCAATCCAAGCATGATGAGTGTCTCAGTTAGGAAACTTGGTGCTATTCATCCAATGCGAATGTCCAATCAAGCCTAACGTAGATATTCATGAACACTCATACTATCACATGGTGAAGGGTGTAGCCACAAGATGCTCAATCGCGGAAATTAATCCATCCCAACTCATCGTTGGTTCCTTGTCAAAGGATAACCACTAAATTGATCCTGGGTTGCCCAAACTTGATGGAGTGGTTATGGAATTTAGGGTACTCAACAACCAACGTGCCACCAGCCACAACGAAGGTATTAAAAAAGGGTTACGTGATGGCCCCACTGTAACGGCCGTCATTACGGGGTCGAAACATTTTTTCCCAATAAAAGGCCATAATGTTTGTTCAACCAATGTTTTAAATATCGTTATCGCGTAATGTGTTGCACCCTTGGGATTCGGATAAATAACGGTTATCGCATGGGATATATCGGTTATGTATGATTGTTGTTGGGAAACATGGGAACACTGGGAAATTGGTCAAATGTTTCAATGAAACTTCAGGGATTGTTGAAAAAGACATCAATACATGCTTAAAAATCAAAACGTTACAAAAAAAAAGGTGCACATAATAGGGGTTTCCTTTGTATAGGGTCCTAATATATGTGCTTTCCAACTGAACTGATGGAAGTATATTCAAAGTCTATTCATATAATTTATAAACATAAGAAGACATGTATGAAACACAAGCAATACATTCAAAAGAAAAAGAAGAATCACTAGATCGGGTTACATACATGTTTAATTTTGTGTTTGGATATAAAGATTGCAACTGATTTTTGAGAAATTGAGAAATTTTATTTTTTCTCAATTTTCCATAACTTGATCCATCTCCCCCAAATTTTGAAATGGAAGTTCCAAATCCATAATTTTTCATGGAAAACATGAAGAATCATAGATTTGTAACCATTTAACACTGGTTTAACATGATTTACAATAAAAATATGGATCAAAAATTGAAAATGCTCACCGGATCGAATAGGTGTGATATATCGGCACTACCTGGGTGTTTCGTTTTGCAAAAGTGGGATACAAGATATATCGCGGGATATATCGGCTGATATTGTCGATATTTAAAACACTGGTTACAACCACCATTACCAATATTAAATATCTTGGCCACAACTCTCCCTTTACCCATGATGGCCATTATGTCCACTTCATTCTTTCCCCGTGGACCCATAAGAGAAATTCCATGAAGGAACCCCTATAGCATGCTAGACATATTTAATGCATAAGTTTTGCACACAATTAATAACGAAAACATAGTATATTCCATTCAACTAAGTGGTCACAAATAAACAAGGTCCATTAATATATGAGACCGGGCTTTTTAGGGCACATATATCTAACAAACCCCTACTTGTCTTAAAGCCAATTGGATCCAACATGTAAAGTCATGTTATGTACATCTCAAGAAGACTTTTATTAATAAGGCCTGTGTAAGATGATCCACAAGATTTTCATTATAGGCTATCTTGAGAACCTTTATTTGTTGAGTCTTCATGTATTCTTGAACAAAGTGGTACTTTCTATGTGCTTAGCCCCTTTGCGGATAAGGGCTCTTTGCATTGTGCAACCATTCAACTATTTTCACAATATATTGAAAGTGATTTATCAACTGGCCCCTGGGACAACCCAAAGTTCTGCATTGAACTTCCTAAGCCAAACTACCTCTTTGGCTACTTCACTTACAGCCACATATTCAGCTTCAATGGTGTGAAATGCCCGATGAACTTGTATTTCATGCTATGCCAACGGATAGCGCCACCATCCATCGAAAGTATATATCCACTATTGATCTTCTAGAATCCCGATCAGCTTAAAATCCAAGTCTGTGTAACCGATAATCGATAGGTTACGTAATGCATAATTTTCATGACATATTTCATGATGTGCTTTACAACAGTCTAATGGTTTATGCTAGGGTTGCTTTGGTAATGGCTAACCACTCCCAATATGAAGGAGATGTCACTTCTCATGCATAACATGATGTACATGAGCCTCCCTTTGGTAGACTTGTAAGGAACCTTTTCCGTGGTTTGCTTCTCATCAGGAGTCTTAAGAAAATCATCACTCGAGAATGTGATATTGTGCTTAAGGCACATCTCCCTTCTCTTTAGAAAAATGGACTATCGAAGGTGGGCCCCACATGATGGATAGTCCACATCAATATTTATACCTCTCTAGTATACTCACATGGACCGTCAATTTTCTGTACCACTAATTTGATGGTTGGGAATTGGGATCATCTGGTCAAAAGTGATTTTAGAGGGATGGGCAATTGAAGATGAGCTCACATGATGTATCATCCCACATCAATGGTTCATACTTTCTAATATACACAATGTAGACCATCCATTTTCCAACCCACTAATTGGATGGTTAGGATCATTTGATCAAAGTGAATTGAGAGGGAAGACCAATTGAAGGTGGGTCCCACATGATGGACAGTCCATGTCAATGTTATGACCTCTCTAGTTACTCATCCATTTCCCAAACCACTAATTTGATGAATAGGAACATTCACTAAAGTGACTAGAGACAGATGGCGATCAAAGATGGATCCTCATGATGGACAATCCACATAAATGCTTAGACCTCTACTCAATATGGACCATCTATTTTCTAACCACTAATTTGATGGGCATGATCATCCAATCAAATTGATATGAGAGGGATGGGCAATCAAGGGTGGGCCCACATGATGCATAATTTATACCAATGATCAAACCTTCACTACCCTAACCGATATGAGTTGTCTACTTTCATATCCATCAATCGGATGGCTAGGATAATCCGATCAAAAATAATTTGAGAAGGATGATCCATCAAGTGAAGGCCCCACATGATGGATGTAAGCAATCTATATCCATTTGTTTGGACACAAAGATTTTCACACCTATATATAGTATGACAAACAAAGGTAGGAAAATAACTTCATCATCACCATCATCATCATAGGTCTTCCCATGCCCTTTTCTTATTACCTCTACCCACATCCTTTAGGGCTGCCCATGCCCTTTTAAGCCTTCAACTTATGCCAACTCACCCCTAACCAATGCGGTTCTTGGTCTTCATTGTACATGACCAAACCATGTAAGTCTACTTCTTCTCAGCTTATTACTTATTGTGCTACTCCTAAGTTCCCTCGAATACACTTATTTCTAATTCTATCCTTCTCTGTCTTACCACCCATACATCTCAACATCTTCCTTTCAACACTTATCCTACAAACATGTTGTTCCTTTACTGCTTTGTCCGATAAAGCATGGCTGATCTTATAGCTATCATATAAAATTTCCCTTTCAATTTGAGTGGTCAGGACAATCACATACAACTCCAAAGGCACATCTCAATTTCTTCCACCCAACTTGAACTCTATGGGCAACATCCTTCTTAATCCTTCCATTCTTATGAATTATTGACCCAATATATCGAAAGTCGTCATCATGGGAAGCTTCTCAGTCAATAGTCTTCATTAATTTCTTATTTCCACTTCTGTTGTTACTAAAATTGCACTCCATATACTCTGCTTTAGCGAGACTAATTTTAAATCCTTTAGATTTGATAGCACCCTTACATAAATCTAGCTTTGTGCTTACGCCCTCCCTCATCTTGCAAATCAAAATTATGTCACCTACTAACAACATACACCATAGGATCTCTTCCTGTAAATGCCTCGTTGACTCGTCCATAACTAATGCGAAAAGGTATGGGCTTAATGCCGACCCCTGTTGCAAGCCTACAATGATTGAGAATTCACTTGCATCTCCAGTAGTGGTCCTCGCATTTATTACCACTCCCTCATACATATCCTTAATCATGTTAATATATCATCTTGCAATTCCTTTTGTTCCCAACACCTACCATATTAACTTTCTAGGGATCCTATAATATGTTTATTTTCAAATGTCCCCAATCAGTGCTGAAGCATCTAGATAAGAAGGGACTTCCTATGGAGAGGGGCGCATGACAGACGGAAGTTTCATCTCCTTAAATGGGGGTAGGTTTGCAAGTTGATTTTTGAAGGGGGAGCGGGGTTTAAGAACTTAGGGCTTATGAACATCGCACTTCTTGGGAATTGGTTATGGAAATTCAGTACGAAACCACGAAGCCTTTAGAGGGAAATCATCGAGGGAAACTATGGAGTTTGGGAAGGGGAATGGTTTGTGAAGTCCTCATCTTTATATAGGGCCTCCATGGAAGCACTCTCCTTCTGATGCAGGACATGGAAATTAAATACGATACGCAAGATTTCAAACTTTAGATCATACTAATTTAGAAACATTCACAAAAATTCCGCATCCCACATAAAGTCAAGCATTCAACAAGGGGGATCTACAAGGGTCCAAGCCTACACATGTTAGGGCTGGATCAATTAAAATTATAGACTAAACAATGATAAAAGGAGAGTAAATCCATCCACACATGCCAAGGATTATTTCCCCAATCCAAGGGATTCACATGTTTTAATTCGGAAAACCCTAGTGTTGAAAAAGGGAAATAGAACTTTGGATTTAGGATAATCTAGGGTTAGGGTTGAGGAAATAGGGTGAGAATGGAGTGAAATAGAGGAAATACATGAAACTTGAGGTGATCCACACGTGTGGACAACGGCTGGGCCTAGATGCACGTGCGTGGGATCCTGGCCGCACGTGTGTGGGGCCCATGAATCTGAAATCGGCCAACTTGGGTCTGGTCGGCCAGGGGAGGTTCACCTTCACGCCAAATTTCGGGACGATCGGATGTCCGGTTTGTGCACGGTGTTCCGTCGAAGTTTCAGCCCTCCGACAAGGCCTGATTATGCAAATCTGCTGTAGAGGAAGGATTAGCTGCAAAAAGGGATGGATTTGGAGATGGGATGGCTGTGGGAGATGGTAAATATTGAGGGTAGGAGGTGGGGGCTATTTGAGATGAATGTGGCTTCGCACCACGGTAGTTAGCCCTTCGAAGAAGGGAGGGTTTCGCACCCAATTGGATTTTCATAACTCAGAGAATTAGAGAAGCAAGAAAATGCAGAATTTATTCATAATCTTCAATGAAAAAATCTACAAGGGATTGCCTATTTATAAGAAAACCCTATACCCCAAAAGCCGCGCCATGTGCGCATACTATTATTTAGAAATGAAGTAACAAAAATAACAACTAATCAAAGCAATATAAACCGTTCATGATGTTTCTAATAACAATAATAAGCAAAACTCAATCCTAGATCATCTAAGGTAGTGGGCCATGATCATGAGATCCAATGATGGGATCCACATGATGATCGGGTCCACTCCATGGAACCAAAACACAATCCTCTAACTAGAAGGCCCTCCATGGATGTTGTCATCGATTCAGATCGATGGTGGGGCCCTCCTTGCGTACCTGCATAGAGGGCGTGTGCGTGCGCGAGATGTCCCCACCAACTCTCTCCTCTTGCGAAGAGTTTGCCACTGGCGAAATAAAACTCCTGAACCGCTCCAAAATGTCAGGATTAACTCCTTAAAGCTCTTCCTCAGTGAGTCACGTACTATCTGAAGCTGGGCGTGACTTCCATTTAACCAGATACTTTTGAAAACCGCCATCCGACGTTGATACTACTTGATGGTCCAGGATATCCCTCTATCTCCTCTCTGGGTGTGGGAAGGGTAAGTATGGGAAGTAGAGGTTGGGAAGAAGGGTCGGGAAGAGGCCATGGATCAAGAAAAATGTCCAAGGAATTAGGATCGTTAGGTGAGAGGCTAGACAATGTATCAGAGGTCTCTTGAAATGCAACTAGATCCTCCACATTGAATGTGGAACTAATTCCCATGGAAGGTGAAAGATCTACCACATATGCGTTGAGGCCGTTTCGTTTTATAATTTTGAATGGTCCAGCGCTACGCGCGTGTAATTTACGAACGGTTTCCTAAGGGTATTGCTCTGGCCTGATGTGGACTATTACAGTCCCCTACATTGAATTCCTTGAATTGTTTATGTTGTTCTACAGAAATTTTGTAATGTTCATTACTAATATTGATCTTTCTCGCTTGATTTCTTGTTGCAATGAATGAATGTGATGTGCAAAGGACTCTGCAGACTCTGATGGCCTATGGGACTGGGACATATGGACAAAATCAATAGGCTTCCTAGGTTTATATCCAAAACTGAATAAGAACAATATCACACCAAAATGTGTCTTTATATGATCCAAACTGAATAGGAACAAGACAACGGTGCGAGACTGGAATGAAAGTTTCATCAACCCAAGACACTTTACAGGTTTGGGGATGGGCTTCAGGCTTCAAGCTTCAAGCCCAGACGGCTCACAGTGCCAGTTGATGCCACGTTGGCACAACTATCGCTATCCACGATAATCTTGTAGCTTTATCACCACATTTTGTGTAAGTATCAAAGATCGTGTTGCGACGCCAATTGTCAGTATTCTTTGCTTGTGGAAAGGCGTAACGCATAACTGCAAGGATCGCGGACTCTTGCGCTCCTTCTTCCTCATCACTAAGGGTTTCTATTGGCTCATATTCTTCCTCCTCACCGTCACTTTTTGAGGGTACTACTTCCACTTGCTCCTCAATAAGGAACACCTTGGTGCCCTCGTTCGTGCTACACTGGTGGGCAAAGTGACAAAACCCCTGACATCTAAAACACCTAGTCACATCACTTCTGCATGAGCTAAATCCGACAACGTATTTACCCTTATCATCCTTGGGCTTAGACTGAGAACTACTGGAAGGCTTGTACTGATATTCAGTGCCAGGTTTATCCCCAAAAGGGTTGACCTTAGCGTTAGAATCACGAAACTCAAACTGCCTTCCTACAGATGCTTTGAGGTATTGCTCAATCTCCAACACTACTCGATACATCTGTTCAAGAGTGTTTATGTCTTTGGCGAGCAATTCTCTCCTAATGTCAGAATGGAGGCTTATCTTAAATCGAGCAAGAGTGAGTACAGGATCCCTATCAACTTCACACCTAGTCAAGTACTCTTCAAACTTTTCAATGTATTCTACCACACTCATGGAACCTTGTCAGATCAATTGCCATTCCTCAACTAGAGTGATAAGAGAAAGGGAGATACTTTTCCTTAAGAGTTTCTTTTATTTCTTCCCGGTAGACTATTGGGAGCTCCCTCGACCTTTCTCTCTTTCGCTCAACCGTAGTCCAAAATCTCTTTTTTTGGCCCATAAGTTTCATCTTGGCGAATCGGACCCGACGAGCATCCGACATGTCGTACCACTCAAAATAGTGGTCCATATTCTCCAGCCAATCTAAAAAAGCTTTAGGGTCCAAGTGGCCATCAAACGTAGGGGCCTCTACTCTAACTCCCTTGAGGAGTTGCGCATCTAGGTCATAATGATCATGATGCTTCTCGCGGTGTGGGTGCACAGGTACGCGCTCATGACCAATTCATTGGCCACCTCTATTCCTTGGACTATCATCCTGACCACTTGCTTGAGATTGGGCATCTTCCCCAATGATGGGGTTTGCCCGGGTGAAGGTCTTTAATTGGGTAACGCGCACATTAAGATGTTCAAAGCGTTGGTCTATATGTTGATCCAAATGCCCGCTCAAAGACTCAAACTGTCGGGTTATATTGTTCATTGATTCTTATGATTGTTCTATGTTTAGTGTAAGGTACAAGCCAAAACCATGACCAGTACGTGTGGGCATACAACTACTCACTCAACTCAAAGACCCTCTAACATAACTATATGTACCTAAATGGGACTAATTGATCCTATTGGACTCTATATGAGGGAAACTACACAATGCTACTAAAATTTCAGCAACCTAACTGCACAATGAGTCTGTCAACAGAAAATTCAGCCATGAAAATTGAGGATTTTCTAACAATAGAAAATTCAGCAGCCCATGTTGTGAATGATGGGTCCTAAACAGCCCTATATGATGAGAGTTAATGCAAATTAAACATCAGTAGACTAAACCCTAAACATGCAATACAATCACCTATGAAAAACCTAGGCTTTGATACCAAATATGATGCAGGACATGGAAATTAAATATGATATGCAAGATTTCAGACTTTAGATGATACTAATTTAGAAACATTCACAAAAATTTCACATCCCACATAAAGTCAGGCATTCAACAAGGGGGATCTACAAGGGTCCAAGCCTACACATGTTAGGGCTGGATCAATTAAAATTATAGACCAAACAATGATCAAAAGAGAGTAAATTCATCCACATATGTAAAGGATTATTTCCCCAATCCAAGGGATTCACATGTTTCAATTCGGGAAACCCTAGGGTTGAAAAAGGGATGCAAAACTTGGGATTTAGGATAATCTAGGGTTAGGGTTAGGGAAATAGGGTGAGAATGGAGTGAAATAGAGGAAATACACGAACCCGAGGTGATCCACACGTGTGGACAACGGCTGGGCCCAGACGCACGTGCGTGGGATCTTGGCCGCACGTGTGTGGGGCTCACGAATTTGAAATTGGCCAACTTGGGTCTGGTCGACCAAGGGAGGTCCACCTTCATGCCAAATTTCGGGACAATCGGATGTCCAATTTGTGCACGGTGCTCCGCCGAAGTTTCAACCCTTCTGCAGGGCCTGATTATGCAAATTTGCTGTAGAGGAAGGATTAGTTGAAAAAAAAGGATGGATTTGGAGATGGGATGGCTGTGGAAGATGGTAAATATTGAGGGGAGGAGGTGGGGGCCATTTGAGATGGATGTAGCTTCGCACCACGGTAGTTAGCCCTTTGAAGAAGGGAGAGTTTCGCATCCAATTGTATTTCCACAACTCAGAGAATTGGAGAAGCAGGAAAATGCAGAATTTTATTCATAATCTTCAATAATAATAAAAAAAAAAACTTACAAGGGGTTGCCTATTTATAAGAAAATCCTATACCCCAAAAGCCACGCCATGTGCGCATACTATTACTTAGAAACGAAGTAACAAAAATAACAACTAATCAAAGCAATCTAAATCATTCATGATGTTCCTAATAGCAATAATAAACAAAACTTAAAGTCCTAGATCATCTAGGGTAGTGGGCCACGATCATAAGATCCAATGGTGGGATCCACATGATGATCGAGTCCACTCCAAGGAACCAAAACACAGTCCTCTAAATAGGAGGTCATCCATGGATGTCTTCATCGATCCAGATTGATGGTGGGGCCCTCCTCCTCCTTGCGTACGTGCATTTTTTTTTATTTTTTATTTCCGCGGGGGGGGGGGGGGGGGGGGGGGGGGGGGGGGCGCGTACATGTGTGCGAGATGTCCCCATTATCATCACTCTACGTTAACACCTCACAATGAAATATATGCTAAATGACTACACCAACTTGCTCACTACAAACCATTCCACTTGTGTGCTTCTTTAGGTTCTGATGTATCATGGAAAGATGTTGTTCTTACTAACCAAACCCCGCTCCAAATTAGCCTCTGACCATTAAATAAGATGTAACTTGTCTCTCTATTCGGTTCCTCTACTCCTTTTCTATTCCAGACACTCCAATCTTCTCCATATTATGATATCTTTGGATCCATATATGGAAAGCAATTACATCGATATGGAAAACCTGTTTCGAAGAGTGATTTCGTTCTCTTTTGGTAAGGGGGATAGGATACGCTTCTGGGTGGATTAGTGGTGCGGTGAGAGGGCACTCCAAGAGGTGTTTCCTAGCCTAGCTACTCTTGCTCCGGATTGTTATATCTTAGTTTCAAGTTGTTTACCTATCATCAGTGGTTCTATGGTTTGGTACGCCCCTTGCCGGAGGAACTTGTCCGAAGATAAGGTCTTGCAGTTTGCTGATTTGCTGGAACAACTCAAGCTTGCTGCGTCATCCCCTTTGGCGGAGGACTCCATGATTTGGAAAGGAAATTGTTTTGGGATATTTTCGGTTGTTACTTTTTATTCTCTCCTTTCTGGCTTGGGTGAGACCCCTCATCAACCCTATCCGTTTCTACATTGGCATTATGCTCACCCTCGAGTTGTGGCTTTTGTGTGGCCTGTTGGTCGGCAGAAGGTGCTAACCATCGACAACCTCCAACGGATGTCTCATTCTACCCAACATTTGCCTCATGTGCATGAAGGATGCAAAGTCTATTATTCACTCATTCATTGTACTTTTGCCGGAAAGTGTGGAAGTTCTTCCTTGTTGAGGCTCACATGGCTTGGGTTATGCTAGAGTCTGTCGAGACCCGTCTTTGGGCTTGGCATGGAGGGGGTAGTGGGAATATCTAGAGACTTCTTATTATGGCTATTTTTTGGGCTATAGGCAAGGAAAGGAATGAGTGGTGTTTCAGTAATAGGAATGCTTCGGTGGATGGAGTGATTAAGGTTATAAAGGGGCTTGTGGGGGACTAGGCTCCACATGTTTATGCGACTAAGGCTGCCCTTTATTTCCAAATTTTGTCCTCTTTAGTTTCGCGTTGTATTCTTTTCATGCCTTTTGGAGGGCCTTCTAATAAATTTTGTTCTCTCTAAATAAGAAAAGAAAATGTAGGAAAATGACTTGCATAGGAAAAATAAACCAAAAGCACAAATGTGGTAAACAGCATACACAGCAAAGTATTTACATATGCAAATTGATTCCTAGTAAAAATACTTGTAGGGAATTTACACACACAATTGTTTTGCAGACAAACATACCTTCAGCAGCAGCATCTCTAGCTGGCTTAGTTTGAATGTACTTCTGCTGTTCCAGACAGTAGTACTCTAGGTGCTTCAGCCTCCGTCTTTCAAATCAAACATAGTCATTTTTTATTTACATTTTCTTAGGAACAGTAGTTCAAACCCTAAACTGAATCTAATCCTTTGGTTTTCTTTCCTTACTTTATTTTTTATTTTTTTACATCTTGCAATGTTTGGATTTCCTAAACATGTAAGGTTTGGGTGCTTACCTTTTCATGTTATGTTGTTTATCTAACTATTGGATCTTCATGAGACTCAGGTGCTTGCCTCCAAGTCACCACAACTTCTAGATTTTCATGAGGACCTTGTTAGCTTGGAAGCTGCATCAAAGGTTCTGATCTTTTTTTAGTATTCTTGATGTTGTCAACTTCTACAATTGTGATTTGTGTATGGTCTGATCGGGAAGCTTTCTGCCAAACAGATACAATTGAAGTCCTTGGCAGAAGAAATGCAAGCCATAATCAAAGGATTAGAGAAGGTTGAACAGGAATTGGTTGCATCTGAGAATGATGGTCCTGTGTCAGATGTTTTTTGCAAGGTTTTATCAAGCCTTTAGCCCATTTTCCTTCATTATCATGAACCTTTTCATTTTACTCTAAAAACTTGCACTGTTTAGACAATATCATGCATTCATACAAGCCTTTGACTACCCATGGTCAACTCTATTATTTAGAAAGTTAAGTGAACTCCTTTATGATTGTTGACACACACACACACACACACACTAACTACAACCTGTAGATGTTCCTCCATATGTAAAATCTCAGAATTGAAAATGACCATTTAGAAAAAACTTTCATACTCTGACAGGGTGTGATGCATGATACACAGCCATTTAGATATTACTTAAAAATTTACAAATGTGGCATATGAGTAATTCAAATTAAATTGTCTAGATTATCTTTTGTAGTTTAGATGCACCATAACCCAAAAATTACACATTTCATCATCTGAGCAATCAGATTGGTAGGCATTTATTGGATGGATGTTGACATGGATGAGTGGCAAGACGAGGAAGGATAAAATTAGAAATGAATGCTTCAAAGGAACTTAGGAGTAGCACTAATAAGTGATAAGATGAGGGAAAGTAGACTTAGATGATTTGGTCATGTGCAACAAAGACGAAGAATTGCGCCGGTTAGGAGTGAGTTGGTACAAGTTGAAGTCTCTAAAAGGGCAAGGGGAAGGCCTGAGAGAATGTGTATGGAGGTAGTAAGAAAAGACTTGGGGCGGCTTTTGTAGAATCACAAGTATAGTGTTTTTATGTGGATGTTGACATGGATGAGTTGTAAGACAAGGAAGGATAGAATTAGAAATGAATGCCTTCGCAGAACTTAGGAGTAGCACTAATAGGTGATAAGATGAGGGAGAATAGACTTAGATGGTTTGGTAATGTGCAATAGAGACCAAGAGTTGCGTTGGTTAAGAGTGAGTTGGTACAAGTTGAAGGCTAAGGGCAAGGGGAACACCCATAAGGACGTGGATGGATGTTGTAAGAAAAGACTTGATGACGTATGGTCTAACTGAAGGTCTACCCTTGACAGAGTGGAATGGAGGAACAGGATTCATGTAGGTGACCCGAATTAATTGGGGTAAGGGTTAGATGATGATGTTTTCGAAAGAAAGACACTCTTCAATCTTCAATGATATCGTCAATATATCATGCGATTCGGGGAATTATGTTATTCCCCTAGTATTTCATATATGACCCATGCGATACCAATAATATTGTTATTACCCATACTGCAAACACTAGCTGAGACAAGGCTATGATATACAATGACAACGACGACAGTGGGAAGACTTCTTTAATAGGGGTTCGGAGGGGGAGGAAGTTGGAAAGGGGTAAGCAATTGGGGATGTGGAAAGCAATTAATGAGTTTGAGGATGTGAAAAAAGTAGGTAAGTTTTACAAGGAATGGATATGGTACAAGGTGAGGAAAGGGGATAGGTGCACTTCTCTAAGATCACATGGGTCATGGGTGGGAGGAATCCTTTTGGTTTTGAAAATTCGTATCTTCCATAGGGTGACTAACAGCAATGGTGACTTGGTTATGGGAACTTCAGAAGTTTTGGGAGAGAAATTGGATTGGGACATCATTTTAGAAGAACTTAAAGAGGAAATGGGCCTTAAAGAGAATTCATTTCCTGACTCTCTTTCTTCCATGTTTTGACTACAAATGGAGAATCCCATCCTTGTGCCTTCATTCATTCTTCCATGGTCTCTCCAAGATTGAAGCTTTCATTTGGATGGCAACTGTGGACAAAATCCTCACTTTGAACCACCCCAAATCATAGGGAGCAAATACCTGTTTGTTTTGTGTATAAAATTTAGGAAATAGTTCACTATCCATTCATCCATTGCATTTTTGCTTGGAAGATATGGGGTTATTTCCCTTTGACTACACTGATGTCATCCTTGTATGCCTGGAACACCTTTAACTTGCCCCTGTGGCCTGGTTTGGGGTGTTTAGGTGCGTCCTTTAGTTTAAGCTTTCATGTGGACAGCTCCGACCAACAAGATTCTTACTCTTGATCACCTGAACAATAGGAACTGCCTTCTGAACGTGTATAATGTGCAAGTCGGACAAAGAATTGGTTCACCATCTTCTTTGCATCATCTTTTTGGAGCTATTCTCTCAAGCTTTCAATACCCCCTTGGATGTTCCGTCGAAAAGTTGGGAACCCCTCCACAGTTGGGGAGGTGGCCCTTCTAAAAATGAGAGAGTATATTATGATGGTTTGTTCCCTTTGCTATTTGTTGGGAAAGTATGGAAAGCAAGGAATAGCTGGTTTTCTGAAGACATGTTGGAGATGGTTGACAAAGTCATTGAAGATAAAATCTAGCGTCATCTGAAAGAATTTGATTCTTTCAATGAATTCTAGTTGTCATCTAAAAGAATCATTTGATTATTTAAAAATCAAATGACCTTTGGTTCGAGCAGAATTTCCAAGATTATTGGCCTTCAATCACCTGATAGATTGTTTCTTGGTGGCTAAAAGAAAGGGATCCACATCCAGAACGTGCTGTGGAAAAGCCTGCCTCCTGTGTTTTGGAAATGAATTTTGATGGACCCTCTTTAGGTAAGCCAGGGCCGTGCTGCTGTGCAGGATATGGGGGGTGGTAAGTGATGCTAGGAATGGCATACACAAAGGCAATCCAGGCCCATTCAATACATGGGAGGTGATAAGAGAGTATTAAATCTTCTTGCATCCAAGCACTAAATGGGAGCAAAATGTTGCGAAGGCATTAGCTACTAGAGATGGGTTAAGATAAGAATAATTTCTCTGGGCCAATGATTATGGTTTCTTCTAATGTGATTTCTTGGGTTTCTACCTCCTGATTGGAGCCATGGAAGTAGTCTTTCATTTTTAATATCCATATACCTGCCTCTGGCATGTGAACATTTCGTTAGTGTTAGAGAGGTGAATTCTGCAGTTGATGCCTTTTCCTAGAAGGGTTCTAGTTGTCTCTTTAATCTCGGAGTTCTTTCCCATTACCCTCTACTTTTGAATAAAGTATTTTTTTTCAAAATGAAAAATGATGGCATGCTTTACGGGTGCCTTCACTATAACACATGCCAGCAGCAAATATGACATTTACCCTTCAATGAATATGGCTTCTTAATAATACCAGTGGTGTCTCTTTTTCAACCTCAGATATCCTTGGTGCTTTCATTTTCTTTTTTATGAATTGAAAAGCCTGTAACCCTTCTTCGGTGGTAAATGAATTCCCATTATTGTTTCATATCTTGAAGATTGTATACACTTCTTGTTTTATATTTTAGTTTTGTACTTATTGACTGTTTGGTTTGCCATGTTAACATGATGTTTTTGTTGTCTAGACATTAAAAGATTTCATTGTCATTGCTGGCACAGAAGTTCAATCCTTAAAATCACTATATAGTGGAGTGGTATGCCACTAAACGCCTGCCTTAATCATTGTAGTGAGATTATATACATTAAAATTCAAAAATCTGTTGACCTACACATCTAATGATTCTATTTATCATATTGGAATACTGGACAGGGAAGAAATGCAGATGCTCTTGCTGTTTATTTTGGGGAAGACCCTGCCCGTTGCCCTTTTGAACAAGGTAATTTCTGGATATTGCATTGCCCCTATTCTGTTAGCTTTTCCCATGAGTAGATCAATATGCTACTTCAAATTGCAGAGTCTGAAAATTGTGAAGAGCTTGGTTTGCTGCTGAGTTTTTGTTTGGGCTTTAAGACGTTTGATAGAAGTGTTTTACCTAACATCTAACAAATAGGTGAACTATGTTAAAGTTTACTAGACACTGAGCATCATTGCCAATCTAGACCATTCAGTAGATGAGATGCCTTTTGGATTGTCTATAACTCAATCCTAATCACTGAATCTGTTCCCTTCCTTTTTTTCTTTTTCTTTTTTCTAATCATAAACAACCAAAGAAATGTTCAATAATTTGGTGCCAAGGGTCATCATATTGAAGTCAATTTTGGCAGGTGGTCCATCCAAGGGGTAGGATATCTTTTGATCAGCCTGGATTTGCAAGGACATGCATGGACCAAGGGATAGATGTGAGGCACATCATATTCTCTCTGGCTGCATCCCATTATTCCTTAAACAATGATCAGATACTGTATCTGGACTGTCCAATAGATAAGCAACCTTTTCATTGTATTAGAGCCTAAAATCATATCGAATGGATGGTTCTAACAATTCGATCAATCCTAACTTTTGGACATCAACCAGGTCCATAAAAAAAGTCCATTGATCTGCATTCTAGGGGCATCTTATTGGTATGAATTTTGCAGTAGCACTTACCTACAAGTCGAACTATGTGTTGAACAGCCCAGATGGATTTAAACATCATCTTGGTGAATTCTATCATCGTTCATCCATGTGGTGGATGTTAGAAAACCTTAGGAAAGAGCATGGGTGCTAGCAAGCCAGACCTCAATAATGTGCTAGAACTGATCCACTAGAGCATATCATTTTGACCTTCAAAATTTCTAATGCCATTGTGGACAGTGTTATCTTGAATCACTGATTGGACAATCTTAGCTATTTGAATTTTTATCCGCTAAATTTGGACAGTTGCCCACTATCTTTCTTACCAACCAGTTTATGGTCACATCTCAGATGGTTATGATTGAGTGGTGCAGATTGGTATGCATTTACACTATTTGTGCCATGGATGGGTGGTAGCCACCTAATAATCCGGATGGCCTGATTGAAGTTTTAACTTTATCAAAATGCAGATGCATGATATTTGGTTGTGTAAGAGAAATCTCATGCTTGGAAATAATAGAGAGGATCAATAACCATCTAGCTACTGGAATAGGATCCTCGACCCAACAATTTTGTGTTATACTTGTATTTTCAGTTTTGATAAGCGGGACATATGCTTCAGTAATCCAATCATTGGTCTGCTGGGCCACCCCATAGGGGACTATGTATGCGCCGAGAAGCTCCTCAGTAACCTTCCATTTGTGACTTAACAGTCTGGGGTCCATCCAGGGGAGGCAACAAACAAATGGTCTGAATACTGAATCATGGGCCCCATTTTTGAGAACTGTAAACCCAACCATACAGTTCGAAGCCTCATGTGGAGAAACTTATAGGTACCAGCTAAGAATGCATCACAATTACCAAAGGAATGCTATATCTTGTTGAGACTCTCTGGTAACAACTCTCTCTGTGGCTCTGTAAGATCCAAGCCTCTTATCAGTTCACCTTGTTAAACTACGAAGCTCTTTACCATATGCATAAGACCTTGCATCTTGTATCAAGTTATCATTCTTATTTATTTTTCTTTTTCTTTTTTGCAGTTGTAACTACTCTTCTGAATTTTGTGCGGATGTTCCGTCGAGCGCATGAAGAGAATTGCAAACAAGCTGAACTCGAGAGAAAGAAAGCCCAGAAGGAAGCTGAGAAGGAAGTGGCAAAAACCATCAACTCCACAAAGAGAAATATCAGATAACTTCCTGCATTTCATCTTGGATTTATTGTCCATCTGCCATTGGACCAATTTCCCCCATGCAGCAGGCAGAAAAGAGTATGCCTCAAACCTGACCTCACTGGTGAAGCAGCCCCATTCTTTCATACGTGGTTCCAAAGCCCTGCTATGCTGAAGCCCTACAACAGAAATCTTGCAATGGTGAATGGTCATGCTCACATGTACAACACTCCAAGCAAAGAGACTGCCTGTATGCATGTGGCAGGAACATCTGCCAGGTTTAAGACATCCAAGCGGAAGGTAATGTGGAGCACGCCGTTCAGATCAGCTAGAAAAATCGGGCCAGGGCCAGTGGATGGATTGCTTGAAAAGACTTCCTAACACCTCACATTTCAACATATTCAGGTGCAACCGGTATGAGTCGACCAGCCTTTACCTTTGCAAGATCACCTGCATGGTGGGGCAACTTTAGGGGCAGCTCAGATGTCACCTTGGGACGTGTGCTGCATGAACTCATGTGTAGCTGACATAAGTTGTCTTCTTGCCTTCTTTGGCTGGGGTGTTTTCGAGACTAAACAGATACCACCGGATTACCGCAAGCTCAGATTATTTTTTTTTGGCGGCAGTTCTAACCAACCATGTACAAAGCTAACCCTTTCTTCCTTACATTCCATTCTTTCTTTTGTAACATAAAAGGATTGTTTTTGTTTCCTGATTCAGATTCAGCCAATAGAATGAGTTCAAAAGCTGTTGTAAAGTGGTAAGAGAAGGAAAGCAGATTTCTTTGTATTCTTGTAATATATATCTCACCAGATAGGCGGGTGATTGGCCTTGTTTTCCCAATTCCAACTGTTTCCAAGTAATGCTTTGCATCTCTTTTTTCCTTCTTTTTTTTCCCTTGGAATGTAAAACCTTAAAATTGAAGAAAAGAAGTGAGCGAAGAGGGAGAAGGGCTGCTCAAAAGTGCTCACAAGCCCACACCCCTCTTATTACATTAGGGCTTTCATTATTAAAGAGAAATTTACAAAACTGCCCTTCTTTACTTAAATATTACATGAACCAAGTCTGTGGGCTTGAATTTTACTGCAACACATTTTAGCCTAATAATTATAAGAGTCCACATGTGAGACCAGGCTGGTCCACTTGAGTGATCATAATGGTCCATTTAACACTTTCTCTCAAGTTGAATCATAGATATTGTACATGTCTGGCTTGGAAATAACTTTTTGAACTAAGATTTTTCAAGAGCTTTGGTGAATAAATCTGCAATCTAATCTGGAATAGAAGTTTCTTTCTAAGAAATCTTATTATGAATGAAGTGGCGGATGAAGTGGCAGTTGACTTTTATGTGTTTTGCTCACCTTTATGTGTTTTTCTCTTTTATTAAATACTAGATCATTGGTTATATGCCTAGCAGCTTGATTATTACAATATAAAAACATTGGAATTTATTGGTATTTGGACTGCAGATCCTAACTCTTTCAATAGTGATTTCAGCCAAACTAGTTCACAAGTATGTGCCATAGATATTTATTATGCTTCAACACTAAATTTAGCAACAACGTTTTGCTTTTTGCTTTTTCAGGTAACTAAGTTGCCACTAAGAAATATACAGTAAACTTAGGAGTCGGTTTGTTAATAACCTTCTTTTAGATTAAGTATGAGATGATGATCCATAGGTGTGACAAGTACTTGTCACTTTTAACACATCACAAATATATTTTTTCTAGTTGAAATTTAACCGAACTTAAGATCTCACCACTTTTATAATCAAAAAATAGTGAAGTACGTCAAGTTCTTTAGTCCGAAACAAGAAGTGAAAATATGACTTCAGTTTGTAAATACCAAGTCATCACCTATAATTACAATATTATCTACATGTGCAACAGGCACAATATGACTCAATGTTGTATGCCGAGGGAAAATTGAATGATCTATTTCTTATCTAACCATATGATATTTTCACATTGCTAAATTTCTCAAATCATGCTTTGGGTGATTGTTTCAGCCCATAAATAAATTATTATTTTTTAAATATATATCTCCTTTAGAGTACTCACCCTTAGCATCATACTTAGGAGGTTGCTTTATACATACCTTTTTCTTACATACTCTCATGCATAGATTTGTTCTTCACATCAAGTTAAGAGAAATACTAATCACAGTTGATGGCTATAGAAATAACAATTCGAATTGAGTTATGTTTAGCCATTGGAGAGAGAGTATCGAGTTAATCAAGTCCAACCTGAGTGTATACATTGGACACTAATTTGATTTTGTAACGCTCAATGGAATCATCGGGACAAAAAAAATTAATTGTATAAATACACTGCCACTTAACTGGTTTATTATTGGATAGAAAATTGATCAACTCCCGCGTACCATTGAAATAAATGGCATTCATCTCTTCATCCATAGCCCATTTTTTCCAGCTTTTATCCAATAATACATTCTAAACTGACTCAGAAATGAAGATAAAATATAAGGCAATAACAATCTGCCGGTAATTGGTGGATAAGTGATTAAAGGAAATAAATTTTTTTGTAGATAATCAAAGGAAACAAAATTTGATACCAAATGTGAAGTACAAGAGGTTTACCTTTTTGAACAACAATAAACAATTTATTGACAATCTTGGTTGACAGAGAGACATTGGAATCTTAATTGGAGCAAGAGAAGGTGTAGTATGAGAGGAAATAATCTCCAATTTTGGGTCTCAATAGGAGCAAGAGAAGGTTTATGCGAAATATTTTTAAGGTGGTGAGCTTCAGTAACAAGATCTATTGGGAACACATTAGGTAATAGAATTTCTAAAAGAGCGCCTTTTGCAGCATGCTCAATTTTAGTATAAAATGGGACATTCTCAAACAGAGCCTTTTGCAGCATGCTCAATTTTAGTATAAAATGGGACATTCTCAAACAAAGTTATATCGATTGTCAGAAAATGCCTTTTAAGTGAAAGACAATAGCATCTTAATCTTTTTTAGCACGGGAATACCTCAAAAAATTATGTTTAACAGAATGTGGAACAAGTTTATTTTAGGGTGGCCTAAATAGGTACGTAAAACAAGTACAATAGAAGACTTTTAAAGGAACAAAAAAGATTGAATTATTAGGAAACAATTTTTTTAAAAAAAATAAAAAGATTAAATGATCAAGAAACATTAATGAGAAGAATATTTTTCTATTTAAAATAAATACAGACATTCGATTTATTAAATAACATGTGGTAACTATGACATCACTCCATAAAAACTATGGAACGTTTATTTCCCAGAGTAAACCACATTTGACTTCAATTAAATGTATATTTTTATACTCAGTCACCTCGTTCAAGGCTGATGAAAAATATCATAACATTGCAAATATGACTGAAAAATCACGAGACATAATTCTAATGATTATCATATTTAAATACAGAGTTTTATTTCACTAAAAATTTTGAAATCCAAGAAAAAACTTTTGACACACACATATACAGAGGAATGCTCAGCTGCCCATTAGTTCTCACAAGCTCTCGGGAGAACTTTTTTAGAACTCAACTTCTGGTGGTATGAGCCCAAAATTTGAACCGTCCATCTAATGCAACACCCCAACTCCTAGGGCGCAAATTTTACCCTTATCCAAAACTCTGGTGGGCCACGATATATATATATATATATATATAAGAGGCGAATCAAGTGATGAAACTATTTCCTTTTGTCATGGCCCACCAGAGTTTTAGATCAGGGTAAAAGTTGAGCCCTGAGGGTTTTATGGGGTGCTGCATCAAGTGGACGGTTCAAATTTTGAGCTCATATCACAAGAAATGTTTTTTTTTTCAAAAATTTCTCATGACAACTTGTGAGAATTGGTGTACAGGTAAGCATTCCTCTCTGTGTGTGTGTGTGTGTGTGGGGGGGGGGGGGGGGGGGTGGGAAACGTTCATCTTAGCTTGATTTTTACACTCTCTTTGCAAAAGACTACATTCACCTTAAAACAATTGCAAAAAGAAACAAAAAGGAAGAAGGATCATTTCTTCTAGATTTGGATTAGTACTTTCGGGTTTTTTAAGAATTCCTCTAAATCGGATTTATAAGTTTGAATTATGAGAGAAGAAAATCTAGATTTGAATTACCTCCTTATGTGCAAAAAATCTTTAAAATGAAGAAAAGAGGAGAAAGAAGAGAAAAGAAAGAGAAGAGGGAAAAAGGTTACAAAAAAAAAAAAAAAAAAAGCTCACATGCTCACACTCACCTTGTATATATAAGGGATTTCATTATTAAAGAGGAAATTATAAAATTACTCTTCTTTACTTAAATATTATATAAACTAAGTTTAATGGCCTAAACTCTATATTAACACATATTAGCTTGTGGATGCGGAAATATGGTTAACCCTCCTTAGACTTTTGAATACCTGCTCACAAAGAAGACAAAAGAGACTCTAACTGCAGCAGGGGACCCTCCAATGCCTAAGTCGAGTAGGGAATCTAGGTCTTGTAAAGAGTAGGGTTTTTAAGCTTAGATTGTGTGTAAGATTGTATCTACCTTTCACCATAGGGGAAGCTCTTATTTATAGCTAAAAGGGGGCAGTGACATAGGTCATGATCTCTCTACTTCTTAGTGGGTGCATATTGTAGAGGGGATCGTGTCCCGAGCATATCGGGAGTATCTTCTGAGATCTTCGGTTGAGATCTCGGGCGGATGCATGTTACAATTGTCTCCCGAGATCTTAGGCTGAGATCTTAGGTAGATCTCTTCAATAAGACTTGAATATTCGAAACCAGGTTGGAACCAGTAGAAACACGTAGTAGGAAGCCGAGGTTGAGGTTCCGAGATAACTTACACGGCCATTCTGAATGGTAGTTAGCCAACCTAGATTCTCTAGCGAGTCGTGGTCGAATTTTCCCTCGGCATTGGGTAAATTGCCGACCTGCCCTTGGGAATCGTGTCTGAGCACTGAGACTGAACTCCTTTCTTTAGTAGAATGCAGATGAACTTGAGGTTTCCCGAGTGCAACACCCTGGAGCCTTGCTTTAACCTTCGGGATGGCTGGGTCGAGATCTCTCAGACCGAACTAACTTGTAAGACGTGGTGAGGTTAGTATGTAAGGTCGACCTCCAAGGTCAAGGTCTTTAGTTGAGGCTGACCTCCGAGGCCAAGGTTGGTACCCGAGGCCGAGGTCGGTATTCGAGGTTGGGAGATCGAGAGGTCGGACGGAGTAGAGCTAGTTGGCCAAGCAATCGTAAGATTGATAAGCCGATTGTTTAGTGGTAGATTGCGTATAGTGGAATTAATAGGAGGGACTTTTCTTCCCTTCAAGTAAGGGAAGTCTCAGTCATTGGCCGACGTAAAACTAACAGGAGGGACTTTTCTTCCCTTCAACTGAGGGAAGTCTTAGTCATCGTTTGCGTAGCTCGGATAGTAGGATTTTGAAAGAAATTTTCATCCCCTTACCTGGAGAGGTTCTTTTATAGTAGAATTCACAATGGAGGAATTTCTTCTCTTACACTAACAGAAGCCTTCGTAGTCGGTCATGTATAGGAGGACTTTCTTCCCTTACACTAAGGGAAATCCTCATAGTAGATCATGCAATCAGAGTGGCATTGCCAATTAGTGGTTCGACCTCTTCTTTGAGGGTCAAACGATTGGTGAGAGGACTTTTTCCATTGCACTAAAGGAAGTCCTTAGTAGACCGTGTAGTTTGAATAGTCGAGAAATTATTTAAAAGAATTTTCTTCCCCTAATTTAGAAAAGTTCTTTTATTGTAGAAACCCATAAAGCAGTAGAAAATACAATAGTAGAATCATGAGCACCTTTTTCCCTTTTAGAAAGGGAGGTTATTTTTAGTCGAGTAGGTCGAGGTTGGCCGATGACTCTTATTACTGAGTTCGCTTGATTGGTTCAGTTCGGTCGTCAGGTTTCTTTGTTAAGCCCAACTTCCTTAAGTAGCTGCTCTGACTTGGTGTTCAAGAGAGTATACAGATGAAAGCAGCTTTTTGGATATCGGTTGGTACGCTGGTCTTAGTGTTAGTCATCCTCTTTCTTTCTTTTGGCTTTAATGGAAAAGGGCTCCCATTTTTCGCTTCTCTTTTTATCCTTAGGCAAGTTGTTTCCTTCTTGAACAGCTCTTCGTGAACTAAAGAACTCCTCGGCATTATAATATTTTTGAACTCGGTTAAGTAGGTTCGGCAAGGGTAGTTGGGGAATTCTTACAAATAGAGAAGAGGAACTTTTCTCGTTTAAGGCTAGCTACCATGGTGGCTAGAGCTATCTGGTCGGAATAATCATCGAACAGTTTCAGCATTAAAACAAATGACGTATTCTTTTAGCTACTCGTCCTCCCTCTGAGTGATTATGAGAAGATGAGTTAATGGCTTTCTTTTGTCTTTCCTAAAGATGAACTGTGTGACAAAGGCCTTACTAAGTTGAGTGAATGAGCTGATGGACTTTAACTTTAATTGCCTATACCATTTTTATGCAATCTCCAACAAAGTTAGGGAGAAGGCTTGACACATAATCGAGCTGGACACATTGTGGAGCTCCATCCATCCCCTAAACGATTCCAAATGCTCAGCCAAGTCGCCAAACCCGGAATAGGGGCGATTTGCGGCATTCGGAATTTGGGCGGGAGGAGGTCAGTATTTGGACACGATAAGCTTGTTGGATGTCACTGAATTGTCCTCGGATCTCCCTGAGCTCAGCCTTCCAGGGGCCCTCATTCTAAGTTACTGCCTCAAGAACCTTTCCAGGCGTCTTCTTCTCTAACGTGTGGCGCAAGTCGGAGTCGGTGAGCGTGGCGGTTCTCGAGGTGTGGGAGGGTGCATAGGTCGGCTACCCAGGATATTTTTTGGTTCTTTGCAAGTTAAACGGTGCTTGAGGTGGTGCAGACACCTCAATGGTTGCTCGTGCATCTGCCCCCTCGTCGGGAGGTGTATTTTGTCTCTTCAAGATTGTATTATCCGATTAATGTTATCGGTCAATGCTTCGACTTAATGTTCTAGAAAGATGAGCTGACCTCCTTGGTTTCAAGACCACTGCGTAGGGCCTGCGGGTACAAAATTAGCTTGAAGTTGTGAGGGAGGCTCCTTGTGGTCCGCAGATTTCTCTATTAGTGGGGGAGCAGCAACTGCAATCATTGCTTGGGCCCTCTTCCTGCTTCTCGCCATTGTAGAACCTCGATGATATGGGAACGACCTTGATGTCATTCGCACAAACGGTACCAAATTATTGATGTATGCCTAAGTCAGGTAAGGAGTCTGGGTCTAGTAGAAAGTAGGATTTTTAGACTTAGATTATGCATAAGATTGTGTATACCTTTCACCATAGGGGATGTGAGACTCATATCCTAGCCCGTACCATTCCGTAGGCTTCCGCGGTCCTCCGGTCGATTTTCAGGGACCCGCGATCTGTTATCAGCGTTTGCACGCGATCCTAAGTCATGTCCATTATATTAGAGTTGGTTCGACTCAAAACTTGTATCATTGCGACCGCGTCGTCGCCGCGATTCTGACGCCGCGTCTCACTCACTGAAGCGATACCAGGGCCAAAAGATGTGGGCCCGGTTCAGTTCGAGAAAAACGTCGCGCGTTACAAATCCTAAGAGAATATCTCATCAATCACATCAATCAAGTACACATCACTCCCATTACTCACACCCATCCCCAAGTACAACCACCCTCCCCAAAGTCTACTTCCTCTTACAACAAGGTACATCACTTCCATCACTCGCCATCCCTCTCTCCCATCACCTCTCTCTTTCTATTTTCAAATAACACCCATGAGAGCAATCATCTAAGCTTCCATGAAAGAAGTTTTGTGACCCACCTTCCTACCTCCCATCTCCACTATCCAAAGTCCATCTCGACCGTTGAATCGTGCCCCTTTGAGCTCTAAGTCGCATTAGCGGAAGAAGGAAGAAAAGATCAAAGGTGGGTGATTTTTGTATGATTTCGATAATTAGAGGGCCCACTTGTTATGGGACTCACTTGATGTATGCACTGTTTAAGAAAGGGGCCCGTAGTGGCGGGGCCCCTCCATTGCTTGTCCCTTTCTCTTCTCTCTCTCTCTTCCATGTTTATGGCCTGCCTTGATGGATATATTAGATCCACACTATCCACCTTGTGGGCCCACCTTGCTGCCATCACAGAGCTTGCATGATTAGCCGGTATGCAGGGCTATTTGATGGGAAAAACACAAATGTCAGTTTGATTGGTGGGCCACCAGGTGGACCCACCTGATGTATGTGATTCCATCTAGGCCATCCAGACTCTGGGTCTGAACGGAGGCAAACACAAATGTTTGCCCTGATTCTAGAGGGTAGTGGGCCACACTAACGTGGACCCCACCTGGATGGATGGATGTATCCACACCGTCCGTCCAGATCAGAGAGGGCATTGGCCTGGACGTCGAAGGAAAAATGAGATAACAGCTTGATTTTAAAAAAAAATTCTAGTGGGCCACTCACATGGACCCCACCTTGATATATGTATCTGATCCACACCGTCCATCCCATTTCCTAGCTCATTTTAGGCGTTGAGCCGAAAAATGAAGTCAATCCAATTCTCTGGTAGGCCACACCATTAAAAATACTATTTTAATAGTGATAAATTGTTAGGGCTTGCTGTGATGTTTCTGGGCTTAAAAAAATATTAAATATTGGGCTTATTAGACCCGTCATGAGCCATAGAACCCACCCAACGGACTGGATCATCCTAATGTGGGCCCCACCTATAAAAATTTTTAGAATAATTAAAAAACAGCAAGAGGTTGATGTTGTTGCTGTCAGCGTCTTGAGGACGCTGCAGCAAGAAGCGTCCAGCGTCCCAGCGGGTAGGGTCAGTGGGCCCCACCTCAGGCCCCACCATGATGCGTGTTAAACATTAACACTGTGGATTTGATGGGTCCCCTTTATATATGGGGTGCCCCCAAAAATTAGCCATTCACGGCGCTCAGGTAGTCCACACCACCAAAAATCAGCGGGAGATTGAACATCTACCATTGAGCCCTTTTTGGGTCACAGAAGTTATGGATCGATATGGAATTTATTTTTCTTCTTTATTCAGGTCTTTGTGACCCTATGAACAAATGAGATAGAGAATAAATGTTATGGTGGGACCCACTTACCGTGGAAACGGATTGACTGGGTGTCTCACCAGCTATACAACTGCTAAATGTGGGACCCACAAATGAGGTGTGTTGGATCCAAACTGTCCATCCACCATAGGGCCCACATGAAGTATTTGTTTCCTCCACACCGTCCAGACAGTGCTGGACAATGTTTGGACGGTGTTGATTTATATAAACAATGTTTGGATGGTGCTGATTTACATAGACAATGTTTGGACAGTGCCGATCATCATTAGTAGGCCATGTGCCCCATGGAATGATAGTGTACAGTGATACGCATGTTACACCTACAACTATTGAAATGATTTTTGATATGGTCCAAGTCCATTTGAGGCCCATTAGTGCGGCCCATCCATGAGGCCCATCATGATGTACTTTTGGCCCATGAGTGAGGCCCACCTATTTGTATTTTGGCCCATGTGACAAGGCCCACTTGCCTTACATTTGAGGCCCATTTGATAGGGCCCACCTGCCTCATATTTAAGGTCCATGTGATGGGGCCCACCTGCTTGAATCTAAGGCCCAATGTGATGTCTTCGAAGCTCATGGATGAGGCCCATTGTGATGTATTTGAGGCCCATTGTGACATATTCACGGCCTATGGGTAAGGCCTATTATGATGTATTTTCGACCCATTTGATAAGGCCCAATGAGATGTATTTTCAGCCCATATGTCATACCCCATTGTGATGTATATAAGGCCCATGTGACATGGCCCGTCGTGATGTATATTAGGCCCTTGAGCGAGGCTCATGGTGAAGCATATTAGGCCCTTGTGGGAGGTCGCGGGCCCACTATACGTTTGGCCTTATGTGGGCCAATCCTTAGGAGTAATGTTGGTTAAAGGTCTACATTGATGGGCAATGATGGTTAAACGTCCACATTGTGGCCTTCCTTTAGGCCTGGTTAGACCCATTCTTGTCATTTTCTAGTGGGTTACCCCAAAAGATTGGGCCCCATTGATATTGTTTGGTCCATCATCGGTTGTCCATCCATGGATCTCGCCTTGCGTAGAGGTCGATTCTAATTATCGAGGCCGATTCTGATTGTCGAGGCTGATTTCGATTATTGAGGTTAATCCCAATTATTGAGGCCGATTCCGATTGTCGAAGCCGATTCCGATTATTGAGGTCAATTTTGATTGTAGTGGTCAATTCCGATTATTAAGGCCGATTCCGATTGTCGAGGCTGATTCTGATTATTAAAGCTAATTCAGTTGTCGAGGCCAATTCTAATTATTGAGGCCAATTTCAATTGTCGAGCCCGATTCTGATTATTGAGGCCGATTTCGATTATCGAGGGTGATTGATTCCGATGATTAAGGTCGATTCTGATTGTCGAGGTCGATTCCAATTGTTGAGACCAATTCTGATTGTCAAGACTGATCCCGATTATTGAGGCTGATCCCGATTATTGAGGCTGGTTCCGATTGTCAAGGTTGATTCCGATCATTTAGGCCAATTCCAATTGTTGAGACTGATTCCGATTATTGAGGCCGATTTCGATTATCGAGGTCGATTCTGATTGCCGAGGCTAATTATTGAGGCCAATTTTCATGGTCGAGGCCGATTATCGAGGCCCAATGTAATGTATATGTGGCCAATATTTGAGGCCCATTGTGATGAGCATTCGGCCTCTACTTGATGCATATGAGGCCTATGTGATGAGGCCCATTGTGGTGCATTTGAGGGACAGGCGATAGAGCCCATTGTAATGTATATTAGGCCCATGAGAGAGGCCCATGGTGATGTATATTAAGCTATTGAGTGAGGCTCATGGTGTTGTATATTAGGCCCTTATATGATGTCATGGGTCCACTATATGTTAGGCTCTATGTGGGCCATTCCTTGGGAGTAATGTTGGTTAAATGTCCACATTATCGATGTCAGTTATTGATACTGATTGTGAGTATGTGATAGCATAACATTATGATACATGTCCATACGCATCATCTGCATGTTTGTTATGAGATATGATTGATCATTGCATATGTCATAGTGCCTGTGGTTTATGAAAATCCTTAATAGGCGGAGATCGTCTCACATGAGCGCACGGTGTGCGCGGGATTGATGCATGACTGGATTGTATGATTCATGCATCTTGCATTGTGTGTTATGATTACTATATGCCCTGACGACATCAGGGACTAGCCTCCACAGTCATGTCATGAATGGCCAGATGAAACACTGAAAATATGTTACTAGTATCGGGCCATCATAGATGGCCCTGGGTAAAAATTTCTAAACCCTCTTGGTACAAGAGGACGCCCCCAACATCGAGACCGAGTGGATACATGAGCGCCCGAGTGCCGAATACTAGAAGGTCATGTCTCCTACTGTGTCGTGGTCGGTTGGGACGAGGTGTGGCCTTACCTGCCCGAGGGTAAGGGGCATAGTTAGGCTGAGTTTGACCAGCTCGTGAATGGGTCTGCTATCGACGTGCCAAGTAGATATTGGCCGACTACCGGTCAAGCGGATAGTGAGCTCTCTTCCACTTGCATGGTCGCACGTCAATGGGCGACGATTACATGTAGAGTGTACTAGACCCCGGTGATGATCCCAAAGATATACAGTAATAATTTATAGAGCAGGAGTTACATACTCATTCATTCATTCATTCACTATCCACTCAGGCTGGTGGTGTGCAATTATTTGTTACGTGTACCTTCACAATGGTCAGGATTTCAGTTGGAGCGCACGACTAACCTAAGATCAGGAGTTTATCACATTGAGTTTGACTATCCAAATTATGTATGAGACTGGTTTAGATAGAACTCCCTTGTGATGGACCTCATAGTTTCCAATACTACATACTATCATCTCAACTTTACACTCCAGCATGTTCATTCCATTCGCACCATATATTGCATTACATCTGCAGCATATGACATTTTGGGTTACTGTGTTTTTGCATTTATATGGTCTAGGTATGGCTGACGCTATTCATGAACTCATCAGAAATTGTATATTACATTGCATCATCGACATCTGATATTTGGTTCTTTATAACTCCTGATTTGCATAGCTGATCTGTATTGCGTATTCTGATATTGATTGACTCATGGACTTGTCAGTATTTTCACTTACTCTGATATTGTATGATTCATAATCTTACCAGTATTTTCAATATTGTATGATTATGACATTGTATTAAATACTTGGCACTTACCTTGTGCACACACTTACACCACCCTTTAAGCTTTCTTTAAGCTTATGTACGATAGATGCATGTAGGTAATGTTAGATTGTAGCAGCGTGGAGCTTAGAGCATGTAGCTAACTTCTGGAGCTTTGATTTTGACATATGTGTTTCCCTTTTAGTATTGTATTCAAATGTTTATATTAGTAGATATGTGATGATGATGCTGCCTTTGTGATTTGGGTAAACTTGTGGTTATGCTTCTTACGAGATAAATGTATATTGAAAAATCCTTCTTGTAAGATCTCAGGATCGAAATCTGGCTATGTGCACTGGGAGCCGAGAATAGGATACTACGGAGGCTGTTGGCACCGGATTCGGCGATAAAAACTTTTGTGAGCCTAGTTTCTGAGTCTAGGGTGTGACAAGGGAAGCTCTTATTTATAGATGAAAGGGGGCGGTGGCGTAGGTCGTGATTTCCCTACTTAATAGGTGCATATTTTAGAGGGGATTGTGTCCCGAGTATATCGGGAATATCTTTTAAGATCTTCGGCTGAGATCTCGGGCAGATGCATATTGCAATCGTCTCCCGAGATCTTAGACTAAGATCTCAGGTAAATCTCTTTGGTAAGACCTAAATAGTCGGAACTAGTAGAAATACGTAGTAGGAGGCCGACGTGGAGAGTCCGGGGTAACTTACACGGCCATTCCTAAGGATAGTTGGCCGGCCTGGATTCTCTACTGAGTCGTGGTCGAATTTTCCCTCGATATTAGTTAGATTACAGACCTATCGACCTGCCCTTAGGAGTCATATCCGAGCACTGAAATCGATCTCCTTTCTTTAGTAGAATGTAGACGAACTCAGGGCTTCCCTAGTGCAACAGCTCAGAGCCTTGCTTCGACCTCTAGGACGGCTAAGTCGAGATCTTATAGTCTGAATTAAACTGTCAGTTGTGGTCAAGAATGGTATAGACCGGGTTGAAGTGATGATCATGATTGAGGCTCTTCTTTGAGGCCAAGGTCAGTATTTGCGGCCGACTTCCGAGGTCAAGGTCTTTGGTCGAGGCCGACCTCTACGGCTTAGGTTGGTACCCGATGTCGAGGTCAGTATCCGAGATCGATGTGATTTTTCGGCCCTCAAGCAATCCATAGTCTTTGAGTTTGTACATCTAGTCATTTTTACTCATAACATAGCTCAATAATTATAAGAGAGTACACTTGAGACCAAGCACGTTTAGCCGAGTAATCACAACAGTCCATAGTCCATATAGTAGAGAAAAAATATTTATAATCTAGCTGTAACGTCTCGAAAAAATCCGTACAAGGACCCAAGCATCACCTCAGGCAGAAATCACTAAGGACCAAATCCTTTGAAAATTAAACGAGAATTAACTAGTGCTAAATCAGATTGTCTATGAAATTAGCCCTAATCACTTTAAATACAATCTGTAAGACTCAAAATCTGCATGATCGCTAACACTACATTACCTGAAAATTTAGGATCCATCTCAAAACTCAGTTGCTCTTGGGAGCATCACGAATCTCCGTATCGGACCTAGGCGGCGCGTCGAAAGTCCGATTACCCCGAAACTATAGGGTTAGGACCACCTTGTTGGACTTGACCACCATCTTGGAAATCAAGTCCTAACAGTACCAAGAAACACACAACTTGAGCCCGGAGTGAAGTGTGTGAGAAACGTGAATATCTTTATGAAATGAACTGAAACTTAAGTGAATTGAGTCAGTTCATTTGCAAGCCGAATCTAAGGATTCAGACCGTTGGAATCTGACCCAATTACACCCTCATATCAAGGAAAATTTTCAACACATGTCAGTGTGCTTGTGACCCTGATCAAGCACTGGTGACCATTGAACTGAAACAGGTCTCCCGCAGTGGATCCCCAAACCTACTCGGATAAAAAACTTAGCTTGACCTAGATCCATGGACAGGGAGCTTAAGTCCTACTGCATGTAGAAAAGGAGCCTCCAGAACAGCTTTGTTGGATCGAAATGGTTAGTATTTGGCTATAACCTAAGTATACCTTGGCCCTGAGGCCATTCTCTTCAGTTCTGGGCCTATATAAGGGCCTTAAACCCTCTCTCCCTTATCATACGAATTTTCTAAAACTCTAAGGGAGAGAAGAAAAGAAAGAGAAGGAAAGAGAGAAAGTGGGGGAGAGAGTTGGGGTTGCTCCTGGGATTTGATCCCTGCTGCTCCACGTGCTTAACCGCCACATTTGTATCGTTATACCGGCGATTCTGACTTCGTACTTGGGTAAGAAATCCAAACCCTAATGTTTTTTAGATATTCAAATAAAGTAGAAGGTGCAGTAGTTACCCTATTCCATATTATAGGTTGTAGTTGTGCTGTAGACGAGGACTTAACATTTAAATTGAGTTCGTTACGAGTCTACTGGCGAAAGGTACAGATTATAAAAGTCTAAGTTATGGTTTTCAAGGCTTTCAATGTCAGTAATGATTTATGACTGACTTGATTGTCATCACATGTACATAAATACGATGTTTTCCATATAATACGTATATGTGTAAACTATGTTATTATTATTTTTTTTTAAATGCATTCCATGTATTTGTTGAAATGCTTGAATGAGTATGGAATTATAATTTATGCTTACTATGTTCATTGACCAACAATACATGATTGGTGTATGTATGGTGAACCCCTTGTAAAAGGATTTGCTATAATACCTGTTATAACTACTTTATTACAAGTATAGGATATGTGTAGCTTAAGTTTTTGATAAAATGCCTGAATGTAAAGATGCTTATTTAAATGCTTGTAATGAGGGTGTTGGGATGAGATGCTCAATTCCTCTATCT
The DNA here is from genome assembly GCA_037074715.1 of Magnolia kwangsiensis. NCBI lineage: Eukaryota > Viridiplantae > Streptophyta > Magnoliopsida > Magnoliales > Magnoliaceae > Magnolia > Magnolia kwangsiensis. The sequence goes on along the minus strand of CM073585.1, from coordinate 34,551,400 downwards.
ACGATTATAGTATCTTTTATATAATCTATCTTATTACTATGTGAATTTAGGATGAAATGCCTATATACGGTACATGGGTAGTAGTTGTTTTGTCAGATTGCTTAAAAAAAGGATTTATGTTTGGTTTTAAATTCTCACATGCTACCTTTGACTACTACATGCGTATACTGATATTTGGAGTGTGCTTGGGGCTACAATGTAGTCCAGACAATCGATAATGGTATGTGATCGGGACCGAACTGGTTAGTCGCAACAGACATGCCCGATGAATTCGAGTCATACGCAACTTGTCCGCAGTGATTAGGCCACACGGAGTACTTATGCGCTCCATGTCAATCGACTCGACATACGCCCGTACCAGTCGAGTTTGTCAAGCAACCCGATTGGCCTAATGTATGTTAACCATGTATGGACACCACTGCTTGAATCTAAAGTACCAAACTCACTAGTGAAAACCTGTTTAACCTTGGTACCTCGATTCGTTAAGACTCATGAGCCAGACATAGTGGTATGGGACACCGTGGTCGAGCTGTCGGCCTACGCCGGGGTGACGAGCCCACCCGTAGTGACCAGTGAGCAACTTAAGCTCGTGAGCCGACTACGGTGGTATGGAACACTGTATTCGAGTTGTCGGCCTACGACTTGGTGACAAGCCATTAGTTGTGACCTCAAATATACTTTGAGACTACGCTGAAGCGATGAGTCTTTTCGTAGCAACTAGAGTATAAGCTAGGCCTGCAATGAGGTGACGAGCCCCTTATAGCGACCTGAAACTACAATATCGTATGATATTAGCTAGGACTGACGACCCTAGAATGGATCATTGTTTGGAAAATGATATAAGGGAGGTGTCTTAGCTTCCTAATCCTGTTGTATGAAAATGTCTAATAAGAACTTGGTAATCATGCTCATGCACCACATTGCATATGCCTTTAGCGTGGAAGAGCATAGTCGGAGTGGCGCATGCCGTGATCGTTAGATGTTATCGTAAGAGGGAGTGTAGGCGAGAGCATGCATCATTATAACATACCATACTTGCATTAATAAGAGTACCTACGACATGAGTGTTGTACTGCTTTATCATTACTGTTTGACTGATTGATAACATTTGCTTTATAATTCCACTGAGTTGATCACTCACTCTCACGTTCTGAGATGATATTTTAAACACCAACTAGACCCTATTGTAGATGCAGATGATGCTGATGCTTTCGAGGTAGAGCTGGACTTTTATGATGACGAGGAGGAGTTCTCCTATATGTAGTTATCAGGCGGGTTTATGTAGACCGCTCTGAACGATGGGGTTCACCAGGATGCTGACTAGATGACATTACACATTTTGTATATTTTAGAATTTTACATGTAATTATTTGACCTGGTAGCATGATCATACTCAGGAGACTTACCTTCACTAATATGCTCTATACACTTATCACAGTCTTCTGCTTGCGTAATTAATTGTCTCTGGGATATGATATGTTATTTTAGTATAATCTCACTTATGTTTAATTCACTAATATAGACAATATTTAATCATCATTATCTATGTTACATAAGTGATGTGTTGGAACTCGGGAGTTGAGCTCCTGCTCGACCCTCGATTTGCAGGGCGTTACACTAGCAGAGTGTGATGAATGATATGTAAGCACTTAGAAATTTCTTAGAAATTGCACCCATGGTATAAAAGTAGTTAAATTAAACTGTCCAAATTATGTGCCCAAATTATATTACCTAAATCATGAACAAAAAATTGAGCATATTCAATTATCAGACCATTGATTGGTGGGCGCATATTTGGACCATTGAAATGAAAAAATCCAACGGTCTTATTTGCACAAGTGCCCAAGAAATCACAAGCTATGATCATTCAACTAATCTGATCTTGGTACTGTGACATTGACGTAGGGAAGGACGTGAGGCCGAGCACTGTCTTCCTCAAGGGAATAACTATTCCAAATCTATAGAACTTTTCTGAACTCCTCACAAAGAAACCTCAAATCCACGAGGAAAAGAAAATAAAAATGATTTTAAAATATTTGAAATAAATTTATTGATGATTGAAATAAACAAGTCTACGTACCTTTAAATCGAGATACCAAGCTTTTAAAAAGGTTTAGGAATTCAACTATAACTAAAGCTTCTTAAAATTCGTAACCGACGATAAATAATAAATTTACTATTTATAGTAACCGTCCTATGTGGCTTAATCACATCATTCTCTTAATTTTTTTAAACACTTTTTATGCTGAACTTCCTAAAGCTCAATAAATGAAGAGTTAGAATCAAATAAAAACTTACTAAAAATAGTAAAAATAAAAATAAATATGAAATCCGACCATCAATCCCGTGGAATCTCACAAATTCCATGTAAGTTGGTTAGTTAAAGTAGCTTGTCTTACCCAAAATTATATACGGTAGGTTAAGTAACTTATTCCAATATAATGTTTGTTTGAAGGTTACAGCAGTTCGCTGACTTTTACCCCAAATCGGGCTTTCTCTGATCTACCTTGGACATGAAAGTGTCCGCGACCCGCGCTACATCAGATGCGGTGACACTTGTTATTAAAATCTAGTCAGTTTTATTTGAATGGATATATGTCATGTGTACAATTTCCTGGTGCCTGTGTATCAAGCGTCATACACAGCCCGAGCATCATATAAGAGTTTTTGTTATTTTTTTGGAATTGGGTCATCGGCAGCTACCCGTTTTGCATCTCCATGGTGCTTTTGCTTCAATTCAATCTGTTTCTTTTTGCCGCTACCTCTGTGATTCTGCTTGTCGGTATTCTGTACGATTTACCCGTAAAGAAAATTCTTCCAATGCTTTCATAGCACTATAATGCTCCTACTTGTGTTGGGACTCTTAGACAGTCCAATACATTGATCCAGACCGTTGATTATATCAACCCACATTTCATGGGCTTCTATACAAATATCACACCAATCTGACAAATATTAACCGTTTGATTGATGAGATTTCACATGGACGATCAAGATTGTTTACACAAAAATAGCTCCAATCAATACTTTGATCCATCTAGATCTCATCATGGACTGCTTATAATTATAGATAATCACTTTTTTTCAAGCAATCATAACCATCCCATTCGTGGCTTGGAAAAAGGGATTTCTAGAGAAAATAAGGCCAAGCTAAGGATGGATTGGAACATATGATTATTGAAATCTTTCATGGTAGTCCATAAAATGTTTTCTGGAGTGAATAGACGGTTCAGATCAGCCGATTGGACTGTCCAAGTGAACGGATGCAACTAGGAGCACTATAACTTATGGAGCACCTGAGAGCACTGGAGTATTTCTCACTTGTAAAACAAAAACGTCTTTGTGCTGACTAATCAAGGCCGGTCGTTGGGTATCCGTGTTTGAGCAGTGAGTAGATTGGCTAGCTGTTTGGCAGATTTGGACCGTCTGTTGCGAATTTCTATAAATGGTTTTTCTCTACCGTGGACGGCACCAGTTGGACGCGGATTAGATACTGACAGGTTGAGTAGCGAGACTACTGAAGTGACGTCACCAAGTTCTGTTGTCCCACCCTGATGTATGTGTTGTATCCACAACGGCCATTCATTTGGTTATATTATTTTAAGGCATGACTCGGAGAACGAGGCAGATCCAAAGCTTTGGTAGACCACCAAAGAAAGCAGCGGGAAGATTGATGCCCACCGTAGAAAACTTCCTAAGGCTAACAGTAATGTTTTCCCAAAATACAACCTGTTCGAAAGTTAACAAAGATATTAAAGAAGGGAAAATAAATATCAGATTGATGCAAAACTTTTGTGTACTTTAGAAGTTTTTAACGGTGGTGTCACTCTCCCCACAGTTGTCTCTAGTGGGGTCCACTGGAGTTTTGAATGTGGCTCATTCTTTGGATCTTATCCTAAAATGTTCTCTCCAGATGAATGGACGGCGTGGATATAAAATAGACATCATGCTGGGGCCCACAGAACTTGGTGACGCCACTTCAGTAGCCGTCTCGCTGCTCATCTTGTCAGTAGCCCATCCGCGCCCGCACAAGTTGTGCTTTTTAACGATTCATTTGATCAAGAACGTTGATTGGATATTTATGATTATCTTTCCAGTGATTTTCGGACCAAGGTCCTTTCCTCGTAGATCTCACTTGAAAAGGTTGGATGGCATAATAACTTTGATCTGATGATCTGAACCATCAGATCATTGACCAAGAAAAGTTGATGGATCAGATTCATTATATTGAAAAAGGTCCAATCACTTAACCGAATGCGGCCTTTGGTTCTCTGTGCCCACCGAGAACCAGTTTGATTGGGTAATCGTAATTATCTGGTCGATCGCAAAGAAATGGATGGTCTAGATTAGTCATACTTGAAACGGTCTAACCATCTGTCACGGACTCTCCAGGATTTGGGCACTATCCACGGTTCTCAGGGATCATTCTGATTGGACGATTCTAACCATTTGAACAATGGCCAAGAATATGAAGGGTCCTACATGATTTTGTTGGTGGTCCAAAAATAATCTAGATTGTCCATTACGTGGACCGTCTTCTGCAAGTGGCTAAAAAAAAAAAACACCCTGCTTTGACATGATAATCTGAACCACATAAGTCATGAATTGGCTTATGGTCTACGCTAAAAGGATGCATCTAATTAATGGTTTGGATGTCCAACACATACTGCAGTAGGGTCCACAAAGCTCGGCCCCATGGGAAGCTCATAGTATCTTTTATATTTTTGTGATTATGATGATGTTGATGATTGAGCCTAAGTACATGCATACACTTGTGTGTAATAATACATTTATATTTAGTAGTGCTATCACCCGTTGTCTTAATTTTTATTTTTTAATTTTTTTTAAATTTATTTATTTACATGCAAACCCCACGCACCCATACCGTGAGATTTCACCACCATGGGTACTCAACCCTTGACCAGTGTTGAAATTCCAAGGAGTCTACCACCCCGGTAAGAACAAGGATCCTCCGGTTGCCTTAATTTAAATACTAATTAATATTAATAAATGCTGCCCGGATAAAAATTATTTTTAAGAGGAAAAGGATTTGCTGGCTTGGATGGGCCCTACTGTGATGTTAATGTGAAATCCACCCCAACCATCAGGTCTGTCAACCCTTGTTAGATCCAGGGCCCTAAAATCAGCATCATCAGTGGTTAATGTGAACCACGTGATTAGAAACAATGTACATTGAAAACTCATCCTCCAAACTGTTTCCCTTCATGGGGCCCACTTGAATCATGTATGGGCCTTATTTTTGGCTTCAAGTCTAGCTTTAGGTGTGGGATCTAATGATTGGAGTGGATTTATATGCTCCTAGCAGTGGGCCCAATAAAATCAAGGGTAGACATCTCTCCGACTCTTTCCATTGGCATGGCCAACTTGAATCACAATGTTAGCCTGATTTTTTTAATGTCTGGCCCAGCATGAGATCATACATGTAACGGTAGGAGTGGATCTCACATATACATCAAGGTGGCCTATTAAAAAAATAAAGGGTGGGCGTCCGTCATCCCTCATCGTGGCCTAGTAAAAAATAAATGGTGGGTGTCCATCTCATCCCTCATTGTTCCCAAAAAAGTATTAATGGATTCACACAGCATGAGGTTGACAATAGTTTGATATGACAAAGTGTTAAGGTAACCATGCATAGTATATTTACAGGGGTGGGAGTTTAATTATTAAATCAATTTTAATATTTTTAATTAGTGTATGTATGTAATGTTTGATACAATGGTCGTAATAAATCTATTGAAATATATTTACTTTGCATGAAAATGATGAAATCCCATATCACAAATGGGCCACAAGCACAAGATCACATCCTAGTGAGTAACCAACAACTTGTAACCATTGATTTACACCGGCAATGTTTGGACGGTGTAAATTACTGTACTAAAGTAAGTATAGTAATGCGGTTGATAGCCTGATTGTTTTGGGATATCATTAGTGGGCTATGTGCCCAATAGATTAGTGGCCTAGGCACACATGTAACATATACAGGTGCCTATTCAGGCTGTCCCAAGAGGGTCCTGCCTTAGCTAAGTATTTTTATCCACGCCTTACATCTATGTTAGACCTTTTTAATGTACAGGTTACATGAGGATCCGATGTTAGTCTAACATAGGTTACTGAATTTATACTTTTACATTATTAATAGGGTCTGACGTTCAAGTTCCACCCTCTGTATAAATAATGCTAATTAAGGTTGATTATTACATGATATGCTTTATAACATGGTAGTATACTTAGCCTGATAGAACACACTAACATGCTCAATGTAATGCCCATTCATATGCCCATACACATCATCTGTATGCTTGTTATGGATGAGATTCATTATAGCATATGTCTTTTAGCTTGAGATACTTAGGAGACCTCATATGAGATTAAGTCGCTCCACATGATAGCGCGGCATGCACAAGTTTGGTGTATGACTCAGATAATATGATTCATGTATTTCGCATTTTGTATGTCACGATCACCTTCACATCCTAGCGATATTTGGGTTGATGCCACCACAATTATACCATGGCTGGTAGGATTGGATACCGGAAATATGTTCTACTACTTGGGCACTATGAATGTCATTAGGTGAAAGTTCCTATATCCTGTAGTACCAGTAGGATACTCTAACATTGGGACCGAGTGGATAACATGATCTCCCCAGTACCAAATACCAGTAAGTCACGTCTCCTACTGTGTCGATGTTAGTTGGAAAGGGGTGTGACCTTATTTGTTGTAATGCCTTGAAAATCGAGGGTCAAGTAAAAGCTCAACTCCTAAGTTTCAACGCATCACTTATGCAACATAAATAATGATGTTTAAATGTTGTCCATATTAGTGCATTAAACATGAGTGAAATTATACTAAAACAACATATTATACTCAAGAGACAATTAGATTGCGCAAGCAGAAGACTGTGATAAATATATAAAGCAAATAAGTAGTTGTAAACCCCCCAGAGTATGACCATGTCACCAGGTTGAATATATACATATTTGTTTCAAAATATACAAAATGACTAAATGTAATATCTCACTAGTTTGTATCCCTGTAATTCCATCGACACAACTCTAGGTCTACATAGACTCGTCGGAGAGTTACATATAGGAGAACTCCTCGTCTTCATAAAAGTTAGGCTCTATCTCGTAAGCCTTGCCATCACCTATAACTACAACAAAGTTTGGTTGGTGTTTTAAAACACCGTTCTAGAGTGGGAGTGAGTGATCAACTTAGTGGAGCTATAAGATAAAGGTTAACATGTTATCAATTCAGTCAAGTAATAATGATATGACAATACAACAATCATATCCTAAGTAATCTTATTAATACAAGGACGGTATGCGATAATGATGCATGCCCTCGCTTGCACTCCCTCAGCACATCATCTCACGATCACAGAATGCACCACTCTGGACACGTGCGCTTCCTCGCTAAAGCACATGCAATGCGGTGCATGATCGTGTTAGCCAATACTTAATTAAGTTTATTCAAACAGTAGGTTCGGAAAGCTAAGGTACCTCCCTTTATATCATTTACCCAAACGATGATCCATATAGGGTTGTCAATCCTAATTAATCACATACGATAGGCAAATTATAGGGTAACATCACTCCTGATTGAAAAACAGTGGATAAGCAAGTTCAGGTCGCTACGGAGAGGCTCGTCACCTCATGTAACGCCCTGAAAATCGGGGGTCGAATGGAAGCACAACTCTTGAGTTCCAACGCATCACTTATGTAATATAAATAATGATAATTGAATGTTGTTCGTATTCGTGTATTAAACATGAGTGAGATTATACCAAAATAGCATATCATACTCCAGAGTTAATGTAATTAAGCAAGCGAAAGACTGAATTTAATATAAAAAGTATAAGTACGTGTTTCAGAACCTCCATAGTATGATCATGTAGCTAGGCTGAATATATATACAAGTATTGTTTCAAACTTATAAAAAGCCAAAAAATGTAAATGTTCAACTAATCCAGTATCCCTGTAATCCCATCGAAGCAACACGTGGTCAATATAGACCCGCCTAAGAGCTGCACGTAGGAGAACTCCTCGTTAATGAAGATTGGCTCCATCGCGCAGACCTCGCTAGAACCTGCAACTAAATTAGAGTCTGGTTGGTGTTTTAAAACATCATCTCAGGTGAGAATGAGTAGATAATTTAGTAGAACTACAAAACAAAGGTTAACATTTTATCAATTCAGTCAAGCAGCAATGATAAAGTAGTACAACAATCATGTCCTAAGTATTCTTGTTAATGCAGGGATGATATACTATAATGATGCATGCCCTCGTCTGCACTCCCTCTGCGATATCATCTCACGATCGCGGCATGCACCCCTTCCTCTGTGCTCAACTCCTACGCCAAAGACACATGCAATGCGGTGCATGTGCGTGATTAGTCGAGTTCTTAATTAGACTTATTCATACAGCAGGATTGGAAAGCTAAGGTACCTCTTTTTATATCATTTACCCAAACAATGATTCATCTAGGGTCGTCAATCCTAGTTAATCACATACGATAGGCAAGTTCGTGAGTTTATACCATAGGTTGCTACGAGAGGCTCGTCACCTCAGCGTAGACTTAATTCACACTCGAGGCCGCTACTAGAAGCTTGTCATCTGATCGTAGACTAATTTTTTACTCAAGGTCACTATAGCAAGGCTCGTCACCTTAGCGTAGTCTTAGTGTATACTCGAGGTCACTACGGGAAAGGCTCGTCACCTTAGCATAGGCCGACAGTTTGAATATAATGTCTCATACCACCGTATTCGGCTCACAAGTTTGGTTTGCTCACTGGACACTACGGGGAGGCTCGTTGCCCCAGCGTAGGCCGATAGCTCGACCACGGTGTCCCATACCACCATGCCCGGCTTATGAGTCTTAACGGATTTACTGGTAAGTTGGTACCTTAGATTCAAGCAGTAATGTCCATACATGGTGAACATACAATGGCTAATTGGGTTACTTGACAAGCTCGACTGGTACGAGTGTAAGATAACTTAATCAACATGGAACGCATAAGCACTCCGAGTGGCCTAACCACTGTCGACAAACAGCGTACGACTCGGATTCCTTGAACATGTCTTGTATGGCGACACAACCTCAGCCGCTAACTCGAAAATCATTACTGATTGTATGAACTATGCAGTAGTCCCAATCATACTAAAAAACAGTAGCATTTATATGTGATAGTCAAAGACAGCATGCAACAACCAATCTAAAAATAAATATCATTTGAGCATTTCAACAAACAAATAGTACACATGTTATCATACATAGGCATTTCATCCATAAATCTAGTAGTAAGATAGGTTACATAAAGGAAACTGCAACTATAGATTAAGAAATTGAGAATCCTATCTCAACACCCTCATTAAATACATTACAACATGCATTTTCTCATTCAGGCATTTTATCAAACTCTTAGACTTCACATATCACATATATGTAATAAATTAGTTAAAACACATATTATAGTAAATCCTTTCACATATGAGTTGCCACAAGTACAACAATCATGTATTCCCAAACAACAATCATGACAAGTACAAATCATAATTTCATATTCATTCAAACATTTAAACAGACACATGGAATGCATTATTTTCAACATAGTTCATATATATGTGTAATATGTGGAAACGTCGTATCTAAGCATATGTGATAACAATCAAGTCAGTCATAAATCATTAACTGACATTGAAAGCCTTGAAAACTATAACCTAAACATTTATAGTCCGTACTTTTCGCCGGTAGACTCGTATCGAACTTAGTTCAAAAACTACATCTCCACCTACAATACAACGACAACCTATAGTATGAAATAAGTTGGATATTTCACCATTTACTCCATTTGAATCCCTGAAACAGATTAGGGTTAGGATTTCTTACTCAAGAACGGAGTCAAAATCGTCAGAATAGCGATACGAAAAGTCTAATTCGGTACATGGAGCGGTGAGATCGAAGCCTAGCAACGATCTCCCACTTTCTCTCTCACTTCCTCTCTCTTTCCTTCTCTTTTTCCTCTCCTCTCTCCTAGGGTTTGAAATTTGTATGGAATAAGAGAGGGGTGGGTAAAGGCCCTTATATATGCCCATAACTGATCTCAATGGCCCCAGAGTCATGGTATACTTAGGTTATAGCCAAAGAGTAGTTGTTTCGGTCTAACGAAGCACATCTAGAGGTCCCTTTTTTGCATACGTTCCAGAGTAAGTCCTCTGACGATGGATCTACGCCAGGTTAAGATCTTCGTTCGATTAGATCAGTGGATCGACCGCGGAGGACCAATTTCAGTTTAATGGTCACCGGTACTCGATCAGGGCCACAAGTACACTGATATGTGATGAAAATTTTTCCTGATCTGAGGGTGTAGTTGGGTCAGAATTTGATGGTCTGAAATCTTAAATTTGTCCTGTAAGCGAATGACTCAATTCACTTAAGTTTCAGTTCATTTTCTAAAGATATTCGCCTTTCTCACACACTTCGCTACAGGCTCAAGTTCTGCGTTTCTGGACACTATCTAATTTGATTTCTGAGAAGGTTGTCAGGCCCAGTAAGGCGGTTATAACCGTATAGTTTCGTAGTCATCAGACTTTCGACGCAAGGCCCAGTTCCGATACAGAGTTTCAATGTGCTCTCGAGAGTAACTAGATTTTGAGATTGCTCCCAGATTTTTAAGTAATGTTGAGTTAGAGATTTTAATATTTTTGTGCCTTCTATTTTGTATAGAAAGTGTTTCAAGCCAAATCCATCGATTGTTTAGTTTAGTACTTAACTAAATTTTGCCTTAATTACGACAGAATAAAGTCGTAGGGAAGTTTTATGCCCCTTTTTGGTACTTTTAGTTAGTATATTATTTTAATTATTTTTGTAGTAGTTTGTCATCAAGTTCATTTCGTCTCCACCAAATTTCATGAGATTTCGTATTGTAGAAAAATTCTAAAAATTCTACAAGTAGCAGGTGTCTGAACTAATAAGTTTAGAATAGTTGTCACCTTAACCTAGATATAACTATATTAAAATTTTTATTATAATTTTAACTTATTTTATATGAAACTAGACTTATCAAGCTTCAATTTGACTTTTGAATCACCTAAATTGAAATTATAACGAGGAAGATATGACTTTTTGAAGTCACTCAAATAGTGTAGAAAATCTGCAGCGAGGGTCCACTGATTTTTAGTGCACCGGCGGTGCGCCGCGGTCAGCACGGTGCTGCCGTGTTCCGCTGGACTGTGGGCGGTGCCACCGTGCCCGCTTGGTGGTGGTTTTGCCACTTATTTTTTAAAATAGGCGTATCTTTCAATTCGAAATGAGTTACGCGACACGTCATATATGAATTTGGGGTAGGAGAAGTTGATCTATCAAAATTACCTACATATTTTGTCAGATTCTATAAGTTTAATGGTCAAACACCCATTTTATTTATATATTTACTATTTATAGTAAATTTTAGTTTAAGTATTATTCTTCATCATTTAAACTTTAGGATTAGTGTCTAATGTGAAAGTGCGTAGAAAAATTAGAAGAACAAGGTGGTGAAAGGTGAGGTTTTGAAGGAAATGGGTTGAAAAGGGGATTTGAGATTTTTGGATTGAGTTTTGAGAAGTCGATAAGGTGTTATGATAGATCCATTGCCTAAGGATGTCTAATTCTAAGTTGGCAAAAATTCAGAATGTTACAATCTACCCCCCTTAAAAATAATTTCGTCCCCAAAATTGGTTAAGGTTTTATTGGGTTCGTATTCAACGAGCACATTTGTGGATACACTGACTTCGGTTATTATAATTCAGCTCATACCCATTGTTAAGCCTATTCTTTGATATGAATTGGTTTAGTACTAGAACCCTAATTACTTTCCTTTGATGACTTCATTATTGATATTTTAAGAAAGATTCAGCTCCTATTTAGTGACCTAACATCACATATAACCTGGATCAATTTCCTTCGATCCTGGGCCAGTGGGGCACGGGCTCACCACGCTTTTGCTGCACCACTTTGATCAAAATGGATATATAAACCGACCTAATTAGATTAGGCTCAAAATGTTCTACCCCCCTTAAAAATTATTTCTACTCTCAAGGCTCAAGAACTTATTTCCTGATCCGTATGTCGGAACAAGGTGTAATTTAGGACCTATCCTTGACATGAAATGAAAAATGATCTCTCAATACATTGGTCTTCCTTTCATCGATGAGGTGTACTATGGCATTAGTACCTATAGTCATAGAAAGGAGTTAAAAACGACGAGTGTTGTGGTTGATTTTAGGGACAGGCATGAGTTTATCGTGAGATGCCTAATTCTACCAAAGAAGGACTTTTGCCACGGTCCCGACTTATCCTTTTTAATCTGTCCAGTTTAATATGGTAAGATAATCTATACATTATTAGTACATAAGGAATTTGGACAAAATAGGTCAACGGGTAGACTATCTTTCTAAATTCATATGCACAATATGTATGTTAGAATGGTCTGTGATTCAGGACCTAATTCCTAACTGTCTGTTGCCTAATTGAAAATTTTCTTGGGCTTATAGAAAAAAATATCTCTATTTGCTATATGTTCTTAATACTTCTCCAAGGCGAAGTAATAAACTTTTGGTTGTAAGTGGTCGGGCCAACACAGAAGGAAAGTTATGTAGTGGGTCTGAGCTGGATATATAGACCTTCCGCCTAGCTATAACAAAAAATTTATCGTATCAGTTCTTAATCCTAGTTGATCCCGATCTTCTGCTTGATCAGAGCATTGAGTTCATTGGTAAGTACTAGGATTGAAAATTCGATTCAAACCGCGAATACTTCGCGTATATATAGTTGCTCTACTCCGTGTTTCTGATTGTAATAAGTCCTTGGGAAGATAATTCTAAGGGGTGTATTGATTTGACCTAACATTAAATTCAAGAGATATATAAGTTTTCTCTAAGAGTGAATAGTTTCTAAGTCAAACAACTTTCGTAAGAGTTATTAAAGAAGCCTATAAGTATCTAGGGGATCTAACAAAGGAATAAGGTCTCCCTCCAACCTAATTATGCTAATTAAATAAGTTTCTCTTTCAATTATCTTAGCATAGTCAATCTTTTACATTCCTTAGTATAACCAGTAGCCTAGTCTTAACTTGGGAGTAGCGGTAATTCAATAGTTATAATGCGAAGTCTATGCTCACACACTAGATGATTTCATACCATTTCTAATACAAGGAATTGTTTTATTGCTTAGGGTCAAAAGTTGTTTGATTAGGATTGAGTTGTTCGAACTTGAATTTAACTGCGCTCGAGCACTTCACATATGCCTATAGCAGCTAAGGAGGTCCTAGGGTGCACGTTATTAACTTATTGGATTTCCTAAACTGCTATATTTTTCTTGAAGTCTAGGAGTACCAAATTTAGGTCCAAAACTCTAAATGTCCCAACATTTGATGGTCATTGTTTATGGACTAAACTACAGTGTTTGGTCTCGCCCATTGGTAGAGACCATTCTAACAGAATTCGAGGGTCGAGATCCCATTTTGACCATCATTTGACGCTTGCCCTAGTCTCGACACTCGTCTTCTTCTTTGAACGGGTTGGGTGGCTAGGCCTAGTCTCATCCGAGGCTGCTCTCTTCTTTCCCATAAGGGAAAGGAGTGTGGAGAGGGAGAAGATAGCGGTGGCTAGCTCAAAAAGGGTGAGATGGGTTTGTGAGTTTGGAAGGATATGAGACACCAAAGAGTGCTTTTGTGCTCAAATAGGTGGAAATAACGAAGATGGAGAGATGAAAATGAGGAATAGAGAGGTAAGGATGACTAAGATTGAAGATTTAAAGGTTTTGAATGTATAAAAGAAGAGATTTGAGAGGGAAAGGAAGTTTTGGAGGGTTTGGGAGTGAAAATAGAGTTGGAGGGGTGTGAAATGGGTTAAAATAACCCAAAAGGGGCTTTAGAGGGTGGGGTGGTCTCACATGTGAGCCAAGGCCCACATGAATGGCTGACTGGCAGTGCACTGTCGATCGGGAGGTGCCACCGCCAACTCCCTGGACTGCCGTGGTGGCTCTGCCTGGGGGCAGTGGCCACCCCCTCCCGAGGTGCTGAAAATATGCCAGAGACCCCCTGGGTCCCTTGGGATTTTATGGTTTGGGCTCCAAGGCCTGCACGGTTCATTTTTATGGTCCAATGCGCCCGTATTCGTGCCATTTGGATCTGTTTCAGGTTTGGAATTCGTCAACTAACAACTCAAACCCATCGACTGACGGCCTAGAGGTGACCTAGGTCGATTCACGTGATCGAAGATACATTGTGGACTAAATTACAGTATTCGGTCTCTCCTGTCAGCAAAACCTTGGGATTCTAATGTGGTTTCTAGATTTCATCGCCCCCTTTCTAAGTCAGAGTGCGTCAGAGTGTGTCGTGTTACCTATAACCCAGGTCTAGTTTAATCTAAATCATGCTCTGATACCATCTTGTAACGCCTTAAAAATCGGGGGTCGAGCAGAAGCTCAGCTCCCGAGTTTCAATGCATCACTTATGTAACATAGATAATGATGATTGAATGTTGTTCGTATTTATGCATTAAACATGAGTGAGATTATACCAAAATAACATATCATACTTTAGAGTTAATGTAATTGAGCAAGCGGAAGACTGAATTTAATATAAAAAGTATAGGTACATGTTTCATAACCTCCAGAGTATGATCATGTAGCTGGGCTGAATATATATACAAGTGTTGTTTCAAACTTACAAAAACCCAAAAAAATATAAATGTTTAACTAATCCAGTATCCCTGTAATCTCATCGAAGCAGCACGGGGTCTACATAGACCCGCTTGAGAGCTGCACGTAGGAGAACTCCTCCTCCTCGTCTATGAAGACTGGCTCTGTCACGCAGACCTTGTCATAACCTACAACTAAATCAGAGTCTGGTTAGTGTTTTAAAACACCATCTCAGGTGGGAATGAGTAGCTAATTCAGTGGAACTATAAAACAAAGGTTAACATGTTATTAATTCAATCAAGCAGTAATGATAAAGCAGTATAACAATCATGTCCTAAGTACTCTTGTTAATGCAGGGATGATATGCTATAATGATGCATGTCCTCACCTACACTCCCTCTACGATATCATCTGACGATCGTGGCATGCACCCCTTCCTCTGTGCTCAACTCCTACGCCAAAGGCACATGCAATGTGGTGCATGTGTGTGATTAGCCAAGTTCTTAATTAGACTTATTCATATAGGATGATTGGGAAGCTAAGGTACCTCCCTTTATATCATTTACCCAAATAATGATCTATTTAGGGTCGTCAATCCTAGTTAATTACATACAATAGGCAAGTTTGCGAGTTTATGCCATAGGTTGCTTCGAGA
Organism: Magnolia kwangsiensis; assembly: GCA_037074715.1. Lineage (NCBI taxonomy): Eukaryota > Viridiplantae > Streptophyta > Magnoliopsida > Magnoliales > Magnoliaceae > Magnolia > Magnolia kwangsiensis. The sequence goes on along the minus strand of CM073585.1, from coordinate 34,536,039 downwards.
GGCTCGTTACCTCAGCGTAGGCTTAATTCACACTCGTGGCTGCTACAAGAGGCTCGTCATCTGATCGTAGGCCTATTTTATACTTAAGGTTACTACGGCAAGACTCGTCACCGTAGCGTAGTCCTAGTGTATACTCGAGGTCACTACGAGAAAGGCTTGTCACCTTAGCGTAGGCCGACAGCTCGAATACAGTATCCCATATCACCGTATTCATCTCATGAGTTTAGTTTGCTCACTGGACACTACGGGAAGGCTCGTCGCCCCAGCGTAGGCTGACAGCTTGACCACGGTATCCCATACTACCATGCTCAGCTCATGAGTCTTAGCGGATTGTGGTACCAAGGTTAAACGGGATTTTCACTGGTAAGTTGGTACCTTAGATTCAAGCAGTAGCGTCCATATATGGTGAACATACAATGGCCAATTGAGTTACTTGACAAGCTCGACTGGTATGAGCGTATATTGACTTAATCAACCTGGAGCGTGTAAGCACTCTGCATGGCCTAACTACTGTCGACAAGCAGCGTACAACTAGGATTTCTTGAACATGTCTTGTGTGGCGACACGACCTCGGCCACTAACTCGAAAATCATTACAAATTGCATGGACTATGCAGTAGTCCCAATCATACTAAAAAATAGTAACATTTACATGTGATAGTCAAAGATAGCATGTGACAACCAATCTAAACACAAATCTCATTTGAGCATTTCAACAAACAAATAGTACACTTGTTATCATACATAGGCATTTTATCTATAAATCACATAGTAGTAAGATAGGTTACATAAAGGAAACTGTAACTATGGATAAGGGAATTGAGAATCTTATTTCAACTCCATTAAATACATTACAACAAGCATTTTCTCATTCAGGCATTTTATCAAACACTTAGACTCCACATATCACATGCATGTAATAAATTAGTTAAAATACATATTATAGCAAATCCTTCTACATAAGAGTTACTACACATACAACAATCATGTATTCCCAAACAACAATCATGGCAAACACAAATTATAATTTCATATTCATTCAGACATTTAAACAAATACATGAAATGCATTATTTTCAACATAGTTCATATATATATGTTTAATATGCGAAAACGTCATATCTAAGCACCTGTGATAGCAATCAAGTTAGTCATCAATTATTAACTGACATTGAAAGCCTTGAAAACCATAACCTAAACATTTATAGTCCGCACCTTTTGTCGGTAGACTCGTATCGAACTCAGTTTAAACACTACGTCTCTGCCTACGATACAACGACAACCTATAGTATGAAATAAGTTAACTATTTCACCATTTACTATATTTGAATCCCTAAAATAGATTAGGGTTAGGATTTCTTACCCAAGAACGGAGTCGAAATCACTGGAGTAGCGATACGGGAAGTCTGATTCAGCACGTGGAGCGGTGGGATCGAAGCCTAACAACGATCTCCCACTTTCTCTCTCACTTCCTCTCTCTTTCCTTCTCTTTTTCCTCTCTTCTCTCTCCTAGGGTTTGAAATTCGTATGAAATGAGAGAGGGGTGGGTAAAGGCCCTTATATATGCCCAGAACTGATCTCAATGGCCCAAGGGCCATGGTATACTTAGGTTACAGCCAGAGAGTGGCTGTTTCAGTCCAACGGAGCACATCTGAAGGCCCCTTTTCTGCATATGGTCCGGAATAAGTCCCCTGACAATGGATCTATGCCAGGTTAAGATCTTCATCCGGTCGGATCAGTGGATCGACCGCAGAGGACCAGTTTCAGTTTAACGGTCATCGATACTCGATCAGGGCCACAAGTACACTGACATGGGATGGAAATTTTTCCTGATCCGATGGTGTAGTTGGGTTAGAATTTGATGATCTGAAACCTTAAATTTGGCATGAAAGTGAACGGCTTAATTCACTTAAGTTTCAGTTCATTTTCTAAAGATATTCGCGTTTCTCACATACTTCACTCCGGGCTCAAGTTGTGTGTTTTTAGACACTATCTGGATTTGATTTTTGAGATGGTTGTCAAGCCCATTAAGGTGGTCATAATCGTATAGTTTTGCAGTCATCGGACTTTCGACACGTAGCCCAGGTCCGATATAGAGTTTCAATGTGCTCCCGAGAGTAACTGGGTTTTGAGATTGCTCTCAGGTTTTAAAGTAATGTTGAGTTAGAGATTTTAATAGTTTTAGATCTTTTATTTTGTATAAAAAGTGGTTCAAGCCAAATCCATCGATTGTTAGTTTAGTACTTAACCAAATTTCACCCTAATTACGACAGAATACGGTCCTAGGGTAGTTCTATGCCCATTTTTAGTACTTTTAGTTAGTATATTATTTTAATTATTTTTTTAGCCATTCATCATCAAGTTCACTTCCTCTCAACCAAATTTCATGAGATTTCGTATTGTTAAAAAATTCTAAAAATTCTAGAAGTATCAGTTGTCCTAACTAATAAGTTTTCGACAGTTGTCACCTCAACCTATATATAATTATATAATAATTTTTATTATATTTTATACTTATTTTTATATGAAACTAGACTTATCAATCTTCAATTTGGCTTTTAAATCACCTAAATCGGAGTTACAACAAGGGAGATATAATTTTTTGAAATTAGTCAAATAGTGCAGAAAATATGTAGCGAGGGTCCACCGATTTTCGGTGCACCGTGGTCAGCGCGGTGCCGCCGCATTCCGTTGGCCTGTGGGCGGTACCACCACGCCCACCTGGTGGTGGTTCTGCCACTTATGTTTTAAAACGGACATATCTTTCAATCTGAAATGAGTTACGCGATGTGCCATATATGAATTTGGGGTAGGAGAAGCTTGTCCATCCAAATTACCTATTTATTTCATCAGATTCCATAAATATAATGGTAAAAGACTTATTTTATTTATATATTTATTATTTAAAATAAATTTTATTTTAAGCATTATTCTTCATCATTTAAATTTTAGGATTAATGTCTAATGTGAATGTAAGTAGAAAAATTAAAAGAAAAAGGTGGTGAAAGGTGAGATTTTGAAGGAAATGGGTTGAAAAGGAGATTTAAGATTTTGGGATTGAGTTTTAAGAAGTTGATAAGGTGTTATGATAGACCCATTACCGAAGGACGTCTAACTCCAAGCTGGTAAAAATCTGGGACGTTACACCTCAGCGTAGGCTTAGTTTATACTCGAGGTCACTATGGAAAGGCTCGTCACCTTAGTGTAGGCTGACAGCTCGAATATAGTGTCCCATACCGCCGTATTCGGCACATGAGTTTGGGTTGTTCACTGGTCACTACGAGAGGCTCGTCACCTAAGTATAGGCCGACAGCTCAACCACGGTGTCTTATACCACCATGCCCAGCTCATGAGTCTTAGCGGATTGTGGTACCAAGGTTAAAATGAGTTTTACATTGGTAAGTGGTACCTTAGATTTAAGCTGTAGTGTCCATACATGGTAAGCACACATTAGGCCAATCGGGTTACATGAAAAGCTCGATTGGTATGAGCGCACGTTAAATTAAACGACATGGAGTGCATATGCACTCCTCGTGGCTTAACCACTATCGATAATCACTGTACGACTCGAATTTATCGAACGTATCCATTGTGACAAAACTAGTTCGACCACTAATTTGAGAATCATTACCGATTGCCTGGACTACGTAGTAGTCCTAAACCAACTCAAACACTGCATGTGGATACATATGATATTCATAACAGTATTTAACAAATAATACCAACATAAATCTCATTTGAGCATTTTAACAAAACATAAAATATATTATCATACATATGTACTTCATTCATAAATTACGTAGTAGTAAGATAGGTTACATGAAGGAAACTATAACTATAGATACGGTAATTGAGAATCCTATCTCAACGCCCTTATTAAATACATTTTAACAAGTAATTTGTAAATCAGACATTTTATCAAACACTTAGACTACACATATCAACATACATGTAATAAATTAGTTATAACCTATATTATAGCAAATCCTTTCATAAAGAAGTTGCCACACATACAACGATCATGTATTTCCAATCAATAATCATGGTAAGCACAAATCATGATTTCATATTCATTCAAAACATTTCAACAAACACATGGAATACATTATATTCAACATAGTTCATATATATGTGTAATATATGGGAAACATCGCCTCTAAGCACATGTGACAGTAATCAAGTTAGTCATAAATCAGTAGCTAACATTGAAGGCCTTAAAAATTATAACCTAAACATTTATAGTCCATACCATTTGCCAATACGTCGATTACGAACACGGTTCGTACACTACGCCTTTGTTTACGGCAAAACGGCTACCTAAATCATGAAATAGGTTAGCTATTTCACCGATTCCTCTATTTGGATTCCTAAAATAGATTAGGGTTTGGATTGCTTACCCAAAAATAGATTTAGAATTGACGGTGTAGCGATATGGGAGAGATAATTCGACCTGTGAAATGGTGGGAATGAATCCCAGCAACAATCTTTCTCTCTTCTCCTCACTCTTTCCTCCTCTTTTCTCTCTTCTCTCTCCTATGGTTTAGTAAATTCGTATGGAATGAGAGAGGGGTGGGTTAAGCATTTTAAATAGGCCTAGAAGTGATGCCAATGGCCCCAGGGCCATGTATACTTAGGTTATAGCCAAAGGGTGGCTGTTTTGGGTCAACGGAGCTCATCTGGAGGTCCATTACCTCCGTATGGTCTGGAGAAAGTTTCCTGATAATGGATCTATGTCAGGTTAAGATATTGGTCCGATCGGATTTGTGGATCGACTGTGGAGGATAAGTTTTAGTTCAATAGTCATTGTCACTTGAACAGGGCCATAAATACACTAACATGTGTAGGGAAATTTTTCTAATCCAAGGATGTAGTTGGGTCAGAATCTGATTGTCTGAAACCTTAAATTTGGCGTACAAGCGAATGACCCAAATCACTTAAGTTTGAGTTCATTTTCTAAAGATATTCATATTTCTCACACACTTCGCTCCAGGCTCAAGTTGTGTGTTTCAGGACCCTATTTAGACTTGATTCCTGTGATGGTTGTCAAGCACAGTAAGGTGGTCATCACCTTATAGTTTGGCAGTCCTCGGACTTTCGATGAGCTGTTCAGGTCTGATACGAAGTTTCAATGTGCTTCTTAGAGCAATTGGGTTTTGAGATTTCTCCTAGGTTGTTAGGTAATGTAGAAGTAGCGATTCTACTGGTTTTAGGTCTTACAATTCGTATAAAAAGTGGTTCAAGCTAACCTACTAATTAATTCAGTTTAGTACTTAATTAATTTTCATCTAATTTTTACATAATTTTATCCTTAGCGATTCCTGCCTGAGGTGGTACTTGGGTCTTTGTATGAATTTTTTTAAGACGTTACAATCTACCTCCCGTAAAAAAAAATTTCATTCTCGAAATTAGTATCTTTTCGTACTCCTTGAGAATTTGAGGGTAGTTCTTACAGACTTCGGCTTCTGTTTCCTAAGTAGCCTCTTCTTTAGTGTGATGCGTTTATAGTACTTTCACAAGCGAGATAACCTTACTACATAACACCTGTTCCTTCCTGTCTAGGATACGTGTGGGTCACAGTACATAAGTAGCATCTTCACTCAACTGTACCTACTCCCATCTAATAATGTGAGAAGGATCAGGAACGTATTTCTTCAGTATCGATACGTAAAATATGTTGTGTACACCGGTGAGTGGCGTGGGCAAAGCAAGGCGGTACACTACCACACCCACTCAATCCTGTATCTGGAATGGGCCAATGAATCTCGGTGTGAGTTTCCCTTTCTTTTCAAACCGTATGACTCCCTTCATTGGAAAAACTTTTAGGAATACATGGTCCCCAACTTCAAACTCTAGCGGTCGCCGTCTTGTATTGTCGTAACTCTTTTTTTGCTCTATGCTACTAAAAGTCGACACCTGATAATGTCGATCTTTTCTGAAGGTTACTTGCACTAACCATGGGCCAATCAAACTCTTCTCGCCAACTTCTGCCCAGTAATGCGGTGCTCGACATGGGCGCCCATACAGTGCTTCGTAGGGAGCCATGTCAATGCTCGCTTGAAAGCTGTTGTTATAAGCGAACTCTGTATAAGGAAGATAGTCATCCCAACTGTTTTTGAAATTGAGCATATATGCCTGCAATAACACCTATAACACCTGATTGATCCGTTCCATCTATCCATCCGCCTATGGGTGGCATGCGGTACAGAACTTCAGTTTCACACCCATTGCTTCCTGGATAGGAGTCCAGAAGATAGATGTGAATTGTTTGTCTCGGTCCGACATGATCTCCATAGGAACTCCATGTAGACGTACTATCTCTTTAATGTAGCCTGGCCAATTCTTCTGTTGAGTTTGAAACTTTAATAGGGAGAAAATGAGCCGATTTTATCAACTGGTCTACAATCACCTAAATGGAGTCATGCCCCTTCCTCGTCTTTGACAACTCTAAAATGAAGTTCATAGAAATGAAATCCCATTTCCATTCTGCTATGGGCATGGGCTGAAGTAGTCCAGGAGGTCGGCGATGCTCTGCCTTGACCTACTGGCACGTGAGATAACGGGACACAAAATCTGCTATGTGGGCCTTCATGTTGTCCCACTAGTACGAACGTCTCATATCCAGGTACATCTTTGTACTAACAGGATGCATTGCCATCTTCGAGTTGTGAGCAGCCTCGAGAACTTCCTTTCGTAGGTCATGAAGATTTGGGACACATAGTCGGCCATATAATGTAAGCCCCCATCCGAACCAAGTCTCCATTCGGACTCTTCGTTGTTAGTTGCTTGCTCTCTTATTTTCATCAACCATTCATTTTCTCTCTGAGCCACAATAATGTTGTCATCGATAAGTGGCCGTACATGAATATGTGTGATGCTCTCGAATGGCTCCTTTACCGTAAGTTTCTACTCAAAGTCTCACACAAACTCTATCATATCCCATTCTTCTATCATCAGCGGAGCTGCAAATACTATCGTCTTCTCGCGGCTCAATGCGTCTGCCACAAGGTTGGCCTTGCCAGGATGGTAGGAGACCTCAAACTTGAAGTCTTTCAAGGTTTCCATCCATCATCGATGCCTCATATTCAAGTCTCTTTATGTGAATATGGTCACAAAAGAGCTCGAACTCCTCTCCATAGAGGTAATGTGTTTAGAGCTTTAATGTAAAGATGACGGCTGCCAACTCCAAGTTACGTGTAGGGTAGTTCTCCTCGTGTTTCCTCAACTGTTACGATGCATAGGCAATCACTCTATCCTTCTGCATAAGAACACAATCCAAACCAACACGAGAGACATCGGTATAAATGGTATATCTGATCCCCTACTTTGATAATACTAGCACGGGTGCGGACGTCAACTTGTCCTTCATTTCCTGAAAGGCTGCTTCTACCTTCTCATTCAAGAAAAACTTGAGATCTTTCCGAATGAGCTGAGACAATGGTCTGATTATCTTGGAAAAGTCCCTGATGAATTGACAATAGTAACTTACTAGGCCGAGGAAACTCCTCACTTCAGTAATCGAATCGGACTTCTTCCAGTCCTGAACTGCGGTCACCTTAGCAAGGTCCACAACTATTCCTTCCTTAGAACCACATGTCCCAGGAACTTAACCTCTTCCTTCTAGAAGTCACACTTCTTATACTGGAAAAATAATTGGTTCTTCCTAAGCGTATCAAAACTGCTCGCAGGTACTCCTTATGATCCTTCCGACTCTTGGAGTATATCAGGATGTCATCTATGAATACGATGACGAATCGGTACGAAAAAGCTGAAACACCCAGTTAATCAGATTCATGAACACGGCTAGTGCGTTCGTGAGTTCGAACGACATCATAAGGAACTCGTAGTGCCTAAAGCTAGTTCTGAACACTGTCTTCTACACGTCTTCATCCCTGACCCGCAAGTGGTGATACCCTGACTATAAGTCGATCTTAGTGAAGTACTGCTCCCCTTTCAACTGATCGAAGAGGTCACCTATCCTAGGAAAATGATACTTGTTCTTTACTATCACTTAGTTCAACCTGCGATAATCAATACACAATTGCAGTGATCTATCCTTCTTCTTCATGAACAACACGGGTGCTCCTTATGGAGATACACTCATCCCTAAGCACTTGACCGTAGAATATGATATCATCGAAATAGTGGACCCAGTGTCTACCAATAGAAATACGGGTGTACCTTAGATGTGGGCAGTGACCTCGCGGGTTGAAGGCACTGTAGCTGTTGACTTAGACGCTTCACCTGCAAGCACATGTACTCGCACCTGTGAAGAATGGTTCAGTTGTGGTGCCATAGGTCATTGAGGCGGCCTAAATCGAGGTGCGGGTGGTTGGTAAGATGGCTGTGCAGGTGCTATTGATCATAGAGGTGGAGCCGAGATGGCCTAAGGTAACTGATGGTTAATCTTCTAAAGCAGTAAGTGTTAGTGTAGCCCTCATCCTGGTGAAGCGGTAAGTGTTAGTATGGCTTGACCTCTTGTAGTAGGCGCACCACAAATCATATCGTCTCAGCTATGTCGATGGAGCCATAAGCCTAGGAGACGAATCAGGACGTGGCCTCTTGCTGAGGAATAGTCTGCTTGACAAATTTGGTCGAGGTCTCATACCCATGGATATGCGCGTATGGGATAGTCTGTCCCCGTCCTGCTCAGCTCGCAGAGATATGCTCACTAGCTCAACATAGTTGAGAATGCTAGCACAACACATCTTTGTACGTATCTCAGGTCACAAACCCTCAGAGAATCACCGCATTCGCATCGGGTCGTTTGCTAATATCAAGGAAGTGTATCTAGCCAGCTTTATGAACCTGTTCTCGTACTCTGCCACGGTCATCCCTCCCTGTCGGAGGCAAAGAAACCCTCCCTCCTTTTCATTACAGTATGTGAGGGGGAAGTACTTCTTATAGAAGTGGGTCTCAAAAGTATCTCACGTCCATACATAATCTACCGAAACTATCCGCAGGGTGCTATCCCACCACAGACTGGCCTCCTTCTCAAACATGTAGGTGACCAGCTCAACCTACTCTACCTCAGTGCAGTGCAGCGGCTTCAGCATCTTAGAGATGAGTCAAGCTAGTACTCGGCCTCCTTGAGTCTGAGTACCCACAAAAGTAGGAGGTCGAAAATGCTGAAATCGCTCAAATAAGCCACTGACACTCATGTTTCCAGCAGGGTTCATAGGTGGTGCAGACGGGCCCATGCGCATGTTCTAGGCAAGGGCCCCCGGGATGGTGATCTAAATGTGCTATTGCTACTGCATAAGGAGCATCATCTTCTCCAACCTATCAGGAGGAGGATCCGCCTAATGCATGTGTGGCATCGATGAGGATGCACGGTTCTGCTCTGGAACCAGTGGTGTATGAGGTGTTGGCCCATTAGTGGGGCCAGTGGCCGGCTGTGAATCCGGCATAGTCTCATGATTCGGGCCTAAACTGGGGTCTGTATGGCTATCGCTGAGGGGAGGTGCCCCGTCACTCAATTCATCAAGTGTAAGATGTGCCGTACTCCGAGTGCTCTTAGGTGGCATTCCCTATATACAACATAGGGTGTAACATGTGTGAGATTTAGCATAAGTACAAATACTCATCCAAACATCATTCACATTCTAAATCAAAAGAAGTTTCATGTATTTTATTCTCTAAATTGTCATAATACATGAGATATAGTCTTACATGAATCATGACAGAAGATGCATGTGAGCTAATTTAAACAAGCTTTAAACACTAAAACATACTAATAACCAACCAAGCCTACAAAGGCTAGTATAAAGAAGACTAACTGTAAAGCAAACTAACTACCTTACCATACTACTAAGCCTATCAAGGCGATAACATGGAAAACATGAAAATAAAGACAACCTAAAGACGACTACACATATGACTAGTCATCCGAATTTGGTGATGGAGGAGGAGCACCCTTGTCCTGCATACAACACAGGAGAGCGTTCAAGGTGCGAGACACCTTCTTAAACTTCTGTTTCATGTATGCCCTATTCTCTTCAAGTACGGCCAGGGTCTCTCTGACCTCCTGTCGCAGGGTGACTTGGCCCACCTCAATCTGAGCCAAGCGGGCTTATAAAGTAGCTCAATCATGATGACGCTCATGTGTAGCAGGAGGAGAGCCCCCATCAGAGTCTTGGGCTTCCTCTTCTTCCTTTTCCTGCTCTTCCTCTTCATCACTTCCTTCCTCTATTTCATTTTCATCCTCTTCTTCATCACTTTCTTCCTCTTCACTTCCCATCTCATCCCCTCTCTCATCGAGTTGGGCTTGACATTGTCGAGGGCCAATTCTCATGTTGTTGAGCATTGTGTCATTGATGAAATGGATCGGCGCAAGATTATCTACGCTAAGTCTGTAGCCAAATTCATGAGCAAGCTTACATATAAGTCGGCCGAATGGGAGTGAAATGTCTGTCCTAGGAGAGCGTGTGGTTTGAACTATCTGTAATAGTACATACACAGGTAAGCATAGCTTGTCTCCTTGCCTCGCTCTGTATAGGAAGTCTACCATCAAACGCATGCATTCTCTACGATTGCTCCACCTAGGATACACATTGTTGTGAATATGTGGTGGAGTAGGCAGAATTCATGAGTCATCGTGGTCGCTGGAAGGCAATTGCCTCGATTCCATTGAATTAGTCGGCTGCAAAGAAATCGTGTACAGCGATCTCTTTCACACATACTCCTGAGATTCTTCTCGCTAGCATGAACCTGACCACGTGAAATTCTCATGATTCGGGCTATCAAGTCTACATTGATAATGGATTCTCTCCTTCCCACGGGGATAGAGAATTGTAAAGCTTTGGTAGTGGATCTCATATGTGGGTGTAAAAGGCTCGGACAGTGATCTCATTCACACGTGACTTGCCCTCAAATATGGGACCCCACCAGGCGTCCAACAGGAGGTCCATCACCGAATAAAGCTTAAATAGTTTTTCATCCACATTTGCTTCAAAGATTACTCTACGGCCTTGAAACTTACCATGTCTCATGTCCGCCAGTAGAGTTCTTTCGAGAGGAACTTCGGGATTGAGATACCGCTTCTTCCTTAGCTCTTGTACATCGCTTGTACTTGCTTTGACGCACTATTTCTTCCTTGGACGGGTTGGGTGGCTAGGCCCAGCTTCATCTGTGGAAGCCCTCTTCTTTCCCATGAGGAAAAGAAGTGTGGAGAGGGAGAAGATTGCAACCACAAGCTCAAAAAGAGCCATGAAGTCAAGGGAGCTTGAAAGATGGATTGGGTTGGTGGATTTGGAGGTGTATGAGACACAAAGATGGTTTAGTGTGCTTAAATGAGAGGGATTAAGAGAGATAGGTGGTTGTAGAAGATGGGTTTGAGAGAATGGTGGAGGTGGGTCTAAGAAAAGGAAGAAGATGAATTAGAGGGGGCATTTGAGATGAAAAATCAGTGTTTTAGAGGGGTTGGAAGGGTTTAGAGGATGGTGGTGTTGAAATGAAGGAAAAAGGGGAGATATAAGGGGTCCCACATGATTTTGTGGGCCCCACGTGGGTGTACAATGATCTGCTCACCCGGCCCGCTGCGGCCCAATAGGCCCGCTGAACGTTGACCATGAGGCCTCGTGGTTGGGGTGATGCCATCGCAATCTGCTGGACCTTTGGGCGATGGAAACCCTCTCTTGAGGTGCTAGAAATGTGCGAGGCCGACCTTGGGTCCCACCGATTTTTGTCGTTTGGGCCCCTAAGACTGTTTGAGACATTTTTAGCATCCATCTTGTGTATATTCATGCTTTCCAGTCATTTAAGTGTGGAATACATTGAATTATCATCTAAACCTGTTGATTGACGGTCTAGAAAAGAACTGAGATCATCTCACGTGATCACAAATGCATACGGGTCCCGTTTCTATGGTCAGTTTCGCTCGTCGGTGAAACTTGGAATCCTATGTTCGTTTCTATATTTTATCGTCCCCTTCTAAGTTAAAATATGTCGAATGCATCGTGTGTTCGTAACCCAGGTCCATTTTAATCCAAATCAAGCTCTGATATCAACTTGTAACGCCTTAAAAATTAAGCGTCACTTATACTCTCGAGTTTCAACGCATCACTTATGCAACATAGATAATGATGTTTAAATGTTGTCCATATTAGTGCATTAAACATGAGTGAGATTATACTAAAATAACATATTATACTCCAAAGACAATTAGATTATGCAAGTGGAAGACTATGATAAATATATAAAGCACATAAGTAGTTGTAAACCCTTAAAGTATGACCATGTCACCTGGCTGAATATATACATGTTTGTTCCAAAATATACAAAATGACTAAATGTAATGTCCCACTAGTTTATATCCCTGTAATCCCATCAACACAACTCCAGGTCTATATAGACTCAATGGAGAGTTGCATGTAGGAGAACTCTACCTCGTTGTCATAAAAGTCAGGCTCCATGCAAGGCACGTATCCTAGTCCATATCATTCCTTAGGCTTCTGTGGCCCTTCTGGTCAAATTTCGACAACCATTCACCTGTATCCAATATTTGCGCATGATTCTAAGATGAGTCCTACATACCAAAGTTGGCTCGACCCGAAACTTGTACCCTAGCGACTGCGTCGTCATCACGGTTCTAATGCCGCGACTCATGTACCGATCCGATACCTGAGTCAGGAGATGTAGGCCCGCGTTCATTTTGAAGAAATGCAGCGCGTTGTGAATTCTGAGAAAATCACTACAACATGTCCCATCAATCAATCAAAGTACACATTCTATCACAAGTACAAGTTAAGTACAAGCAACCCATCTTTCTCCCTTTCCCCAAATTCAACTCTCCCTCTCTCCACCCATCCCTTCCTTACACCACCACACCTCACACCCCATCCCTCTCTCTCTCTACATCACCCTCTCTTATCTCTCTCTCACTCATTCATTTCAAGCTAACCCCATGAAAATCCAACGTCCAAGGGAGAAGAGAGAACTAGGTGTTGTCCACCTCCCTACCACCCAATCCCACCATCCAAAGATCATCTCCACCGTTGAAATGCATCCCCCGGAGCTCCAGGATGCATTGATGGAAGAAGAAGTCCAAGAAGATCAAAGGTGAGTGTTTCTATAGGCCTAGATTTCATATTTTTATGAGGGCCAAGTGAGGGCTACCAATTGATGGTATGGATCTCATTTTGGACCCTAGATGTGGCCGATGGCTCACCTTGATTCTCATGATCATTCCATGATGGGGCCATTCTCCATGGACGCCATCATGATATTTACTTTCTAGTTTGAAAGTGGTCATCTAGACCTTCCATTTTGATGGAGAAGGAATCTCCACCGTTGATTTTTAATTTGGTGGGCCCACATATATTGGGACCCACTTGATGTATGATTGAATGCATGGAACGAAGGGCCCATAGTGTCGGGGTCCCTCCATCATCACGTCTCTCTCTCTCTCTCTCTCTCTCTCTCTCTCTCTCTCCTTCCTCTATTTGAGGCCCTCTTAGTGAGTGTATGTGATGTCCAAACCGTCCATCAAATGGACCTCATGGCCGTCTAAGCTATGTGGGCCCTACCCTCTGGACAAATGATGGGAAAATACGAATAGCAGCTTGATCCAAATCACGTGGGCCACATCCATGTGTGACCCACTGTGATGAAATGTATGTTCACACTGTCCAGCGTCTCGAGACGCTGGACGTGTAGTGAAGTGTGATAGGTAGTGGGATGCATGTTGAGGGTCAAATATTTTATATCAGACCCCATTTATTGCCTAGATTTATGAACAGGACACTGTTTAACAGCCGATTTAATCGTGTTTGTGTTGCAAGGTGGATTTACAAGCATAGACTGAAAAAGGGTGCTTAAAGCATGGATTTAATGCTCTAATGGCACCAAAGGCAATGAACGGACTCCAAGAGACAAAGATCAATGGATTTACACACCAAAGATCAGAGAAATTCCAGCCACTCACTTCAAACAGGCGTGACAGACGTCCAGAATGCAAGATCATAGGGTTCCCACCATCCGTTCAGCTTGAAACTCTATACGTGGCTTGAGGACTATAAATGAACCATACATGTCAATTTTTAACCCTCGAATCCTTGCAGAAGCGGCCCAACGGACAGATTAGCCCCTTTAATCCTTAAGTGGGGCCCACCTGATCTCTGGATAAGCTTCAATTTTGGACCCAATGCCTAAAATGTGATGAGAAAAAAGATGGATAGATTAGATTTCTCATATACATCACCTTGGGACCCATATGAGCATTGCACGTGTACAACGTGAATGCTCCAGCCGTGTATCATTTTTCCCAAGGTCGGTCAGCGAGTGCTGACCAACGAAAATTTGACTTTTCTTAAAAACGCAACAGCGTTAACGCTGTCCGTCTGATTGGTTGATGTGGGGCCCACCCCTCGTACATTTTACAGATCTGAACCATCCAATGTGTCGGGGAGGCAAAACCGACCGTACCCCACGTGTTTTCTGGGACCCATGCAAGCGCACATATGTGGATACAATTACAAACGTATAACGGACAGTGGCTTTACAAATTTCATGGGTCACACCGAATCAACTCTAAAAACACTCCTTTCCGGATGGTTTTTCGTCCTGAAACCAATGGACGGAGTGAATTTCATTAAAAATGACACTGTGGGGCCCACCGACCATCACAGTGCATGTAAGTAGGCTCTGTTTCGTAACAGAGCCTGCGAAAGATTCTTGTGGGCCACCATGGTCCATGATCTAAACAATCTAGACCGTCCATTAGACCAACATGGCCCATATTACCACTGCCTAGGTGGCAGTATTTTAAATGACAACGAAGATTGGGTTTTAATTGTCCAAACACAATTCGAACGATGGTCTAAAAAGCTCAGTAGGACACGCCAAATCCAGTTAAAAACCATCCTTTTCCAGTTAATTTTTCAAGGAGAATGCAATGGATTGCTTGGATTCTCCCGTTAAAATTAATAATGGGCCCCACCAAGCTTCAGCGTAAGAAATTTACGCAATGGATTGCACGTCCGGAGAGGCCTAGACGTTTCAGTCCGTTCTGAGATCTTGGTCAGGATCGGACCGTCGATCCTATCCATCCAAAGTACTCCCATGGGACGACCAACCAATCTCAAGAATCTTGTTCGGATCAGATTTTGTAATGGGATCTCTGATTACTGTTGATACGTAAAGAGTTTATAGATTGCTGTCATGTAAAAGTCACGTTAGACTTTCTCCATCAGCAAACCGACTTGGACGACCTCTTAGGGTTATAAAAGAGAGAGAATCAGACGAGGAGAGTTAGATGTGAAGCAGAGAGAGAGAGAGACAGGGAGTACAGAGAGTATTTCGTTTAGAGTTTATTTTATTTTATTTTTATTCCTATGGGATCTAGCCTAATCGTGATACTAGGATAAACCTCTTATCTAGGGATAAGAGGTGAAGCTTGTAGCGTGATGGGGGACTTGTTTCTTGTGTAATTTGTTTAGACTGAATGATGTTGATTTTAGTTTGATTTTAAGGAAATGCTTTTAGTTTTTTTTAATGGTCTGTTGTGACTGAAATTATAATGGGTTTGCAATGGCTTTAAGCATATTCCTTTCCTTTTATGTTTATAATGTCAGGAAGCCCTGTTGTTCACCATCGTCTCCTGGGTATGGTCGGAAGACGGTACCCTTCCTCACCTTCATAACATGTTGATTGGTTGGTAATTAGTTTAATTCTGTTGTTTACTTTGTCTCCTGGGCATGGTTTCGTGATGGAATTCATTCTAATTCATATACCTTTCATCTCTTGAAAACTATATCAAGTAAGTTCAGTTTAATTTTCATGATTCTTAAAGCGAGCATAAGATCTCCCTGATCTCTACAAGTGGATCCTCTGAATCCCTAGTTTCCTACCTCTGAATTTCTCTACATTTTAGATAATTATTCCACCATTATTCTCTAAATTTCATTCAGTTTAGATTCATCTTAGTCTAGTTCTAGTTCTACTTAGTTTCAGATAACGTATAGGTTTCAGTCCTTTGGGATTCGACCTCGGTCTTACCGAGTTTATTACTACATCACAACCCTGCACTTGGGGAGTGAACAATGCACTCCAGTGTCTCTAAACGTGCTTTGTTTAAAAAAATAATAATATTAGACTTCCACGTGGGTTGCTCATGTAGCCCCACCTTGATGTATGAATTCAATCTACACCATTCATCCTATTTTTGAGATTATTTTAGGCGTTGAGCCAAAAAATAAAGCTAATCCGACTATCTGGTGGACCATAACATAGAAAATAGTGTTTTTACCATTGAAATCTACACTGATATTTCTATACACCGAAACATGCTCAATATTGGGCTTGTTGGTCTATTATGGGCTGTAGAATCTAATGGGTGGGGTGGATTCTTCTGATGCGGGCCCCACCTAAGAAAAACTTTAAAAAACTCAAAATAAAAGATATATATATATATATATATATATATATATACATGCAGTAGGTGCTGCTGCTCGTCTAGAGGACGTTGCAGCAGCGTCTTACTGCGTTAGGCTGTGGGCAGGGGTCCCATACGTGGGCCCCAGTGTGATGTGTGTGGAACATCAAACCGTGCATTTGGTGGGCCTCTTTTCGTTGTGAGCACCACTCCAAAGATTAGCCGTATGTGGTGCTCAGGTGGCCCACATCACGGGGAACAGTGAAGGATTGAACGTCTGCCATTGAAACCCTTTTGGGATGACAGAAGTTTTGGATCATTATGAAATTTATTTTTCCTCTTCAATCCGGGTCTGTGTGACCTTACCAATTGATTGGGTGGAAAATAAACATTATGGTGGGCCCCATATGGGACAATTGATGTATGTATCCCACACTGATGTATGTGCTTTATCTATGTTGTCCATCTCTATGGGACCCACCATGATGCATGTGTTGCATCCAAACTGTCCAAACCTTTAGCAAGCTCATTTTAAAGCTTGAGATAAAAAATAAGATAGATATAGGATCAGGTGGACCACATTATAGAAAATAGTGGGTTTGAACGTCTCCCATTAAACCCTTGGGCTTCAAAGCTTGGACCATTATAATATTTATTTTTTTCCCTAAATCTAGGTCTTTGTGACCTTATGAACAGACTGGATGAGAAATAAACTTTATGATGGGGCCCACTGGAATTTAATCGTAGAAAACATTATAAATACGGTTAGATATGGTATGGTCCGCTTGATCTTTTGATATGATTCATTTTTATATAATACTCTACATTGATTTCTAAAAAAAATTGATGAGTTGGGCTTGACCCATTCGATTCGGCCCATTTGACTTTGCCTATTTGATTCGGCCCATTTGATATACATGAGGCCCATTGGCGTGGCCTGATTTGATATACATGAGGCCCATCGGTGCGGCTTATTTGATATACATGAAGCACAATGGTGCAGCCCATCATGATGTATTTTGGCTCATGGGTGGGGCCCACCCGTTTATATTGTTAGGCCTGTGTAATGAGGCCCACTTGATAAATGAGGCCTAGTATTCGAGGCCCGTGTGATGTATTTGAGGCCCAAGTGCAGGGCCCACCTGTTGTGTAATTGAGGCCCATGTGATGAGGCCCATGTGATGTATTTCAGGCCCAGGTGAAGGGCCCACCTATTGTGTATTTGAGGCACGTGTGATGAGGCCCATGTGTTGTAATTGAGGCCGAGGTGCGGAGTCCACTTGTTGTGCATTCAAGGCCCGATGTGATGTGTGATTTTACCATGATGTATGTAATGATGTCTATGTGGGCCACTCCCTAGGAGTAATGTTGGTTAAATGTCCATATTGATAGACACTGATGGTTGAATGTCCACATTGTGACCTTCCCTTGGGCGTTGTTAGGCCCATTCTCATCACTGCTGATTGTTGAGGCCGATTATCATGACTGATTGCTGATTCCAATTGTCATGGCCGATTGTTAATTCCAATTATTGATCGATTCCAATTGTTGTGGCTGATTGCTGATTCCGATCATCAAGGCCGATTATCGATCAATTCTGAGTATCGAGGCTGATTCCAATTGTTGAGGTCGATTTCGATTGCCGAGGCCAATTTCGATTGCCAATGCCGATTGTCAAGACCTATATGATGTATATGCGACCCATAGTTGAGGCTCATTGTGTTGTGTATTCGGGTTGTGTGATGTATATGCAGCCCGTGTTTAAGGCCTAATATGATGAATATAAGGTCTATATGATGAGGCCCATTGTGATGCATTTGAGGGTCAGGCGATGGAGTCCATTGCGATGTATATGAGGCCCATGTGAAAGGCTCATCGTGATATGTATTAAGCTCTTGAGTGAAGCCCATGGTGTTGTATATTTGACCCTTGACTGAGGTCATGGGTCCATTATATGAGTAAGCTCTATATGGGACATTCCCTGGGGGCAATGTTGGTTAAATGTCCACATTGTCGAGGTCAGTTGTCGATGCCGGTTATTGATATCGATTTATGAGTATGTAACAACATAACATCATGATAGATGCCCATACGCATCGTCTACATGTTTATAATTAGATGTGGTTGACCATTGCATATGTCCTTAGGCAGGTTGTTATGAGACTCCTTGATAGGCGGAGGCTATCTCACATGAGCGCATGGTATGTGTTGTGATTACTGTACATCCTAGCGACATCAGGGTCGTAGCCTCCACAAACATATCGTGGATAACTAGATGGGATACCGAGAATATTTAGTTCAAGCATCTGGATACTTTGGATGTCCGTGGGTGAAAGTCCCTAAATTTCTATGGCCAGAAGATGCCCCAATGTCGACACCGAGTGGATACATGAGCACCCGAGTGCCGAATACCAGGAGGCCACGTCTCCCATTATGTCATGGTCGGTTGGAAGGGGGTGTGGCCTTACCCACCAGAGAGTAGGGGGCATAGCTAGGCTGAGTTTGACCAGCTCATAAATGGGTCTGTTATTAACATGCCGGGTAGATATTGGCTGACTACTGGTCAAGCGGATAGTGAGGTCTCCTACACTTGCATGGTGGCGCATCAGTGGGCAGCGATTTGCATGTAGAGTGTACTAGACTCCGTTGATGATCCTAGAGATGTATAGTACAGATTTGTGGAGTAGGCGTTGCAAATTCATTCATTCACTATCTACTTGGGTTGGTAGTGCATAACTATTTGTTATGTGTGCCTTCGCAATGGTCAAGATTTCGGTTGGGGAGCACGACTAACCTGAGATTAAGAGTTTACGACATTGAGTCTGACTATCCAAATTAGGTATGAGACTGGTCTGCATATAAGTCCCTTGTGGTGGATCCCATAGCTTGCGATACTACGTACTATCATCCTGACTTCACACTCTAGCATGGTCATCCCATTTGCACCATACATTACATTACATCCGTGGTATATGACATTCTGGGTTACTGTGTTTTTATATTTATATGGTCTAGATATAGCTGATAGTATTCATGAACACATCAAGAATGGTATATGGCATTACATCCTTGACATCCGATATTTAGCTCTTTATGGATCCTCGTTTGTATATCTAATCTGTATTATGTACTCTGAAATTGTATGACTTATGGATTTATCAGTATTTTTGCTTATTCTGATATTGTGTGATTCATGATCTTGTAAGTATTTCTGATATTGTATAATAATGGCACTGTATTGAATACTTGGCACTTACCTTGTACACACATGTACACCACCCTCTAAGCTTTCTATAAGCTTATGCATGATAGATGGTGCAGGTGATGTTAGGTTGCAATAGCGTGGAGCTTGGAGAATTTAGCTGACTTCTGGTGCTTTGATTTTGACATATGCATTTTCCTTTTAACATTGTATTCAAATGTTTATATTAGTAGATATGTGATGATGATGTTGCCTTTGTGATTTGGGTAAACTTATGGTTATGCTTCTTACGAGATAAATGTACGTTGAAAAATTCCTCCATGTAAGATTCCAGGAACGGAACCTGACATATGGACGCTTGGAGCTGAGAATGGATTACTATGGAGGCTGTCCGCACTGGATTTGATGATCGAGATTCCTATGAATCTAATTTTCAAGTTTGGGGCGTGATACTCTATCTCGTGAGCCTCACCATCACTTGTAACTACAACATATTCTGGTTGGTGTTTTAAAACACCGTCCCAAAGTGGGAGTGAGTGATCAACTCAGTGAAGCTATAAGGCAAAGGTTAACATATTATCAATTCAGTCAAGCAGCAATGATAAGGCAATACAACAATCATATCCTAAGTACTCTTGTTAATGCTAGGATGGTATGCGATAATGATGCATGCCCTCGCCTGCACTCCCTCAGCGACATCATCTCACGATCGTGGCATGCACCACTCTGGACATGTGCGCTTCCTCGCCAAAGCACATGCAATGCGGTGCATGATCGTGTTAGCCAATACTTAATTAGGTACATCAGGTTCGGGAAGCTAAGGTACCTCCCTTTATATCATTTACCCAAACATTGATCCATATAGGGTCGTCAATCCTAGTTAATCACATACGATAGGCAAGTTATAGGGCAACATCACCCCTGATTGAAAAGCAGTGGATAGACAAGTTCAGGTCGCTACAAAGAGGCTCGTCACCTCAACGTAGGCCTAGTTTATACTCAGGTTACTATAAAAAGGCTCGTCACCTTAGCGTAGGCCGATAGCTCGAATACGGTGTCCCATACTATCGTACTCTGTTCACGAGTTTGGGTTACTTACTAGTCACTACGGGAAGGCTCGTCACTCCAGCGTAGGTCGACAGCTCAACCACGGTGTCCCATACCACCATGCCCAGCTCATGAGTCTTAGAGGATCGTGGTGAAATAGTGGTGAAGACCGCTTGAGTTGAAGTAGGAATATGCCAATATGTCCTAGAGGGGGGTGAATAGGATTTTTTAAAAGTTTTTATGATTTATTAAAATATCCTTATCACACTAATCCTATCACAGAGTGCAGATTAGGATTACTTAAAATTAACTCTACTGGCTTCCAAGCCTGGTTAGAGGATCCAATCACAAACTATTCAAAAAGGGAAATAATTTCTAGATAAGATTATAATGGATATGACTGTGTGAGTGTATAAGATGTGAATTCAGGTAAACAAATATAAAGGCATGTAAGTAAATCACATAAATGAAAGACAATACCAATCTCAAACACAGTCATTTTATAGTGGTTCGACTACTTGTCTACTCCACTACCGGCTTCCACACTCAACCCTTGAGTGACTGGATTTCACTAAGGATGTTTTCCATGGTTCACCTCAAACCTAAGGTTTTAAATCAGGTTCACCTTCAACCTTTACAGAGGTTTCTACTTGATTCACCTCAAACCCTGAAGTTTTTCTGGCGCACTCTTAACCAGATGTTTATGCCCACACAGAGCAAGGGTCCACACAATGCACCCTGATGTTTATGTCCACATAGAGCAAGGGTCCACACAACGCACCCAGATGTTTATGCTCTCCATAGATCAAGGGTCCACACAACGCACCCTGCACTTACACTCCCGTCGGAGGCGTCCTTTGAGGACTTCAAATGGTGAGCAACACCTATGACCCAATCCTAAAAAGAAATGATCATAAATGTCCTCTGGACTCTAAATACTTACAGATAAGTTGATGAGTCCCTTTTAGCACAGTGATGAAGATCTTCTTCTTGTTGATGAAGAGTCTTTAGCTCCCTTGATCTGCAATACAAAGATGTACCTATACTAGGCTTTAGGTTGGGTCAGGGTTATGATGGAACTCCACTCTCTAAAGATTTTCCTATAAGGAAGATAGAGTGATTCCAATCATCTATGCATTCAAGGTATCCCAGCTTAATAATTTGTCATTAAGGTAGTAGCTGAAGGATCCTTGAATGCGGAACTTCATTCCCCAATCCACTCTTTTGAATATCAATGATAAGAGTGGCTTGGAGGTTGAACTTTCTGAGAGAAAGGGCTTAAGATAAATGATATGAAGTTTAAAACACTCAAAAGCACTCTCTTCTTTCTCTACCAGCAATAAAGACTAATCTCTCTCTATATATAGGCAAAAGGTTCCAACGGATATAAAACGGTCACATTTATGACAGAGTTTGATATCATCGAGAAAGGGTCGATATGATCGAGTGTATACTATCGATTGTATCGACTGACCTCTCGATGATACACACTCAAATGTCATTTCGCTTTTTAGAAACCTTTCGCCAACTGGTCGATGGGATCGAGACACACATCGATGTTATCGAATTTCGAACTCCGATTACATCGAGAGAGACATCGATCTATCAACAGGTGAAAATAAGAGGACATGCCTTGAAGAATTTCAGGTTCTATAGATATGATCGGGGAACAGTCGATGTCATCAAAATTTGTATATCGATGATATCGAAGACTTTGTCGATGAGATTGATAAATCGTATAGATTTACCTATAAGCTTGCTGGACGATTTGTGTCTTGTCTCGATCCAATCGACCAGGTATCGATATGATCGAGATATGAATATCAATTTATCGACTGGCCCCCCGATCAACATTAAAAACAACCTGAAATTTATGCTGGAAGGAACATGCGCCCACTATCGATATGATCGACTGACCTCCGATATGATCGGTATTTGAGTTCAGATTGAATCGGACAGTCATCGATATATCGAAGCACATAGAAGTTTTCTTTAGAAAAACAGGGGCGTCGAAAAAACTGTCTGTCGATATTATCGATCCTCTTCCGATAGGATCGATATTCGAATATTGATGATATCGACTGAACCGTCGATATATCGATAAATCGTCTAGATGAAGGTTTTGATTGCTGGACGTTTTATGTCCTCACTTGATTGTATCGATTAAGATGCTGAGGACATTGACAGAGCAGGTCGATCATATCGAAAGGGAAATCGATATAATCGACAGGGTAAGAAAAACTTAAAGATTTTTCAGTTTGGTAAAAAGTTTTCTTAACCTAAAACCCTAAGATGTTTTACTTATTTTTAAGAGTTTTAATCACCTGGTGTTTTGGGACATGGGATGTGAGGCTATGATTTACCTATGGTGAGCTTCTACACATCCAGTTGAGGCAGGCACTTGACTTGATCTTCCTGGAAGGCGCTGTTATCCGAATGACTCAACTAACACCATAATTGATAAACCAGGGCACTAGTAGGTGCACTTTCATGTGGTACCAAGGTTGAAATGGGCTTTACATTGGTAAGTGATACCTTAGATTCAAGCAGTAGCGTCCATACATGGTAAACACACATTAGGCCAATCGGGTTACTTGAAAAGCTTGACTAGTACAAGCGCTCGTTAAATTAATCGACATGGAGTACATATGCACTCCTCGTGGCCTAACCATTGTCGTTAATCACCGTACGACTCAGATTCATCGAACGTATCCATTGTGGCGAAACTAGTTCAACCACTAATTCAGGAATCATTACCGATTGCCTGGACTGCGTAGTAGTCCTAAACCAACTCAAACACAACATATGGATACATGTGATATTCATAACAACATTTAATAAATAATACTAACATAAATCTCATTTGAATATTTTAACAAAATGTAAATCATATTATCATACATATGTACTTCATTCATAAATTACATAGTAGTAATATAGGTTACATGAAGGAAACTATAACAATAGATATGCTAATTGAGAATCTTATCTCATCGCCCTTATTAAATACATTTCAACAAGCAATTTCTAAATAGACATTTTATTAAACACTTAGACTACACATATCAAAATATATGTAATAAATTAGTTATAACCTATATTATTATAAATCCTTTCACAAAAGAGTTGCCACACATACAATGATCATGTATTTCCAATCAGTAACCATGGAAAGCACAAATCATGTTTCCAAATTCATTCAAAACATTTTAACAAACACATGGAATGTATTATATTTAACATAGTTCATATATCTGTGTAATATATGGGAAACATCGTTTCTAAGCACATGTGACAACAATCAAGTCAGTCGTAAATCATTAGCTAACATTGAAGGCCTTAAAAACCATAAACTAATTGTTTATAGTCCGCACCTTTCGCCGATACGCCGATTACGAACATGGTTCGTACACTCCACCTTTGTTTACAACACAACGACTGCTTAAATCATGAAATAGGTTAACAAGTTCACTGATTTCTTTATTTGGATTCCTAAAACAGATTAGGGTTTGGATTTCTTACCCAAAAATAAATTTAGATTCAATGGTGTAGTAACACGGGAGAGATGATTCGACCCGTGGAATGGTGGGAATGAATCCAAGCAACTATCTCTCTCTCTCTCTCTTTTCTCCTCATTCTTTCCTCCTCTTTTCTTTCTTCTCTCTCCTAGGGTTTAGGAAATTCGTATGGAATGAGAGAGGGGTGAGTTAAAGCCTTTAAATAGGCTCAGAAGTGATGTCAATGGCCTCAGGGCCATGATATACTTAGGTTATAGCCAAAGGGTGACTGTTTTGGTCCAACGGAGCTCATCTGGAGGTCCATTACCTGCGTACGGTCTGAAGAAAGTTTCCTAACAATGATCTATGTCAGGTTAAGATTTTAGTCCGATCAGATTTGTGGATCGACTATGGAGGACCAGTTTTAGTTCAACAGTCATCGTCACTTGAATAGGGCCACAAGTACACTAACATGTGTAGAAAAATTTTCCTGATCCAAGGGAGTAGTTGGGTTAGAATCTGATGGTCTGAAACCTTAAATTTGGCCTACAAGCGAACGACCCATATCACTTAAATTTGAGTTCATTTTCTAAAGATATTCGTGTTTCTCACACACTTCACTCCAAACTCAAGTTGTGCGTTTCGTGATATTATTTAGACTTGATTCCTGCAATGGTTGTTAAGCCTAGTAAGATGGTCATCACCTTATAGTTTCACAGTCATCGGACTTTTGACGCATGGTTCATGTCCGATACGGAGTTTCAATGTGCTCCCATTGGGTTTTGAGATTTCTCCTAAGTTGTTAGGTAATATAAAGTTAGTGATTCTACTGGTTTTGGGTCTTGCAATTTGTATAGAAATCTATTCAAGATAACCTACTAATTAATTCAGTTTAGTACTTAATTAATTTTCATCTAATTTCTATATAATTTGATCCTTTGCGATTTCTGCTTCAGGTGGTACTTAGGTCTTTGTATGAATTTTTTTGAGGTGTTACAATCTACCCCCCTTAAAGAAAAATTTTATGCTCAAAATTAGTACCTTTTTGTACTCCTCGAGAATTTGAGGGTAGTTCTTATGGACCTCGTCTTCTGTTTCCTAAGTAGCCTCTTCTTTAGTGTGATGCGTCCATAGTACTTTCACAAGCGGGATAACCATACTACGCAGCACTTGTTACTTCCTGTCTAGGATACGCGTGAGTCACAGTACATAAGTAACATCTTCACTCAACTGTACCTGCTCCCATATGATAATGTAGGAAGGATCAAGAATGTATTTCTTTAGCATTGATACGTGAAATACGTTGTGCACGTCGGTAAGTGGTGTGGGTAAAGTAAGGCGGTATGCTACCACACCCACTCGATCTAGTATTTGGAATGGGCCAATGAATCTTGGTGTGAGTTTTTCTTTCTTTCCAAACCGTATGACTCCCTTCATTGGGGAAACTTTCATGAATACATGGTCCCCAACTTCATACTTTAGTAGTTGCCGTCTTGTATCGGCGTAACTTTTCTATCTGCTCTATGCTGCCATAAGTCGACGCCTGATAATGTTGATCCTTTCTGAGGTCCCTTGCACTAAATCTGGGCTAATCAAACTCTTCTTGCCAACTTCTGCCCAACAATGCGGTGCTCGACATGGGCGCCCATACAGTGCTTCGTAGGGAGCCACGTCAATGCTCGCTTGAAAGTTGTTGTTATAAGCGAACTCTACATAAGGAAGAGAGTCATCCCAATTTTTTTTTAAATCAAGCATACATGCCCACAACATATCCTCTAACACCTGATTGACCCGTTCCATCTGCCCATCCGTCTGTGGGTGGAACGCGGTACTGAACTTTAGTTTCACACCTATTGCTTCCTGGATACGAGTCCAGAAGATAGATGTGAACCGTGTATCTTAGTCCAACAGATCTCCATAGGAACTCCATGCAGACGTACTATCTCCTTAATGTATAGCATGAGTAATTCGTCTGCTGAGTTTGAAACTCTAATAGGGAGAAAATGATCCGATTTCGTCAAATGATCCACAATCACCCAAATGGAGTCATACCCTTCCCTCATCTTTGACAACCCTAAAATGAAGTCCATAGAAATGAAATCTCATTTCCATTCTGCTATGGGCATGGGCTGAAGCAGTCAGGAGGTCGGCGATGCTCTGCCTTGACCTGTTGGCACGTGAGATAATCGGACACAAAATCTACTATGTGGGCCTTAATGTTGTCCCACCAGTACGAACGTCTCATATCTCGATACATCTTTATACTAATAGGATGCATCGCCATATTCGAGTTGTGAGCAGCCTTGAGAACTTCATTTCGTAGGTCATGAAGATTTAAGACGCATAGGCGTCCATGATAACATAAGCCCCCATCCGAACCAAGTCTCCATTCAGACTCTTTACTGTCAGTTGCTTGCTCTCTCATTTCATCAACTATTCATCTTCTCTCTGAGCCATAATAATATGGTCATCGATAAGTGGCCGTACACGAATATGTGCTATGCTCTTGAATGGCTCCTCTACCATAAGTTTCTGCTCAAAGTCTCACATAAGATTTTTCACATCCCATTCCTCTATCATCAGTGGAGCTGCAAATGTTATCGTCTTCTTGTGGCTCAACATGTCTGCCACAAGGTTGGCCTTGCTAGGATAGTAGGAGACCTCAAACTTAAAGTCTTTCAAGGTTTCCATCCATCATCGCTACCTCATTTTTAAGTCTCTCTGTGTGAATATGTATCTGAGGCTCTTATGGTCGTAAAAGAGCTCGAACTCCTCTCCGTAGAGGTAATGTGTCCAAAGCTTTAATGCAAAGATGATGGCTTCCAACTCCAAGTTATACGTAGGGTAGTTCTCCTCGTGTTTCCTTAACTATTGCGATACATAGGTAATCACTCTCTGTCCTTCTGCATAAGAACACAACCCAAACCAACACGAGAGGCATCGGTGTAAATGGTATATCTGATCCCCTATTATGTGTGCCTTCGCAATGGCCACATGGCTAACTTGAGATCAGGAGTTTACCACATTAAGTCTGACTATCTAAATTAGGTATAGGACTGGTTTGGATATAAGTCCCTTGTGGTGGATCCTATAGCCTGCGATACTACGTGCTATCATCCCGACTTCACACTCCAGCATGGTCATCCCATTCGCACCATATATTACATTACAACCACAGTATATGTCATTTTGGGTTACTGTGTTTCTGTATTTATATGGTCTAGATATGACTGACGGTATTTGTGAACACATCAGGAATTATATATTTTATTGCATCCTCGACATTTAATATTTGGCTCTTTTTGGATCCTTGTTTGTATAGCTGATCTATATTACGTACTTTGAAATTGTATGACTTATAGATTTATCAGTATTTTCACTTATTCTGATATCATGCGATTCATAATCTTACCAGTATTTTTGATATTGTATGATTATGACATTGTATTAGATCCTTGGTACTTACCTTGTACACACATGTACACCACCCTCTAAGCTTTGTATAAGTTTATGCATGATAGATGCGTGTAGGTGATGTTAGGTTGCGGCAGCGTAGAGCTTAGAGCATGTAACTGACTTCTGGAGCTTTGATTTTGACATATGTATTTCTCTTTCAGTATTGTATTCAAATGTTTGTATTAGTGGATATGTGATGATGGTGTTGCCTTTGTGATTTGGGTAAACTTATGGTTATGCTTCTTACGAGATAAATGTACGTTGAAAAATCCTCCTTGTAAGATTCCAGGATCGGAACCTGGCATATGGACGCTTGGAGCCGAGAATGGGGTACTGCGGAGGCTATCGGCACCGGATTTGGCGATCGGGATTCCTATGAATCCAATTTCCAGGTTTGGGGCGTGACACTCTATCTCGTGAGCCTCGCCATCACTTGTAACTACAACATATTCTGGTTGGTGTTTTAAAACACCGTCTCAGAGTAGGAGTGAGTGATCAACTCAGTGAAGCTATAAGGCAAAGGTTAACATGTTATCAATTCAGTCAAGCAGTAATGATAAGGCAATACAATAATCATATCCTAAGTACTCTTGTTAATGCTAGGATGGTATGCGATAATGATGCATGCCCTCGCCTGCACTCCCTCAGCGACATCATCTCACGATCGCGACATGCACCACTCTGGACATGTGCGCTTCCTCACCAAAGCACATGCAATGCAGTGCATGATCGTGTTATCCAATACTTAATTAGGTACATCAGGTTTGGGAAGCTAAAGTACTTCCCTTTATATCATTTACCCAAACATTGATCCATATAGGGTCCTCAATCCTAGTTAATCACATACGATAGGCAAGTTATAGGATAACATCACCCCTGATTGAAAAGCAGTGGATAGGCAAGTTCAGGTCGCTACAGAGAGGCTCGTCACCTCAACGTAGGCCTAGTTTATACTCTAGGTTACTACAGAAAGGCTCGTCACCTTAGCATAGGCCGATAGCTCGAATACGGTGTCCCATACTAACGTACTCAGTTCACGAGTTTGGGTTGCTTACTAGTTACTACGGGAAGGCTCGTCACTCCAGCGTAGGTCGACAGCTCAACCACGGTGTCCCATACCACCATGCCCGACTCATGAGTCTTAGCGGATCGTGGTGAAATAGAGGTGAAGACCCTTGATTTGAAGTAGGAATATGCCAATATGTCCTAGAGGGGGGTGAATAGGATTTTTTAAAAGTTTTTATGATTTATTAAAATATCCTTATCACACTAATCCTATCACAGAGTGCAGATTAGGATTACTTAAAATTACCTCTACTGGCTTCCAAGCCTGGTTAGAGGATCCAATCACAAACTATTCAAAAAGGGAAACAATTTCTAGATAAGATTATAATGGATATGACTGTGTGAGTGTATAAGATGTGAATTCAGGTAAACAAATATAAAGACATGTAAGTAAATCACATAAATAAAAGACAATACCAATCTCAAACACAGTCATTTTATAGTGGTTCGACTACTTGTCTACTCCACTACCGGCTTCCACACTCAACCCTTGAGTGACTGGATTTCACTAAGGAGGTTTTCCATGGTTCACCTCAAACCTAAGGTTTTAAATCAGGTTCACCTTCAACCTTTACAGAGGTTTTTACTTGATTCACCTCAAACCCTGAAGTTTTTCTGGCGCACTCTTAACTAGATGTTTATGCCCACACAGAGCAAGGGTCCACACAATGCACCCGGATGTTTATGCCCACACAGAGCAAGGGTCCACACAACGCACCCAGATGTTTATGCTCTCCACAGATCAAGGGTCCACACAACGCACCCTGCACGTACACTCCCGTCGGAGGCCTCCTTTGAGAACCTCAAATGGTGAGCAACACCTACGACCCAATCCTAAAAAGAAATGATCATAAATGTCCTCTGGACTCTAATTACTTACAGATAAGTTGATGAGTCCCTTTTAGCGCAGTGATGAAGATCTTCTTCTTGTTGATGAAGAGTCTTCAGCTCCCTTGATCCACAACACAAAGATGTACCTATACTAGAATCGAAACCTGGAATATGGGCACTTGGAGGAAAGAATGGGGTACTACGGAGGCTGTCAGCACTGAATTTCGAGATCAAAATTCTTGTGAATCAGATTTTTGAGTTTGGGGCATGACACTATCTCGTAAGTCTCGCTATCACCTGTAACTACAAAAGAGTTTGGTTGGTGTTTTAAAACACCGTCCCGGAGTGGGAGTGAGTGATCAACTCAGTGGAGCTATAAGGTGAAGGTTTACATGTTATCAATTCAGTCAAGCAGTAATGATAAGGTAATACAACAATCATATCCTAAGTACTCTTGTTAATGCTAAGATGGTATGCGATAATGATGCATGCCCTCGCCTGCACTCCCTCAGCGACATCATCTCACGATTGCGGCATGCATCACTCTAGACATGTGCGCTTCCTTGCCAAAGCACATGCAATGGGGTGCATGATTGTGTTAGCCAATACTCAATTAGGTACATCAAGTTCGAGAAGCTAAGGTACCTCCCTTTATATCATTTACCCAAATAATGATCCATATAGGGTCATCAATCTAGTTAATCACATACGATAGGCAAGTTATAGGGC
Organism: Magnolia kwangsiensis; assembly: GCA_037074715.1. Lineage (NCBI taxonomy): Eukaryota > Viridiplantae > Streptophyta > Magnoliopsida > Magnoliales > Magnoliaceae > Magnolia > Magnolia kwangsiensis. Next base: position 34,505,845 of record CM073585.1, on the reverse strand, counting down.
AACATCACCCCTGATTGAAAAGCAGTGGATAGGTAAGTTCAGGTCGCTACAGAGAGGCTCGTCACCTCATCGTAGGAATAATTTATACTCTAGTTTACTACAGAAAGGATCATCACCTTAGCGTAAGCCGATAAGTCGAATACAGAGTCCCATACCACCGTATTCGGCTCACAAGTTTAGGTTGCTCATTGGTCACTATGAGGAGGCTCGTCACCCCAGTGTAGGTCAAAAGCTTGACCACGGTGTCCCATACCACCATGCCTGGCTCATGAGTCTTATCGGATCGTGGTACTAAGGTTGAAACGGGCTTTACATTGGTAAGCGATACCTTAGATTCAAGCTGTAGCGTCCTTACATGGTAAAGGCCAATCAGGTTACTTGACAAGCTCGACTGGTGTCACATCCCAAACTCAGAAACCGGGCTCACAAAATTTCTGATCATTGAATCTGGAACCGACAGCCTCCGTAGAAACCCATTCACAGCTCCTAGTGCCCATTCGCCAGGTTCGTTCATGGGATGCTACGAGGAGGATTTTCAACGTCAGTTTGATTCGTAATAAGCATAACCAAAGGTATAACACACAAACAACAACCAAAAACTCCATTATATTTCCACTATGATCAAAAACTTTACAAGTACAATGAGCATAAAGGGAAATACAATGATGATAGGCCAAAAGCTCCAAAGTAATCTGCCAGGCGCTCAAGCCTCAGCGCTGCTGCAATCCAACGTCACCTGCACGCAACGGTCGTGCATAAGCTTATAGAAAGCTTAGAGGGTGGTGAAAGTATGTGCGCAAGGTAGTAATATAATCATGCAATATCAGAGTAATGAGAAATATGCTGATGGATTCATGAATACTACTGGCCGTACCAAGGCCATGCGGTACAAAACATGAATGATGTCGGCCATACCAAGGCCATGTGATGTGAAATGTAACTCAAGCATACAGTCCTCATCAAAGTCCACATATCGATACAGTTTAAATCTAGGATATCACTGGGGTCTAATACACTTTAAACCAGATCACCACCCCATCGAGCACAATAAGATAAGTGGAAGAGACCTCACTATCCGCCTGCCAATATCGGGCTCAACTCGTCAATAGCGGACCCATTCCTTGAGCTGGTCAGACTCAGCCTAGCTTTACCCCCTACTCTCGGGTGGATAAGGCTGCACCCCCTTCCAACTGACCACGACATAGTGGAAAGTATGACCATCTGGTAATCGATACTTGACACTCCTGTACCCACTCGGTCTAGACGTTGGAGAAACCTCTTGGTACCATAAAGGTTTAGGGACTTTCACCCAGGGATATCTATAGCACCCCATGTAGAACGAGATTTCTAGTATCTAATCCTGCAAACCACGATAAGCCTGTGGAGGCTACAGCCCCGATGTCGCTAAGGCGTATAGTAATCATGTCATACAATGTGAACTGCATGAATCACACTATCCAATCATGCGACAAATCTTGCGCGTATCGTGCGCTCATGTGGGGCAACACCGTCTAACTGGAATCTCCTAAATAATCTACCCGAAGGCATATGCTATGATCAGTCACTTCTCATATCAAGCATACATATGATGCGTATGATCGTGAGTCTTGGTACTATACTAAACATGTGATAAAGTAATGCACTGTCCTTACAAAGCAAATGGGCCTAGATGGCCTATACACAACAAGTATGGGCCTAACATTGGGTCTTAAGGAGAGTTGTAATGTGGACATCCAACCAACATTAAACTCGTAATGTGGACGTCAAACCAACATTGCTCCTAAGGCACGATCGTCGTAAACATCGTTACATAATCCATGTTGGGATCACACATTGCAATGGACCTTAGGTACATCCCATTGGGCCTTAAATGCATCAAATGGGCCATATCATATGAGCCTTTTATTCATCAAATGGGCCACATAAATGGGTTGCACCGATGGGCCTTATGTGCATTGCAATGTGTCATAACCCGTGGGCCTTAGATTGCATCAAATGGGCTTAATCTTATGGGTCTTATATGTAACAAATGGGCCACACCAATTGGGCCCCCTATGTACATCAAATGGGCCTCAACCCATAGGCCCTGGTACATCTCAACGGGCCTTAACCCATGGGCCCTTAAAACATCAAATGGCTTAATCCCGTGGGCCTTAGAATACATCAAATGGGTTTGATCTCGTGGGCTTTAGAATAGATCAAATGGCCCCATTCCATGGGCCTTAGATCCACATCAAAGTGGGCCCTAATGGATTACCACAAATACCTTAAGATGGGCCTCAAAACATGCCAAGGTGGGGTCCACTTGGACTATGGATCTGGCTCATTCTTTATACCCATGTCATAAAATGGGCTTCTAAGATGGTTAGACGGATTGGATGCAACCCATGCATCATGGTGGGGCCCACAAAAGCCCACCATCAGGTATATTACATAATATAATATAATATATATATGTATATAGTATATACAATAATATATATATATATATATATATATATATATATATATATATATATATATATATATATAATATACAATATAGTATATATATATACACATATGCACAACCCCACATGCACCCACACACATGCGCATGCATACACCCACCGTCCAGGGGACGGTGGGGAAAAATAAATATCATAGTGCACTCCATTGTCCAGGCGGACAGTGGATGTAAAACACATAAATCATTGTGGGTCCCACGTGGGGCCCACTTTACTGTTATAAGCAATCCAGACCGTCCATAAGGTCACGCAGACCTAGATAGAGGGGAAAAACAAATTTCATCTTAATCCAAAGCTTCTGTGGCCCATACAAGGATTTTAATGATAAAGGTTCAATCCCACTGTTTGTTGTCGTGTGGGTCACCTGAGACCTTTATATATCTGATATTTGGAGGGGGCCCACTCCAAGGAAGGGCCCACCCTATGAACGGGTTGGATGATGAATAAACATCATGGTGGGGCCCACCAGTGTTGCCGTGGGTCTCTGCCCACGGACGTCCTGGATGCGTGGGATCGTCCTTGCGCCAGCAGCAGCTAACGCTGCTTATTTTTATTTATTTTTTTTTGAAAAAAGACATTGTTCTGAGGTTTTTCACGCGTGGGGCCCACATCAGGCGAATCCGACCCAACCGTTGGGTCCCATGGCTTAGTACAAGGCCAACAAGCCCAATATTGAACATATTTTGGTTATTAGAAGCAAAAGGGGTGATCTTTCAACGGTAACCACCGTAATTCTTATGTTATGGCCCACCAGATGCCCAGTTCGACTTCATCCTTTGACTCAACGGGTAAAATGACCCGGAGAATAGAATGAACGGCGTGGATTAACAACATGCATGAAGGTGGGGCCTGCATGAGCAGCCCACCCAAATAGCCTTAAATCAAGGCTGATATTTGTGTTTTCCTTTCAACGTCCAGCGTCCTTGGACGCTAGACGGCTGTGTATTTCAGGTGGTCTGCCCACGTGGACCACCAAATGATGGGTGGTGTGAATATAACGCTTATAAAGTGGGCCCCACTTGAAGGTAGCTTGGATAAAATATATACTTCATGGTGGGGTCCATCCGAACGGGCCACACAAGTACATCATCATCCTATAAAAAAATGAAAAAGAGAGGGAGAGAGAGGGAAAGAGAGTGGGACACGCGTGAGATGGAGGGCTCCGCCACTATGAGCCCTCCCTTGTAAAACAAATCGTACATCAAATGAATCCCTTAACACATGGGACCACCAAAATTGAAATCAAAGGTGGAGATCCTTTCCTCACTAATATGGACAGTATAGATGACCTTTCTAATGCAAGGAAATAAACATCATGATAATCAAAGTGGGTCATCAGCCATATCTTAGGATCCCAAGTGAGATCCAAACCATTGATCGGTTGGCCTCACTTGGCCCATCTTAAAAACATGAAAAACCAACTCTTATCAAGCACCCACCGTTCGATCTTCTTACTCCTATGGGTTCCTTAGCACCTTAGCTTTGATTCCAATGGAGGAGATGAGGAATGGATGGCTAGGATGAGAGGTCTTGGGATGGAAAGGTGGGCCACACTTGTGGCTCTCTTGGAGAGATGGGAGAGGCTCATACGTATGGGGTTTCTCTTGCTTGGATTTGAGTTTGAAAATGAGAGAGAGAGAGTTGTAAAGGGAGAGATAGATAGATGGGTGATGGAGTGATGGATGTGGTGTTGATGGGTGTGTAAGACACCTTTTTAACTTTTGTGGCCATTTGTGTAAGAAAGGTATGGCTTGTGTAAGAAACTTTTAACTTTTGAGGCACTTTGTGTACGAAAGGTATGGGCTTGTAAGAACTTTTGGACTTTTGTGACTTGTTTGGGAAAGGGTGAAAGGTGATGTGTATTTGACATGTACTTGACATGTTGAGATTGATGGATTGATGTGACAACTCGTCGAGATTCTCTTGGGTTTTGTAACGTGCAGTGTTTTCCTCGCACCGAATGCTAGCCTACATCTCCTGACCAGGGTATCACCTCGGTGTGCTAGTCGCGGCATCAGAACCGCAACAACGACATGGTCACTATGGTAAAGGTATTTGGTTGAGTCGACTTAGTGTTGACGGCGTACGAATCAGGGTCGTGCGCAAATATCGCTTAAGGGTCGAAGGTTGTCAAAATTCGACCGGTAAGACCGCGGAAGTCTACGGAATGGTATGGACTAATATACGGGTCTTACAGCTCTCCCCTCCTAATAAAAATTTTGTCATCGAAATTTACACAATCATCGTAACTAGGCATAACTCATGAGGAAGAAGAAACATAACACCACTATATAACATCAGAGGCAACATATAAAATACAATACATGATCAATCATTAAAGAGATGAGGATAACACTCTCGAATCTCAGCCTCACGCTCCCAAGAAGCCTCCTCTACGGAATGATGACCCCACTGAACCTTTACCAAAGGAATGACTTTGGTCCGGAGGACCTGCTCCTTCCGATCAAAGATACGGACTGACTGATCTATGTAAGAAGCATCCTCAGGAACCTCCAGCGGCTGCCAATCAATGACGGAAACTATGTCTGACCCACACTTCCTCAACATGGAGACATGAAAAATGTTGTGGACGCCAGACAACTGATATGGCAAGGCAAGCCGATAGGCCAAGGCGCCAACGTGCCTAGTGATCTCAAAAGGTCCTATGAATCTCGGGGCAAGTTTGCCCTTCGTTCCAAATCGAACTATGCCCTTCATGGGCGAGACCTTGAGATACACATGGTCCCCTACATCAAACTCCAATGGACGACACCGACGATTATCAAAACTCTTCTGTCAGCTCTGAGCTATGCGCATCCTCTGCCTGATGATATCAATAGCATCTGACGTCTCCTGCACAAGCTCGGGACCTAGGAGATGGCGCTCTCCAACTTCCGTCCAGTAACACGGTGATCTGCACGGTCTGCCATATAGTGCCTCAAAAGGAGCCATGCCGATGGTCGCCTGATAGATGTTATTGTATGCGAACTCAGCCAATCGCAGATGCTTATCCCAGCTACCATCGAAATCAATTGCACAAGCCCGAAACATATCCTCAAGGATCTGGTTGACCCTCTCGGTCTAGCCATCGGTCTGCGGATGGTACGCGGTGCTGAGTTGCAAATCAGTAGCCATGGTTCTCTGGAAGCTCACCCAAAACTGAGACGTGAACCTCAAATCTCGGTCAGAAACGATCGAGACTGGAATGCAATGCAGTCTCACAATCTTCTCGATAAATAACCTTGCAAGCCGGTCCATAGACCAAGTCACACGCATCGTAAGAAAATGTGCCGACTTCGTCAGACGATCCACAACAACCCAAATGGCATCATGACCGCGCTGAGTCCTCGGCAAGCCTATAATAAAATCTGTCGACACATGCTCCCACTTCCACATTGGGACGCTCAATGGCTGCAATAAATCAGGAGGTCTCTGATGATCGACCTTGACACGCTGGCACGTGTCACACTCGGCCACAAAACTGGCGATATGACACTTCATCCCCACCCAAAAATACTATCCCCTCATGTCATGGTACATCTTCGTCGAGCCAGGGTGGATAGAAAATCGTGATCTATGTGCCTTGGTCATAAGATCTCTGCGCAGCTTAGGAATATTTGGGACACATAATCAGCCTCTGAAGCGAAGTCCACCATCTGCACCAATCTGCTAATCCGCCTGACTCTTAGATGCCGCCTCAACCATATAACTCTCCAACGACTCATCAACCTACTGAGCCTCTATCACCCTTTTGACAAGAGAGGGTTGAATCGACAGGATTGATAACTGCACTATAGAAGACTGCAGGCTGAACTCGAAATCATATTCTGCTACATCCTCAAGCATCCGCCACTCCTGAATCATCATATACGCCACTAGGCCTCACGGCTGACTGCTGAGGGCATTTGTCACCACGTTTGCCTTGCCTGAGTGGTACTGGAGGTTGAAATCATAGTCCTTCAGGAGTTCCATCTAGCGCCTCTGCCTCATATTCAACTCAGACTGCGAGAAGAGGTACTTCAAGCTCTTGTGGTCAGAGAAGAGCTCGAACCTGACCCCATACAGATAGTGCCTCCACACCTTCAGTGGGAAGACAACTGCGGCTAGCTCTAAATCATGCGTGGGATAATTCAGCTCATGGACCTTGAGCTGACGAGATGCGAAGGCCACTGGTCTCCCGTGTTGCATCAGGATAGCACCCAAACCAATATACGAGGCATCAGTGAATACAATAAATCCATCACTCCCAAAGGAAAGAGTGAGGACAAGAGTGGACGTCAGATGATCCTTCAACTCCATAAATGCTCGCTAGCAGGCGTCACTCCAAATAAACTCTGCGCCCTTCTGAGTCAACCTGGTTAGCAGGGCTGCAATACGAGAGAAGCCCGCAATAAAACGTCGGTAATAGCCCACCAAACTAAGAAAACTACGGATCTCTATCGCAGTCGTGGGCTGGCCCCACTGACTCACTGCCTCGACCTTCGAGGGGTCCACTACGACACCCTCCCTCGTCACCACGTGAACGAGAAACTTCACCTCCTCCTGCTAGAACTCGTACTTTTTCAGCTTCGCATACAGCTGGTGTGCACGAAGGGTCTGCAAAGTAATCTCCAAATGCTGCTCGTGCTCCTCATGGGTCCTCGAATAGATCAGAATGTCGTCGATGAAGACTATAATAGACTAATCGAGATATGGGCGGAAGACCTCGTTCATCAGCTGCATGAAGACCGCAGGTGCATTGGTCAGTCCGAAGGACATGACCTGAAACTCAAAATGACCGTAACGCGTCCTGAATGGTGTCTTTGAAATGTCCTCATCTCGGACCCGAATCTGATGATCACCGGAACACAGGTCGATCTTCGAAAAGAACTGTGTACCCTGCAACTGATCAAACAAATCATCAATCTTACGGAGCGGGAACTTGTTCTTGATCGTGACTTTGTTGAGCTCGCGATAATCTACACAGAGCCTCAACGAGCCATCCTTCTTCTTCACGAAGAGTACCGGCGCTCCCCACGGCAAACTGCTCGGACGAATAAAGCCTAACTCGCGCAACTCGTCCAACTGCTTCTGCAGTTCCCGTAACTCCAAAGGTGCCATATGATACGGGGCCTTCGAAATAGGCGCGGTACCAGGCATAAGATTAATCTGAAACTTGGTGAGTCAAAGAGGAGGTAATCCCAGAATCTCCTGGAACACATCAGAAAAATCACAAACCACAGGCAAATGATCAATACAAGCGGCAACAGGCTCCTCAACGGCATAAGACATCAAACAAGACAACGGCTCTCCTTTGGGCTCTACAATGAACTGAAACTGCGGCACACCGGGTATATAAAATGTGACTGTCCTCGCGGCGCAATCCAATATGGCATAGTACTCGGTGAGACAATTCATGCCTAGGATAACATCAAAATTTGACATCGACAGTACGTATAAGTCGGCGGGTAAGAAGGTCTCTCCTACTAACACAGGGTATGACGGATAAAAGTGACCTAATATTGTAGTCTTCCCCAAGGGCGTCGATACGGTCAACCCCTCACGAGCAGACTCTGTCGGTAACCCAGTCGAACGAAAGAATCCCTTAGACATAAAGAGGGTGAAGCACCAGAATCAAATAGAACCCAAGCGATGCATGCAGAGACTGAAAGTATACCCTCAACAACTCCTTCAGATGACTGCAGATCCTGTTGAGCCGCATAGAACCTAGCCTGAGCCGGTTGGGGAGGTGCCTGTCCCCTCTGAGAGTGCTGCTACTGCTGTTGGGGTCGCTGTGGCAGTCGAAACTGTTGCCTCTGCTGCTGCGGCCTCTGAGGCTGATGCTACTGCTGAGGTGGCCTCGGTGGTGGGAGCTGCTGTCGTTACTGCTGTGGAGGCCTCTGCTGCTGCGGTGGTGGAGGTTGTTGTGGACCTCTCTGCTGCTGCTGGGGGCTGGGACACTCCCAGGAATGGTGTCCCGTCGCACTGCACTTAAAACAAGTGCCAGTGAACTGCCTCGGAGGTGGTGGTGGAGGTGGTGCTGGCGCTCAAAAGGCTGGGCAACCTGTGCGCCTATGCTGTAGTTGACGCTGCTGGGAATCACTTGAAGGAGCCTGCCTCTTCCGGTCTCTCCTCTGACCACGATCAGACTGAGAACCAGCCCACTCAGCCTCAAAAATCTGGGCCTTCTGAACCACCCTCTCAAAAGTCAGGAGCTCGTGCCCAATAACACGGCCGCGAAGACCGTAACGTAGGCCGTCCTCGAAGCGGCGGGCTCTCCGCTCCTCATTATCTACAAGGTATAGTGCAAACCTGGACTGCTACAAAATGAGCTGCATACTGGGCCACTGTCATATCACCCTGCACCAGGGCCTCAAACGCCAATGCTCACTATCGTCGGATGTCATCTGAAAAATACTGTCGGTCAAACCGATCCACAAAATCCTCCCAAGTTCATGTAAAATCAATGCCTGTTGCTCGAGAAACTGATGTCCACCAATGCTCAACCTCACCGTGGAGAAGAAACATGGCTAGTCGAGCTCGCCGCTCAGTCATACATCCCATCGTCTCGAATATCTTCTCTACATCGGCGCGTCACCTCTCAGCTACCGTCGGGTCTGGCTCACCCTGGAAATGTGGGGGATCAAGCCTTCAAAACTCACGAATGAGGGCACTCGCGTGCTCCTGCTCTACCTGGGCTGGTGAAACAACGGGGTGGTGCCTTACCCCTGGAGTGCATACGTCACAGCCTATAACATCTACTACAACTGAGAGGCAGTCACGGATACGGTCGGGTAGCACCGGTCTCTGGTGAAGGAGCAGCATACTCAGGATGGGCAGTAGGAATCTTTGGTGGTGGAACGGGCATCGTAAGTGGTAGGGCGGGAGCCGCAGGTGGTGGAGCGGGATCCTCAGGTGGTGGTGCGGGAGTTGATCGGGTCACTCTCCCACGTGCCATGTCCTACAGGAAGGAGCGAAGGCGCCTATCAACTTTAAAACTCTTGAAGGCATGCACATTAAAGGCCTAAAATGGAAGGTCGCTAAGTTATCCGAACTTCAGAACTTAGTCATTCTACACTCATAGAAAATATGTAATGTTGTTCTCAATTATTCCCAAGTTATGCTCTGATACCAACTTCTGTAACGCTCTAAACTCAAAAATCGGGCTCATAAAATTTCTGATCACTGAATCTGACACCGACAGCCTCCGTAGAACCCCATTCTTGGCTCCTAGCTTCCATTCGCCAGGTTCCGATCTTGGGATGCTACGAGGAGGATTTTCAACGTCAGTTTGATTCGTAATAAGTATAACCAAAGGCATAACCCACAAACAACAACCAAAAACTTCATTACATTTCCACTATGATCAAAAACTTTACAAGTACAATGAGCATAAAGGGAAATACAATGATGTAGGTCAAAAGCTCCAAAGTAATCTGCCACGCGCTCAAGCCTTAGCGCTGCTGCGATCCAACGTCACCTTCACGCAATAGTCATGCATAAGCTTATAGAAAGCTTAGAGGGTGGTGAAAGTGTGTGCGCAAGGTAGTAATATGATCATGTAATATCAGAGTAATGCGGAATATGCTGATGGATCCATGAATACTATTGGCCATACTAAGGCCATATGATGCAAAGTATGAATGATTATCGGCCATACCAAGGCCATGCGATGCAAAATGTAACTCAAGCATACAGTCCTCATCAAAGTCCACATACCGATACAGTTTAAATCTGGGATATCACCAGGGTCTAATACACTTTAAACCAGATCGCCGCCCTATCACGCACAATAAGGTAAGTGAAAGAGACCTCACTATCTGCCTGCCAATATTGGGCTCGACTCGTCAATAGCGAACCCATTCCTCGAGCTGGTCAGACTCAGCCTAGCTTTATCCCCTACTCTCAGGTGGGTAAGGCCACACCCCCTTCCAACCAACCACAACATAGTGGAAAGTGCGACCGTCTGGTAATCGACACTCGGCACTCCTGTACCCACTCGGTCAAGACGTTGGAGTAACCTCTTGGTACCATAAGGATTTAGGAACTTTCACCCAGGGATATCTATAGCACCCCATGTAGAAGGAGATTTTTGATATCTAATCCTGCCAACCACGATACGCCTGTGGAGGCTACAGCCCCGATGTCGCTAGGGCATACAGTAATCATGTCATACAATGCGAAATGCATGAATCACACTATCCAATCATGTGGGAAATCCTGCGTGTATCGTGCGCTCATGTGGGGCAACACCGTCTAACCGGGAGCCCCTAAATAATCTGCCCGAAGGCATTTGCTATGATCAGTCACTTCTCATATCTTCTCATATCAAGCATACATATGATGCGTATGATCGTGAGTCATAGTACTATACTAAACATGTGATAAAGTATGCACTGTCCTTACAAAGCAGATGGGCCTAGATGGCCTATACACAACAAGTACGGGCCTAACACTGGGTCCTAAGGAGAGTTATAATGTGGACATCCAACCAACATTATACTCGCAATGTGGACGTCAAACCAACATTGCTCCCAAGGCATGATCGTCGTAAACATCATTACATAATCCATGTTGGGATCACACATTGCAATGGACCTTAGGTACATCCCATTGGGCCTTAAATACATCAAATGGGCCATATCATATGGGCCATTTATTCATCAAATGGGTCACTTAAATGGGCTGCACCAACGGGCCTTATGTGCATTGCAATGGGTTATAACCAGTGGGCCTTAGATTGCATCAAATGGGCCTAATCTTATGGGTCTTATATGTAATAAATGGGCCACACCAATTGGGCCCCCTATGTACATCAAATGGGCCTCAACCCATAGGCCCTAGTACATCTCAATGGGCCTTAATCCATGGGCTCCTAAAACATCAAATGGCCTAATCCCATGGGCCTTAGAATACATCAAATGGGTCTGATCTCGTGATTTTTAGAATAAATCAAATGGCCCCATTCCATGGGCCTTAGATCCACATTAAAGTGGGCCCTAATGGACTACCACAAATACCTTAAGATGGGCCTCAAAACATGCCAAGGTGGGGTCCACTTGGACTATGGATTTGGCTCATTCTTTATACCCATGCCATAAAATGGGCTTCTAAGATGGTTAGACGGATTGGATGCAACCCATGCATCATGGTGGGGCCCACAAAAGCCCACTATTAGGTATATTACATAATATAATATAATATGTGTATATAGTATATACAATAATATATACAATAATATATACATATATATATATATATATATATATATATATATATATATATATATATATATATACACACACACACACAATATACAATATAGCATATATATATACACATATGCACAACCCCACACGTGCACACACGCACCCATACGCATGCGCACGCATACACCCACCGTCCTGGGGACGGTGGGGAAAAACAAATATCATAGTGGGCTCCACTGTTCAGGCGGACGGTGGATGTAAAACACATAAATCATTGTGGGTCCCACGTGGGGCCCACTTTACTGTTATAAGCAATCCAGACCGTCCATAAGGTCACGCAGACCTAGATAGAGGGGAAAAATAAATTTCATCTTAATCCAAAGCTTCTGTGGCCCATACAAGGATTTCAATGATAAAGGTTCAATCCCACTGTTTGTTGCCGTGTGGGCCACCTGAGACCTTTATATATCTGATATTTGGAGGGGGCCCACTCCAAGGAAGGGCCCACCCTATGAACGGGTTGGATGACGAATAAACATCATGGTGGGGCCCACCAGTGGAGCCATGGGTCTCTGCCCGCGGACATCCTGGATGCGTGGGATCGTCCTTGCGCCAGCAGCAGCTAACGCTGCTTATTTTTATTTTTATTTTTTTTTTTGAAAAAAGGCATTTTTCTGAGGTTTTTCACGCGTGGGGCCCGCATCAGGAAAATCTGACCCAACTGTTGGGTCCCATGGCTTAGTACAAGGCCAACAAGCCCAATATTGAACATATTTTGGTTATTAGAAGCAAAAGGGGTGATCTTTCAACGGTAACCACCGTAATTCCTATGCTATGGCCCACCAGATGCCCAGTTCGACTTCATCCTTTGACTCAACGGGTAAAATGACCCGGAAAATAGAATGAACGGCGTGGATTAACAACATGCATCAAGGTGGGGCCTACATGAGCAGCCCACCCAAATAGCCTTGAATCAAGGCTGATATTTGTGTTTTCCTTTCAACGTCCAGCGTCCCTGGACGCTAAACGGCTGTGTATTTCAGGTGGTCTGCCCACGTGGGCCACCAAATGATGGGTGGTGTGAATACAACGCTTATAAAGTGGGCCCCACTTGAAGGTAGCTTGGATAAAATATATACTTCATGGTGGGGTCCATCCGCGCGGGCCACACAAGTACATCATCATCCCATAAAAAAAATGAAAAAGAGAGGGAGAGAGAGGGAAAGAGAGTGGGACACGCGTGAGATGGAGGGTTCCGCCACTATGAGCCCTCCCTTGTAAAATAAATCGTACATCAAATGAATCCCTTAACACATGGGACCACCAAAATTGAAATTAAAGGTGGAGATCCTTTCCTCACCAATATGGATAGTCTAGATGACCTTTCTAATGTAAGGAAATAAACATCATGATGGGGTCCATGGAGAATGGCCCCATCATGGAATGATCATGATGATCAAAGTGGGTCATCGGCCATATCTTAGGGTCCCAAGTGAGATCCAAACCATTGATCGGTTGGCCTCACTTGACCCATCTTAAAAACATGAAAAACTAACTCTTATCAAGCACCCACTATTCGATCTTCTTGCTCCTATGGGTTCCTTAGCACCTTAGCTTTGATTCCAATGGAGGAGATGGGGAATGGATGGCTAGGATGAGAGGTCTTGGGATGGAAAGGTGGGCCACACTTGTGGCTCTCTTGGAGAGATGGGAGAGGCTCATACATATAGGGTTTCTCTTGCTTGGATTTGAGTTTGAAAATGAGAGAGAGAGAGTTGTAAAGGGAGAGATAGATAGATGGGTGATGGAGTGATGGATGTGGTGGTGATGGGTATGTAAGACACCTTTTTGACTTTTGTGGACATTTGTGTAAGAAAGGTATGGCTTGTGTAAGAAACTTTTAACTTTTGAGGCATTTTGTGTAAGAAGGGTATGGGCTTGTAAGAACTTTTGAACTTTTGTGGCTTGTTTGGGAAATGGTGAAAGGTAATGTGTAATTGACATGTGCTTGACATGTTGAGATTGATGGATTGATGGATTGATGTGACAACTCGTAAAGATTCTCTTGGGTTTTGCAACGCGCGGTGTTTTCCTCGCACCGAACGCTGGCCTACATCTCCTGACCAGGGTGTCACCTCGGCGTGCGAGTCGTGGCCTCGAAACTGCAACGATGGCGTGGTTGCTATGGTAAAGGTCTTTGGTTGAGTCGACTCGGTGTTGACGGCGTACGAATCAGGGTCATGCGCAAATATCGCTTAAGGGTCGAAGGTTGCCGGAATTCGACCGGTAAGACCGCGGAAGTCTACGGAACGGTACGGACTAATATACGGGTCTTACAATTGGTATAAGAGCACATTAAATTAATCGACATGAAGTGCATATGCACTCCTCGTGGCCTAACCATTGTTGATAATCACTGTACGACTCGAATTCATCGAACTTATCCATTGTGGCGAAACTAGTTCAACCACTAATTCAAGACTCATTACCGATTTCCTAGACTGTGTAATAGTCCTAAACCAACTCAAACACAATATGTGGATACATGTGATATTCATAACAGTATTTAACAAATAATACCAACATAAATCTCATTTGAACATTTTAACAAAACATAAATCATATTATCATACATATGTAATTCATTCATAAATTACGTAGTAGTAAGATAGGTTACATGAAGGAAACTATAACTATAAATATGTTAATTGAGAATCCTATATCAACACCCTTGTTAAATATATTTCAACAAGAAATTTCTAAATCAGACATTTTGTCAAACACTTAGACTACACATATCAATATACATGTAATAAATTAGTTATAAACTATATTTTAAAAAATCCTTTCACAAAGGAGTTGCCACACATACAATGATCATGTATTTCCAATCAATAATCATGGCAAGCACAACTCATGATTCCATATTCATTCAAAACATTTCAACGAACACATGAAATGCATTATATTCAACATAGTTCATATATATGTGTAATATACGGGAAACATCGCATCTAAGCACATGTGAGAACAATCAAGTCAGTCATAAATCATTAGCTGAGATTGAAAGCCTTGAAAACCATAACCTAAACGTTTATAGTCTTTAACTTTCGCCGATACGCCGATTATGAACATGGTTCGTACACTATACCTTTGTCTATGGCACAACGGCTACCTAAATCATGAAATAGGTTAACTATTTCACTGATTTCTCTATTTGGATTCCTAAAATAGATTAGGATTTGAATTTCTTAACCAAAAATAGATTTAGATTCGACGGTGTAGTGACAGGGGAGAGATGATTCAGCCGTGGAATGGTGGGAATGAATCCCAGCAACTATCTCTCTCTCTCTCTCTCTCTCTCTCTCTCTCTTCTCCTCACTCTTTCCTCCTCTTTTCTCTCTTCTCTCTCATAGGGTTTAGGAAATTCGTATGGAATGAGAGAGGGGTGGGTTAAGGGCTTTAAATAGGTCCAGAAGTGATGCCAATGGCCATGGTATACTTAGGTTATTGCCAAAGGGTGGCTGTTTCGGGCCAACGGAGCTCATCTGGAGGTCCATTACCTATGTATGATCTGGAGAAAGTTTCCTAACAATGGATCTGTATCAGGTTAAGATTTCGGTCTGATCGAATTTGTGGATCAACTGTTGAGGACCCGTTTCAGTTCAACGGTCATCATCACTCGATCAGGGCCATAAGTACACTGACATGTGCAGAAAAATTTTCTTGATCCATGGGTGTAGTTGGGTCAGAATCTGATGGTCTAAAACCTTAAATTTGGCCTGTAAGCGAACAGCCTAAATCACTTAAGTTTGAGTTCATTTTTATTGCGTTTCTCACACACTTCACTCTTTTGGATATTATTTAGACTTAATTCCCGCAATGGTTGTCAATCCCAGTAAGGTGGTCATCACCTTATAGTTTCGTAGTCATTGGACTTTCGACGCGCGGTTCAGGACCGATACGGAGTTTCAATGTGCTCCCAAGAGTAATTGGGTTTTGAGATATCTCCTAGGTTGTTACGTAATGTAGAGTTAGCGATTCTACTGATTTTAGGTCTTGAAATTCGTATAGAAAGAGGTTCAAGATAACCTACTAATTAATTCAGTTTAGTACTTAATTAATTTTTATCTAATTTCTACATAATTTGATCCTTAGCTATTTCTGCCTGAGGTGGTACTCGAGTCCTTGTACAGATTTTTTTCAAGATGTTACATCTGCCCGAGTGTAGTGGGTTATAAGCTAAGTTAAGCTTGACTAGCTCGTGAAATGGGTGCACTTAAATTAGCCAGGTAGGCATTGCCATACCACTGATGAGGCGAATAGTGAGGTCTTTTTCACTCACTTGGTCATGTTGTGATGGGCAGTAACCAATGTCGGAGTGTGCTAGAACTAGGTGATATTTCCAATTACGAACTGTTTTGATATGTGGACTGGTTATGGATTAGCATGTTTGCGTTACATCTCTATCATATGACACTCAGCCACGTAGACTTGCATGACATAGCCTTAATATGTCTAACAACATTCATAGACTTGGAAGCTTAGCCCTCCATCATTTCTTACTTACTCTGATATTTGTGGTCTTTCCATATGCATTGCGCATGCATACATGCACTCTTCTGAGCTTCATAGGAGGCTTGTGCGCATTTTTTTACACTACAAGTGATGTTAGCGAATATCAGCAACATTGAGACTGGAGGATGAGTCCGATCTTTTAGATTTTGATTATATTTTGTATTTTACTTTTGACACTGTACTCAAGGATTATTTACTGGATATGTGATGATGTTTTTGTGACTTTGGTACACTTATGGTTATGTTCCTTTAAAAAAATCACCTCAAAAATCCTTCTTGTAGATCATAGGATTAAAAACCTGGAGTATGGGAGTTAGGAGCCGAGAATGGGGTATTACAGAGGTTGTCGGTGCTAAATTTGGTGCCCAAAAATTTAATGAGCTCAATTCCCAAGTTTGGGCCTTGACAAGTTGTATCCGGATACAAATTACATAGTGACCCTACCCCATAAATGTCCATTCAAACCCAAAATGGTGAGATTTAATTGGGCTTGACATAGATGGGTGTTTAACTCAATTTGACATAGTTAGGTCAAATGGCAAAAGAGCTGACATGTGGCAGCATTATAAAAAGAAGATCTCTACAGCTGGTACAACTAGAGGAAAGAGAGTCCAAGGTAAGGGAAGATAAAGTCAAGATAGTTGTTGGGACCATCAATGCATGGTGGTACATAACATGCCATAGAAGCTTAGTGGCTTGAGGGTGTACGCATGACAAATGGCTAGCCGAAAGTAACCGACAATGACACATGACAAGTTACTAGAGGCTAAAACTACTTAGTGGCCTAAAACTTTGTATACACATTAGAGAATATGACAAAATGGATATGAAACTAGCCCTTCTAGTAACTGCTCCAAATCATCTATAAAAGTGGTAAGAAAGAAAATCTGAATGCCTTTACTAACCCAACCAAGCAACACAACGCAACATTGCTATTTTCGTCCCTCATGGACACTTATTTTTAAATTAGTTCTCCATTACTCATTATCACCATGCATGGATCATAGTTTCTAGGTTTTTAGCACCCTTCATACACACCATGCTATTCGAGCATAAGGAAGATCACCCAAGTTTTGAATGGAAGGCTATGACTAGCATTCCCACTACATGCTTAATTGGAAGTTAGACTTTTGTTAGCCATCTCGTATGAGCTTGGCTCATGTTAAGTGTTTGAACAGACTGTCCACACACCTGCCTCAAGATGGTTGTCTCACTACGAGCTTGATTATCACCAAGTGTCGAACATGTGTTCATCCCGCACAAGTTGTTATAAGTTTATACATTGTGATGAGAATTATTATAATTTTAGCTTCTGTGCCGGTTGTCACATGCATCTACCTCTTCAGTATGATTTGTGAACTACCATTGTACATTGAAAGTCTTTTCGATCCAAAGACAAAAAGAATCAATTTGAAGGACGAACCTTCTGTTTGCAGATTGAACGATTTCCCATGATGAATGATTGAATCCCCTAGTTTTCAGGCCCATGGTCTGGCTTGGCACCTAATAGAGCATGCATGATCAATTTATAGGTTTGGGGCAAATTAGGTACTACCCTCGCCTATTCCAAGCTCTCGGGATAGGAGGTTTGGAGGGGCCACCGAAGTGCCATCGTGATGTATGAATTTTATCTACGTTGTCTATTCATTTTTTTTCATATCATTTTTAAAAAGGCGAGCTTAAGACGTCCTAGAGAGGGGGTGAATAGGATTATGCCAAATAAAAAATTAAAGTGTTGAAATAATAAATAAATCAAAAATCTCAATCGCACTAATATTAAAAATTAATTCAAACTAATTCATAGGACAACCTACACCCAAACCAAGTTCAGCTAGAGAAACCTTATTTCATGAACGTTTGTAAGAATCAAGATCTCAAACTAAGCAAGAGAAAAAAAACTATGTATTATAAACATTCACCACTTTTACATAAATGAAATTACAAACATTCTCCACAAATATAAAAAAGAAAACATTCACCATAATACTAAGAGTTATAGTGGTTCGGTGTGTACAACAACTGTTCTCAAACAACCACACCTACTCCACTCCTAACAATTACTATCTACGTGATATTGACTTTCACTATAAATAAGGTTTTCTCAGGATCACCTTAAAACCTGATACAGTTGTGATTTTAAAGAGCTATCACAAAAAAAACCCTCTCTGAGAATTTTCTTGCTATCTCAGAAAAATTAATAAATGAGTTTTTTTGGTTATCTCAATAAAACCAAACTATAAAAGCAAAGTATACTTTTCTTCTCCTTTGAAGATGTATCAGTTGATGTAGCTATAGAACCGCTTCTCTTGAAGTAGATTGTTCAATGCTCAGTCATATAAATAAGGGTTCAAGGTTCTATATTGATTGTAAATAGATTCAAACCAAAAGCTACTTGTTTGAATTTCTTAAGATCTCAAAGAAGAGTATTTACTCTCTTTATAAAATAAGATTCAGAGAATAAGAGATTAAAGAATTAAAATAAAAAACTATTAAGAATTTTATAAATACCGTAAAATAACTTGACAATAATGGGGGCTTCTCTTTTTCTCTTGTGGAAGGATTTGATAGACTTGAATTGTTAATTTTAGATTAAGAGAAAGCCTCTATTTATAGGCAAAGAAGTTGTTTCTTCGACTCGTCTAAGAATTGGATTCTGTTTCAACAAATTTTTAAATTTGGGCACGATAAGATATAATAGATATTTGACTGGTCGAGGGCCCTGTTCAACTAGTCGAGAGTCCTAAAATCCGATCTGATTCAGTTGTTCTACTTCAAGTTGAGCAACCCTTGATTGGTCGATGACCCATCTTTGACTGGTCGAAGAAGTAATAGAAAAATCCATTTTTCTTCAATTTAAACTAGGACTGGTCGAAAAATTCCTTAGACTAGTCGAGCCACAGCTTAGACTAGTCGAACTTTAGGCTAACAGAAGCATAAAAACCCATTTAGTAATGTTTTGAAAGTACCTAAGCCTAAGGTCTTTATAGGGTTTATTATACCTGAAATGATTGAACTTTAAAGTAAATTGGATGCTTGAACATCATGGAACTTGTTCTTCTACTTCATTCTTCAATAGAGCTTGAAATTGAAGATGAGGCTTGATCTTCTACTAGAACTTTAGTTGAACTTGAATTCAATCATCTTGAACTTAGTAGAATTTGAACTTTTCAGCTTAATCTTCTACTTGACTTGAACTTTGTTAGTCTTGAACTTTCCGTCTTGATTCACATTAGAAGGCTACTTCATAAGTTTTGTCTAAACAAAATTTAACAAACAAATGTGTTCTTTATACAATATAGCACCGACAATCTCCCCCTTTGTCAAATTCATGACAAAAAACTTATTATTACAACAACTAGAATGACATCTTGTATTCTTGATCCCATGTTGTAGAAGATTTTTTGCAGCTTTAATGAATGTGTGAAAAATTTACTACTCCCCCTCAATGTGAGCTTTCCATGTATTATGACATGCACATTTTCCATTTCAATGCTAATGCATACTCCAAGCATATACAATCATGTAACATTCATTTAACATTCATATGTAATAATGTAACGTTCATTACATCAACATTCATATCATCTCATATTATGTATCATCATTCTTCATTCATTCTACCTAGTAATAATTAATCTTCTCCCCCTTTTTGTCACATTATGACAAAAGAAAGAATAATCATTCAAATAACCATATAAAAATCAGTAGAAAAAAGATGAAAATATCAAGATATAAACATATAAAAATGTCAAGTTAAGGGGGTCATCAAGATAATAAAAGTCATTAATAAGCATTAAAGGTGAGTAGAGTATATGAGTGATCATCAAGCACACACAAAGTTAAAGTTTTACAAACTAAATATTAAAAAAAATAAATTAAAGTAGCCTAGTCGAATCCAGAGGAAGAGGGAGGAGGTATGGAATGATCAATCTGGTGTATCCCATTGACAATGTGATGATAATACTTTCGCATGTGTTTCATTGAGGATTTGTGACTTTTTGCCAAATTGTCTGGAGATACACTACAGGAAATAGGGCTTTTACCGATGAAAAAAAACACTACTTTTACTGACATTTTTTTTATCGGTAAATGTTTTCCTAATAGTTGAAAACCATCGGTAATAATGTTTTTACCGACAAAAAATTTCTTCAGGAATAATGTTATAATTTTTAAGTTACAAAATTTTGACGCTATCTTGAAAACTTTCACGGTAAGAGTTTTACCGACAAACCAAAACCATTGGAAATAATGTTTTTACCGACGAAAAAAACTTTCATCAGTAAAACACAACTTTTACTGATGAAAGTTTTTTTCGTCTGTAAATGTTTTCCCGACGGCTGAAAACTATCGATAATAATGTTTTTGCCAATAAAAATTGTCGGGAATAATGTTATAATTTTCAAGTGACAATTTTCACACTAAAAGCTTTTGTGGTAAGAGTTTTACCGATGAACCAAAACCGTCGGTATTAATGTTTTAACCGACGAAATTGTTTTTTGTTGGAAAAAGCGCTTTTCCCGATGGACATAAATCATTGGTAAAAATCTAATACAATGTTATTACCGATGAAAATGAACTTCGTTGGTAATGGTGTTTTTCTTGACGGGCGTAAATCGTCAGTAAAAATCCAATACAATGTTATTACCGAAGAAAATGAATTTCATCGGTAATGGTGCTTTTCCCGACGGACGTAAATCGTCAGCACAAATCTGATACAATGTTATTACCGATGAAAATAAATTTTGTTGGTAATGTTATTTTTCCCGATGGATGTTAATCGTCATCAAAAATCTGCTACAATATTATTACCGATGAAATTTAATTTTGACTGTAAAGGTATTTTTACCGATGAACTAAAAGTGTCGGGAAAAGGTTCCCACCTCGACTAAAAATTCCCTCCACAACCAAAAACCAAAAACTGGACACTTTTGCCGATGAAATAGTTTTCGTTGGTAAAAACACTTTTACCGATGAATATTTCCATTGGAAAAAATAAATATTCCCAACGAACTTTTTCCCAATGGATGAAAACCGTTGCTAATGTTTTTACCGACGAACAAAAACTGTCGGTAAAGGTAGTATGGTTGTGTGTGTGTGTGTGTGTGTGTGTATATATATATATAGTTTTTATATCATATGAGTGGAATTTATATATATATATATATATATATATATATATATATATATATATATATATATATATATATATATATATATAAAATTAAAAAGTAATATTTAAATGATTTGTAATATCACATGAAAAAGAATATTGAGTAGCTTAAAAATTTTAAGAATATTTGAGAAAATGTTTGAGAACAAAATGATGCTTTTGAAGAAAAAAATCGGCAGTTTGAAATTTTTGAGAAAAAAAATTAAAAGATGAGACAAAATTTCAGATTTTGTATTTTATTTTTTAAAAAAATATTTTATAATAAAAATGATATTTTATTAAAAGAGTAAAAAAATATACATTTTGAAAAAAAATGTTATTTTTAAATGGAAATTGAAATTTATCAATGAAAAATAAAATTACTAAATTATTAGGCACAACCACTAATTGAACCTTTAATTGTTTGTGGACAATCTAATCAGTCCAGATTGAAGAGTAAATAACTTTAGATGTTTAAATCAAATTTCATTGAAATTATTGATCAATCTTATTTGCCCAATATCTTTCTCATATGTAGCCTGATTGAGGTAACTAGTTAAATTGAAGGTATTGATCAGTAAAATAGAGTGAATGGACCAGACATGTAAAATGGGCCAAATATTCTGGTTAAAATTGTGACCCAACTTACTGACCTCGTGAGAACTTAAGAATTGATGTTAATAAGTTTTGTGGGCCCTATCATGATGTGTGTCGAACATCAACACCATGGATTTGATGTGTCCCCTTTAGGTTATGAGATATCTCAAAAATCATCTGTATACGAAACTCAAGTGGGCCATGCCATCTAAAACTATGTGAAGACATCCTAAAAAATATAAAAGCACTTGGTGGGGCCCACATGAGTTTTGGATGGTGTTGAAAAGTGGTATGACTCCTCATCCAAGTGGGACACACATAATGAGTGGGTTGGATATGTGAATCACATTTAGGCAGGCCCAATATATGATTATAAATGTTTTAAGGAAACTCCTCTCCATTATATTATGTGGTGTGGCCCACCCAAGTCATGGATTGACTTTATTTTTAAGCTTTTGGCCCACCTAAGTCATGGATTGACTTTCTCCATACCGTTCAACACTTTTATCGGAACATTTTAAGATATTAACCAAAAAATGGGGCAGGTCCAAAGCTTAAGTGGACTACAAAGTGGGGACTGGATGTCCACCATTAAAAATAACATTCATAGAAGTTTTGAATTAAGTAGATGTTTGTGCTTTCTCTTCATTTATATCTTTTTGATATTATGAACATGTTGGATGTCAAATAAACATTACTATGGGCCTAAGGAAGGTATCAACGGTGGAAATCATTATTCCACACTGTTTCGCGTAGCATGGTACACTTGAGTTTTGGATTTACCAAAAATTTTGGATCAATCCACACCATTCATCCATTTTTCAAGATAATTTTAGAGAATTATCCAAAAAATGAATCATATCCAAAGATTAAATGGACCACACCACAAATAAGGGGAGCGGATTGGCTACTCCCCCTCACACCATCCAATGGCTGGTGGTTGGTGCTCTGTGGGCCCTACCATGATGTATGTGTTAAATCCATGTCGTCTATCTATTTTTAAAGATCATCTTACAACATAAGACCAAAAATGAGGAACATCCCAATATGAAATGGACCACATTACAGGAAACTGTTGAATGAGCGTTAAACATTTAAAACATTTTGGGGGCCATAACGGTTTTAGATCGAGATGATTTTTGTTTTTCCCCTTCATCTAGGCTTGTATGACCTAATAAACAGATTGGATGTCAAATAAACAGTATAGTGGGCCGAGGATTTTAATGATGGATATCCAATCACTATTGTTTTCGTGTGGTGTGGTCCACTTGATATTTATATACCTCTCATTCTACCATGATGTATTTTTTATATCCACACCTCCCATCCATATGGAGAGATCATTTTAGGGCAATATCCAAAAAATGAGTTAAATCCTAAGCTCTAGTGGACCCCAGCATAGAAAATAGTGGGACAATGACGCCCACCATTAAAAACTTCTAAAGGCCACAAAAGTTTTATATCAAGATGATATTTGTGTTTTCCCTAATTTCATGTATTTTTCAACTTATCAACAGGTTGGATTTCAAATAAACATTACGATGGGCCTTAAGATAGTTTTAACGGTGGGAATCACTCTCTCCGCTGTTTTGTGTGGTGGGGTCCACTACAGATTTATATTTTCCTCATTCTTTAGCTCATGACTTTAAATGATTTCTAAAAATGGATGGACGGTGTGGATATAGCAAATACATCATAGTGGGGCCCACTGAAATTGTGAGGTGTATGTGAGTGAAAGTAGGGCGTCCAAGATGCCCTATAGATATGGAACCAGATTGGCTACTCCCCCTGAAACCAGCCAATGGCTGGTGGTCAGTGCTCCGTGGGCTCCACCATGATGTATTCGTTTCATCTATGCCGTCCATCTATTTGTACAGATCATTTTACGGTATGAAACCAAAAATGAGATATATCCAAATCTTAAGTGGACCACATTCCATGAAACAATGTTGAATGAGCTTCAAACATTAAAAAACATTTTGGGGCCATAAAAGTTTTGGATCAAGTTGATTTTTCTTTTTTCCCTTCATCTGGCCCTGTATGACCTAATCAACATATTGGATGTAAAATAAGCAGTACAGTGGGCCTTAAGAGGATTTTAATGATGGATATCCAATCACTATTATTTTCATGTGGTGTGGTGCACCTGAGATTTATATACCTCTCATTTTTGGGATCAAGTCATAAAATGATCTTTATATACCTCTCAATTTAGGTGCGGCCCTAACTATTGGGCCTACCTTGAAGTATTGTATATCCACACCATTCATTTGTTTTGTCACCTCATGAAGCACATCCAAATTTCTGTTAGACCACACCACATTTTGGATGAAGCTGATATTTATTTTTTTAATTATTTTATTTTTTATTTTCCTTCGGCCGGTTATGTCTGACATATGATGCTATTTTAACAATTTTCTTTTCAATCCATGTCACACATCTGAATCTGGATTATGTTCATTTTTTTGACCGCCCAACAAACAAATGTTCATCCATCCGATTTTCAGAAAACCTAATAAGCGTAATTACAAACAAATGTTCATCCATCCGATTTTCAGATAACTTAATAAGTGTAATTACAAACAAATGTTCATCCATCCAATTTTCAGATAACCTAATAAGTGTAATTTTTGGTTCTTGTTACCATAATCTTAACAATTGAATTACTAGCATGCAACCTATGCAATTTCTAACTACCTGGGTATCCATTCTTCCATCACACTCGGCTAGATAATTTTTCTTCTTAAAAACAATAGTCAAGCTGATGTTTGTGTTTTTCCCCTTCATCTGGCTAGTGGTCGGATTGACTAATCCCCCTGAAACCAGCCAATGGTTGGTGGTCGGTGCTTCGTGGGTCCCACCATGATGTATTCATTTCATCCATGCCATCCATCTACTTTTACAAATCATGTTACAGTATGAGACTAAAAATGAGATATATCTAAATCTTTAGTGGACCACATTCCAGCAAATAGTGTTGAATGAGCGTCAACCATTAAAAAACATTTTGGGGCGATAAAAGTTTTGGATCAAGATGATTTTTGTTTTTTCCCTTCATCTGGCCCTGTATGACCTAATTAACATATTGGATGTCAAATAAACAGTACAGTGGGCCTTAGGAGGATTTTAATGATGGATATCCAATCACTATTGTTTTCATGTGGTGTGGTGCACCTAATATTTATATACCTCTCATTCTACCATGATGTATGTTTTATATCCACACCTTCCATCCATTTGGAGAGATCATTTTATGGTAATATCCAAAGCTCTAGTGGAACCCAGCATAGAAAACAGTGGGACAGTGATGCCCACCATTTAAAACTTCTAAAGGCCACAAAAGTTTTCGATCAAGCTAATATTTGTGTATTCCCTTATTTCATGTTTTTTTTAAAAAAAGGAAAAAAAAACTTTTGAACCGGTTGGAATTCAAATAAACATTACGATGTGCCTTAGGATAGTTTCAACGGTGGGAATCACTCTCCCTGTTGTTTTCTGTGTTGGGGTCCACTGCAGACTTTAATCTGTCTCATTCTTTGGCTCATGACTTAAAATGATGTCTCAAAAATGGATGGACGATGTGGATATAACAAATACATCATAGTGGGGCCCACAGAACTTGGTGACGTCAGTGTATTAGGGTGTCCAGAGAGATGCCCTAATCCATGCCATTCTCTCTCTCACCCTCTACTCTCTCTTTTCTGGACACCCTAATACACGCCATTCTCTCTCTCGCACCCTCTACTCTCTCTTTTCTAGACACCATAATCCACGCCATTCTCTCTCTCTCTCTCTCTCTCTCTCTCTCTCACACACCCTCTGCTCTCTCTTTCTCACACCCTCTCATCTCTCTGTCTCTCTCGCACCCTCTACCTCTTCTCTCTCTCTCTCTCTCTCTCTCTCTCTCATCCTCTCTCTCTGATCTCTCCACCCTACCATTACCGCATGCCCTACCCACGCACGCCCTCTCTCTGTCTTTGAAGCTCAACGAGGTCTCTCTCTCTCTCTCTCTTTCAATCTCAATACTGATTTAGGGATTTGGGGATTTAGCAATTTGTGGATTCTTGATTCGAGTGGATCCTCATTTAGGGATTTGGGGATTTTAAGGCGCATTACTTCACATTGTTGAAGGTGCTGCATCAAAACAGCCCCAAATTAAGGATTCAAAATTAGTTTCAGTGTACCACCGCTGTCACCACTGAAACCATGCTATAACACCCCTTATTTTTGTTTATGTTGGCTCACCTAAGTTTTGGATTTGCCTTATTTTTAGAATCCTATCCTATTAGGGCACATTTGGATCATATCAATTCACAGTAATGTAGTTTTGGGGGTTTTTACCGTGGGTACCTTACATGCATGTACATCGTGACGTGGTTTTTTTTTGTGATGGCCTATTTCTTGTCGTCTGCTATGGAATGCCAAAGCATTTGTGCCTCTATTCTTAGCACATATAGTTTTAAGACCTGTCCTAATTGACTCAGAGTACTCTCACACTCGAAGACATCTAATGGGTTTGAAACAAGAAGTTATAACCTATCATGGGCGTGTTGAATTTGAACCGTTGGTTGTGATTGTCCATTTGTGTTGGGTGGATTTGATTGCTTGATGGTTTCGAATTTGTGGTTGGTTGTTCCATGATAAGGCTTAGATTACTGAAAGGTGGGCCCATCTAGGCTATTACCCCATTGACTGAATTGAGTATCATATAATGCCTTTTTAATAATAATAATAATAATAATAATCCATTCTCTGTCTCAAATTTTTTATTTTTTTTAGATATCTATGATCTTAGCACAAAAAAATAGGGGGTTAGTCGGGTGACCTTGCCTCACTCATCCCAGTCAGTGAGGCACAGATAAAATGGCTGACTCAATAAGCTGGGCCAGTTTGTTTTGTTAATCTCTCTTTGCTACATATTGTAGATATAAAAGTCATGATCATCTCTTTTCTTAGAGCCAAGAAATTCTTCACCCTCCACTCACATCTCAGGCCTTCAAGTGCCTATTAATCTGAGCAATTCACTTACTATTTTTATTTACATTTTTTTTTTGTTTACTATATGTTATTGCGTTTCCTTTCTCATGCACTTTCTATGAATTTTTGATTTATTTGGGATTCTAACTATAAATTATCATTTGAAAATAATTGAATAAATAAAACTATATATATATATATAT
Organism: Magnolia kwangsiensis; assembly: GCA_037074715.1. Taxonomy (NCBI): domain Eukaryota; kingdom Viridiplantae; phylum Streptophyta; class Magnoliopsida; order Magnoliales; family Magnoliaceae; genus Magnolia; species Magnolia kwangsiensis. The sequence goes on along the minus strand of CM073585.1, from coordinate 34,478,646 downwards.
ATATATATATAGTTTTATTTATTTAATTATTTTCAAATGATAATCTATAGTTAGAATCCCAAATAAATCAAAAATTCATAGAGTCCGACGTATATAGGGATGCGGTAGGGTGCCTTTTACCTTCCTTCCTTTAACTGGGGCCGTTAATTGGACCCATTAAAATTTGAGTGTTGCAGGTCTGAATCATGTCCATTAACTCAGACCCAATAAAAATTTGTTCTAGTTCAATTAGTGTTAATAATAGCATGATGTGTATTAACTTTATATTGATTATTCAGGAAACTTTGTCAGGTTTCCTAAGCCATATGCATGTAAATGAGACCATTTACATGGCATGCATGTGTCAAAGTGGCACATGTTTGTGTAATCTAATCCATCCATCAGGTGAGCCCAACCATGTAAATAATCTTATCTATCTCAAACCCAACTTAAAAGCCTAGATCCAATGATTCAATAAGTGCACGAAACCAATTGGATCTAGGTCCAGGTCTTCAAATAAGATCCGAACCTAAAAGGACCTAGACCTAACAAGAGTCGAACCTTGTTACTACAAATAAGGAACTATATATGGGATGCCAACTAAACCCAACCTGTTGATAAACATAAATTTATTGTGTTCACGGCTGTTTGGATCACATGCCAAGGCTAATTAGGAAAAGATTAAAAACCATTCATTTGATTGTGAATGGGCCATGATAAAAATAATAATAATAATAAAATCTCACTATTTTAACAATTTTCTTTTCAATCCATGTCACACATATGATGCTAAAAGACAACTTGGCAATGATTCACATGCTTTCGTAAAGTTCCAATAAATTGAATTTGATTACTCCATTCATAAAAAGCTTTAATTGGTGGCCAATCAATGCTAGTGTCCACATGATGGTTGGTTTAGATCATCATACACATGCATATGTATGGTTTACCAATCTAAAAGTTTCAATGTTTCTGGGTATGCTTAATGTGGAAGATGTCCAGGGCCTACTTGTGTCGGTGAGGGCTAATTACTCCTCATAGGACATGACTGTTTGGTATTTCTTCCGTGCTATTTAGTGGTTGATGTGCTTTTTTCTCCACTTGTCATTGGTTTGGTGATGCCAGCTATGTTTGAGATGTCTTTGATGTTAGCACATATGTATTGCTCTTACATAGGTGGTGGTTTCCTTTTTCTTTTTATCTTTTATTTTGTTAGCATTGTGCTGAATAGTGAGGGTATATAATGAGTGTATCTTGTCTTTTTTGTGCCCCTCAGTCAAAGTGCTTGTATTTTTTTGTGGCCCTCAGTCAAAGTGTCCATAATAGAAGTGCTTTTCAAACAAAGTTATAAGTGGTATAACCCCACCTTTGATATATCATAAGGCTTGAATACCTAATCTTGCATTTAGGGTTGCAAACTCCCCACCCTTGGGGTTGGTTTCGCCCCATCTTTTGAACTTATAAGATCAGCCCTATTCAAAATTTTTATTTTGCTCAACCTGTGCCCTACCCAGCCTAATTACTTGTTACTGTATGTTGTTCATTATAATTCATTCTTACTCTTCATTGTTTTTCTCTCTGGTTTTGCATAGTAGAGATTCGGCGTAAAACCCATTGGTGAAAAGGTTTTTACCTCTTAACATGCTCATCTACAGCCAGGGATAAAAAACCTTTAGGAAATCCTAAAAAAACATACTTTCTCTAACTTTCAAGGTATTTGTAGGCCTACTAACATGATGAACTTTTTCATTTCTTGGCGATGAGCATCCTTATCTTCATTTTACATTTATCATTTGCATATGAATTAAATCTCTTATTTTAAGTAGCTGACATTAGCATTATACATGAGGACTTTCTCATCTTCTAGAGATTTTCTTTCACGTAAAAGTTTATTAGAAATGTTTGTTTACTTAACATTGTATTTCTATTCTCAGTATGAAAATAAAATGTGTATATTGTTCCATTGCCTTCTGTTGCCTAAAATTGTCCTTGCAAACCTTAATGAGATTGTATATTACATTTTTTTTTGTCTTAAATTATTATTGTGATTAGTTAGTTTATAGTTGTGACTTGTAATTTATAGATTTGTAAGTTAGATAATTAGTTACCTATTTAAGAATTTCTATGGGGCCATACATAGATATGGTGTGTTTTTGGTAGCATAGAAATTGCTCAAATTATTCCATTTTGGACAGTTCAAGGTTAGATGGATAGTATGTTTTCATATAATTTATTTAAATGTTCATGCCTGATCCATGGTCCATCTCCTCGTTTCTCTCTAGATATGTTTATTCCGTTCCGTATACATATCTTTACATTGTTTTAGATATTTGGCATTAGAATGTAACGTAAGATGAACTTATCTGGAGAGGCATGGGGAGATGCTGTCGAATTTTCGGCGTGAACGTTTAAATGGAAATATGAAAGTATTACAATCTATCCAACTTTGCATAAGTAACTAATTTAGGATTTAATTGTATTAGCTCAGAATTGATGGAGCATACCTGAATGTGCGTCGGAGCTATTCAGATGTTGAGCGGGAGTCCCTGGAAGGTGGGAATCGCTGTTATAACCATGATGAAGCTGTCCATTTCATATGGACAACATTGGAGTGGCCTGGCCATTTGGACAAGCCTGTGTTTATGTATTAGCTCAGAATTGATGGAGCAGACTCGGATGTGCGTCGGAGCTATCTGGATGTTGAACGGGGATCCCTGGAAGGTGGGCACCACTGTTATGACCATGATGAAGCTATCCATTTTCTATGGACAACATTGGAGTGGCCTGACCATTTGGATAGACTCGTGTTTTTATAGTAGCTCAAAATAGATGGAGCAGACCCGGATGTGCATCAGAGCTATCCGGATGTTGAGCGGGGGTCCCTGAAAGGTGGGAACTGCTATTATGACCATGATGAAGCTGTCAATTTCCTATGCATAACATTGGAGTGGCCTGAACATTTGGACAGGCCCGTGTTTATGTATTAGCTCAAAATTAATGGAGTAAACCCTAGTATAGCCATAGACTGGAAGAAGGAATAACACAAATATCAGCTTGATCAAAAAATTTTATGACCCCAATTAGTTTCGAGGTCCACTTGAGCTTTGGATTTACTTCATCATTCAGCTCATGCCTTAAAATGATCTCTCGAAATGGAATGGCATGATGATCCAGGGATATATTTATCCAGGTTGGATGCATCTTAAGAATGGATTATATGACATCTAAAAAGCTTCGATGTATATCTACTATATCCATGCTGTCCATCTATTTCATCATATCATTTTAGGGCATATTACTAAAATTGATGCAAATCCAAAACTCAAGTGTACCACATCAAACCTAAACCCAAACCTAAACCTTAACCTATAACCTATAACCTAAACATATTCTCAAATCCCTACACCTAATCCTAATCTCAACTCCCTAACCTAAACCTATACCTAAACTTGAAAACCCAAACCTAAACCCGATCCCGAACTCGAACCCAAAACCAAATTCCTAAACCTAAACCTATAACCTAAACATAAAGCTATAACCTAAACTTAATTCACTTAACTTAAACCTACATCTAATCCTAATCTCAACTCCCTAACCTAAACCTAAACCTAAACTTGAAAACCCAAACCTAAACCTGATTCCGAACCCGAACCTGAACCCGAACCTGAACCCGAACCCGAACCTGAACCCGAACCCGAACCCGAATTCCTAAACCTAAACCTAAACCTAAACCTAAACCTAAAACCTAAACTTAATTCACTTAACTTAAACCTACACCTAAACCTAAACCTATAACCTATAACCTAAACCGATAACCTATAACCTATAACCTAAATTTATAACCTAAACCTTAACCTATAACCTAAACCTAAACCTAAACCTAAACCTATAACCTACAACATTAAACTAAACCTATACCTATAACATAAACCTAAACCTAAACCTATTCTCAAATCCCAAAACCTATAACCTAAACTTAAACCTATAACCTACAACATTAACCTAAACCTATACCTATAACCTAAACCTAAACTTAAACCTATTCTCAAATCCCAAAACCTATAACCTAAACCTAAACCTAAACCTTAACCTTAACCAAAACCTAAACCTAAACCCAAACCTATAACCTAAACCTATAACCTATAACCTATAACCTAAACTTATAACCTTAACCTATAACCTTAACGTATTCTCAAATCCCTAAACCTAAACCTACACTTAATCATAATCTCAACTCTCTAACCTAAACCTATACCTAAACTTGAAAATCCAAAACTAAACCTGATCCCGAACCCGAACTTGAATTCCTTAACTTAAACTTACACCTAAACCTAAACCTATAACCTATAACCTTAACCTATAACCTATAACATATAACCTAAACCTATAACCTATAACCTATAACCTAAACTGATAACCTAAACCTTAACCTATAACCTATAACCCAAACATAAATCTAAACCTAAAACTTAAACGTATTCTCAAATCCCTAAACCTAAACCTACACCTAATCCTAATCTCAACTCCCTAACCTAAACTTAAACTAGAAAACTCAAACCTAAATCCGATCCTGAATCCAAACCCAAATTCCTAAACCTGAACCTATAACCTAAACTTAATTCACTTAACTTAAACCTACACCTAAACCTAAACCTATAACCTATAATCTTAACCTATAACCTATAAGCAACTTATAACCTAAACCTTAAACTATAACCTGATCCTAAACCTTAACCTTAACCTATAACTTACAACATTAACCTAAACCTAAACATATTCTCAAATCTCAAAACCTATATCCTTAACCTAAATCTAAACCTTAGCCTAAACCTAAACCTATGACCTACAACATTAACCTAAACCTATACATATAACCTAAACCTAAACCTATTCTCAAATCCCAAAACCTATAACCTAAACATAAACCTTAACCTAAACCTAAACCTATAACCTACAACATTAACCTAAACCTAAACTTATTCTCAATTCCCAAAACCTATAACCTATAACCTTAACCTAAACCTATAACCTAAACCTAAACCTAAACAGTAACCTATACCTAAAACTTAAACCTAAACCTATAACCTACAACATTAACCTAAACCTATACCTATAACCTAAACCTATTCTCAAATCCCAAAACTTATAACCTAAACCTATAACCTAAACCTAAACCTATAACCTTAACCTAAACCTAAACCTAACCTTAACCTAAACCTAAAACCTAAAACCTAAACCTAAACTTAAACCTATAACCTAAACCTATAACCTACAACCTAAACCTATTCTCAAATCCCAAAACCTATAAACTACACCTAAACCTAAACCTATAACCTAAACCTTAACCTATAACCTAAACCTATAACCTAAACCTTAACATATACCTATAACCTATAACCCAAAACATTAACCTAAACCTAAACCAAAACCTAAACCCGAACCTATAACCTATAACCTAACATAAACTTAAACCGATAACCTATAACATTAACCTAAACCTATAACCTACAACATTAACCTAAACCTATACCTATAACCTAAACCTATTCTTAAATCCCAAAACCTATAACCTAAAGCTAAACCTTAACTTAAACCTAAACCCAAACCTATAACCTAAACCTATAACCTATAACCTATAACCTAAACCTATAACCTTAACCTAAACCTAAATCTAAACCTAAACCTCTATAACCGTAACCTAAACCTAAACCTTAACCTATACCTAAAACCTAAACCTATACCTATAACCTACAACATTAACCTTAAACTAAATCTGTAACCTAAACCTATAACCTATAACCTACAATATTAACCTAAACCTATACCCATAACCTAAACCTATTCTTAACTGCCAAAACCTATAACCTAAACCTAAACCTATGACCTTAACCTAAACCTATAACCTATAACCTACAACATTAACCTAAACCTATTCTCAATCCCAAAACCTATAACCTACACCTAAACCTAAACCTAAACCTAAACCTATGACCTAAACCTAAACCTTAACCTATAACCTAAACCTTAACCTATAACTATAACCTATAACCTTAACCTATACCTATAACCTAAACTTATAATCTAAACCTTAACCTATACCTATAACCTAAACCTATAACCTATAACCTATAACCTATAACATTAACCTAAACCTAAACCTATAACCTAAACCTATAACCCAAACCTATAACCTAAACCCAAACATATAACCTAAACATATAACCTATAACCTAACATAAACATAAACCTAAACCTATAGCCTAAATAGTACACTTGAAAGTTGATTTCTAAACGGTTTTGAAAATTGGATCTGATTCGTTGATATTGGTAACATCAGGTACCCTTTGATGGTCCTATGTAAAGACCTTCCTCTTTCTCTCAGCCACAACACATCATCATCAGTCATCTTCCATGAGTAACATTCGATGGCCGAGGCATCTCAACTCCATCCATGTGGCCCACTTCATCCACCTTTGGAAGAACCCCATCACTGCCCTCTACATCTTTAATGAGGTCAAAACCAGTTCCACACCACCTACCATCACAACGGCCCTATCTATGCCACCATCATGTCCATGCTTGCTAGCTCCAACCATCTCACCCACATGAAGCACGTCCTCTACCAGATGAAATCCGATTCCTGCCAGTGCAAGGACTCAACCTCTAATGACGCAATCAGAGCCTTTACCAAAGCGAGCTGCCTCAACGATGCCATCGAGCTCTTCGCTAGTATCCCGCAGTTCAATTGCGTTAATTGGACTTGTTCCTTTTAGAAGGGGATCTTGAAAATTCATATAGCCTCTATTTGGAGAATTCCAATAGATGGGAGGTCAAGATGGGGATTCATTCTTTTAATCTGCTGGTCGCTGCTCTTTCTAGGATGAACTGTTCTAATCTTGCGCTTCGAATGTTTATGGAAATGACAGAGCAGTGTTACTGCCCCAATCGGGACACATATCGGATTCTAATGAAGGGATTATGTGATGATGGGAGATTAGACGATGCGGTCCACCTGCTTTACTCTATGTTCTGGAGGATCTCGCAGAAGGGGTGTGGCGCTGATGTTGTTGTTTATAGGATTCTTCTTGAAGCTCTCTGTGATCGTGGGGAGTTAGAAGAGGCTGAGAGGATGCTCAGGAAGGTTTTGAGGAAGGGATTGAAGGCTCCCAAGCGTTGGTGCCGAGTGCCAAATCTTGGGGCTTATTTTGTAGGCCATGGGAGTCTAGATGCAATTAAGGGTCTAATAAATGATGCTTTGGTTACAGGCGGGGTTCCGAGTTTGGCTAGCTATAGTGCTGTAATTGTTGATCTTTACTCTGAGGGGAAGAATGAGGATGCAGATCACCTGTTCGATGAGATGTGTGAAAGAGGGTATAGGCCATCAGTTTTGATGGATGAAGCAAAGATGGTGGCATTGTGTCGAGATGGGAGGGTAGGAGATGCAACAAAGGTGGTGGAAGAGGAGATGATGGAGAAGAATTCCGTTCCCATAGTGAGGACGTATAATGCAGTGATGGGAGGCCTTTGTAAGGTAGGGATGTCAATGCAGGCTGTTGGGTATTTGGAAAGGATGGTGTAACGCCTGGGAAAAATCCATACTTGGACTCGAGTACCAACTCGACCCGAAATCTCGTTGGATTAATTCCTTTAGAAAATAAGTGTAAGTTAGCTAGCACAACGCTAGAGTAGCTGGGAAATAGTCCCTGATCACTTTAAATACGTTCTACAAGACCCAAATCGAGTAGAACCAATGACTCTATAATACTCTATAACCTCGGATCAAACTCTAAGCAGGTTTGTTCTCTGGACCACTTTGAAACTTTGTATTGGATCTAGACCGCGCGTCAAAATTCTGATACCTACTATCTTAGACCGTTAGAACCACCTAGCTGGACTCGACAATCATTTCAAAAATCAAGTCCAACCGATAATCACAGGTTATTTCATTGAGCCTGAATTGAAGAGAGTGCGAATAGGGATAGATTTGGAATTTGAAATTCAAATCTGGCACACGACTTGACGTGTCAGTATTAAGCGTTCTGACCGTCAGAATTCAGCCAAATTACACCCTTGAATCAGGAAAAATTTCTATTTTATATTATGAGATTTGCAGGCCTGATCTACGTGCGGTGACCGCTAAACTGAAACTGGACCACCACGTGCGATTTGCGAACCCTGCCGGACTGAAAACTTGATGTATGCTAGATCCAGTATGCATGAGCTTAAGTCCGACCGCATTTGGCCAGGGGAACACCAGAAATGATCTTTTAGACCGAAACAGCCCCGCATTGGATAAACATTAAGTAAACTTTGTTCCCGAGCCTATTCCGGGCATTTTTGTGCTTATAAAAGGGGTTGAAACTCTCACTCCTCTCTCCCATCCGAATTTGAGAAAAATTTTAGATTGGAAGAGAGAAAAGGTGAGATTTTGTGAGAGAGAGTAGGAGTGAATTTTCTTGCCGTCGTGCCACCTGTTGCACGTACTTTAGCAACACGCTCCGATCACCTGGCCGGTGATTCCTTCGCATTTTCAGGTAAGAAAATACCCTAGAAGTTGCTGATTTAGTGTTCCTTTGGTTTAAAAGCAAAGTAGCTGATAGATCTCGTAAATCAGGTTCCCTATTCGCCGTAGACGAAGCGATACGCTCCGTTCGAATCACTTCACCTATAAGGAAAAAGGTACGGATTTTAGACGCTTTGATTGACTGTTTCCAACGCTTTCAATGTCGTTTAATAGTAGATTATCGACGGCAACATCGTTTAACATGTACAACATGCTATCTGTTTCCTGTTTCGTAAACCAACGAAGAATATGAGATTTAGGGCATTTTAGTCATTTGTAGGAAGTACTGATTTCATTCATATTTTGCTGATGTGATTAACAGGTTTATTGTCGCATTAAAATGTTAGGAATACGTGCATAATTAGTTTGACGAAGAGATTCGCCTAAATGCGCACTTCGGGTCGACATACTATATGTAGACTTAAGTGTGTAGTGTAAGTGTTTGTATAAATGCTTGTATTAGTATGTATTGAATTAAATGGTGTTATAAAGTAGTTTGAGATTGTTTTCTCAATTAATATGCTGATGTAAATGATTTCCTACATGTTAGCTAAATGCATGATTTCATTACATGTATAGAATGCATATGCTTGAAGATTTGCTTAAGTTGTATGTTATAGCATATGTTAACATGCTCACATGGTTGTATTTCATTTCCAATACTCTAATATAATTGCTGATGTGATTCCATAATTGTTTGGGACTATACTTAGTCCAGGCAGTCGGTAACCGAGAAATTTCGTAGTTGGCCTATCTTTGCCACGAACGACGCGTCGATGAACGCGAGCCGTGTTTTGGAGTTGGCGGCAGTGGTTAGGCCACACGGAGTGTTTTACGCACTTCATGTCGTTCGACTTGAGATGCGATCGTGCTAGTCGAGCCCATCAAGTAACCCGACTGGTCATTATATGTTCACCCTGTATGAGTCATAACTGCTTGAACCTAAGGTACTGAACTTACCATTGTAAACCCTGTTAACCATGGTACCTTGATCCACGAAGACTCATGAGCCGGGCATGGTGGTATAAGACACCGTGGTCGAGCTGTCGGCCTACGCTGGGGCCACAAACCTCCCCGTAGTGACCAGTGAGCACCTAGTCTCCTGAGCAGATTATGGTGGTATGAGACACTATATTCTTGCTGTCGGCCTACACTGATCAGGCGACGAGTCCTTTGTAGTGACCGCGAGCGTATTCTGAGTCTACGGGAGGCGATGACCCTTCAGTAGCAGTGAGAGTACAGTAGGCCTGTATTGATAAGGTGATGGGGGAGCGGTGCAACGAGTGCGAGCAACAGCCCTGACAGCCCTTGTAGCGACCTACAAAATATACATCGTATGAGATTACTAGGAGTGACGACCCTATACAGGATCTGTGTTGGGATTGATATAAGGGAAGTACCTTAGTTTTCCAATCCTGCTGTTTGAATGGACTAATAACAACTTGGAAATCATATCACCATTACATTGCATGTGCCTGGAAGATGTGGAGCACTGAGCAGGATACATGCATGTCGCAGACAAAGATGGTGCCGTATGAGGGAGAATATCGGTGAGGGCATCCATCATGTCATGTCATATTGCATTAACCACAGTATTAGGATTGTCTGATTTACTGCTTTACTATTATCGCATGATTGATTTGAGAACATGCTAATCTTTGCTCTATGATTCCACTGAGTTGATCACTCACTCCCACATTACGGGATGATGTTTGCAACACCCACCAGACCCTGTTTTAGATGCAGGTGATGCTGAGATCCAGGAGGTAGAGCTGGACTATGATGAGGACCAGGACGAGTTCTCATACATGCAGTACCACGACGGCTTTGCTTAGGTGACCTGGGTTGACGGGACTTCATAGTGGGACTCTTTTGGATATTTTATTTTGTTTATTTACATGTATATGAGACTCAGTGATGTATTCATACTTTAGTAACAGTTGAGATCTACTTTGTTTTTCCATACAGTGATATATATATTCTTTAGTCTTCCACTTGCTTTAATCACTGGATCTGGAGTATGAATTACAGTTTTGGTATACTTTTACTCATGTGAATGCTTTAACTCAGACAACATTGAATCATAATCATTTTTGTTGCATAAGTGACGGTCTGGAACTCGGGAGTTGAGTTTATACACGACCCCCGATTTTCAGGGTGTTACAGATGGGTAGGCAGGTGGGATGTGTGGCGGATCAGATGACGTATGAGATTTTGGTCAATGGGTTGTGCTGTGAAGGACGGTTCATTGAGGTGGGACATATAATGGAGAGGATGATGGATAGAAGGTGTTGGCCTTGTAAGGCTATTTTTAATAGGCTAATCAGTGGGCTATGCATGATGGGTGGGAGATATGAGGCTGTGTTGTGGCTAGAGGAGATGGTTAGCCAAGGAAAGACAACTGAGGTGTTTATGTGGAACTCTCTGGTGGCTGCATTCAGCTGCGATGCCGATTGTGTGGAGTTACTTCCCCAAATGATACTTGAAGAGGACTGAGGCTTTAGGTGTATAAATGATCTTCATCTCTTTCAAATTGCTGCAATTTGGATGGGAGATTGCTTGAAAATTATAGCAATTTGGTGATTCTAATTGTCCGATCAATGGCCTCGAAGTTAGTTTGTTAGAGACAGTGGGCCACATTCATGGAAAGTTGCCAAAACTGTTTAACTCTCTAGCGACTGCATCCTGCTGCGATGCATATTGTGTGGATTTGCTTCAGCAATTGATGCTTAAATAGGATTGAGGATCGAGGAGATGCGGGTGGAGCATGCCCGATGGATATAGATGTGTCAGGCTGTCACTGCATGCTTACCCACTGATGCCCCACCACCTTTGCCTTCATCTTTGTAATTTTTTATATTTTATTTATGATTTATTTTATATAAGAATGTTAAACTTATATGTATTTGTGCATGGATGAATGTGATGTGGATAAGATCGTTTGTGTATGTATGGATGTGGTTTATGTTTAGATGGATATAGTTTGTGTTTGGATGGATGTGAATGTGAATATGATGAAATATATTGTAATAGTGTATATCAAGAATAACAGGTGTATATCAGGAATTTTTTCCTGAATTTTGAAAAAGAAAAAGAGACTTATATCGATGAAAACTTTCGTAGGTAAATGTTTCATCCACGTTTTTTACCTACGACACATTTCGTAGGTAAAAAGTTTCATCTACATTTTTACCTACGAAATATTTTGTAGGTAAAAGTTTCATCCACATTTTTTTAAGGTTCTTCCACATTTTTACCTACGAAAAATTTCATAGGTAAAAGTTTCCTCCACATTGTTTACCTACAAAACATTTCATAGGTAAAAGTTTCGTTCACAATTTTTACCTACGAAACATTTCGTAGGTAAAGGTTTTGTCTACATTTTTTAGCTACGACAAATTTCGTAGGTAAAAGTTTCATCCACAATTTTTACCTACGAACAATTTCATAGGTAAAAGTTTCATCCACAGTTTTTAACTACGAAACATTTCATAGGTAAAAGTTTTGTCCACAATTTTTACCTACGAAAAATTTCGTAGGTAAAAGTTTCATTAACATCTTTTATCGATGAAATTTTTCGTCAGTAAAAGTCTTAACCATTACCGTGTCCTTCACTTTGTTGTATCTGGTATTCCTATTTATCTTCTTTCTTTGGTGTGTTATTTAATTAATCAATTTTGTATTCATCCTGGTTATGGGTCGATTCCTTTCGCCTATCTCATGACTTGCATTGCTCTTTATTCAATGTTGTCATTCCTTCGACCAAGGCACTGGAGTCGAAATTACCCTTTGATAATATAAATCTACACAAAATAAACTTGGCATTCCTTCCTGACTAGCGAGATGAAGGAGAAGAAGAAGATGCACCTATACCAGAGGACACATTGATGGACGACATATTTGTCGAGCTTGATAAATTAGATGATGCAGCTGATCCATACTATCAAACTTCTTAGGTTAAAGATCGGCTCAAATCCTTAGAAGAAAGTTGATTGAGTTAAAGGTATCACTACAAGAAATAGGGCTTTTACCGACGAAAAATATGTTTTTTCGTCAGTAAAAGCCTTTAACCATGGTCTTTTATCGACGAATTTTCAATCGACAAATTTCGTCAGTATAACTCTTTACCAATGAAAAAACATCTTTACCGATGAAAAATTTTGTCGGTAAAAGCCTTTTTTCTTGTAATGATACCTTTAACTCAATCACCTTTCCTCCAAGGATTTGAGCCGATCTTCAACCTAGGAAGGTTGATAGTATGGATCAGCTGCATCATCTGACTCATCAAGCTTGACAAATATGTCATCCATCAATGTGTCCTTTGGTATAGGTGCGTCTTCTTCTTCTCCTTCATCTCGCTAGTCAGGAAGGAACGCCAAGTTCATTTTGTGTAGATTTGTATTATCAAAGGGTAATTTCGACTCCAGTGCCTTGGTCGAAGGAATGACAATATTGAATAAAGAGCAATGCAAGTTATGAGATAGGCGAAAGGAATCAACCCATAACCAAGATAAATACAAAATTGATTAATTAAATAACACACCAAAGAAAGAGGATAAATAGAAATACCAGATACAACAAAGTGAAGGACATGAGTTGTGAAAGGAATAACTTCAAACTTATTCTCAAATTGTAGATACACATTGGATATAAAAATGCGATGTAAGACTCGGTATTTGGGAAGCATCTGGTTAGCATAGAGGGCATTGCCAGATTTCCATTCAGCATCAAAGCGACATAATTTACGAGTGATCGACCGTTGCTCAATATGAATTATTTTCTCAGTGAGAGTGGCAATGGAAATGCCATCATCGGCGATGACTATGTCAAGAAAACCTGAAATCAGGTGATGATCAATAGAGACTATCCCTTCTCAAAAATTAATTGTAAATGTTAGATTTTCAAGGGATATGTCGCTTATGGACGCGTATATGCCTTGCGCTATAGGAAAACAATAGTGATTGGATATGCACCATTAAAATTCTTCAAAGGCCTACTGTACTGTTTATTTAACCTCCAATTTGTTGATTAGGTCACAATCTGTTCATTAGGTCATACAAACCCCGATGAAGGTAAACAAACAAAGATAAGCTTGATCTATGACCCCCGAAAAGTTTTTTAATGGTCGACGCTCGTTCAACACTTTTTCCTGTAATGTGGTCCAATTGAGATTGGGATATACTTACTTTTAGTCTTGTACCATAAAATGATCTAGAAAAATAGATTGACAGCATGGATGAAACAAATACATCATGGTGGGACCCACAGAGCACCGACCATCACCCGTTGGCCGGCAGCAGGGGAAGTAGCCAATCCGTTTCCTAAAGATGATCAGGAATCAGAAATCAGGAGGCGAATATGGAAAAAACTAAAACTGAGAAAGAAAAGGCAAAAGTGTAAAAGAACCAGGGTCAGACGATATGATATCGCATGACATGATGACATTGATATGGGCGATTAGCACAATAGAGCGTACTTTGAGCTTTGCACTGCCTCAAGAATCAGGTCCGTTCCTTCATCAGATATGACTTGCAGGTGTGCTTTATATGCACGGTCGGTCCTTTTTCGTACTTGTACTTTTTGGACTATTTTCGGAGGGAACTTCCTGATCGTAGGCAGCGAAGGATCAGACTGATTTTTTTACACTAAATGATGAACGGCTCTGACGCTAGCCATCAGTACCATCTCACACACAAATAACTCCGGGCACCGAGAGTATGGAACGATCACGCGAGCCCAAGCATCAGGCAAATGAAGAGCTCAAGGGTATCCACTAATCTCTGGCTCTTGGGTCCGCTTGATGTAATTTTTTTTTTAAAATTTTTTATTTTAATATCCATGCCGTTCATCCGTTTTGCCAAACTCATATTAGGAAATGGACCTCACCACGGGAAGCTGTGGTTGTGGGCCACAAAAGTTTTGCATCAAGATCATGGGTTAGATGGAAAATAAACGTTCCGGTGCGCCCCCGAATGGTGGGGCATTCAATCACACCATTCTTTCCTATGGTGTAGCATCATAGTTAGCCCAGTCAGGGATTCACAGACCCTAGTGGATCTCCAAGCTCATCCAGTACTCTGGCTACGCTAGCATTGGGAGCATTTTTTTTTTTAAAATTATTTTTTAAAATTTATTTATTTATTTATTTTTTTAACACACGCATACACATCTCACACGCTCACGCTGGTGGAATTTCACCACCTATGGGTACTCGTACCCTTGACCGGGAGTTGAAACTTCGGAGAGTCTACCAACCGGGCAAGAGTATTGACCCAGCATTGTGAGCTTATACACGAATACATGTGCGATATCACTCAAAGCTAAACCCGATTAAATGAATCAAACCCATCATTGTTACGCACCAATCCATTGCCCAAATGGTAGAAACCAATCCATTGCCCAAATGGTAGAACGAGTGAAGATAACCTCACCAAGACACTAACCTCGCTTGGACACTAAGGTCTTGGTATTCATTTCCAAGTGGGGTGTGGCTAATAGTAGGGTGTATTTGTCGAGACCGGAAGCACACATAGATTAATCAAGTAGGCTAATCCAATCACACCAAGAAAGCATGGTGCGAATGTAACATCCCGAATTTTTGTAGTTCAAGTACATACTTATGCTCGATAATTTCGAGTGTTAATAATGTAAAAGTTGAATGGTCCAAAATTGCTACTTTTTTTTAAAAAAAATCACATCCAGATATACTCATGAAGGTAACCATTCACGAGATTAAAATCAACTGCATTTATTATTCCATTAGAGTAAAAGAATTTAACAAATCATCAAATGACTTTTCAATAGGTGCTTATTATATTATCAAAGTTTGCAGTGGAAAATAAATAAAACTAATCATATATTATTCTTCTTTTCTATTCGAACTTGTCTTCCATAAAACGGTCGTTGTTCGTATCATTAGCATGTAATTCACCTGCAACATATATACGGTTGGAGAGGGTCAATGCTCTACTTATAGTGATGGTTGTCCTTTAAAGTTTATGATAATTTAAGTGATTCATAAGAATAACAAAAGGGGGTCCCGATATATCTCATACTCCACAAATACAAGTGGTATCAATATGCGCAATATTCTACATAAAATGTGTTGATGCAAAAATCTGGTTCACCCTTGCCGAGCTCCGAACACTCGCTCTGAGCTTTGTAAGCCTGCACAAGAGAAAGACAAAGGAGACCCTAGCTATAATAGGAGACCCTCCAATGTCAAAGTTAGGTTAAGAATCTGGATCTAAGTAGTGTAGTTGGGTGTAGGGTGTGAGATCTTGTGTACCTATTCTTGTGATTCAATGATTATTTATACCTTACAACTAGAGTGGACGTGCCCATATTTCTTGGCACAATCTTAGCCGCTAGCCATGAATGATGAACGTGTAGATATCAACGGTTGTGCAATTATTCCAAGATCATGTGTTACTGAGATGATAGGTTGGTCATGTCTCCATTCAGACTGACTTGTCGGTTCTCGTGCCCATACTTTTTCTACTAAACTTGACAAACGACACCGATGCTTTGCCTCAGAACTGAGTCCGAGTTGACTTTAAGTGAACGGAATGTGGTCGAGCTAAGTATAATCTCGCCTGGTCTTTCTACTCAGAGATTTCTCCCAAATAGGACATGCTCTAGATTTTTCCATAATAGAAGCCCCCTACTCTCTAAGTACGAATTCAGACTCAGTGTGTAAATACATGGAGAAATGATCCATGACCCCTTACGCTATGAAGAGTTGTTTCAATTAAAGCGTATGGTCGCAATTATGGTTCCCTGCTATCAGGATGGCATGTCACCACGACTCTTCAACTACGAGCCCGTAGCTCATGAACACGTGGCAATGGTTGTATATTCGAATCGTCGGAGTAGTTGTGGAGCTGCCGCGTGGATTCGAAAGGACGGAATGACGTTGTTATGGCTACTCAATGTTAGTAGCGCGTGGCTCGGTGTTCCTTGACTAATTGCTTGTCACCACGTGTCTCATAAGCTCGGCTCGAGATGGTTTGGCTTCAGGGACAACAATTCATTATGATTGCAAATGGCAACCTTGGGCTATATAAACTGCTATACCCCTCCCTAGAGCAACTTTGTTTTCAATTTTCTACGAAGGTTCTTACTGTGGAAGTTCCTCAGAGCAGGCGATTTTCGGTGAGTCTTTCCTCCTCCTAGCCTTCTTTCAATTTTTTCTTTTTTACTTTCAAAATGCAATGTCGAACGGATCAGGTGAGATTTAGGAGGGATACGTGTATGAAGGTGACTCCGGGCAGGAGAGCTCGGAGGGTCCTTTGGAAGCGACACCTCTCCATCCCTAGCCCAAAAAGGGTAAGGGCCCTAAAGCCAGTGCTCGTCCCAAGGCCATAAAAAGAATATCCCGAGACCTGATGGGGAGGGCTATTACCGGGCCTTCAGGTGGTTGAGCTGTGGAGCTCATCCCTGGGGGCTCAGTGCTCATCGAGTCCCAAATGGCTTGGGTCCGCAAGGAATTTCAAATCCTTGACTTCATCCACATACGAGCCCCTGCCCCCCACGATGCCCCTGGTGACCCTGCTGAGGGTGACGTCGCCATCTTCATCTGCGCTCTACAATGTGGGCTTAAGCTTCCGTTGCACCCCTTCTTGTGCGCCTTAACAGCACGCCTAAAGTTATCCCTGGGCCAACTCATCCCCAATGCCTGGAGAATCTTGATGACGTCATATATGATATGGCACCAAGCTAAGAACCAGGAGCTGACGCCCAACGGGTTCCTATCGCTCTACCAGGCTAAACACGATTGTACTGAGCCATGCTGGTACTACTTGGCTGCCTGGGCACATCAAGGTTCAGGCCTAATTCTCAGATTTTCTCTTCCAACAAATATTGGAAGAACAAGTGGTTTTGGACTTCGGGGGAATGGGAAGCGCCCACGGCTGAGCTCAGAAATCTGCGGGTTCGAGTGCCCACCAGATTCTTCACCCTAGGTCAGATCCCAAGCGATGCTTGTCTCTTCATTGATTTTTCGACCTGAACCATTCTGATCGATCCTTATTCTTTTTTGTAAAATATCCAAAGGGAGCCCCCCAACTCTCCTCTCTTCTCAAAGCTCAGGTTGCTAGAGCGAGATTGTGCATGGAAGATCAGGGCATCTGGCACTATGTAATCACCTCGAATAATCTTTACCAATCTGGGCTCTGCAAAATCAAGCCTCTCCCTTTTGCTTTAAGTCAGTATCACTTCATCAAGTTGAAGTTTTATAACTCAGAGGTTTCCTTCTACTTACACAGGTATGGTCGAAGCTTTCGGATTCAGAAAGAGGAAGTCCCTAGCCCTCAAGGAGATGCTACTTACCAAATCCTGAGTGAAGATCACCGTTCGGAAGAGGAAGGAGACTCCTCAGGCTGAGGTTTCCGTCGCTACGGTTCCCGACTCTGTTATGGAGGTCGAAACTACAGTTGCATCTGGGGTTGAGGTCGCACTTACCCTAGCTATCCAACCCAACGCTACCTCCCATCAAGCCCCCGAGGTGCCCCCAACTACTTCCAAACATCCTCCCATTGCGGTGCTGCGATGGCGAAGGCTCATGTCTTGGCCGTCAATTGCATTGGAGAGGTGGCAAGGTCTGCTCCTCTCCCTGAAGCTAGAAGACTTCCTCCAAGCTATCACATGTTTGGCTTAGTCAATTGGGTGGCGAATCATGCCCCTAAAGAGGAGATCGCTAAACTTCTTACCCACCGACATGAGTCTTTCATCAATGACATCGCCTTTGTCTGCTATAAGGTAACTCTCATATGAGATTTTCCTCTTGTTTGATTTTGAATTGTCCCTAACTTATGCTCTCGATTCAGTCACTACCCATGTTCCTGTTGACTAGGGAGAGACTAAGGGAAGTGACTAGGAAGGATAATGAGATAGAGACTCTCTGGTGTGAGTTCTAAGCACTTTGGGGAGAGCGGGAGGAGCTTCGTGGCTTACCGACTGAGGAGAAGGTGAGGGAGCTGTTATACCAAGGGGACATCAACGAGCTCCAAGCCCATTGTGATGCTGCCGAGTCTGAACTCGTGAAGATCAAGGCTCATCTTGGCCCGGTGGAGGAGGATAACGCTCGGTTGGTAGTCGAGTTGAGGCAAGCCAAGACTGATGTTGTTACGGAGCTGGAGCTCGAGGTTGGGAAAGCTAAGGCAGCCCAACACGCTGAGTTTGAGGCCTCGGTTGCCTCAATGATCATTGCTGCCATTAAAGAGTACAAGTCTTCAGCAGAAAGAACCGTCGAGGCCTCGACATTGATGATGCCGGGGAGGAATCAGTCGAAGGCGCTCCTTCCAGCCGAGTTCCTGACTCCGAGGTTTCTCTTGCCTCCTAGCCCCTTGACATTGACCTTCCTCCCACTAAGTAGCTTTTAACCCTCTTTTTTATGGTCGATTTCAAAGGATATTGTGACACCTTAGAGTTATTTTAGATGCTTTTGGGTGATGATGGTTGGATGAAGAATTTTTTTTTTAAATGTTGGTGGTTGAATGATGTTTTTAAATAGTCGGTTGAATGATGATTGATAATTGTTGATCTGTTGAATATTAATTTATTCAATGACGAGCCGACCTCTTCTATAAGAGTTTTCCCACGGAAAGATTCCATCTCTGCACATGAGAGACGGTCCCTTGTAGCGTATTCAAAAAACAAGTCGATCGGTCTGGTCAGACGGCCGACCCTTCTGCAGGACCTTATTCCTCATGGGTGTCCCTTGTAGATTGCATAGAACTAGATAGTTTTCTGTAGAAAGACGCAACTTTTATTGAAACAGTGGACTTATGACAAGGTGAGCCGACCCTTACATTGTTCCCTTTAGGAGTAGTAGACTTTCAAGTGCTCAGCATTCTATAGGTGTAGCAAGGGGTGCCCTTCCAAGCTCTCGAGTTGGTAAGAACCAGGTTTAGCCGAACTGACAACTTGGTAGGGACCTTCCCAATTAGGTCTTAAAGACCCTACCCCGAGTTCCATCGTGTTTTAAAATACACGACGCAAGACTAAGTCACATGCCTTATTTTGGTCTTGGAGTTATAGAAGCAGGCGACTTGCTGATGTCGAGCTACTATCCGTAATCTGGCAGTATCCTTCAATTCTTCGATTAGGTCAAGGCTCATTGCCATTTGGTCAACATTCTCCTTGCAGTGATACAACTATACTCGGGTGCTAGAGAGTCCTATTTCGACTGGAATGACTACTTTGGCACCATAGGAAAGAGAGAATAGTGTTTCCCCTATCGTCGTCTGAGCTGTGGCCCTGTATGCCCACAACACGAGTGGGAGCTCATCGTCCCACATGCCTTTCACCTTTTCTAACTTCGTTTTAAGATGACCTTTTATTATTTTATTCACTCCCTCCACTTGGCCATTTGATTGGGATGCCGAGGTGAAGAGTAGGCGTTCTTGATGCCGAGCCCTTGACACATGCTCCTGAACTTATTATTGTGGAACTATTTCCCATTGTTTGAGACAATGGTATGCAGGATACCAAATCGGCATATAATATTCTTCTAGATGAAATCGGTTACTTTCTGCTAGGTGATCTTGGCAATAGGCTCAGCTTCAGCCCACTTGATAAAATAATCTACTACCATGATCGCATACTTGGTCTGACCCTTTCCCTGGGGTAGGGGGCCAATGATATCGATTCCCCACTAAGTGAAGGGCCAGGGTCCACTCATGGGGGTTAACTCTTCCGCCGGCTGCTTGGGGATGGCTGTGAATCTTTGGCACTTGTTACACTTCCGGGTAAAATCTCTGGAGTCAGCCTGAATTGTCAGCCAAAAGTATCCTTGATGAATGATCTTCTATGCCAAAGCTCTGACACCAGAATAGTTTTCGCATATTCCTTCGTGAATCTCTCTGATTACATACTCGACCTCGTTCGGTCACAGGCACCTCAGATACGGTTGGGAAAATCCCTTCTTGTATAAGATATCTCCAGAAATAACATATCGTGCCGATTTAACCCTCAGGCATCGGGCCTCAACCTGTCCTCGAGAACCTTCTTGTCCTTAAGGAACTCGACTATCGGGTCCATCCAACTCGAAATTACTTTCACGAGTTGGATGAATTCCTGACTGTCGATGCTTGGCCTACTCAAGAACTCCATGGGACGAACCTCGAAATTCTACCCTTAGTCGCCGAAGCAATTTTGGCAAGTGCGTTTGCCCAAGAATTCTCAGCCCTTGGTATTCAGCTAATGTAGCACTCCTAGAATTTCCCTATTCGCCTCTAAGCTTCATTCAGGTAGGCTACCATTCTAACTTCTTTTGCCTCATAATCTGATGATACCTGATTTACGACGAGTTGTGAGTCGCACTTGAAGTTTAGAACTCAGACTCCCAGGGCGGCTGCCAGTTTGAGTCCAACCAGCAAGGTTTCATATACTGCTTCAATGTTAAAGGCTTGGAATCCAAGCCTTATCGCATACTGAACTGTCGGTGCATCGGGAGTGACTACAACGATCCCTACTCCCCCTCGCTTCGAGTTTAATGAACCATCCCAAAACAATGCCCACTTGTCCTCTGCCTCGGTCTCCTTGGCACACTAAGGGACAAGAGTGACCGCAAGATTCCTTGCCGAGCTCATGGGTGAGTTTGAGCTAGATTCCTCTGTCTCGCTATTCTGAGCTGTGAATTTCGCTATGAAGTCGACCACTGCTTGACCTTTGATGGCTGTCCTCATTTGATATTCGATATCGAACTCGCCAAGCTCAACTACCGACTTAGTCAACTGTTCGGACACTTCGGGCTGTTACAACACTTGCCCGACGTGGGGTTAATATGTGAGGACAATTATGGGGTGTGTTTGGAAGTATAGACATAGAATTTGAGATGAAAGGATTAGAGTTAAGGAATTTTTTTCATATCTAGGTATCTCATTTCTGCTGGGATCAACGCCTTGCTGACATAGTAGACCGGGTATTACTTTTTCTCGGACTCTCTGATGAGAGCTGAGCTGACAACTACAGAAGACACAGCTAAGTAGAGGAACAACGGTTCTCCTTTCTCTGGCTTAGACAACAATGGGGATGATCTCAAATACTGCTTTAGTTATTGAAACACATGCTCTCACTCAGGAGTCCACTCTGCCTTCTTACTACTCTTCAATTGCTGGAAAAAGGGGAGGCACTTGTTTGTGGCTCTGGAGATGAAGCAGTTGAGCACAGCTACCTTTCCTGTAAGGCGTTGGATTTCCTTCAAATTTTGAGGTGAGATTATATCTAGGAGAGCCCTTATCTTTTCCAGATTGGCGTCGATTCCCCTCTGACTGACTTAGAAACCGAGGAACTTACCCGAACCTACACTAAACGCGCATTTAGTCAGGTTTAGCTTCATCTGATACTTTCGAAGTATGGAGAAAGCCTCAGCCAGATCTGAGATATGGTTAGCTGACTTGACACTTTTCACCAACATGTCATTGACATAAACCTCCATGGTCTTACTAATTTATTAAGCGAACATCTTGTTCACTAGTCGTTGATAGGTAGCCCCTGTATTCTTCAACTCGAATGGCATGATTCGGTAGTAGTAGAGTCCCTTGTCTATGATGAAAGCCATTTTTTGCTTATCCGAGGAGTGTATAATTATCTGATTATAGCCGAAATATGCATCCATTAATGTTAGGAGCTTGTGCCCGACTATGCTATCAATCAATTGGTCGATCCTTGAGATGGGGAAGCTATCCTTGGGGCAAGCCTTGTTAAGGTTGGAATAATCTACCCTGACCCACCATTTTCCATTAGCTTTTTTGACGATTACAACGTTAGCGATCTAGTTGGGGTAGTGGACCTCTTCTATAAAGCCGATGTTGAGGAGTTTGACAACCTCCTCAGCAATTGCCGTGTACCTCTCGGGTTCAAAAGCCCTCCTTTTTTGCATGACTAGCTTATGCTCCAGATCTACATTCAGTTTATGGACCATGACTTCTGAGACAATGCCCAGCATGTCCTAGTGGGACCATACGAAGACATCTTTATGCTGTCGCAGAAAATTCAGCATCTGGTCCCGCTGCTCGGCACTCAATGATGATCCAAAATGGATTGTTCTGGTTGGATCGACGCCATCAAGCGGGAAGGTTAGGAGGTCCTCCATGGGGGAACTCTCTGCTATGTTCTGTATGGGGTCGAGCATATCGATTGTAAAGGCTTGCTTTTCTGAGCCCTTTCTAACGGCTATGGAATAGCATCGAAAAGCCTCTCACTGATCGCCTCTGACATAGCCGACTCCCCCAACAGCAAGGAACTTCATCATCAGGTGGTACGTGGACACTACTACCCTCATGGCGTTAAGAGATGGTCGCCCAATGATTACATTATGAGTCGACGGTGCATTTACAACCAAGAAGTCTACCAGTAGAGTAACTTGGTTCTCACCTTCTCTTGTAGTGACTGGGAGAGAAATTTCTCCCTCTGAGATAACTTTGTTGCTTGTGAATCCATGTAGTAGGGTTTTTATAGGAGGAAGGCATGACCTATCGATACCCATCTTATCGAATGCCTCGTAGTATAGGATGTCGGCTGAGCTCTCAATATCGACCAGGATGCAATATACTTTATGATTGGCTATCGTCATTGCGAATACCAAAGCATCATCATGAGTATGCTGAATCCCACATGCATCATCCTCTATAAAAGTAAGACTACATGGGCTTACCCGGAACTCCTTTCTCAGCCTGTCAGCTAAATGAATGTGGTGTTCGGCGTTAGTACTCCGAGCATGGGCTTTACGGGTCTAGTTCGAGTAGCCGCCTCCGGATGGACCACCATATATCATCCAGATTTTGGTACCGTCATCCGTAGCCCTGGCTGATTGCTCGCCCTTCCGAGTCTACTTCTCTTCCTTTATGTACTGACATAAGTGGCCCTTACGGATGAGGGTTTCGATTTCTTCCTTTAGGTCGACGCAATCGCTGGTATTATGCCCATGGTCACGATGAAAGAAATAATATTTGCATTTATCTCACTAACCTGCTTCCGTTTTCATGCAACTAGGCCAATATAACAGCCTTTTATCCTAGATCTCCAACAAGATCTGTGTAACACCCCTATGAACATTGGGAAATCGACACCAATGCTTTTCTGTGGCATTTTTCTTTTGTGGGAAGATATTTTATTCTTGAAAATGATTTGTTTATGGGGGGTAACCTGATTTGATGTATGTTTAGAGTTGTCACTAGCCACTTAATCCAAAATTTCACATTGGCTAGAATCTGCTGAATGTTTAAAGCTAGAGAATCTTAAGACTCTCTTGCTTTAAGTTGACTCCTAGTTTACGATCCGAGATTCCAAGTAAGGGACCTTGGTTATAAAGAGGGAAGGTGTTAGGCACCCTCTCTTCCCGTACAAATATACGGTCTCTACTTTGTGTTGTAAACAAATCTTTAGGGATGATATGATCGAGTTTGGACTAGGAAAACCCAGATTTCTGATGTAGCGAGATCCGAAATCCCTGCAAGCCACGGAGCATACGTCTAAAGAATGTCTGAAAAAGCAAATGTGATGATGTTATTGTTATGATGCTAATATAGTAAAAAAGAGGGACTAGGTTATAATGAGTTTCTAATGTGACAGGATCCGAATGTTCTGTGAGTCACAGAGCTTACATTCAATGATAATCTAGAAGAGCAAGGGGGTTGAGAAGGGAAGTAATGACATGATGAATGCTTTATGGAGTGACTTGATCTTTAACTTGCTCTTGAGATGGCTAGAACAAGGGATACACCATGTCTAATCCGGGATAAACTATAGGGTTGAGATGGCTTGGAGGAGGCTAAGAGGTTGCTAAAAAAAAATCAGATCTTGGAGGCTTGAAGCTCCTTCTCACCCTCACTCTCTTCCTTTCTCTCTCCCTCTCTTACTTGAGAAATTTGGAATGGGATAGTTGTCTTATGAAATAAGGAGAGGTGAAGGCTATTTATAGCCTTTTGTGATGGTATTTTGGTAATTGTTGGGTTTGTGAAGGGTAAAAGCTGACATGATAGCTTGGGATTGGTTGAGGAGAGAAAAATACCACGTGGCATGCTCTTATAAGCTCTTCGGGTTAGGTAAAAGGGTAAATAAGGTGAACTTCAGGGGTAATTTTATATGAAAGTTGACTTTGGGACGAGGGACAACTGTGTGCTCAGAGGAGACACCTGTCAAATCTGAAGTAGCTCTCCGATTACCGCCCAGGAAAGGTTTTCTTCGGTATTTATCTGGTGGACTTGATTGGATGTTTTAGTCGGTCTAAAGTCTATTTTTGGGGTTTTGGCTCAAAATGATTGGATGTTTTCTAGGGAACAGGCTTGGATGGTGGTCAGGGTTTAGGCCATGGTTAGGGTTTTAGGTTTAGGATCAGGGTTTAGGTTTAGGGTTAGGATCAAGGTTAGGGTTTAGGTTTAGGATTAGGTTTTGGGTTTACGGTATGATCAGGATTAGGGTTTAGGTTTAGGGTATGATCAGAATTTTTGGATTATCTTTACCTTCTCAAGATGCTAGCCTGACTGGGGTGTCTATAGATGCCCCTCTTTGGTCGAGGTTACGAGTAACCGAGTGCCAAAGTGAGTGGACACCCTACCCCTTTGGTCAGAAAAGGTAGTGGTTCGATCTGTTGCTTGCCATTGTATCGTTGTCGGTCGACTATTTAGGAAAGAGACAATTTGCACAATCTTGAGGGTTGAGGAAAACGTTGTGATTGTCTCTGCATGTTCTGATGCATTACAAGCCTTGAATCACAACCTTTTCACGTCAGATTATTGATAACATTGGAGGATGAGTATAAAAAGTAGGGCCTCTGTGCGTCAATGCGGCTTTATGAGGATTCCCATATTGTTGGATCTGTTCGCTATGTAATCACCCTAAAGTATTTTTTCCTCTTGATCGTCAAAGTAGTTAGTTGCCTTGCGTATCAATGTGGCCTTACGAGGAACTCATTACGTCGACTTGGACTCGATCAAGCTTTTTGAATATCCCAGACTACGTATGTGCGGGTAGTCTTTTGCCATGCAGTCTGTTGATTATGATACGTTGGTTACAATAGTTTCTCTTCACTTTGAGTTTGATTATTCTTACCAAAGATTGATCAAATCATTATCACTTGTATTCAATTTGTACGACTGTCTAGATATTGAGATCGGGCCAATTGTACTTGTATCATATATAAATTCGACCATCCTCCAGGGAGACCGGAAGGGATCGAATCTTATTTTGTTGTTTGCACTAGCCGCAACTAGAGAATATGAAAGATTCCTTAGTACCTCAGTATACTATGTGTCACATGCATTTTTGAAAATTTTTATTTTGTTTGAAAGTTATCCTCATCGAAACTACATTCCTTAGGGACTTTATTGTAATTATTTTTGAGATTTTTGAAAAGATCTGTTCGATCTCGTGGGAAGGCATTGTCGTTCAGTTTTTATTTACGAAATGTAAGTAGATGTCGAACTGTCATGTTTGCCTCCATTAAAGAATTAAGTGGGGCTTTAACCATGCTTTATCATTTTCTTTTATTTTTTTCACCTCTTTTTTTTTTTTTGTATTATCCTGCAATTTATTAGTTCATTTTATCAAGATTCCCAATTTCTCATGAGATTTTACAATTTCTTATGAGATATTGGATTTTCTCATGAGAGGATTCTTTTTTATGTCCATTGTCCAATTGTTGATGGCATTTTCCGGTCGTCCCATCATCTCAAGAGAGACAGGCATGTTGATCCATGCACTTTGGGTGGCAGGCAGCAGTCCAACTACCGCCTGACACCAGTTTGCCAGCTGGTCCAGTAATGGTGTTAGTCCGGGTGTGGTCCTTCCCTTCTTATTTCTTCTCTTCACGCATTCTGTCCAGGGATGCCATTTTTGCTCCCTTGAAGCTCCTATTGCTGGTTTTTCCTTCTTTGCTACTTCTTCTAACTCCTCTCCATTTCTCTTTCAGGTGGCTGCTTGTTTAATGGGCTGGTTTCCTTGTTTGCTGGATTTCGGTATTGATGCATGTAGTGTTTAAAATACTTACCTATGGCCCTAGATCCTTTTCTTGATCATGGGAGACCTGTTGATTTGGATTTTAGAGGACATTTCCTAGAATCCCAGCCGTTAGATCTTGCTAGAAAATTTTATTTGGCCATTCCAAATGTATTTTTTTATAATTTTAATTGAGAGGGGTGTGATAAGAAAGGGGCCCCACTCTTATTTTGTGTGTGGCCGTTTTGTTATTTTTGTATTGTTTTGGAAGAAGATCATGGTCAAAGATGGTGGGCCAGGATGGATGATTCAAATCCCACTCAGATCTTCAAATAGCATGGATCTCAATGGTGGGCCATCATTTGTGGAGTGGATGGCACTCTTTGGCTTGATTTTTGACCCCATATGTGGGTTGGATTTTCCCAATGGGCCTTGGATCATGGACTTAGGAACATGGGCCTTTGGCTGGGCGTTGGACTTAGAGATATGAGCTTTGAACAATGGGCCTTTTAATGGGCTTTGAAATGGGCCTTGAAGTGGGTTTTTGGGCTCGGAGACATGGGCCTTGAACCTTTCAAATTGTGGGCCTTAAAGTGGGCTTTTTGATGTGGGCCTTGAAATGGGCTTTTGGATGTGGGCCTTCAGTAGCCTATTCATAACGCGTATCCTTCTTATAGAATGTCCATTTTATGGAGGTGAGAGGGATACTTACCTATGAATGTTTGATCATGCAGTATGCCTCATCGCTGAAGGAACGAGGCTGGTCCTTCTCATCAGTCTGTTGATCCTTGTTACGTACCTCGAGAAGGTCGACACCTTTCTGATGTGGCTTGGGAGGGAAGAGCTCATGCGGTCTTCAGAGGTCATGGGATCCGCACCATTAGCCAGATTGGTTCAAGGATCCTCAGCCTCTATTCTTTTAGGTGTTGGAGCCACTCCTCTGTTTGGCTTATTCAGAGTCTATATGAGTAAGACGAATATGGCTCTATTGTCCGTGATTACTGAGAGGTGGTGCGCTGAGACCCACACATTTCATCTGCCCTTTAGGAAGTGGGGGATCACTCCCTATGATATTTACATGCAGCTGGGCCTCCGGTATGAGGGAGGATCCATCCTGTTTGAGGAGGATCTCCCCATCCATTCTGCTGACAATCGGATGAGCTTGTTAGGGACGATGTCGGATTCTTCAAACTTTTTGGGACTGCGGTTTAAATTGATTTGGTTGTCCGCGAACTTATCCCAACGCATTCCTGAGACTAAGGCCGACGCCATTGTGAAGGCCCGTGCCTTGATTTTGTACACCATGGGGGCCATGATTTTCTGTCATGGAAATGAGCTGGTGAGCTCTCGTCTATTGTCGCTCGTGACAGATATCACTTTTCCCATGCCGTACAACTGGAACGCGACACTTTTAGCCCATTTATACGCCGATAGGAAATCTTTGACCAGTTTTTAACCAGTTATTGAGGTGCGTGTCGGATCCTCTTCTTATACCATACCCTTGGATGATTGATGTATCTTCTAATTGTGGTTCTTGCACTGGTATGCTTTTTTGATCATTTTCCTCATCTGGGGCCCACTCTGATTGATCTCACGCCTTCTTTCCCACGCATGATGCTGTGGTATAAGGATAACCACAGCCGCACTCGCCTATTTTTTAATTTTTCCTGGAGCTCGAACGTAGATGCCCTTGTCCCTGATGACGTGAGTGACTTCCCCTTGGTATCTTTTTTGCTTGCCTTTTGTCTCTGATTCTCTTGTTCTTATCAATTCTGCACTAGGCCCTACATTCGGTCGACCGCCGCTCTTACTCCTACTACTCAGGAGGCTTTCCAGACCTCATGTCGGCGCCACATTCTAGAGGATCCTCGGGTGACGAAATGGTACCTGGGTGACAAACTTTCTGGCAGTTGACTACGAGTCCTATGGTTCCGTACATCCCATCATCTACTCTAACAGACTGGAGGACAGTGCCTAAATGGGAGTTGACAGCTGCTTTGAAGGGCTACGAGGCCAGTGCTTTCATCGATCCAGCAAGGGAGTACAACTCTTGGTGCGAGCATTACGGTATTGGCCTAATCCTTAAGAATGCTTATGCCCTAGGCGGTGGTGCACGCTTTTCCGAGGGAGACCTTTTGGGGCTCAAAGTTCATCTGAAAAATATGAACGATTATGTACCTGATGAGTAGTGCTTGCTTTGTCTTTACTGCTTATGTATCATCCGTGTACATTCTTCCGTATATATCGAAGCTTATTCGCTCGATGTTGCCTTTCTCTTTGCTTTCAGAGCCCTTCTGTTGATCTTAATGTTTTGTTTATTGAAGATTTGGGTCCCACATTTTTCATGGGTAGACCCCACCTTGATTTTCATGAAATCCGGGTCTAGGCGGTAGTCCGACTACCGCCCGTTGACCTTTACACTCGGTTCTGGCTGGGTTCTACTCTGTCAAGTTGCTGGAGGAGAGACAACATGCGGGCGGTACTTAGATTACCGTCTGCAGTAATATGAGTACCGGCCTTGCTCATCTTTTGTTCTAGCAAGGTCCGCTCTTCTTTGTTCGTGCACAGCTGCTCCCTCTGTTATTCTTTTTCTCCTCTGATCACTCGGATCATCCCTTTTGTACCCTTCTTTTCTTTTTGCCCATTTGTTCCCCTTGTCTTCTTCTCCTTTATCCTTTACCTCATGGCTGACCTTGGAGATCATGTTAATGGATCCCATAATGATGAGATGGGGGGTCCTCTTGAAGTGAATGGTATGTCTCCTTTATCGGCTTATGATGACATGGTGGGTGAGAATCCATTTATGGATCTTGATGGGAGTTTGATGGGTGTTAATGGAGGGTTGGTAGGGCCACTTGAAGAAGTGAATGCCATTTATGGCATGACTCCTACCACCATGAATGGTGGGATGGGTTTTGGTGGTGTGGTAGAAGGGAATTTGGGAGATGGGTGGTTGCTTGATGGTTTGGATGGGCCTACATTTGGTGGTCCATTAAGTAGTGAGGATGGAGGATTTGGTGGGTTGGCACTTGGGGGTTTGGATGTGGACATACCATTGGTCGGTATGGATGGGACCACGGTGATGGTGGATGGTCCAGATTTCCCCATAGTTGATGGCATGGGTTTTGATGGTGAAGATGGTAGTCTGATCGGGTTGGATGGTGTGGATGTGATGGACGGGGCAGATGGAGCCATGATGGATGATGTGTCCCATCCTGATGGTTTGAGCATGATTTTTGGCATGGATTACGAGGTTGTGATTAGAGGTGCAACTGACGTCGGGGATCGAGGTGATGACCTTATTGATTATTAGAGTGGCCTGGGTATTGTGACACCTGGGGTAGGTACCTTTTGGACAGCTCCTGATGTGATAGTAGTTGGCGATCCTGGTCCGCCTGTCACCACCTTTCAGGACATGCTTTATGAGGTCATGGGAGAGTCGGGCTTCTTTCGTCACCACGAGATTGACTTTTTGGATGAGGGGATGCCCATTTTTTATGATTCGCCAGCCAATTAGAGGTTCCAGATTGTCGAGGGTGTATCAGTCCGTACCTGTGGTCTGCAGCCATGCGATACTTAATCGGAGAGATTACATGCTTGGATAGCGAGTCTGACAGCCTCTAAGATTTTCGAGTTGGATTCTTTGGGCTTCAGGGAGGTCCTTCATTTTCATTGTGTTCACTTAGATTGGTGGCTATTGAGCGCTGCGTCCTATGACTGGGTCCCAGTGCTAAACTTGTTCTCCTTTAATGACTTGGAGCTGGGTCCGTCTGCTCACTTG
Source organism: Magnolia kwangsiensis (assembly GCA_037074715.1). Taxonomy (NCBI): domain Eukaryota; kingdom Viridiplantae; phylum Streptophyta; class Magnoliopsida; order Magnoliales; family Magnoliaceae; genus Magnolia; species Magnolia kwangsiensis. The sequence continues at coordinate 34,448,383 of CM073585.1, read as the reverse complement.
TTTGGACTTTCTCTCTCTCAGGAGACATATATCCCTTCATCTTCACTGGTTCGCCCTTCAGATTTGGAGCTGTGGTTCGAATTCTCGGCTACTCTTTCGACAGTTGATGACAGAGCTAATGAGTTCTCCCTCGAGTTTTTATATGATCAATGTTCGACTGCTCGAGGGAGCTAGGGATTTGACCGTCAGCTCTAGTGCTTGAATGCACTGATATTCTGCGTTTTGACTGAGCTGCTCTTTTTTAGGTGGAGGCGGTCATCTTTGACTGTTCTGTTTGACGCTTTCCGCCATGTCCTCGCTCGCTGGAGCATTGTCTTTGTGGTGCTGGCGCTCTTTTTGGGCTTGTCCGAGTGTTCGCTTGGCAGACTCGCATCCTCAGGGGGTGCTGCTACTTCTTCCAGGTATCTTCATTGCTCTTTTTCTTTTTTGCTCTTCTTCTGTGCACGTCTCATGTATAGTCTTGTATCTCTTAGGTATGGTTGTGAAAACATCTGTACATGACCCCTCTCCTTTCGTGGATGGATTCCATCGCATTAACATGCAGTCCTTGCTGCTGGATGGACTCCCTCTTGGTGTTGAGGCTATAGAGTCCCTTTATCATTGGGAGGTCAGCTAGGAGGCTCTGTGGCTCTGTCATACGTTGTTGATCTGCAGTGCGGCTTGTACTCCTCTTCTGCTGCTGGGCTTCTAAGGGTACTGCTCTTACCATCCAATGTGGTTCCTTCGACAATTCAGCTTTTTGTAGGACGCCCCTGATTTTTCCTTTTCGGGATTTGGGCAATCTCCCCTTCCTCTATGCATGCCGACTCTTTATTAGCGAGTTCGGTGTTTGTAACAGGGGTGCTTAGATGCGACGGATTTGGAGTTCGAGTCCTAGGCTCCTCCTCTGGCGACGATGCCATATCAGTAATGGGTGGCGGAGCAATCGCTTTATTGTCAGGTTCCCAGCTGGCACCTATGTAACACCCCATACTTTCAATACTCGGGTGCTACTATAGAGATCTAAATCAGCTTGCACATGTGTGAGAACACACATGACTCACCTTATGCATCATCATCCAATGGTCCTTACTCTATCCATCTCGACCATCTGGAACAATCTCATTCAAAATATTAAGTCATTTGACCGTTGACTCTTAGGGAGGACCATCATGCCATACCTAAGATGGATTGCAATTCACCAGAATCGAGACCAAACTCATAGATCCACAATATCCAACTTAAAGGCCTACTACCTAATTATTACACTTAGAGCATCAGATCATTAATTCGACCATGGGACTTCATCTAGACAACCCTAGGACCCTTAGGACTATTGGAGGAAATCACCATCCTTAGATCAAGTGATCCATCCATTAATGGACTATCACACCTTAGTGGAATGGAGCCAAACCTCGAAGGACTTAATTATGGAAATTCGATCGCGACGAAACTTCACCTAGTGACCTATTAGAACAATTGAACAGTACATGGTCATTTTTAGGACCTAACTTAGCAAAGCCACCGTTCATTGGGCCCACGACTCAATGTAAGATGATTTAATACTTAATTACATGACTTAGCTGCCACATCGTGTAAGAAACTGCTAAAACCCATATATATTAGCTTAGGGACAATTGAAAGTATCAGTGATCAGATCGGGAAATGACCCAACCATTAAGTGTCGGTAATTGTTAGCGAAACACTGAGATCCTTGTTGTATGGCCCACTAAGCTTTAGATATGCATCATCCTTAGACTAACAACTCGTATATGAGATGTAGAAGTGGTTGAACGGTGTGGATTTGTGAATCGCATCATGATGGACCCCACATTAGTGCGTGTGTGCATAAGTGGAGGTGCACCTACTATGCACTGGATTAAAAGAACCGGTCAAACTGTGTTTGACCAAAAAACTTCCAAAAGAATGAAGTTTTCTTCTTTATTTTTTTCCATTCCCGCGCTCAGTGCATTTTGAACGGGTGACTGACCGTTCATCTTGTCGAGATGGGGCCCACCATTAGGACCAGTTTGGATGATCGGAACCTTCCATCACGGAGTCCATGAAAAGTTGATGAAAACCCAAGTTTTTCAAATGCTGGAAAGTCTTTGGGTACACACGGCGTTGATCGCAAGAAGGCCGACATGTAGAAGAACTGTGTTTCTAGCCACTTCAAAACCGACCCACTGTGATAAATATGGTCCACCTAGAGCCAATCCAGACTGTCCAAATGATTTAGACAGTGGACTTGACCAAAACCCAACTGATTTCTTAGGTTTTCCTATACGTTTAGGCCGACGGTTCTTCCCAAACTGGAGTTGCACACGAAGAATTTTTGAGAATGGAAATCAGTTCATCTTGTCACGCTGGCAATCCGCATGAGCTCCATCCTTCTTTAATCTCGGCCATCCACGTGGTGTTATCTTAGCCACTCGACGGCCTTTCACGTGCATTAGAGTTTTCGCCCGTAGCCGAACAGAAACCAAGATTGGTTTTGGCATTTTCGGCTGTATTCTAGAGGCAGTTTCAATGGGATTAAATCCAAACCATTTCTTATCAATCTAACGATTCTGGGATGTTAGGGTAAAACGTAAAAAGGGGAGAGGATTGAGCAAACACTTCTCCTCTCCTAGTCTTAAGAAAAACTGTTGTTTCTTCCCAAACTCGAACCCACCACCCAGACATTCCCCAAGCTTTGAAAAAGCTTATCTACGAGCTTCATATGGTCCATCTAGATTGGCCACAAGAGACGGTTCGAAGAAATAATCCCCCGTTTGCAATCTGCCATTAACACTTGCATCTTCTTCTCCGTCACTGCCACACACTCGACTGAGTCACAGATCGAGTCACACCGGGTCTGGCGAGTTTTGGATGTGTCCAGGTCAAGTCCAGATGCGCTTGGATGGTCATGAATGAAAAGAGGAAGAAGAAAATAAAGAAAGAGAGAGAGAGTCAGATGAGTCCAGCAATGTGTTGCACCACTTTGTGTTACACCAAGTTGGGTCAAGCCCTGGGTTGAGCTGAGCATGGATGGCCTAAGTTCAGACTCAGTCTGGCTCATTCCTAAGTGAAAACGAGAAGAAAGGAGAAGATGAGTAGAGAAGAGAGAGAGAGAGAGAGAGAGAGAGAGAGAGAGAGAGAGAGAGAGAGTGGGTTCGGACTTGACTCGCTACCAGGTCCGGCCCAAGCCAGGCCGAGCTTGGCGTTCATTGTTGGGCCTTTGTAGTAGGAAGAAGGGAAAAAGAGGAAGAAAGAAAGGAGAGAAGAAGAAGAAGAAGAAGAAGAGAGGAGTGAGGGGCGTTGCTTCCCTTCATGGGGTTACTGCCGAGTTGGCTTAGCTAAGACTTGTTGGGTTGACTCAGCAACTCACTAACTTGGCTGAGCTTGGCCTACTACTAAGTGTAAATCTAGTTGGGTCCATATCTACAAGATAAATTTGTTAGAAAGAAAGGAAGAAGAAGGTTGAATCAAGAGGCGAGGTCCGTCTCCAAGTTAATTGCATCGAGTCGACGTAGGTGAGTCAACATTTTCTTCCCACACTAGACCCATCTTAATGTATTGTTACCAATAGTTTATGAGGATTGATAACATTAGATATTGGCTAGCCATTAGTATATTATTTGTACTCAACCTAGTTATTATAAACAAAATTATAATTATCAAATAATAGTATTTTATTTAACTCTCTTAAATATTATCCTTAATGGTAGATAATAGTATTTATTATCATAACTAAATTCATTATTGATAGCTATTATTACTATCATTAAAAAATATTATCATTTTCATTATGGGATTAGTATAATTCTTATTGATATGATTATTAGCATTAGTCCTTATCATATTATTGTTAGTAAAAAAAATTTATTATTATTTAATAGATTATTAGTCATTATAAGAATATTAAATAATGTTGGTAAATTCAAATATGAACTTGTGAATCATCATTATTAATATTGATTGATTAATACTTCTATTATGAATATTATTTTATTCATGGTACAAAAATAAAATAAAAATCAGAGTTCAAATACTAAAAATCTAATCCTAGAATTAAACTCTAGAATGAAGCTTTAAACCTAGGTAATCTTAACCCTAGGTTACAACCGTAACCATAGATAGTGGGTGGAACTTTGATCTAATCATACAATTCTATAATTTGTGGTAGGATTCAACTCTAAGGGCACACGTGTTCCCAACAATGTTTGTATGTGATTAAGCTCGTAAGCTGATGATTTATTCCCCTTAAGCTTTCCATTTCTTAATTAATTTAAGTAATAGTCTTTATTAGAATCACAATTATTATCTCATAGTATGCGACTTCTTACATTAGTGATGAATTCTTAAGACATGATTTATATTTGATTATAGTTGATAATTGTGAACCATGATTATATGCGATAATTACTTACATGATATTAATCGATAGATCTCATCATGACCCATTGTGATTATCATGCTTAACATATGTCTACCATGCTATATCTATATATTTTCACATGAACTGTTGTAAGTCACTTATGGATCTATTTTCACTACATTTACTAGTGGGTAATCCCTCTTGTATATGTGAACCCATACTTAGAATGTAACAAGATGGAGTGTGGTAAGAAATGGACCCTCAATTTGGAGGTTTTATGGGGCATGAAACACTAACGTGGGATTTACCAACCATATGTCATATGGCTTGAGTGGCTTAAAAATGACCCCTTTAACCGCTTTGATTTAACCTTGCCTGACCCCTTTGTCATCTCAATTTAATGTCTTGAGTACCCTTTTTACCTCTGCGATTTAACATGTCTCATGTTTTAATGGTTGTCATGCGTGGCTTCGATGGTCTATAACCATGTGATGGTAATCCCTACTTATTGAATTTAATTGGCCATTGGTCGACGCGCATCCATTAAACATCCTGAGATGGAAAAATCTCATGGGTCAGGGATGGTGCTCATGAAACATTATGCCCGAGTTGTCGGCCTATGTTAGGTGACAAGCCCCCTATAGTAATCATTGAGTTACTTAAATTGGCTGGTTGTAATTGGAATAATAATGGTTTGATTAATCATTCATTCATAGTATACTGGTGATGACGGGTGGCTAATTCTGGATGTTATAGCACGTGCCCTTAGGTTTAGTGGGGTATTATTTCACAAGCTCCTTGACCATCGACTATCGACCTACGTACATGATGTACGATGAATTGATCATTATGTTGTACGAGATATGCTATGCTGGTGACCAGTCTTATGCATGGGTGACGAGCCTAAGTCCGACTGGATGAGCATTCCCAGGTCGATGTGCATTCACGCATCTATGAATTTAAAAAGACTATATCATATTTTATTTTGATTGCCTTATTATTTTTAACTATACTGAGCTAAGATGGTGGTGTGTAATCTTGAGGAGAATTCACACTGAGTTGGTCACCCATCCATCAAATATATAACCGTACAGGCAGCACAAGTGGCTTAAGAGTGATAAAGAACTGGCTATAATTATTAGGGACGTATGGCTGTATCTATCAGGAGAAGCTACGAGATCTTGCGACTCAAGTTTATATGCATTTTATTATTTCTCTTGTATAAATTATGCAAATTTTATATTTTTTTTATTGTAAGAGACATTGGTTTGTATAAGTCATTATGGGCAGCTGATCATATATTCTGAATGTAGATGCAAATTTTCTTTTATGTTGATTTGTCCATCTTCTGCTAAACTGCTAACTCTGATAGAAAAAGAAAAGAAAAGAAACCTGAATTTGACTATCTTTAAAGGTTAACGCATGAGTTTTTGGAGAACGAGTCATATACTAGGGTTCCGAAAACTCGGGCTGTTACAATGTGGATGATAATGAGGATGATCAGGACATTGTCGAGGATTCTGCTTCGTCTTCTTTAGGGGTTGACGACTCCTTTGAAGCATTCGAGGAGAGGCCCTTCATTAATCCTTCATTCCTGTTAGCTAAGCATGGCCTCCTCATATCCGAGCTTTTGGGGCTCCATCATACCTGTGAGGACATGGCCCATCATTTGGCAGTGGGGTGGTGGTATGATGAGAGTATGAGTACGTCCCGTCATTTGGAGAGAGATGAAGTCTTCTACCTGCGCATGGAGGTGGATAGACTTAGGCAGCATTTGTCGATGTACGAGGGAGGGAATGGAGGCTTACCTTGAAGTTTCTGACTTGGTTAGCTACCACCTTGTACATGCATATCTCTTTTTGTTCTTTTTGGTTTTTATAAAAAAATAAAGTGCTTATAAAAGATTTTTAAAAGGAATGAAAATTTTTGTTTGTGTCACAACTTTGTCAGTATTTATATGTGTTTGTATTTTTTCTTTAGATGATTAGGATTAGAATATTGGGCTCGGCCCACGTTGAATTCAGTAGTCTGAGTAGTATACTAGGGATCTTGGTTCCCTGAGAGTAGCACATATCAGGATTGTGCATTTTGGACTTGGGTAGAGTCTGACAGATCATTGATTTGAAGTTATATATTTTCTTGCATATCTTCACTTTACTTATTACCTCTGCTTCCTCTGTACTTGCACTTTTGTTTTATTATTTTCTATTTTTTCTTGTAGCACTTTTTTAGGTTTTCACTACAACTGACTTTTTTGTCATTTTTACTTGTAGTGTCATTTCGAATTTTCATTGCATCCCAAGTTTTTTTTCTTGCCTACTCATTGGTAGCTTGTGTTTTTTTTATTTTTTTTTTACCCTTGACGCCTTTTCAAGTTTTCACTAAGTCCACTACATGCCCGCTGTTTTTATTCGAGCTGCCCTTTCAGGTTTTCAACTCGCCCTTCTTGCTTAGGCATGTTATTATTATTATTATTATTATTATTTTTAAGTAACAGAGGCGGGTGGCTAAATTTCATTCATTGTTGGCCGACTGGCTACCTTCCTGCCTTTGTCCCTGATTACAATCGTAAGCTATTTATTTGTAATGCCATAAATTTTGAGTGTCGAACAAAGCTCTACTCCCAAGATCTAGCACATCACTTATGCAACATGGATAATGATGTTAAGATTCCATCCATATTAATGAGTTAAACGTGAGTGGGATTATACTAAAACAACATATCATACTTTGGATATAATTAAACTAAGCAAGTGGAAGTCTAAAACATATATATTTAGGTGCGTAAGTGTTTCACAACTTCCAGAGTAAGAGTATGTAACCGGGTTGAATATGTACATGTATTGTTTCAAAATATACAAAAAGTGGAACTGTAAGATGTCCAACTAAGCTAATGTCCTAGTGTTCCCTGCGTATCAGCACGAGGTCTACATAGACTCGCTTGGGAGCTAACAGTATGAGAACTCCTCCTCCTCGTCCATGAAGTCCTACTTCGTTGCATAGACTTCAACATTACCTACATCTAAATAAGAGTCTGGTTGGTGTTTTAAAATACCGTCCTAGAGTGGGAGTGAGTGATCAACTTAATAGTACTATAAGGCAAAGGCTAACATATTATCAAGTTGATCAAGCAGCAATGATAAAGCAACATAACAATCACTTCCTACCTACTCTTATTAATTTGGGAATGGAGAACAAGTAATGATGTATGCCCTTGCAATAAAGGCTCCCTCAACAAGCGATGCCGACACCAATATCGCATATGACAACACTGCCTCTTATGCGACTTCCACGCCTTTAAAGCACGTCCTAACTAATGCAGTGCAATGCATGGTCATGTTAGCCCCGTAGTTAATTAAGCTTATTCATACAACATATTTGGGAAGTTAGGGTACCTCCCTTTATATCATTGACCTGAATCGAATGATCCATCTAAGTTTGTCACTCCTAGTTAAGCACATACGATAGGCAAGTTGTAGGGTCATCACTTCTAATGAAAAACAGTCGATAGGCAAATTTAAAAGTTTATACTCGCGGTCACTACGGGGTGGCTAATCACTTTAGCGTAGGCCGACAACTCGAACACGGTGTCTCATACCACCATGCCTAGCTCACTAGTTTGAGTTGCTCACTGGTCACTATAGGGAGGCTCGTCACCCCAGCGTAGGCTGATAGCTTGAACACGGTGTCCCATACCACCATGCCCGGCTCATGAGTCTTAGCGGATCGCGGTACCATGGTTAAAGTGAGCCCTTACATTGGTAGGGGGTACCTTAAATTCAAGCAGTAGTGTCCATACAGGGTAAACACACAATAGGTTAATCGGTTTATTAGGCAAGTTTGATTGATACGAGCACATGATGATGTTGAGACATAAAAATGAGTGAGAGAAAAAAGAAAGAAAGCAAGAGGCTGTTGTGCGAAATCAGTTGTTATGTGGAATTCAGCCTTTGTATGGAATTTAGTAGTTGTGTGGAAATTTAGCATTAAGAAGTAGGTTTCCGCATAAAAAGGAGCGTACAAAGGAGTTCACATAAAGAGGAGCTCACACCGAGATCTGCACCAAGAGGAGCGCATAGCAAAATCCACACACATGTGAGAGGGCTATAAATACCCCTCAACCCCTTTGAAGGGGTCATTAGTAATTAATTGGAAAGGAGTGGACCAAAGAGAGAGAGAAGGTAGAATTCCCTGTCCGTTGTGCAGAACAGCCATTGTGCGGCACACAATGCTTGCTGCGTATAAAGGCTTGTAGCGCACAAAGCCTATTGGTGCACAAAGCCCATTTACGCACAAAGCCCATTTATGAACAAAATCCACCAGCGCACATAGTCTCTAGTGCACAGAGATTCCAGCACACAAAAGGTTCAGCCTCCAGCGCATAAAGGCTTCAGTACACAATGGACCCTTCAATCCACAGTGGCTTTCAGCCTGATATTTGATATAATCAAATATTTATTTTTTATTACAATTTGTGAATATTCTATTTTCGAATCAAGGGAGAATGGGATGTAAAAGAGCTTAGAATAAATAAATGAATAAAGTGATTGTCTTTCTTGTCTTCTTCTATTAATTATAAAGTGAGTAAATCTCATCAAACAAAACCCCTTTGTTTCTTGTTAAAACAAAATGGCGACTCTGCTGGGGATTTATTTTATACTCACTTGAAAAAATTAACTTAAGAAATATACAGAAGCTAATCAAAATGGCGACTCTCAATGGGAACATCCTACCTTTCATCTCTAAAATAGAATATGATTTAATATAAGCACTAATTTTCCTTTATTTCTTGAACATGAACGACAGGAGAAGAAGAATATTACAACTAACCGAACAATGACAGTCATTTAAGGAAATACAATTTTCTACTTCACCATGAAAAGATTTATTATGGAGTATGCTGATAAACAAATTAGACTTAGTGACAGTAAAACGGTAGCAAACATGCAAACAGAATCACGAGCAGCTATTACAGTCATAAATGCTTCACCAGTAGCACTGAAAGAAAGAGATGAATGGACCGTCGTCACTCGTAGGAGGATAAGGACCCAAGGTGTAACTGCGGCAAGAACACATTTACCATCGACATGAGTCAGGGGACCGGTAATGCGTAATGTTGCCAGGAAGAATCCTCAACTCGCTCCCCCTACAATATATCTCGGGCGAACTGATCTACAGTTAACGTCACATAATTTTCTAGCTTTGGTCACCCCAAGAGTCAGGTGGACGAGAGAACAGAAAGGTAAGGCATTGTTAACAAGTTCACCAAAGTCTGTATCACCTCAATTGAGCAGTGACACTGGAAGCATAGAGAAGTCAAATGAAACTCCATCCTCTCCTCTCTTCGTAAGCCCTATTACATCGACTTACTCTCGTCCCACTCCAACTACAGCTTCGTCGAAGAGTGGAGAAGCTATTGTACATATGGTTGGGACAAATCAAGAAAGTAGACCAACTACAGAGGATCGCATCACTACAATGGCAAAAGCATAAAGAGCACTCATGGAAGAGTGTAGGAATCTTAGAGAGGCTTTAGCAACCCTTATGCATAATGTAGCCTAAATGGTAACTCCACCTATGATGGGCACAATGAATGGATAAAAAAACTAGCTTTAAGGCTTTCAACCTTAGGGGACAGGATCACGAGGGTCTGTCCCAATAGCGAGGACCATAACACAAGACGAGGTGAAACAAGTTGTCGAAGAAGCTGTCAAAGTAGAAAGAGAACATGAAAATATTGGCCATTTTAGGTACCGAACGCCGTATCCAAGAGAGGTAGAAGATATCCCATTTCCAGCTAACTTCAAGCATCCATATTTTTAGAAGTTTAATGGGGAGGGATCTCCAGAAGAATATTTAATGCACTTCTTTACTAGCATGAAAAATTTTTCTACGATACCGAAGTATTACTTATGATTTTTCGGGTTGTCATTGATGCATAAGGCATTTCGATGGTATTCCAGTTTGGTTCTAGGATCGATACGTACTTGGGAGCAAATGCAGGATGCCTTTATGTCAAATATCTTCTTTTCGGAACGTGATGTTAGTATTACATAATTGGCCTCCGTGCGGCAGAGAGGAGAACCGGTAGAAAATTTTATAGACAGATGGAAGACATTGGGAGCCTCGTATAGACAGCTGTCGAAAGAAAAAGAACAAGTCAAAATGTGTATGAATTCTATGGAGATAGGAATCGCATTTGGACTCACCAACACCGACATTAAAACTTTTCGTGACTTGGTTACCAAGGCTCATGCTTTGGAATTGATGACCCGTAAGATGCCAGCATTTCACCATGAGACAGCTAGGAGAGTGTCTAGCAGGATGACTGTAAATACTGTTGATCGTGACAAGAGAAGTAAAGATACAAGAGACTCAAGGGAAAAGAGACTAGAATGAAAAGAAGAATGGAACCAATAAAAAAATAGATATAGTGGAAAGAGGCCTAGGATGCTCAATTCTTACGGGGGTTCGCGTTTGACAAGGAAGATGTCATTCCTATGATGAACTAACTACTAAAGGCCGACATGATTGAATTACCAGAACCCAAGTGCCCTGAAGATGTGACAAGAACCAGAGAGAGGGATTTTTATCGCTATCATCTCCTGGTGGGACATCCAAAAAGAGAAGGAAAGGGATACAATGGTGACAGTGAATATGCTCACAATTTGAGAAAAGGGCCGAGAAAAGACTCAAGATACGAGAGAGAAAGAGAACCATAAGACGGTAAAGAAGGTGGCAGTGATTACGTTGCGACCAGGAAAGAATATAACAAGCCCTGCGAAGCAAAAAGAGGGGATCATAAGAAAAGAAGTCATTGGAAGGCAGAGTGATGATGACAAGAATGAAAAGAAGAATGGGACGACAAAGGTGACTTATGATGTAGTGAGTCATTTGAAGGGCATACCGGCTCAATTAAGCATTTACTGTGCACTTAAGTTGTCAGAGGAATTTTGGCAGAGCTTGGTCCAGGCATTGTCCAATCACGATGTAAGAGAAACTTTATTGGCAAAACTAGAATGTGAAGAGCACGATAAGTGAGAAAACTACCTGCCAATCGTTTCCTTCTCTGATAATGATTTGATCTATGAAGCAGAGCATAACAGGCCACTAATGATAGAAGGCCATATCCGTGGGATGAAGGTCAAGCGGGTTATAATGGATAATGGGTCTGCCGTAAACCTCTTACCACTCTCAATGTTGAGTAAATTAGGTTATCGTCGTTCTGATCTACGCCTTAGTGGAATGATGATACAGGGTTTTAATTAAGATGGGCAGCGTGCACTTGGTAAGATTACAGTGACGCTAGAAATAGGAGAATTGATTATTGATGTCATGAGCCATGTTATAAACACCGTGACAACATACAATCTCCTCCTTGAAAGATCATGGATCCATCAATACAGCATTGTACCATCTACACTGCATCAATGCTTCAAATACTTTAAAGATGGAATACAGTATAAAGTTATGGCCGATGCGAAGCCATATACGGAGGCCGAGTCCTTCTTTGTGGATGCTGGTTACTATAAAGGGTTCACCAAAGATGAAAGAAAGAATGATAAAAGTAAAGTCCTAAAGGACAGTCAAGTAAATGTGATTAAAGAAGAAACAGAAAAGACAGAGTCATCCAGTACTACAAAAGCGAAGAAGAAATTCTATTTTGTACCGAAACATCTGAGACAACTAGGGCAGCCGCCACTCACCCTGTTATCACCTGAACAGTTAAAAATTTTGTAGTCTAATTATACAGTCCCATTGTCATGTGTTGAGAGAAATAAGCCATTTTCGGCCGCCTCGAGAAGATTTCAGGTTAAGGCTACTGCAAAACACCCAGAGCCAATAGAATTTTATGCTTCAGTAGAAGCGAAGGCAGGAGAATCAAGAATAATGGGTACCGTGGTAGGCTAACACCACAAGACCTTAAAAAGTATATTTTGGTAAGAAAGAAAATCATGAGAAGCATGAGGTTTAATTATGAAGAGCTCACTGGCTTGAACCATGGGAGAGGAATTCAAATTCCTATTAGGGTCAGCCAGGAAAAGCGAAGAAAATTTCAAGGACTGGGGGCATAGTCATCGGTGAGTATGGTTACAACTGAGAAATTATCAGAAGAGGATCCTCAAACAATTGAACATCTTGAAATGACTCTGAAGCAAATGGAAGATGGGGAGCAACCAACAATAGACAAATTACACGAGATAAACTTGGGTACAGAAGAAGAGCTAAGGAACACATTCATCAGCGCCGGTCTTTCTAGGAAAGTGTCTGAGAAATACATTTAGCTCCTCAAGGAAAATAAAGACGTCTTCGCTTGGATGTATGCAGAGATGCAGGCTTAGAACTTTCCGTAGCATTGCACCGACTAAATATCTCTAAAGAAAAAAGGCCCGTTAAGTAAGCGCAAAGGCGATTTCATTCAAACTTGGTTCCCCTGATAGAAGAAGAAGTCAGTAGGTTGATAAAAGTTGGGTTTATCAGGGAGGTCAAGTATCCCAGGTGGATATCAAACATTGTCCCTGTGAAGAAGAAAAATGGATAAGTTAGGGTGTGTGTTGACTTCAGAGATCTGAATGAAGCTTGTCCGAAAGATGATTTTCCTCTCCTGATCACTGAATTTTTAATTGACAGTATGATTCAGTGTGCTATTATGTCCTTTATGGATGACTATACATGGTATTATTGGATTAGAATGACACCTAAAGATGAAGAAGTAATAATATTTAGAACATCGTTAGGAATTTACTGTTATAAAGTTATGTCGTTCAGTCTTAAAAATGCTGGGGAAATGTAAGACCCGTATCCTAGCCCGTACTGTTCCTAGACTTCAGCGGTCCTCCCAGTCAAATTTCAGTGACCTGCAATTTCTTATTGACAGTTACACAAAACCTTGAGTCGTGTCCTATATTCCAGAGTCGACTTAACCTAAGACTTGTACCCTAGTGACTGTGCCATCGCCGTGGTTCCGATGTTGCGTCTCACGCTACAAGGCAATACCCAGGCTAGGAGATGTGGGCCCGCGTTCAGTTCGGGAAAAACACCATGTGTTTGCAATCCTAAGAGAATCTCTATAACATGTCCCATCAATCAATCACTCACTCAATCAATCAATCACCTCATGTCAAGTACAAGAGCAACCCATGCTTTCTTCCTCCACAAGTCAAGCAATCTATCCCAAAAGTCAACAAATCTCTCACCTCACGCATCACTCACCTCACATCCATCACTCACACACATCACCTCTCTTACAACCATCCCTTCTCTCTTTCTTTCTCAACACTTTTTCCAAGCAAGAAAATGGTGGACGTCCAAGCTCTTCCATGGAGAGAAAAGTGAGTTGTGTGGCCCACTTCTCACCCTAAAATCCTTCATCCTAGCCCTTCACTTCTCAACATCTTCCATCAAAGAGAGGCACAAGGAGATCGACATTCCATCAGACTTAGAAGATCGAATGGTGAGTGTTTCTATAGGCTTAGATTTCATGTCTTTATGATGGGCCAAGTGAGGCCTATCGATTGATGGTATGGATCTCACTTTAGACCCTAGATGTGGCCGATGGTCCACCTCAATTCTCATGATCATTCCATGATGGGGCCATTCTCTATGGACCCCATCATATGTTTATTTTCCTTACATGGATAGGGTCATCTAGACCTTGCATTTCGGTGGAGAAAGGATCTTCACTGTTAATTTTGATCGGTGGGCCCATATGTAATGGGACCCACCTGATGTATGTTGTAAATCATGAAAGGGAGGGCCCATAGTGTTGGGGTCCCTCTATCACTCGATCTCTCTCTTTCTCTTTCTCTCTTTTTCCCTTGTTGATGGCCTATGATGTGTGCATTTTATCTAAGTCATCCACCTTCGTGGGACCCACTTGATGAACGTGTTAGATCTACACCGTCCAAGCCATGTGGGCCCAACCTTGGGGTAATGGGAAAACATAAATATATGATTGACCCAAATCAAGTGGGTCCCAACCATGTGGGATCCACCTTAATAATATATGTACACAGCCCATCCAACATCCCTAGACCCTGGACGTGGGCGTTGTGGAGTGTGAATAGTTAGTGTATGTACAAAAATAAATAAAAAAATGTAAGCTTGGTTTAAGCTTTTGGGGTGGGCTGCTCATGCAGGCCCCACCTTGTTCTATAGGGCTAACCCACATCGTCCATTCCGTTCTCCTGTTCATTTTAGGTGTTTAGTCAAAAAATGAAGTCAATCCAACTATCTGGCGGGCCATAGCATAGAAAACAGTGGTTTCCACCGTTAAAATGCACTCTGATTTTTCTACACACTGAAACATGCCAAATATTGGGCTTGTTTGGCTTGTCTTGAGCCATGGGAGCCAGTGGATGGGGTGGATTCTCCTGATGCTGGCCCTACCTAGGCAAAACCGCAAAAAAACTCATTTAAAAAAAAATATAAAAAACCATGTTGCTACTTGCGCCAGAGGACACTGCACAGCGTCCTGTTGCGCTCTTACTAATGGATGGACAGGTAGGGACCCACGGTCCCAGCTGTGGGCCCCACCATGATGGGTGCTGATCATCAACATCGTGTATTTGTTGGGTCCCCTCTGACCAGTGGACCACCCCAAAAATCAGCTGTATGTGGGACTTAGGTGGCCCACATGGCAGGAAATAATGTGATTGAACATCTGCCATTGAACCCCTTTTGGGTGTCACAGAAGTTTTGGATTATTATGAAATTTCTTTTTCCTTTTCATCTAGGTCCGTGTGACCTTATCAACAGATTAGATGGCAAATAAACGTTATGGTGGGCCCCACGTGGGATCCACCGATGTATCTGTTTTATCCTCACCGTCCACTCCACTAGACGATGGGACCTGACCCACCAAAATGTATGTGTTTTATCAATGTCGTCCAGCCATTTTACTAGGCTGCTGGATGGCTAGTGGACCCCACCTTTGATGTATGTGTTACGTCCAAATCGTCCATCTAGTTGACAAACTTGCCTTGAGGCTTGAGAAAAAAATGAGGCAGATTTATTAGGTGGACCACACCATAGAAAACAGTGGAGAGATGAATGCTTACCATTGAAGTCCTTTTGGACCACAACAGTTTTGGATCAACTTGATATATGTTTTTCCTCCCAAGCAAGTCTGTGTGAACTTATAATCAGATTGGATGGAAAATAAATGTTATGGTGAGCTTGGGAATTTTAATGGTGGAAATCATTATCACCACTTATATTTGGGTGTGGCCCATTTGATATGCATGGGGCCCATTGGTGTAGCCCATTTGATGTACATATGGCCCATGTGATGTGGCCCACTTACCATATTTATGGCCCATTGTTGAGGCCCACCTTGATGTCTATGAGGCTCGTTGTTTAGGTCCACCTTGATATATACGAGGCCCATGTGATACAACCCATCTTAATATATATGAGGCCCATGGACTGAGGCCCAATGGGATATATACAAAGTCCATTACAATGTGTGATTCTACGTGATGAATATAATGATGTGTATGGTGAGTTATGCATTGGGAGCAATGATGGTTTGACATCCACATTGTAAGAATAATGTTGGTTAAATGTCCGCATTATGACTCTCCCTAGGGCCCATTGATAGGCCCACACTTGTTTTGTGTAAACCATCTACGCCCATCTCCGTTGTGAGGATAGTTCATCACTTTATAACATCTTGGTATAATTTCGTGACTCATGCCTATATGCATCATATGTATGCTTGTTATGAGTAGTGACTAATCATAGCATGTGCCATTGGGCACACCATTTACGAGACTCCTTTTGAGACGGAGTGCCCCACATTATCGCGTGGTACATGCAAGATTGCTGCATGACTGACGGTGTGATTCATGCATCTTACATATGTGTGACATGATCATTGTATGCCCTAGAGACATCAGGGCCGTGGCCTCCACAGGCATGTCATGGATGGCTAGATGGGATACCAAAAATGTTTGGTTCGAGCATCTGTACACTTAGGATGTCTGTGGGTGAAAGTCCCTAAACCTCCGAAGCCAGGAGACGCCCCAACGTCTAGACCGAGTGGATACATGAGCGCTCAAGTGTCGAATACCAGTAGGCCGCATCTCCCACTCTGTCGTGGTCGGTTGGGAGGGGGTGTGACCTTATTCGCCCAAGTGAGAGGGCTATAAACTAAGCTAAGTATGACCAACTCGTAAATGGGTCTGCTATTAATGAGTCAGGTAGGTATTGACAGACTACTAGCTAGGCAGATAGTGAGGTCTCTTCCACTCACTGGGCTATGTGCCTAGGGAGGCAACAGTCAGTGTGGAGTGTAATAGACCTCGGTGATTTTCCAGAGAGGAATTATACTGATATGTTAAATTGATCCGAGGACTGACATGATATTATAACACCCCGTCACTGTTGCACATATAGGCGAGCGCACGTAGGCGGATGCTGATGTGAGTGGGTGTGATGTGAGCGGGGTTGCCTTGGGTGAGCTACCAGTGGTTGGCAGGCTACTGTGTAGGTAGGATACTGAGAAAGAGTTGCATACTCATTCATTCATCCATTCACTATCCACTTAGGCTGGTAGTGTGCAACTATTTATTACGTGTACCTTCACATGACCAGGATTTTAATTGGGCGCATACTAACTTGAGATTAGGAGTTTATCACATTGTGTTTGACTATCCAAATTTAGGTATGGGACTGGTTTGAATAGAATTTCCTTATGATGGACCCTATAGCCTGCGATACTTCGTACTATCATCCCGACTTCACTCCAGCTTGGTCATTTCATTCGCATCACATATTGCATTTCATCCATGTCATGTGGCATTTTGGATTGCTACATTTTTGTACTTATATGGCTTCAACGGACTTGGCAGGATCTGCATATTGCATTGCATCTGCAGTATATGATATTTAGCTCATTATGATCCGCGTTGCGTACTCTGATATTATATGACTCATGGACTTACAGTATATTTGCACTTACTCTGATATCGTATGATTTATGATCTTGCCTGTATTTTTGATATTATATGATTATGGCATTGTATTGGATACTTGGCACGTGCATCGCACACACTTACACCACCCTTTAAGCCTTTTATAAGCTTATGCATGATAGATGGGTGCAGGTGGCGTTTGGTTGCAACAACATTGAGATGGGAGCATACAGTTGTCTTTTGGAGCTTTAATTTTGACATATGTATTTCCCTTTCAAAATTATTTTCAAATATTTATATTAATGTATATGTGATGATAATGTTGCCTTTATGATTTGGGTATACTAGTGGTTATGCTTCTTATGAGACAAATGTACGTTGAAAAATCCTCCTTGTAGGATATCAAGATTGGAACCTGGTGTATAGACGCTGAGGTCGAGAATGGGGTACTACGGAGGCTATCAGCACCGGATTCGGCAATCGAAAATTTTGTGAGCCTGATTTCTGGGTTTGGGGCGGGATAAGTAACGTATCAAAAAGCAATACAGAATATCTTCCAAGACATGATGCACAAGCATGTTGAATGTTATGTCGATGACTTGGTGGTCAGGTCAGGAAGTCATCAAGAGCACCGAGAACATTTAGCATCGATTTTTCATTGACTCAGAAAGAAGCAACTGAAGATCAATCCAGCTAAATGTGCATTTTGAGTATCTTCGTGTAAATTTCTCAGTTTTGTCGTCCGACATAGGGGCATTGAGATAGACCCAGGGAAAGTAAGAGCTATTCAGAATATGCCGCTACCAAAGACAC
Organism: Magnolia kwangsiensis; assembly: GCA_037074715.1. Classification (NCBI taxonomy): domain Eukaryota; kingdom Viridiplantae; phylum Streptophyta; class Magnoliopsida; order Magnoliales; family Magnoliaceae; genus Magnolia; species Magnolia kwangsiensis. Next base: position 34,430,314 of record CM073585.1, on the reverse strand, counting down.
AAAGAATTGAAAAGTTTACAGCGAAAGCTGGCATATATTAGCCGTTTTATCTCAAATCTGGCAGGAAGATGTCAGCCATTCTCTCACTTAATGAAGAAAGATACATAATTTGTGTGGGACCAAGCCTGTCAGAATGCATTTGACTCAATAAAGGAATTGTTGAAACAACCACCAGTACTGATAGTTCTGATAAAAGGGAAGCCACTGATTTTCTATATATCTGCAGCTGAGAATTCTTTAGGAGCTCTGTTGGCCCAGGTGAATGAATTCGGGAAGGAAACTGCTCTTTACTATTTAAGGCGAACTCTGATGGGTGCAGAATGCAACTACTCTATGATCGAGAAGGAGTGTTTGGCGCTGATATTTACGATTCAGAAATTGAGACATTATTTTCTTTCCCATGATATAACTTTGATCTCGAGAGCGGATCCGATAAAGTTTTTAATGACAAGGCCGATGTTGTCTGGAAGACTGGCCAAATGGATATTGTTGCTTTTAGAGTATACTATTACAAATGAGCCAGCAAAGGCGGTAACAAGACAAGCAGTGGCGTACTTCCTTGTAGTGCACCCTGTAGAAGAATGTGAAATCATCAGTGATGACTTTCCAGACAAGCAAGTCATGTTGGCTAAGTCACAAAGCTCATGGCGGATGTATTTTGATGGTGCTACTCGAGCATCAGGAGCGGGGGCAGGAGTGATATTCATTACTCTTCAAGGTGACTTGTTACCTTACTCCTTCACGTTGGGTACTACGTGTACAAATAATGAGCCCGAATATAGGGCCCTCGTAATTGGAATGGAAATGACTCAAGAAATGGAGATAAAAAGATGCATATATTTGGAGATTCTAAATTAATTATAAATCAATTGACGACTGACTTTGAGGTGAGAAAGCAAAAACTTTTTCCATACTGCTGGAAAGTGCAGCAGTTGATAGAACAGTTCTGTCATGTCAAAATCAAGCATGTACCATGGTCTAAAAAAGTAAAAGCGGATGCTTTGGCTAGCTTAGCAGTGGATCTATCTTGCCTAAATCGGAGCCCTCTCCAAGTAACTATAAAAGAAATAAGATTTTTGTCGTCTTCAGATGTCATCGATGAAACTATGGAGACCCTTCCTGTGTCATGTTTAGAGATAACGAAAAATGATTGGCATCAGCCTTTCATCGATTATCTCAAATATGGTATTCTACTAGAAGACCCAACACAGAGACAACAAATCAGGCAAAGGTCAAGTAAATTCATCATATGCAGCGAAGTACTATACAGAAAATCTTACAATGGAATGCTGTTATGTTGCTTACATGAACAGGAGATAAGTCAGACATTGCAAGAAGCACACTTTGGAGAATGTGGGGCACATCAAGCTGGTCGAAATCTATTTCATAGAATACATCGAATGGGGTACTATTGGCCTACCATGTTCCAAGATGCGATAGATTATGCAAAGAGGTGTCATGAATGCCAAATTCATAGAGACGTTATACACGTACCTCTAGAAGACTTGCATCAGTCAGTTGCCTCTTGACCCTTCTCAGCCTGGAGACTTGATGTTATAGGTCTAATAAATCTGCCTTCATTTAGAGGAAAGCAGTATATCTTGGCAGCAACAGACTATTTCTCCAAGTGGACAGAAGCAGTGGCATTACGAAGTGTCAAGGAAAAGGATGTGGTCAATTTTATCTGACACACGATAATATACCGCCATGGTATTCCAAAGAAAATTGTTATAGATAATGAAACTCCCTTCAAAAATAGAGGCATGGAAAAGCTTTTCCAAAAGTTTAATATTCATCATTCATTCTCAACACCTTACTATCCACCGGCCAATAGATTTGTAGAGGCGTTTAATAAAACGATAGTCAAGATTCTGAAAAAGAAGTGACAGGGAATAAGTGTGATTGGGATGAAAGGTTACAAGAAGGGGTATGGGAATACAGAACTACCCATCGGATGACAACAAGAGAAACAACATATTCGCTAGTCTATGGTGTCGAAGCAGTGATCTCGATTGAAATACAAGTAGCATCACTCAGGGTGGCAGTACATCAGTATATTACAGATGATGAAAATGCAAAAATAAGGCTAAAAGAGCTAGATTTGCTTAATGAGAAATTCCTGGTATCCCAACAGCGATTGCAATCATATCAGGTAAGGATATCAGCCGCCTTTGATAAACGAGTCAAATATCGCTCTTTCAAAGGGGTATATGGTGCTGATGTTGAAAAGACATATAGTGGTCACCTGCCGAACAGGGGACAAATTCGAGCCTAAATGGGATGGACCGTACATAATAAAAGAGGTTTACTCTAATGGCACATACAAAGTCATGGATCAAGATGGACAAGATATCAACATACCAGTCAATGCTCGCTTCATCAAAAGATATCATCCTTAAAGATACTGTTGATTTTGATCCAGAATATTATCAGAATAACAATTCCGTATCAAAAGGAGGCAACAATAAACAAGACCACAACTATGTACTATCAGACGAATGCATAAAGAAGAAATTTACAAGCATATTACGACTATGCATCAACAAGTATTGTGAAAAGAAAGTGACCACTGTCATCAAGCAAGCTCTGTAAAATTCTGTTGAAATTGGTATCGTCACTGAACTGATATATTATAAACAACATATATGATTATCGTCAATGATATTAGTAGGAGTGGTGACGTATCAGTCTTAGTCAGAAATGTCTATTATCCTCACGACAATGATGGTTACCTACTATTGTCTCTTAAGGCAGCCTAGCCAAGCCCTAAAATGGTTAACCATGCATAAGAGCTACTTATTATTTTCACCATTCGGGCAACAATAAGAAGTCAGTGGCCCTAAAAAGCCCGTTAAGGCCATCATATGCATACCCATGCGGGCAGCTAACGGAGCCAGTGACTAAAAGCTTAAAAGGCCAAAAAGTCCTCAACGACCAGTCATGCGTGAGATGAATGCCGTCTGTATAGCTTTTCGATAGTGTCACAGGGAATGGAGGAAAATGCCCTCTTGAGAATGGGCTCTTTGGCCATGTCCATAGATAGGCCAACCATGCGTAAGGACTCCCAGATCTTTGGCTTGATTTCAGCACTAACTCATGAGGAAGGGCTTAAACCTACTCATTGATGGACTGGCAACCCTAGATTTGGTACCCCAATGGTCGTCTTGTGAGCCCCGTGAACTCTAGAGAGTTACTGCAACCAACCCTGTACATAATTCCAACCGAGTTCACGACCCAGGTAGCTTCACTAGGCCCCTCTGATGGATCGTAGTTTGTGAACTCACCAGGCTATGAGAAGTCCAATGAACTCCTAAGAGTTACAGAGGCCATCATGTGAGACCCAACTCCTGCATGAGTCTAAGAAACTGCTTGCTCTACTACTTAAGAGCTTAAATTGTGTTGCTCCACTACTCAAGAGCTTAATCTTTGTGTAAACTAACTCTGCTAACTTCAAAAAAAATTAAATAGTTCTACCCATTGAAATAAAATATCACATAAGGTTTCCATTTAGTACATGAAAAGAAGAAAAAAGATGCAAATTCATTAAAATATTATAGTTTGTTCATATATTACATTACTAAAAGGAATAAAGAAATGCATACATTACAATATAATATGCAATTTCTTTACAAATCTTCAGTTATGTTTGATGTTGTTATATAGTGTTGTAACTCCTCTTTTAGTCGAAGCTGTACTGCAGAAGTTGTTTGTTTAGCCTCTAGAATGATCTTAGCCTAATCGGGAATGTCAGCCAATTCCAATTCTAAAAGAGCGGAGTTTCCTGATTTTTCATCCATTCAGTCTTTACAAGATCAATGGCCTGGATATTAGCTTCAAGTTCTTCTCTAACTTGATGAATAATCACTTCTTCTGCTTCCTTTTTACCCTTGAGCAATAATATCTCTTTCTTAAGAAGGGTAATTTGATCATTGATAATCGCTTTGTTTCTATCAGAAATTTTTAGCTTCTCATGGAGAGATTGATTGGTAATCTCATGGGTAGCAAGAACATCATTCGAACAAGAAAGCTTCTCCTTAAGTGATGCCAATTCTTTCTAACGATTAAGGATTTCTGAAGCAACAATGACACTTCGAGCAGCTTCTAAATTTATAGTCGAATTATAGAATTCTGATAGACAGTCATGGAGAGATTGAACATTGACATGCGTAAGGTGAGCAGAGTGAGTAAGAATAGCTAAAGCACTATCTAAGAAAATCCATTGAGTTGGATCTTTGAAAGCATTAATGATGACCAGGAGTGCGTTCTTGAATAATCCTAACATGAGAGGTGATACTTCCTCTAATGAAAGTCTATCAAAGGCCGTAACTACTAAGTTAGAGCCCTCGAAGCCACTTGGGGTTGGCATGATTATGGTTGAACAAGAAGGAAAAGAAAATTGTAAGTTAAAAAAGAAGAAGAAGAAGAAGAAGAAAAGGGGGATATATCAAATAGGAAAATATATATGTATATTTATGCACCTCGTTCAGGAGCAACGACAAGAGTATTTTGAGCAGAGCAGGTTGGAGGAACTACAGATTCTGGTATATCTATAGTTGCAGCAACGTTGAAGGAGAGTTCCTGAGCCCCTCTTATACTAGAATCAATAGTTGTTGGGGTTGGAACGTCAACAGGGTCCGAAAAGAATTCCAAACTCCGAACCAGTGGTTGAATAAAGGAAGGATGCACCATGAGAGATTTATCTACACAAGGAGGAGAATCAAGTGGTGTAGCTCTGGCTAGAAAAATTTCCTCCATGTTGTGACGAAGAGGAGCATCTTCTGTTTCTATTAGAGGTCTTGACGATTGAGCCTCTGTCTCTGTTAACATTGGTGCTCCATGAGTAGTTGCGCCGGTGGTCTTTACAATCCGTGGAGAATATGCGGCATCAAAAGAGAAGAAAATATTCGCTCTAGGGGAACATTCATATTCTTCATAGTCAAGTTGCTTCTCTTCTAAAGAATCCATTGTGGTTAGAAGAGGAACATTTGGATCAGTTGGAATATCATGAAGCGGAGATTTAACCCTGACATCTCCTTCTTCCCCAATGTCTACTTCAGCATCAGTATTCGCATCCAACAAAGCGTCTCCTTCGTCAGTTAAACTTGTAGAAGAAGAAAGATTGTCATTGTCAGTGTTAGTCGAGTATTTTGAAGAACTGTCTTCCACCGATATCATCTGTTTTTCTTTGTAAACAGTTTTCACCAAAAGAAGGCGTGTATTTTGAACTGTAGAAGGAGCTGGTTGGGTCAAAGCAGCAGAATACAATGATTTAACACGAGATCGGTCATAGGAGACGTAACAACTTGATTTCCAATAGGAGAAGTTGAGGTTGTAGTATGACGAGCTACTAGAGAGATTGCAACTATTGTGGGGCACGTGGTAGTGCAAACAATATTGGAAGGAGCAGCAACGATTACAGGTTCTGTGGAAGTAGGGGCGGAAGAAGTACTATGAATAGGTTGATCCCCTCTTTTAAGGGTTGGAGAAGGTAGAGTACCACTTACAGTCTTAAACTCATCACGAGGAGCAGGGGGCTGTATTCCTCGCTTTATCAGATCTAAAGGAGAGCCAAATGCAAACCAGCCTTCCAGGGTGTTTGATTGTTTGACTTCTCTGATAGGCTCTTCTAAGGAAATCTTACGATAGAGTTCTTCAAAAACAACCACTTGATCTTTCTCATAAAAATAACTTATTCCCTATTCTAGCCTATAGTTCCTCAAATGTGGAGGAGGAATCTAAATGGGATGGTCCAATGAAAAATAGTTACGTACCAAATAGTAATGGTGCGCCCACCATCGTATCCAAGCTTATGAGGCTGCCACTCGATGGTTATATACTAGAAGAACGAATCGAGAACCAAAGTTCCTTGTCAAAAGTTGCTTCCATATCAATGCCCAATTATAGGGGCCAACTCCATAGCTTCAGATAATCTGGGTAACATCTTCTCCTATTTTTGGCATAGTCTGGTCATATCCAAATTGTCTAGAAAACCGGTTAAGGTAATACGACTCTCTCTAGAATTCTACCCCTTCTTGTAAAGGAAGACTGCAAGAACGGATGCATATGAAAAAGACTCGCTCGATAGGGTCCAGATTTTTGTTGACCTCAACATCCCTATCTTCAACCTGATGATCTAAGTAGAAAGGAAAGAAGTCAATGGATTCTAGATTGTCAATCCTGTCTACTATCCAGTCATATATTTTCGTTATCATTTTCTGCCTCTGGAAATACCATAAAGGTAGATGATTAGGATGGACATAGGCTTTTTCTGGATCATTGTATATCCAAGGAAAGTAGATGCCTAACAAACCAGACAAATAATGCCAAAGAGTGAAAGAAGATAAGATTCTTAGTGCTGGGCTTGAGCAATGCGTCGTAGCATGTCCAAAAGCTCGGTACAGCGAGCATAATATAGGAGGAGTTAAAGAATATCTTTTTCTACCCTCTGTCATTGTGCCGACTGTAACAAACAGGGTGGGACGAACAAAATCTGAGCTTTTTGAACTTGAAAACATGATCAAGCTCAGCCAGTGTGCTAGGAAAGCAGCCAATTCAGTTTCAACAGTAAATTCAGTAGGGCCCTTTATTTTTTTTTCCAATTAGCCTCCAGTTTCGCACCGTGACTACCAGGAAATCTGAAAAGGGAAAGAAAGAAGGATTAGCAATTTATACAAATAAACATGTATTATATGAGAGATGAAGAGGACGATAAGGTTACTAACACTAAATATCGTGAAAAGTGTGCAAGCCATGAAAGGGGAGATATCTTATGAATGTCTAGAAAATAAGACATTTCTTGAAAAAGTACGATTGTTGAAGAAGTAATTTTGGGGATTCTATTTGAGGCCACATAAGCAAATTCTTCCTTCATGTGGATGTATTCGTCCAAGAACGATCTAGTAATGGGTAAGCTGGCCATTTTGAATAAATCCCATAAATTGATGCTTACCTCCCTAACAGGGAGGTGGAAGGAATTTGTGGTAGAAGAACAATATTTCAAAAAGCCCTTGTAGCTCATTGTATCCTTGTGAAAAAACTCAAAGGTAGCTTCTATAGTGTAGCAGACCTTGGCTGCAATAAGGACATCTTCATATTTCTTTAAAATTGCCTTTGCCCACACACTATAGTATGGATGATCTGTCAAAGACCCCGGGTTCTAAACTCTTCTTTACCCCACAGAGAGTCACGGTGATGGAAGCGTTGTTGGATTGTTTTGAAAAAGTGGGTGGGGTATAAGTCGTGAGGATTGTAACATGGCATGAGGAAGCGCATGTATGCTATTTGTCTGATTTTCTAGACTAGCCCTTTCTCTGTTAGGTAGCCTTAAAGAAGTTTTGGCTCTTTTATTACCCAGTTTGACACGTACAAAAGCATGTTGTGTGTCATGAAGTCAGTCTGTTCACTCTGAATTATGGAACGATGATGATGAAGGATCAAAGGAATGTTGATGGTTTCATCCTTATAAGGATTGCAAAATTTGATCGTGTCTGGATAAGATTTGATCGAATCTCAAGCGTTTTGGAAGCTCCTTTGATTATGTTCTCGGATCTTCTCTTGGAAGATTTCATCTTTGCTTTTTCCTTTTTTCTTTTTGGAGAAGGCCGTAGCAAGGGAAGTCTCAATAGTCGATAATTGGGTGACAGATTTCAACCAATTCTCCAGTCTGATTCTTATCCCTCTGTTAGGGGTCCTTCTATTTCTCACATTAGAACAACCATTCGAATATGATCAAATAAACGTTGAATGCGATCAGTGAAATTGATGATGATAGGGGCTGATTCTTTGAAAAAAGTGGAATAATCTTCAGACCTGGGCCTTTTTTGAGTATGGGACTTAGTTTTTTGAGGATCTGAGGGTCTTGCAGTGTTTACAGAAGTGTGAGGTCTCTTTAATGAGCCAGCCATTAGAACCTACATGGGAAGTTAGGAGAAAAATCAGAATTAAAGAGAAAGATTTGTCAAAGTTAAAAAGTTGGAGACAAACATAGGATCATTGTGCACCCATCTTTGTGCGTAGAAAGATAAAGTTGTTGTGCGCCCATATTTGTGCGTAGAAAGATGGAGCTGTTGTGCGCAGAAAGATTGAGTTGTGGTGCGCCCATCTTTGTGTGCAAAGAATGACAGAATTGTTGTGTGCACGACTTAATGCGCAGACTAATTAGGTCCTTGTTCAATGGAAGTTGCGCACAAAGAAGTTACCTGTCTTTACGCATAAGGTTGTTGTGCACGAAGAGGTGTTGTGCGCTGAGAGTTATTGTCCGTAGATGGCTATTGTACGGAAGAGATATTGTGTGGCCCACAACAATGTTAGCGCACAATGGCCGGATTGGGAAGAATAATTTGACACGGTGTGCAGTAAAGGGGAAAGGATTGAAAAAAGCAAGTCTCGTATTTATAGGTGAAGAATGGCTTCTTGTGTGCTAAACATTTGTGCACTAACCGTTGTGCGCACACAATGTCATAAGTGACTATATTCCTAAGGTTGCGCACAACAGAGGAAATGAAAATAAGAGTGGTGAAATTAATCTTATTATTGTTGATCCTACATTATTTTATAGGTATGAAAAGAATGCAGGATCAAGGGGGCTGTTGAGGCATAAAAATGAGTGAGAGAAAAAAAGCAAGAGGTTCTTGTTGAAATTAGTCGTTGTGCGAAATTCAGCCTTTGTGTGAAATTCAGTCATTGTCCAAAATTCAGTTGTTGTGCAAAAATTCATCATTAAGAAGTAGGTTTCCACATAAAAAGGAGCGCACAAAGGAGTTCGCATAAAGAGGAGAGCACATCGGGATTCGCACAAAGAGGAGTGCACACCGGGATCCGCACAAAGAGGAGTGCACAGTAAAATCCACACATGTGTGAGAGGGTTATAAATACCGCTCAACACCTCTGAAGGGGTCATTAGTAATTAATTGGAAAGGAGTGGACCAAAGAGAGAGAAGGTAGAATTCGCTGTCCATTGTGTGGAACAGCCATTGTGCGACACACAACGCTTGCTGCGCACAAAGGCTTGTAGCGCACAAAGCCTATTGGCGCACAAAGCTCATTTGTGCACAAAGCCCATTTGCACACAAAGTCCGCCAGCGCACAAAGTCTCCAGCGCACAAAGGCTTCAATGCACAATGGACCATTCAATCCACAGTGGCTTTCAGCCTGATATTTGATATAATCAAATATCTATTTTCTATTACAATTTTTGAATATTTTATTTTGGAATCAGGGGAGAATGGGATGTAAAAGAACTTGGAATAAATAAATGAATAAAGTGATTATCTTTCTTATCTTCTTCTGTTAATTATAAAGTGATTAAATCTCATCAAACAAAACTCCTTTGTTTCTTGTCAAAATAGCTAACTTAATCGACATGGAGCGCATAAGCACTCCTCGTGGCCTAACCACTGCCGACAATCGTCGTGCGACCCGAATTCGTCGAATACACCCAATGTGGCGAGACTAATTTGGCCACCCAAATAGAGACTATTATCGATTTCCTGGGCTACGTTGTAGGCCCAATCTTACTCAGATGCAGTAAGTAAACATATGTGAAAATCATTTTAGTATTTAACAAACAATCCAAGTAAACTCCTCATTTGAGCATTTCATTAAACACATTGTACACGTTGCCAAACACTTGCATTTTTTTCATAAATTGCGTAGCGATAAATAATATTATATGAAAGGAACTATACATACAAATAAGATAACTAAGAATCCTATCTTAATACTCTTAATAAATACAAATCATTAATAATTTCTCATTCAGACAATTCAGCAAACACTTAGACTACACTTCATCAAATATATAGACTAGGTTAGTTACAATGTATATTTTTGCAAATCCTTATATAGAGAGGTCAGTATGCATGTAACAACGATGAATCCTAGATTAGTAGATGTGACAAATATAAAGCATATTTACATATTCATTCAAACATTTTAACAAACACATGGGATGCATCTTTTGTTCAACATAGTTCATACATATATATTATATCAAAAACAACATATCTAAGATGATATGACAGCGATCAAGTTAAACATAAATCATTAGCTAACATTAAAAGCATTGATAATCATAACCTAAACGTTTATAGTCTGCACCTTTCATCGGGATACTCGATTCGGACTCGGTTCGAATTCTACATTCCAAAAAACAGAACGTCAGGCACTTATACAAATAGGTTAGCTAGTTTGTCGATTACTCAATCTGGTTCCCTATGACAAGATTAGGGTTAGGGTTTCTTACCTAAATCTTAGCCGAATTAGAGTGTGTAGTGTAATGGGGAGGTGATTCAATGTATGGAGTCATGGGAGAGAATCACTGTAACGATCTCCCAAAAGCTTTCTTCTCTCCTACCTCTCTTCTTTTCTTTTCTCTCTCCCTTAGGGTTTTAGGAAAATTCGTATATGAGAGAGATGGGGTGGTATAAGGGCTATATATAAGCCCAGAAGTGATGCAAATGGCCTCAGGGCCACTATATACATGGGTTATACCCTTTGGGTAGTTGTTTTTGACAAATAGGGCTCACAGGGAGGCCCACTACTCACCTATGTCATAGGGTAAGTTCCTTGATAATGGATCTATGCCAGGATGTGGTTTCTCTGGGATCGGATAAGCTAGTTAACCATGGAGGACTCGTGTCAGATCAACAGTCATACTTACTCGATCGAGGCCACAGTTATATGGATATGTGCAGGAAAATTTTCTTTTTCCATGGGTGAAGTTTGGTCAGAAACTGACGATCCGAACTCCTCAATTTCGTGTGTGAGCGAATGGCCCAATTCACTTCAGTTCCATTACGTTTTCTAAATATATTCGTGTTTCTCATACACTTCACTTAGGGCTCAAGTTGTGCATTTCTGGACACCATTTGAGCTCGATTCCCGTGATGGTTGTCAAGCACAGTAGGACGGACATGGTCCTATAGTTTCACGGTCATCGGATTCTCAACGTGTGGTCTAGATCCGATACGGGGTTTCAATATACTTCCGAGAGCAACAGGCTCTTGAGATTTTTCCTAGGTCTTTATGTAGTATTGAGTTAGTGGTATTAATCGTTTTACGTCTTCTCGTTTATGGAAATGGTGGCCCAAACTTAATCCACTGATTATTGTAACGTCTTGGATTTTCACCGTTTTGGATTTCTAAAAAAAAAATGTAATTAACTTATATTATCACTTACTAACCATTAGCACTCAATGTTAGTTTATATACGGGTGGTGCCAGTAAAGAATTGCACAAGTCCAATTAATCAACAGTAGGAAGCCAATGAATCCGCCCGATCACTTGAACATCAAGTTTAACCACATGATTTACTCACATAGGGCCCAAATCTGACCTACTCATCGCTAACTAATCAAGACAATTATAACTAAATTAAAGATCAACTGAAGCCAAGTCAGATAAGGCCTGAATCTTGACTAATAGACCAAATCAACCCCATTACTCTTTTAGCATAAAATCAACGGTTTAGAGTAATCATGACCAAATCTCCACTTTCACTAATTATAAATAGGTCACACTATGAATATAGTTAATACAAATCCTAATTATTGCCCACGATAAATCTCAATACCTAATTCATTCTAGAAATACCTCAATTTTTTGAACAAGCTCTAGGCCGCTCATTAGTGGGTCATTAGTTCCAAAACTATAGAATAATGTCCATCTTACTGGACTCGACGTCCATCGCGAGAGTCGAACTTGGGTAGTGTCCAGAACCGCTCAACTTGAGCCGATGGACGAGTGTATGAGAAGTGAAAATACCTTAAAGGAATAAGCTAAAACTTAAGTGAATTGGGTCGTCCACTCTTATGTAAAGTTGAGAATTTCATACCGTCGGTTTACGACCAAACTTCACCCGTAGAGTAAGGATATTTCCTTTCTCATATCCATATAGTCGCAGCCCTGATCGACCATCGGTGATCGTTGAATAGACTTCTAATCATATTTATTAATTGGTGCATCCAAATGGTGGGCCGATCATGTCCATATATAGATCATAATTAGGGCTAACTGTCCTACGATGTATATCAATATGTACACCCCATAGTGGGCCCTAGAGGTTAGAAAAATCCTCCCATAGGGCCTATATAGTACAAACTCAACCCTTGAGGCCATTTACACCAAATCTAGCATTATAAAAGGGCCTCATTTGGGCACCCCCTTCTCCCATACGAATTTTATGCCCTACCATGGTGAAGGAGAAGAGAAAGAGAAAGAGAGAAGGAGAGAAAGAAGAAAGGAGAGAAAGGTGGGCCCAAAGGAGGTAGAATCTTGTAACCTCTCCTCCCTCTTCACCCCTATCCACAACTACAAACATGATCTACAATCGATTGGGTAAGTAACCACTCTCCTCCTTTAGAAACCTATTATGTTAAGCTAGGCCTTGCATGTATTCTAACATGCAAGTACGTTTAACTCAGGATCTTTACAAATCGACCCGCGAGTTCGGCAACCCTAGGTTGATTCCTCAAGCTCTCAACGATCTGTAGGTGTGGACTATTATCTTTAGGTGGCCTAGCACCAATTTTACTATGAGTTTAATGATTATGAGTGTTAGGATGATGTGCTTGAGTAATTTATAGAGAGAACCTAGCCAAGACTCTACATGATAGGTCCCCCTAAATTTCATAAAATGATTGATGTTGTTTATTTATTCTTCAACATGATTAGATTTAATTTTCGTGTGGCATGTTCATCCCATATATGATTTTAGTATAACCTTCCTTGTAGCATGTATGATTATATAAACTTCTTGTTGTAGGTTAGTGCTTGCATAAATCCTTGTTGTATGTTTTGTGCTAGCATTAATCTGGTTGTAAGTTTGTGCTATGAATGATGTATAATTCTTGATCTTTTCAGTAACCCATCACAACACACAAGCACATTAATGTCGTATTATGTTAGTAGTTACATTGTAGAAAAAATTGGATTTTATGTTTAATATATGAAAGCATGACTTCACTTGTGTAGAAGATGAATCCTGAATTGTTGGAATATTATTGAATATCACCAAACTCCTAGGTTGGTTAGGGAGCTAAGGTAGGACGAGGTAGTCCCATTGGCAGGACCATCCTATGGCTAAACCAGCAGATTTTGGCGGATGCGAATGGGCTCCAGTAGTTGGACTATATCGGTTGCATGTACTCGATGTCGTCCATCACGTACTCACCTGAACTCGCACGGTCTAGTTCACTTACTGACTAACCATGTTTGTTAACCATGCCTGCTCATGCCTGTATGGAACCTATAACACCCTTCAACCAATGAAGCCTATTGATAACCATGTCTGCTCATGCCTGTATGGGACACTATGTTTGAGCTATTGGCCTATACTGGGGTGACGAGCCTCCTCGTAGTGACTGCAAGCGATCCCTCTTCTCAGCACTCTCCATGTACTTAAAATCTGGGATGAGGAACCCGATGGGATCAAGGATCGCAGGGTCCTAGCCTCGCACATTGAGAGGCCTTGGCTCATAACCAGATGAGGGCTATGATACGTGGGGTGTACTAATTTTCCCAATCTGTTGGATGAATGAAATTAATTAAATACTTGCTAACATTATTCATACATCGCATTAGCTAGGATTTGGTGACTTGGCAGTTGAGGTTACAATGAGAGAGTGTTAGTCATGTGCAACCGTGAGATGAAGTCGCTCGAGGGAGTGTTGTTGCGAGGTCACGCATCATATCATAATACATGCATATACATTAACAAGACTAGTTAGGGATCTATGAATGTATGCCTTTCATTAAATTCATCATATAATTGATGCTTGTTGTAACTTAAGGCTAATAGTAACCACTGAGTTAGTTACTCACTTCCACTCTGGGACGGTGTTTTAAAACACTAACCAAACTCTTTACTAGATTGAGGTGAGGTAGAGCTCGACGAGCCGAGCGGTGTGAGCATGGATGAGGAAGAGGAGCTTCCTATTTTCAGCTTATGGGTGGATCACTGTAGACAGTGCAGGTTGTTTATGGGTTGTTGAGTAGGGATCTAGAGCACCATTTCTTTTGGACATTTCTTATATAAATTTTATCGGTCAAGGCCTTGTGCGACCCATCTGATATTCCTATAGACTTGTATTTCATAGTTGCATTTATTTCAGTAGATTAGTTGTGGTTGTGGTTTATGTTCCAGTTGATCCCTTTATTACTCATTTAAATTGAATTATGTATAAATCACCATAATTAGGATATAAGCGACACTGGGGAACTTGGAGCCCGAGTTCCTACACGGCCCTAGAAAATTCTGGGTGTTACAATTCAATTTAGTACTCAACTAAATTCTGCCTTAATTACAACAAGATACAGTCCTTAGGTATTTCTTCCTGAGGTGGTACTTGGGTCTTTGTATGGATTTTTCTGAGATGTTACAATCTACCCCCCATTAAAGAAAAATTTCATCCCCGAAATTAGTACCCTTTCATAGTCCTCGAGGATATGAGGGTAGTTCCTATGGACTTCGGATTCTGTTTCCTAAGTAGCCTCTTCCTCAGTGTGGTGTGTCCATAACACTTTCACTTTGTTGCGTAACACTTGTTCCATCCTATCTAGAACACACGTTTGTCGCAATACATAAGTAGCATCTTCACTTAGCTGCACTTTCTCCCATTTAATAATATGGGTAGGGTCAGGAACATATTTCTTCAACATCGATACGTGAAATACATTGTGTGTGCTTGCAGGTGGTGTGGGCAAGGCAAGACTGTATGCTACCACACCCACTCGGTCTAAAATCTAAAATGGGCTAATGAATCTCGATGTAAGTTTTCCCTTCTTGCCAAAACGAAGGACTCCCTTCATTAAGAAAACCTTAAGGAATATGTGATCCCCAACATTAAATTTCAGTTGTCTTCGTCTCGTATCGGTGTAATTCTTCTGTCTACTCTAGGATGTAAGAAGTCAATACCTGATAATATTAATCTTCTCTGAGGTCGCCTGAACCAAATCTAAGCCAACCAATCTCTTCTCGTCAACTTCTGCCCAACAATGTGGAGCTCAAAATGGGTGCCCATACAAAGCTTCGTAGGAAGCCATGCCAATGCTTGCTTGGAAACTGTTGTTTTAAGCAAACTCAGCATAAGGGAGACAGTCATCCCAGATGTCCTTGAAGTCAAGTACGTACTCTTGTAACATGTTCTTAAGTATTTGATTTACCCATTCCTTCTGCCCATCAGTTGTGGGTGGAACGCAGTACTGAATTTTAGTTTCACTCCCATTGATTCTTGGATTCAAGTCTAGAAAATAGATGTGAATCATGTGTCTCGGTCTGACATAATTTCTATAGGAATTCCATGTAATCATACTATCTCTTTAATGTATAGCTTGACAAAGTCATCTGCTGAATTAGAACTCTAATCGAGAGAAAATGAGCTAATTTTGTCAATCGGTCCACAATCACCCAAATGGAGTCATGCCCCTTTCTCGTCTTGGGTAACCTGAAAATGAAATCCATGGATATGAAATCCCACTTCCACTCGGCTATGGGCATGGGCTGAAGTAAACTAGGGGGTTGACGATGTTCGGCCTTGACTTGCTAACATGTGAGACATCGGGATACAAAGTTTGCTATTTAGGCCTTCATGTTTTTCCACCAATACGAATGCTTCATGTCTCGATACATCTTCGTACTATCCGGATGCATTACTAATTTTGAATTATGAGTGGCCTCCAAAACTTCTCTCCTCAAGTCATGGAGATTCGGGATGCATAGGTAGCCACGATATCGCAAACCTCCATTCGAGCCAACCCTCCATTCAGATTCTTCACCGTCACTTGCACGTCTTCTCTCATCTTCACCAACAGTTTATCTTCTTTCCAAGCCACAATGATTAGATCATCAATAAGTGGATGCACGTGGATGTATACGAAGCTCTTGAATGGCTCCTCAACTGTTAGCTTTTGTTTGAATTCTCGCACGAATTCTACCATATTCCACTCTTTTATCATCGGTGGGGCTGCAAATTCTATTATTTTCTTACAGTTCAACGCATCGGCACAAGGTTGGCCTTGCCAGGATAGTAGGAGACCTCAAACTTGAAGTCTTTTAAGGTCTCCATCCAACGTCGTTGCCTCATATTTAGGTCCCTCTATGTAAAGATATACTTAAGGCTCTTGTGGTCACGAAAGAGCTCAAACTCCTCTCCATAGAGTTACTGTCTCCAGAGTTTTAATATGAAGATGACTGCCGCCAATTCCAGGTCATGAGTGGGGTAGTTTTCTTCATGTTTCCTCAACTGTCATGAGGTATAGGCGATCACCCTATCTTTATGTATAAGTACACAACCCAAACCGACTCGAGTTACGTCGGTGTATATAGTATATTTGACCCCTTGCTCTAGCAATACTAGCACAGGTGCAGACGTGAGCTTGTCCTTTAATTTTAAAAAGGTTTCTTTCTCGTTCCAAGAAAACTTAAGATCTTTTCGAGTGATTTGCGACAACAGTCTGGCTATCTTGAAAAAATCTTTGATGAATCGGCTATAATAGCCAGCAAGTACAAGGAAGCTCCTCACTTCTATTACTGAACTGAGTTACTCCCAGTCTTATACCGTGGTTACCTTGGTAAGGTCCATGGCGATTCCTTCCTTAGAAACCACATGTCCTAAGACTTGACTTCTTCCTTCTAGAAGTCGCATTTTTGATACTGTGCAAATAACTGATTCTACCTGAGAGTGTTAAGTAGCTAATTCTACCTGAGAGTATTAAGGACTGCATACAGGTGTTCTTCGTGATCCTTTCGGCTCTTTGAGTATATTAAAATGTCATCTATAAATACAATGATGAATCAGTACAAATACAGCCGAAATACCCGGTTCATGAGATCCATGAATACGGTTGGTGCATTTGTAAGTCCAAACGGCATCACAAGGAATTCGTAGTGCTCGAAACTGGCCCTGAATGCTGTTTTTTGGACGTCTTCATTCCTAACGCACAACTGATGATACCCAGACTATAAATCTATTTTAGAGAAATACTGTGCCCCCTTCAACTGGTCAAACAGGTCATCTATCCTGGGTAGAGGATACTTGTTCTTCACTGTAACGTGGTTTAACCTGCAATAATCTATATATAACCGTAGCAATCCATCCTTCTTTTTCACAAACAACACAGGTGCTCCCCAAGAAGATACGCTCGGCCATATGAAACCTGAATCCAACAAATCATTAATCTGCTTCCTCAATTCCTCCATTTTACACGGAGGCATGTGGTATGTCGATAAGGAAATAGATGTTGCATCTGACATAAGGTCGATGGTAAAGTTGATCACGTTCTGAGGAGGTAGTCCAGGAATCGCTTTAAACACGTCCATGAAATCTTGAACTACTGGCATGTTCCCAGGTGATGGACTATCACAAATTTTCAATAGGGAGGCGTAACAACGAATGCGGTAAGCATAACTAACCTGAACTGGGAAAGTGAAGGTCGTATCTTCGAGCCCATGGGCTGTCACCAATCTAGTTTCACAGTCAATCTCTGTCTTCATTTCGGTGAGTCAATCCATGCTGAGGATGATGTCATAATGATATATCGTGGTGATAATCAAGTCAATGCACACCACTTTACTCCCTAAGTCTATCGGGCAACTCTTACAAAGCTTAGTAGAATCTGAGAAAGTTCCTGCTGCGGCGATAACTCTCACCCCAATCATAGGGGTAGTGTCCCACCCTAATCAATTGACCACAGAGCATGCTACCATAGAAACAGTGGACCCAGTGTCCACTAATCTTAAAGGAGGGGCTGAATTAGTGTGCAGGGGCTGGTAATTGATCCTTTAGGTCTTGGTCTAAGAGAGTCCTTATTTTAATTTATGTCCAAGGTAGGGGTTAATAAATATCTTAATATGCCTATGGTCAAAGATCATCCTAAAATGGTTTCTAGTAGAATAAAATTTTATATGTATATCACCATTTCGATCTTATGACTAGTGGGTTATGAGCAGACTGCACTTCGATTTCATTAACTTCGAGAGGGAAGGAAGAATCGAGAATTCTAAAATATTTTAGAGGTTTGGAATGCTAGTAACATAAGGCCGCGGAAAAAGAAAAACGAGGGACATCTCCTTGACGCAGTATGAACCTTGAATTCTTAAGAGAATAAAAGAAACTTATAATATTTTACTGTAGTCCTCCTCTAACATGACCTTACGGAGTATTAAACTATGAAAATTGATCCTACTCAAGGGTCTTAATTTAATTGCACAAAAATAACTTAAATAAAAATATGTGTGTGTGTATGTATGTATGTATGTATAATCAAATTTAACCACAAGATGATTCCTAGTATGATTATAAAGAATTCCTAAATAAACACCAAATTCTAAACTTTAACATGAAAAGATATGACTAGTCTATTGGCAATTCGAAGTTGTAGAAATTTTTGGTTTCAACCCTTCTATTATTTATAACATATTTATCACCTTTAGTTACCATATTATTTTTATAATTTTTATAGTAATCCATTGTTAAGCTTACTTTTATTTCATAAAATTTTATTTCATTTGATGTTCCATAAAAATTATAAAAATTCGAGAAGTACTAGTTGTCCAAGACCAATGATTTTCTATATGGTTCCATAATGTCTTTATTCCTTGTAACATTTATTATACTTTTAGTTGGTGACATATTTTTAAAATTTTTATGGTGATTTATCATTAAGTTTAAAGTCATCCCACAAAATTTTAGTTCATTTAGAGTTGTAGAAAAATCATTAAAATTCTAGAAATTAGAAAATTGTCAAAGAATCCTAGATTTAACTATATTGAAATTTTTATTTTATTTTTTACTTATTTTTATATGAAACTAGACTTATCAAGCTTCAATCTAGCTTTTGAATCACCTAAATCAAAGTTATATTGAGGGAGATCTGACTTTTTGAAGTTGGTTGAAAATTGCAGAAAATTATAGAAAATCGGCAGTGCGCCGTTGATCCCGCGGTGCCGATGCTCCATTAGACTGGCCAGCGGTGCACCGTCGATCCGGCAGTGCCACCGTGGCCCTCTGGTGGTTTTTCCACTCAATGTAAAATGAATGTATCTTGCAAACCGGAATGAGTTATTCGATATGTAATATATGATTTTGGGGTAGGAGAAGTTGAGCTATCCAAATAACCTAGTTATTTTATGAGATTCCATAAGATTAATGGTCAATAACCTATTTCAGTTATATATTTACTATTTATAGTAAATTTTAGTTTAATTATCATTCCTCATCATTTAAAATTTAGGATTTGTATCTAATATGAAAGTACCTAGAAATATTTGAAGAATAAGGTGGTGGAAGGAGAAATTTTTAAAGGAGATGGGTTGGTTCCACTTTTCGTGGTCTAACGGGCGTTTATTCACACCACCTGGATCCATCTCAAGTTCGAAGTTCATCAATTGATGACTCAAACACGTCAATTGACGACCCAGAGGTGACTTGGATCAATGTACGTGATCCAAGTCCCTTAGGAATACGTTGGGAACTCCATTACAACGTTTGATTTCGCTTATCAGCGAAACATTGGGGTCCTAATATGGTATTTAAATTTCATCATCCCCTTCATAAGTCAGAGTGTGTCAGAGTACGTCGTGTTAACTATAACACAGGTCCAGTTTAATCCAAATCATGTTCTAATACTAACTTGTAACACCCTGAATTTTAAGGGTCGAGTAAAGTTCTACTCCCGAGATCCTGCACATCACTTATGCAACATGGATAATGATGTTCAAATTTCAACCATATTAATGAGTTAAATGTAAGTGATATTATACTAAAATAGCATATCATACTCCAGATATAATTAAACTAAGCAACGAAAGTCTGAAGTATATATATTTAAGTGTGTAAGTGTTCCACAACATACAGAGTATGAGTATATAACCGAGCTGAATATGTACATGTATTATTTTAAAATATGCAAAATGTGGAATTGTAAGATGTCCAACTAAGCCAATGTCTCAGTGTTCTCCGCGTATCAGCACGAGGTCTACATAGACCCGCCTAAGAGCTGACAGTATGAGAACTCCTCCTCGTCCATGAAGTCCTGCTCTGTTGCATAGACTTCAACATCACCTGCATCTAAATCAAAGTTTGGTTGGTATTTTAAAACACCATCCCAGAGTGGGACTAAGTGCTCAACTCAGTGATACTATAAGGCAAAGGTTAACATGTTATCAAGTCAATCAAGCAGTAATGATAAAGCAACATAACAATCACTTCCTAGCTACTCTTGTTAATGTGGGAATGGATTGTAGGTAATGATGCAGGCCCTCGCATCAAAGCTCCCTCAACAAGTGACACCGACACCAATATCGCATATGACAACACTGCCTCCCATGCGACTTCCACGCCTTTAAAGCATGTCCTAACTAATACAGTACAATGCATAGTCATGTTAGCCCAGTAGTTAATTAAGCTTATTCATACAATAGATTTGGAAAGCTAAGGTACCTCCCTTTATATCATTGACCCGAACCGAAGGATCCATCTAGGTTTGTCACTCCTAGTCAAGCACATACGATAGGTAAGTTATAGGGTCATCACTTCCAATAAAAAGCAGTCGATGGGCAAATTTAAAAGTTTATACTCGCGGTCACTACGGGGTGGCTAATCACCTCAGCGTTGGCCGACAGCTTGAATACGGTGTCCCATACCACCATGCCCAACTCACAAGTCTGAGTTGCTCACTGGTCACTATGGGGAGGCTTGTCACCCCAACATAGGCGGATATCTCAAACATGATGTCCCATACCACCATGCCTGGCTTATGAGTCTTAGCGGATCTTAGTACCATGGTTAAAGTAGGCCTTTACATTGGTAGGGGATACCTTAGATTTAAGCAGTAGTGTTCATACATGGTAAATACACAATAGGCCAAACGGTTTATTAAGCAAGTTCGATTGGTATGAGCACACGCTGACTTAATTGACATGAAGTGCATAAGTAATCCTGGTGGCCTAACCACTGTCGACAATCGTCGTGCGACCCGGATTTGTCAAATGCACCCAATGTGGCAAGACTAATTCGACCACTCAAATAGAGATTGTTACCGATTGCCTGGGCTACTTTGTAAACTCAATCTTACTCAGATGCAGTAAGTAAATACATGTGAAAATCATTTCAGTATTTAACAAATAATCTAAGTAAACTCCTCATTTGAGAATTTCATCAAACACATTGCACACGTTGCCAAACACCTGCATTTTTTCTATAAATTGCATAGCGAAAAATAAGATTACATGAAAGGAATTATACATATGAATAAGGTAACTTAAAATCTGATCTTAATACTCTTAATAAATAAAAATCATTAACAATTTCTCATTTAGACAATTCACCAAACACTTAGACTACGCTTCATCAAATATATAGACTAGGTTAATTACAACATATATTTTAACAAATCCTTATACAGAGAGATCAGTATGCATATAACAACAATGAATCCTAGATTAGTAGACGTGGCAAGCATAAATCATATTTACATATTCATTCAAACATTTTAACAAACACACGGGATGCATCTTTTGTTCAACATAGTTCATACATGTATATTATATCGAAAACGACATATCTAAGACGATATGGCAGCGATCAAGTTAGACATAAATCATTAGCTGACATTAAAAGTATTGATAACCATAACTTAGACGTTTATAGTCTGCACCTTTCATTGGAATACTCGATTCAGACTCAGTTTGAATTCTACGTTCCCGAAAAAGGAACATCGGGCACCTATATAATGAAATAGGTTGCTAGTTTGTCGATTACTCAATTTGGATCTCTATAACAAGGGTTAGGATTTCTTACCAAAATCTTAGCCGTATCAAAGTGTGTAACATAATGGGGAGGTGATTTGATGTGTGGAGTCATGGGAGAGAATCACCGCAACGATCTCCCAAAAGCTTTTTTCTCTTCTTCCTCTCTTCTTTTCTTTTCTCTCTCTCTCTCTCTCCCTTAAGGTTTTAGAAAATTCATATATGAGAAAGATGGGGTAGTATAAGGGCTATATATAAGCCCATAAGGGATGCAATTGGCCCCAGGGCCACTATATACATAAGTTATACACTTTGGGCAGTTATTTTTTACAAATAGGTCTCACATGGAGGCCCACTACTCACCTACGTCATATTGTAAGTTCCCTAATAATGGATATATGCCAAGATGTGGTTTCGATGTGATCAGATAAGCTGATCAACCGTGGAGGACCCGTGTCAAATCAACGGTCTACTTACTAGATCGGGGCCACAGTTATATGGGTATGTGTAGGGAAATTTCCCTTTTCCATGGGTGAAGTTTGGTTAGAAACTGATGGTCTGAAATTCTCAATTTCGCGAGTGAGTAAATGGCCCAATTCACTTAAGTTCTATTACATTTTCTAACAATATTCGCGTTTCTCACACACTTCACTCAGGGCTTAAGTTGTGCATTTTTGGACACCATCTGGGCTCGATTCCCGCGATGGTTGTCAAGCCTAGTAGGATGGACATAGTCTTATAGTATCACGGTCATCGGATTCTCGATGGTGGTCTAGGTCTGATACGGGGTTTCAATGTACTCTCGAGAGCGACAGGCTCTTGTGATTTTTCCTAGGTCATTATGTAGTGTTGAGTCAATGGTATTAATGATTTTAGGTCTTCTCAGTTATGAAAATGGTGGCCCAAAATTAATCTACCAATTATTTAGTTTAGTACTTAACTAAATTCCACATTAATTACGACAAGATACGGTCCTTAGGTATTTCTACCTGAGGTGGTACTCGGGTCTTTGTCTGGATTTTTCTGGGACATTACATTATTTGGGTCAGACTATTTTATTTAGGGGAAGTGGGATGGTTTTGTAGGCTTTCTTCTTCTTCTTTTTTTTGTGTTTTATGAGTTATATGTCTCCTTTTTGTTTGCCTTTTTCTCTTTTTATTTTTTTGTCTTGTATGGGGAAGGGATGGTAGGTATATACTTTTTTTGTTATCTGTTGACCTCAGCTTTATGATCATTGACAAAGTTAGGTATGGTTACTCGTAATAGATTTTCATGTTGTCGGTGTTGATGAGCTCTGGAAGATCTTCTCCTCTCATATTAGTGAGTCGAAGGGCGCCTCTTAGAAGTACTTCCTGGATGATCAACGGTCCTACCCATGAAGGTTTGAACTTTCCTCTGGGGTCTAGCAAGTGCGGCAGTAAGATACGTTTTATGACCAAGTCGCCAACTTTAAAGTTCCTCTTCCGGACCCTCTTATTATAGGCCCATGCGATCCTCCTTTAATAACATTGTGAGTGGCTAAGTGCACACATGCGCTATTCATTTGCCAGGTGCAGTTGATCGTATCTTGCTTGTTGTCACTCACCTTCCTTGACTTCACTCTCTAGTAATATTCGGAGAGATATGATTTTGATTTTGATTAGTAATACTGCTTTCATTCCATACGCGAGTTCGCAAGGAGTTGCTCCTGTAGCAGACCGTACATACGTTTGATAAGCCTAGAGTGCATATGGGAGCATTTTCTAAGAATGTTATCTTATCTAGCTTCTAGCTAGCTCCTAGATTTATCAAATTTTGTAGTGTCAAAACTTCTTGAAATATGTATCTTGTGTAGCTCAACTTTATATCATCCTTACCTACATTTAAGTACAAGAACAAGAGACTCTGTATTGAGAACTTCAAGTATAAGAATAAGAAATTCAAGTACAACATCAAGTGCTAGATCAACTTTTCAAGCTTCAACTATATCAAGATAATGTGCTTTACTTAAAGAATTCAAGCTTATGTAATCTTCTTAAGTTAGAACTCAAAGTTACAAGGTCACTACTTTAAGCTCATCTTCGAATATACAATGACAAGCTTCAAGTGCTTCAAGATAAACTATCAACCAAAGTGAACAATGTTTCAATGTTCAATTTTCACCTATAAGGTATGAATGACCCTAGATTAACTATAGGTTAGGTCATATTGATTACATTCTTATTTTTGGGTCATGATATAATTTTATAGGCTTTTTCTCGACTAGTCCTAGCTGATGTTCGACTAGTCCAAGTACTGGCTCGACTAGTCTAAGAATTTTCTCTCCCAGTCAAAGGTTTATTATGGATTTTCAGAATTTCTGTTGGACCCTCGATCAGGCCTGGAGACTGCTCGACCAGTCGAGTGAATAGTGATCGACTAGTCGAGCAGGCTCCACTCAAAGTCCAGCAACCTTTCAGGGTTCCACTCAACCGGTCGAGTGCATGGCTCGACCAATCGAGTAGGCCACTTGACCAATCGAGCCAACTACTCGGCCAGTCGTGGACCTATCTTATCCTATCGTGCCCAAAATTTTGAATTCTTGTTAGTCCTTCGACCAGTCGAGCTGACCTCTAGCCCAGTCGAGTAAACAATTTTTTTACCTATGAATAGAGCATGATTTTCAGAGTTTAATAAGTCATTCAAGCAAAATCAAGATACCACTCTGAGAGATAAGTTTGTGATATTCTTAAGTTATATTATGATCATTTAATATTCTCTTTTAATTAACTTTTTATATTTAATTTTTAGTTCTCTATTTCAATCTTATTTTAAGAAGGGATTTAAGTTTTTCCCATTTCTTGAAATTAAAATCAAATCAAGCTAGGCTAAGGTGATTTAATCTAAAAATCATTTAGAACCCTTTCATAAGTGAGTGTGGACATTGAACATCTACTTCGAATTGATTCTACCGGGCTTCATCAAAGGAGAATATCTAGATACGTATATTTACATTTTTTGTAAATCTCTTTTTGGTTTTTGAGGTTGTGCTAGGAAAATTTCTTTTTAGTTTGTCTGAGGTGATCCAGAAAATCTTAGAGTGTGGAGTTTTTTTAATTATGTAAGCCTACTTGAAAGACACAATTGTAAAGGTTTTAGGTGAAACTTAAAAAACCTATTTCATAGTGAAAGCCAATATCCTGAGGGAGAGGATATTATGAGTGGAGTAGTTGTGTGGCTATTTTTCTAAATAGTTGGTGTACACACAAGCAAACCACTAAAATATCAGGTGTAGTAGTGGTTGGTTGATTGTAGCTTTGTGTGAATGTTGTAAATTCTTTTTAAGCCTTTATGGGGAATGTTATAATCTGTTTTATGCAAGTGTAGGAATGTTGTCATAGTTTGGTTTATTTTCTTTGTTATTTTTTTCTCTTTTGTATTGGTTTGAGATTTTGATACACAAACCGTTCTAGAAATCAGGTTGTTCTACCATAAGCCATTAGTTTTTGGTGTAAGGGTATCCTTAGAACAACAACTATATCAACCTCTTAATACTTGTGCATTTGAGGTTGCTATTCATTTCTGCTTTATGGGATTGTTAAGTGATATGTTTATTTCTTTCTTTCTAATTCTACATTTAAATTTTAATTTAGCATAGTCCTCTTCAACCACCCCACCCCCCCTCTAGGACTATTAGCTCGAACTTTTCATTTTCAACTAGTCGCGATATGTCTTGACCATTTTCTCCAGTATTTGAATAATAGTATTGTTTGTGACAAATAGAGTCCTTTTATTGATCAATGGCGATGGATCTTAATCTTGTCAAGGAAATTACCCATCCTTTTATTGACGAACAGAGTCCCGTTGTCTGTAATAATGGCATAAGGAATCCCGTATCGGTTGATGATATTTTTCTTCATGAACTTTACCACATGAGATGCTACAATGGTGGTGTAAGATGCTTCTTCTATCCATTTGGTGAAGTAATCTACTGCCACTAGGATGTATTCATGCCCGTTTGAAGCTTTAGGGTTGACCTTTACAATGATGTCGAGTCCCCATATGGAGAAGGGCCATGGTGTTGTCAGTTTATACAGTTCGGAAGTAGACGCATGGATTTGGTTCACGTGTTCCTGACATTTGAAGCATTTCCTGATGTGTTTGCAGCAATCCATCTTCATAGTTAATCAATAGTAGCTGAGCGATAAGATCTTCTTTGCCATCATATGACCGTTCATGTGTGGGCCGCACAGTTCTTCGTAGATTTCTAGCATAATTTGAATTGCTTCTGCTTCATCCATGCAGCGGAGGAGGACTTGATTGAAGGATCGCTTGTATAGGATGCCCCCAGTGATTATGAACTAGCTGCCAACCATTGAATGGTATGACGATCGGCTGCCTCCGCTCCTTCCGGGTACATTTGATGTTCGAGGTATTCTCTGGTGTCGGTGTACCATGGATGATTGTTCGAGGTCTCGGCTTCATCGATCTATAGACAGAATGTGTGTTCCTCCTAGAGCTCTACAATAAGCTCCCATTTAGCAATTTCTCTAAGGATCTCCATCATTGAGGTAAGGGTAGCTAGGGCATTGGTGAACTGATTCTTAGATAGGGGCATGTATGTGAACAAGATTTCTTCGAATTCCTCGACCAGATTCTCCAGATAGACATGATAGGGGATCAGCTTTTCATCTTTGGTCTTCCAACACTATTCGTCTGATTGATGATGAGCTACGAATCTCTGAAGACATGCAACAATTTTGCATTGAGAACGATGGCTTTTCTTAGACCAACGATACAGGCTTCATATTCAGCTATGTTGTTGGTGCAATGGAATGCCAACCTCTTAGAGATGGGGATTGGGACGTCATCGAGAGAGTAGAGTATTGCTCCTACCCCACTTCCTTTTGAATTCGTGGCTCCATCAAAGAAGAGTGTCCACTCTTCTATCTTCCTTTCTTCTTCTCCCTTGATAAGGAGGATGTCCTCGTCGAGGAAGAAGGTCTTCAATGGTTGATAATCAGGTAGAGAGCATGTTGTTAGGTGATTGGTCAGTGCTTGCCCCTTGATTATTTTCTGAGTGACATAGGTGATGTCGAACTCATAGACCAGCAGTTGCCATTTTGCGATCCTGCCCGTTAAAGCTGATTTTTCGAACAAGTATTTTATTTGTCCATGCGAGCAAGCAAAAGGGTTGGGTAAGCGATCATATATTGTCGAGGTCGTTGTGTTATCGAGACCAGGGCGAGGCACATTTTCTCTAAGGTAAAATATTTGGATTCGTAGCTTATGAATCTTCGGGTTAAATAGTAGATCATTTGTTCCTTTCTTCCTGTAGCATTGTGTTTGCTAAGGATGCATCCGATTGCTTCTGCTGTGACAAAAATGTATAGCAGCAAAGGTCTACCTAGTGTAGGTGGCATGAGCAATAGAGGGTTCAACAGGTACTTCTTGATCTTATCAAATGTCACTTGACAGTCGTCGTTCCATTCCTTTGGGGAGTTCTTCCTTAGGAGCTTGAATATCGGCTCACAGATGGGTGTGAGCTGTGCAATGAATCGGCTGATGTATTGGATTTGTCTTAGGAAACCCTGAATTTCCTTTTCAGTTCTTGGAGATGGCATTTCAATGATTATTCTTATTTTGGTCTTGTCCACTCGAATTCCATCTTTTCTGATGATGAAGCCCAATAATTTACCCCTGGTTAGTCCGAAGACACATTTTTATGGGTTGAGGCAGAGCTTGAACTTTTCCAACTTGTCGAAGAGCTTTTTGAGATCTTCAAAGTGTCCTTCAATCATGTGAAACTTTAGGATCATTTCATCCACGTAAACCTCTATTTCCTTATTTATCATGTCGTGGAACAAGGCGGTCATGCCTAGCTGATGTGTGGCTCCCGCGTTCTTTAGTCCAAGGGCCATAACCCGATAGTAGAAAGTTCCCCATCATTTGATGAAGGACGTCTTCTCACAGTCTTCCATGGCCATCTTGATTTGATTGTAGCTAAAGAAACCATCCATGAATGAGAAGATCTTGTGTCCAACAGTATTATCTATTAGTGTATCAATGTGAGGTAGAGAGAAATTGTCTTTAGGACTTACTTTGTTGAGGTCCCTAAAGTTGATGCACATCCTGACTTTGTCGTCCTTCTTTGGTACTGGTATGATATTTGTGAGCCAGTTTGGGTAGTTTAAGACTACCAAGAACCCCACATTGTATAGGTTAATGACTTCATCATGGACCTTCACGGCCCATTCTGGCTTCATTCTTTAGAGCTTTTGCTTGACAGGCTTCATTTCAGGCTTCGTTGGCAAGTGGGCACTACCAGTTCTGCATTGAGCCCTGCCATATCTTCATAATATAAAGCAAAGTTGGATAACCTCAACTTCAATAATTCCATCATCCTCTGTTTATATTCTGAAGGCAAGGATCTACTAATGCACACTTCTCTAGGGAGCTCCGAAGATCCTAAGTTCATAATTTCGGAATCATCCGCCATAATATTGACCTTTGTTTTAAAACTTTCGAGGGAGTCCTTTAGTTCGAGAGCCAGATCATCATTTCCCTCATCTTGGACTTTATCCAAACCCATGAGTTCAAAGTTTAACTCTAGATCGAAATCGAATGAGTTGACCTCAAACTCTGGTGCTGTGAGTGAAGTTCTTGGCATAGTGAGTTTTGAAAGATTTTCTATTGTTTTTTTAAATTTTTGAAGAGTTTTTAATTTTTGTGATTTTGAGAAATATCTGACTTTTTTGTGGGCTCTGGAATATTTGTTATTTTTTATTTTGGGGTTTTTTTAATTTTTTTGCTCCAAGGGATCCTAAATAAGATGGTGTTGCAAACCATAATTGATCCTGTCCTTGTTCAGGATGCCAACCGTTATTTACATTGGCTTTTTTCTTTGACCCGTACCCTTAGATGGCTAATCAACCAATTCAATTGTCAGGGGGATAGCCAACCAGTTCGATCCTACCTCTTTTCTAATCCTGCTAGTTTGATCTAGTTACGCTTGTGAGTCATCTGTCCTGATGACCATGATGTCTACTAGACTGGGTTCAAAATCTGTGTCTGACCTGATTTCTTCATCAGGGAGCTGGAGTTCTTCTGGCTCCTTAGATTCACATTGCAGTGGGATCTTGATGTTTGTCCAGTTAAGGGAAGGTCACTTCCCCTTTTCGAGCCAATAGAGAGGTTGCTTTTTCCCCTTGTGAGTTTGAGTTATTGGTGGAGGTGTCTCCCCTTGGCTGTCGATGGGGGTGAGTAACTCCCTATTCCTATCTATTTGTCCTGTAATGCGAACCTCTTACCCCGAATCTTTTACAAGTTGTACTGCCTCCTCACCCCTAGCTTTGTTGGTTGGGTCCAGAGGTATTGCCCCTTGCACTGGATGTGCTTCTAAGGATTTAAAGATCTTGTCCCATCGTATTGGCGGCCAAATGGACTCTTATCCAGAGTGTTCTGATAATTTGAACCTTCAAAAATGATCCTCAAGGGAGACCACCGTGTCTCCACAAACCATCCCGAATTGGACAAATCAGATAGGTGTGCACTTGAATGGTTGTCTCTTTTTAGGCCTTGCGGCCTGATTATCTAGCGACGGTTGATATCCTAGTCCTCATCTTTACTTTTTTGCACGAGCTTTCCCTACTACAGTTCCTTTTCTGTGGAATTTAGTGTGGTAGTTTAGGATTTTTCATTCAGCAGGCGGGATGACATATTCTGCAGCGAGCAGGTAGGGATTGATGATGAAATTTACAATTCTGAACTTAAAACTGTGATATGATATGTCACCCTCCACATGTTGAACGTCAATCACTGGGATGTCAGGTTTCGGGATATTGACCACTACAAGCAAGATAATCTCTGATTTGGCCAGTACAAAGATAATTTGATTTTTGGAAGGAAATTTAACCCTTTGATGGAGAGTTGATGGGATTGCTCCAACAACATGGAGCCAAGGTCATTCCAACAAAAGGTTAAATGAGGCAAAGATATCAAGGACTTGGAATGTGACCAAGGACACATTAAGTCTGATCTGTATCTCTATGTCTATCTCTACCTCTACTTGTCTTTAACAGTTATCGAAGGCTCTGACACTCATAGTACTAGATTTGAAGGAAGATGGTTCAATCCTCAAACGCTCAGTAGTCCTTATGGGGCATACATTTAAGATCGACCCATTATCAATGAGGACAAGGCGGACCTTGAAGTCCTTATAACAGATGGTTATGTTGAGCGAGCGCCCATGTTTGCAGCCTTCTGGTGGCAGTTCGTCATCAAAGAATGTAATTGCTTTTGGTGCAAGGAGTTGTTCTATCATGTTTGCCACTAGTTCAGGTGATACGTCAGGAGAGATGTGTGCATCATTTAAAGCTTTTGTAAAGATTTCTCGATGCGACCTAGATGTGCACAAGAGTTCCAGATGGAGATTTATGTAGGAATGGTCTTGAGCTGAGCTACCACATCATAGGCAGCATTAGCCTTATTGGTTGTTCCCGATAAAGCTTCTCAGGTTTCTTTCTAGTTCTGGTTCTTTCTTGAAATACTGACCATTTAGGTTTATATTTCCTACCTTAACACATTCTAGGTAGTGCCATGAGACTGCTTTTATGTTATAGGAGGTAACCATTCTTCCTTCTAGACACACCAGTTCTTGAGACAGAAAAGATGTTGCTGATCTCGACATGGTTTGTGGTAGACACGGGGATTTCCCTTGGAGCACGACCGAGTCTGTGTGGGATTCTGATTTCTCTACGATGGGATTCTCCTCCCTTCTTTGGGGTACATTTTGTGAGGGAGGGATCCTTTAGGCATGTGGCATTTGATGGGGTAAGAGGAGAAAGCATGGAGATTGTTCTTGGACCAAAGATACCCCTTGCAAGACCAATGAGGTAAGATCGGGGAGTCCTACAAGTAAAATGAGATGTTCAGAGCTTGACCCGTTTGGATATGCAGGAGATGATGTTGGAGGTGCCCCTTGGAGAACGAGAGGTTGAGAGAATGACATGTTTGGATATGTGGGAGATGATGCGGGAGGTGCCCCTTGGAGAACGAGAGGTTGAGCGATTGACCTGTTTGGATATGTGGGAGATGCTCCTTAGAGGATGAGAGGTTATACTATTGGTGCTACTTCAGGGAATACTTGTGGTTCAGGCGGAGGTGTCTGTGGGTAACTACATGTCCAATTTACCGTATCAGGCATGATTACTTGTATGGAGTGATGTGGGAAGGAGTACACGGGATGTCCTTCCTCGATGTTGTTGATGGTAAATGTGCCTGATGTGCTGGGCCCTGCTTGATGTGATGGCAGGGGGTTCTGGAGAATGTTGGCCTGAGCCGTAGCGTTAGCCTGTGGGGTGATTGGGATCTTTTGGCTTTCAATCAAGTCCTGGACTGCGTGTTTCAAGGTGAAACGATGATATGTTGGATGGCCTTAAGATTGGTGATATGCACAATACTCATTTTCGTTGTAGCTGGGTGACAACGGATTTGGTGGAGGCCGAGGTTGGAGTGGTGTAAGAAGTTATTTTTGCACTAACATTGTCATGATCTGAATGTATGTTTGTGCTAATGTGGTGAATTTCCTGGCCAACATTGCTTACTTGTATGGGTATTGCGCATTTTCCCTAAGTTGTTGTTGTTGCTGTTGAGGTGGCTGTACCTGATGTCCCTGTTGAGTTTTTTGTGGTTGATATTGTCTGTTTTGATGTGGCTCTTATTATGGAGCATATTGGTTGCCTTGAGCATCTGCGATGATGTTGCTTACATCCGTGGCTCGTTGCACGGGAATATTGTCGTTCCCATTCCCATATCCGATGGGCTGACCCTTAACTTTATTTCTTTTGAATGAGGGGGCCTGATGCGGCCATAGGGAGATGGTTCCAGCTCTAATCCCAGCTTCTACCTATTCTCCAGCTCAAATGAGCTAGGAGAAGTTCACCTATGGATACAAGATCAGGTATCCAGAGATGTTCGGATTTGCTAAATGGATGATCATGGATATTTGCTTCTCAACATCGATGGGGTTTCTCATCCCATTAGCCATGGCTCGCCATAGTCTCACATAAGCAGACAATGATTCATTAGCTTTTTGTCTCAAGGTAGCCCAGTCTGCTCTTCTTAAAGTCATGTTCAGATTGTATGAAAATCTGTCATTGAATGCCTAGGAAAGTCTTTCCCATGTCCTAATCTGACGATTATCAAGTGACATATACCAATCCAAAGATTCACCCTTGAGGGATTTCTGGAAGAGTCATATCAAGGCTCCATCATTCCTAGCAATTGTATTGAGTTCCCCACAAAAGGCTTTTAGATGTGCTTGGGGCACCCACTATCATCATCTCTTTTGAATTTTGGCACCTCGAAGTTTTGAGGCACCCGGGCATCTGGAAAGGGACACAAATCCCTAAACTTAGTGGATGGGTGATCCACTCCTTGCTGCCTTTGCGGCTGATTTTGCACCATTTGAAGGTGCTCCCACAGCTCCTCAATCTCTGATTTGTTTGCCTACAGGTATCTTGCCCCTTGCTGCATAGCTTAGGCTACTTCTTCATCATAAGGGTCTAACTCATAGAACATATGATTTCTGTGAATGGGGGATTGTTGGAAAGAAGGACTCTTAGTGATGGGAGGTAACTGAAATTGAACTCCACTCCCTTTTGGGGAGGGTGTGATGTTCCGAAATGGCTCCTGCCTGGGGTATCTCCCACATCCAGAATGTGACTCTCGTTAGGGGGAGTAAGTTGGACTAGAAATTGGCCCCCTTCATGGGCATCCGCCAATTCTTGTATGTTACTCCTGTTAGGGGGAGCCTGTGTTATGATCTGATTATTGTTGTTCCCATTTTCAGGGAGCTGTGCTGAGTAATGTATTGGAAGATGTGCGGGAGGGTTGCTCCCATTTGTATGAAGATGTTGGTGATCTTGTGTTGATTCTATAGGGAAAGGTAAAATGGAGTTTGGCAGTAGAGGAAGAGAAAAAGCAATGGGAGGTTGTGGGATTGAACTGTTTTGCACACTAGGCTGAGCCATTTACATGCTTGGTATGGTGCTCAATTCCAAGTGAAGTAATAACTCCTGCATCGCCTTGAGATTTTGAGCTATCTCATTCATGGCTGCAGTAGCTAGTGTGGCTATGAGAACCGCACCGGGGGTGCCGGCGCCGGTGCTGGTGCTGGAACTTCAAGAGCCAGCAAGGCTACTAGTTCTTCTTCCTGGCTATCCATAGGATTGGTGCCCAAACAAGTGTAAGCCAAAGATTGATTATTATTTTTTTTGTATTATGTATGCAATGTATGAAGAATGTCCCTTGAGATTATCATACCACACGCTCTCAAGTTGGGTCTCAGCTAGTGTGCTTTAGTAAAAAGTCCCCAGTGGAGTCGTCATTCTGTGAACACTGGGAAATCGGCCCTCACACTTTTCTTTGGCATTTTTCTTTTGTGGGAAGATGTTTTGTTATTGAAAATGATTTTTTTATGGGAGGGGGGGGGGGGGGGGGGTAACCTAATTGATGTATGTTTGGAGTCACCACTAGCCACTTAATCCAAAATCCTGCAGTCAGCTAGAACCTGCAGAATGTCTAAAGCTAGAGAATCCTAAAACTCTCTTGCTTTAAGTTGACTCCTAGTCTACGATCCGAGATTCCGAGTAATGTATCTTAGTTACAAAAAGGAAAGGTGTTAGGCACCCTCTCTACCCATATAAATGTATGGTCTCTACTCTGTGTGGTAAATAAATCTTAAGAGATGATATGATCGAGTTTGGACTAGGTAAACCTGAATTTCTAATGTAGTAAAATCTGGAATCCTAGCAAGCCACAAGGCATATGTCTAAGGAATGTCTAGAAAAGTGGATTTGATGATGCTATTGTTATGATGCTAATATAGTAAAAAAGAGGGACTAGGTTATCATGAGATTCTAATGTGATGGGATCTAAATGTTCGGCAAGTCACAGAGTATACATTCAATGATAATCTAGAAGAGCAAGGGGGTTGAGAAGGGAAGTAATGATATGATGAATGCTTTATGGAATGACTTGATCTTTGGCTTGCTCTTGAGATGGCTAGAACATGGGATGCACCATGTCTAATCCAGGCTAGATTATAGGGTTAATATGGCTTGGAGGAGGCTAAGAGGTGGCTAAAAAATCAGATCTTAGAGGCTTGGAGCTCCTTCTCACCCTCACTCTCTTCCTTTCTCTCTCCCTCTCTTACTTAAGAATTTTGGAATGGGATAGTTGTCTTGTGAAATGAGGAGAGGTGAAGGCTATTTATAGCCTTTTGTGATGACATTTTGGTTATTATTAGGTTTATGAAGGGTAAGAGCTAACATGGTAGCTTGAGATTGGTTGAGGAGAGAGAAATGTCATGTGGCATGCTCTTATAAGCTCTTCGGGTTAGGTAAAAGGGTAAATAGGGTGAACTTCAGGGGTGATTCCATATGAACGTTAACTTTGGGATGAGGGACAGTTGTATGCTCAGAGGGGACACCTATCGAATTTGGAGCGACACTCCAAATTTCTCTAGTCTTTGTCTGGTGGACTTGATTCGATATTTTAGCTCGGTCCAAAGTCGATTTTCAAAGTTTTGGCTCAAAATGATTGGATATTTTCTAGGGAACAGGCTTAGGTGGTGGTCAGGGTTTAGCTTAGGGTTTATGCCATGGTTAGGGTTTTAGGTTTAGGATCAGGGTTAAAGTTTAGGGTTAGGATCAAGGTCAGGGTTTTGGTTTTGGATCAGGGTTTAGGTTTAAGATCAGGGTTTGGGTTTAGGGTATGATCAGGATTAGGATTTAGGTTTAGGGTATGATCAGGATTTTCGGATTGTCTTTACCTTCTCAAGATGCTAGCCTGGGTGGGGTGTCTACAACCTCATACTTTTCAATACTCGGGTGCTACTATAGATATCTAAATTAGCTTACACGTGTGTAGGAATAGACATGACTTACCTTACACATCATCATCCAGTGACCCACAATCTATCCATCTTGACCGTCTAGTACAATCTCCATTAATATATTAAGTCATCTGACCGTTGGGAGTGTAATTCACCCATAAATCAAGCTTTCATTCAATTAATCCTTAAGATGGACCATCACGTAATTACAAAAGCTTACTTTTGGAGAGCAGTGCCCTTGATAGTTAAAATCCAACTATCCGTCTTAAAATTAGAAGCCTGAACCATGAGATCTACCGTTCATTAAATCCACAACATCCTGTCGATCACTCTAATACCCGATTTCCCTAATCCAACCATCGGATTATAAAATCGACTGGAAGACTGCTTGAGTAGTAGATTTGCCTAGGATTGGACACATGGTTCACTAAGATATAATTCAATTCATTAATGACTCTAATCAAAGGTAGGTCATACAAGATAATAATATTAATATTAATATTAATAAACAATAAGTAAATACAATCTATGTGTATGCATATGTAAAAATAATATAAAAAAATGATATTAGAGGTTCTCATAACAATAATGATGTTGTTAACACGTAGAATAGGCAGACTTGAACATACAAACGACCCATTAGGACCCTTTTAACCGCTGAGGTTCAATTTCGAGATGATCCAACCATCAAACTAACAAAATTCTATAATTAGAGCTAAACATAAATAAAATTTGAAGTATGGCCCACCTAAGCTTTGGATCTGCCCCAATTTTGGCTGGATGTCGTAGTAAGGCCCACATGACTTGGTGAACAGGGTAGATCCATCAAAACCATCACGGTGGACCCCATGCATATGGTGCGTGTGCACAAGGTGCGTGCACCCGTGGTGCACTAGACCACCGGCTTAGGTCAAACAGGCGTTAACCCGAGCTTGCCCGAAAAAGGAAGGTTTCTCCCTCCTTTTTCCCTCCTGATTTTGAATTGAATGGATGACATCTATTTGTGTCGATGGAGGCCCACCACCGGGACTCAGTTGGACGATCTGAACCGTCCATCAGGTGTGGCTCTTAAGTTCAACCAAAACCCAACCATTTTTGTATGTTGAAACCCAAGAACATGCACACAGTTTTTGGCAGAATCAATGTAGCGTGCAGGAAAAGTTGTGTTTCCAACCCCTTCAAAACCAACCTACTATGACCAGTGTGGTCCACCTTGAGTCAATCCAAACCGTTCATATTATAGGCTTCTCAAGTCTGTCCAGGAAGGTGAGCTCTGAGTAGATGCAGGTATGCATGCGAGTGCTGAAAAAAACCAACCCAAAGTCACCCACTTGCATGCGTGGTTATTTTCAAAAATAAAAACTACCCCATTTTACAGTTGGAAAGATTTTTTCCTTCCCACGATCCATGTGAAACAACAAGGGTTGATCTAGACCATCCCAAATGAAGTAATCTCAACCATCTAATAGCCCCTCATGTGGAATAGGGCTTCCATTCATAGTAAAGCAAAACCATAGGCGGTTTTGACTTTACCAGTTGCATCTAAAAGGACATTGCAAAACATTTCATCCAAGCCATTCGTCTCCAAATCCTACAGTCTAGGATTGTTTGAGAAACTCTATATAAAAGAGAAATAAAGTGACTTAGGGTTCATCTCCATTCCTTGCTGCTGGAAGGAGAAAAATAATAGTTTTCTTCCTCCTTCGAAACCACCCCCCAAACGTCCCCCAAGCTTTGAAAAACCTCATCTGGAAGCTTCCTAGAGTCCATTAGGACCGTTTACAAGAAGTAGAATGGAGGCAAGAGCGGTTATGTCAAAGACGCCATTAATGATTGTCTTCTTCTCCACTGAGAAATGGTTCAAGTGCGACTAGACTGCGTCATGTCTAGCCTTGTCCAGACCTCATGGAGCATACTCGAAGAAGAAGAAAGAGAATGTAAAGTAAGAGAAGAGAGGGAACTTGAGCTGTGGGTCGTTGTTGGGTCGAACGAACGCGACACATCGAGTCTAGATGGGTTTTGGGTTGTGTCTAGGTCGAGTCTAGATGCTCTTGGACTATCACGAAGTAAAGAAGAAGAAGAAGAAGAAGAAGAAAGAAGGGAACCAGAGAGAGGGTTGCTGGTCGAGCCCTCTCAAAGCTCCACACCTACTGAGTCCAGATGGGATTCTGACTCACTGGTGAGTCATGAACTCAAAGAGGGTCCAGTCAGGATTGAGTTGGGCCTTGCTGGAGTTCCAGCAAAAAGGAAGAAAAAGAAAGATAGTAAGGAAGAGAAACAAATGAGAGAGGGAGAGGCATTACAATGTGGGGTTGCACTGAGTCACTACCTGACTCGCTATCGAGTCTAGGCAGTGAGTTAGGACATGTGTGGTGAGTCAAGACAAATTGGGGATGGTGTGGTTTGAGTCTGGGCCCGCTAGAAGTTCTCCAGCAGAGGGGAAATAGAGAGAGACAGAGAGAGCCAAGGGAATGGGTTGAGTTCAGGAATTGGACTCAGCCATCCGAGTCGTTGACCACTGACTCACTAGTGCAAGTTATTGGTCGAGTTTGGTCCATTCCAGATATTGGGAAAATCTAGGGAGAGAGAGAGAGAGAGAGAGAGAGAGAGAGAGAGAGAGATGAAAGGAGAGGAAGAGAAAAGAAGTGAGGGAAAGTAAGAAGGGAGAGAGTTTGGATTGTCGGTTGCTGCCTAGTTAACTCGGCTAAAATCCATCAAGTTGGTCTGAGTTAGGTTGAGTCGTGTCTAGCCAGGCCACTTGGAAGAGAAGGAGAGAAGTAGAAAAAGAGTGGGAGAAAAGGGGAGAGGAAGAAGAGAGAAAAGAAGAGAAAGAAGGGTGTGTGGGAGAGGTGCTGCTTCGTTTGATTCGAGTCAAGGGACAGTGTTCACCTCTAAGCCACGTTAATTCACATGGAGTTGAGCTGCCAAACTGACTAATGTAAGTCAACTTTTCTCCCTAAGATAGATTGTTTTGAGTTATTATTATCATTAATATTACGATAATAGTTGTGATTACTATGCATGATTAATCGTTAGTAGATTATCCATGCTAATACTAGTTGTTACAAATAAAATTACCATTAGTAAATATTAGTAATTTAATTATCATTCTTAGGTACAATCATTCATAGTAGATCATATTATTTACTACATCGCAATGATTATTAATGTCACATAGCTAATCTTAATTATATCGTTAATGATAATGTTTCTTTTGTAATTGTACTTCAATTAACATTTAAATTCCAAAGTCTAAGCCTATGACTAAAACCTAGGATGAAGTCCTAATTTTACTATCAAAACCATAAAAATAAATAATTTAAACCCTAGGCTATGATCTTAACCCTAGATAGTGCGTAGAACTTGGATCTAATTGTACAAGTTTATGATTTGTGGCAGGGTTCGATTTTAAGGGTGCATGCATTCCTTAGCAACATTGGTAAGTGATTCGACTCGTAAGGTGATGACTTCTTCACCTTAAGCTTTCCACTTCCTAATTAGTCTAAGGGATAGTTTTTGTTGAATTATTTTTACTATCTTATAACTTGCGATTACTTATGTTAATTATTGAATCTCAAGGGTTAGCTTACATTTGAATTATAGTTGATAGCTTGCTACTTACATGTTAGTTCCCTCCTAAACTTCAATTAATAGATTATATATTTGATTTATGTTTTATTGTGATAGTTATGGACTTAATGCTTAACATATATTTTGCATGTTGTAACCATACATTTTTATATGTCAATGAATTGTTGTAAGTCGCTTAGAACTCATTCCACTACACCTACTAGTGGAAAATTTTCACTTATGTATGTGAGCCCACATTTAGGATGTAATGAGACAGAATATGTTAGAGATGGAACCTCGACTTGGAGGTTATTCAGGATGTGAAATACCAATGTGGGTCTACCATCCATAGGTTGTCTTACCCTCATGTCCTTGCAAATGACTTCTTTACCGCTATGATTTAACACTGCCCTACATAACCTTTTTACCGCTTCAATTTGGTATTTACTTCGTGAAACCTTTTACAGCTTTGATTTAAGTATTTGTCCCATGATTTGATATTTGTCCTGCGTGGCTTTGATGACTCGTTCCCATATAACCATGTGATGCTAATTCCCACGTATTGAATTTGATTGGCCACTAGTCAATGGGCATCCATTAAACATCCTAAGGTGGGAAACTTCATGAGTTAGGGATGGTGGTCATGGGACATTATGCTCGAGCTGTTGGCCTACACTGGGTGACGAACCCCCCATAATGACCCTTGAGTTACTTAAATTGACTAGTTGTAATTGGAATAATAATGGTTGAGCTAATCATGCATTCATAGCATACTGGTGATGACGGGTAGCTAATTTTGGATGCTGTAGAACATGCGCTAAGACTTAGTGGGGTATCATTTCACTAGCTCCCAAGCCATTAACTATCGACCTACGTACGTGATGTATGATGGCTTGGACATTATGTTATACGTGATGTACGCACGTGATGTGCTACATTGGTGACCAGTCATATGCATGGGTGACAAGCCCAAGTCCAACTAGATGAGCATTTTCAGGTCAATATGCATTCACACATTCATGTATTTAAACAAGACTGCATCATGTATTTTTTTGAATGCTTTGTTGTTTTTAACTATGCTTAGCTAAGGCGGCGGTGTGTAATCTTGAGAAGAATTCACACTGAGTTGGCCACTCATTCATCGAATATATAACGGTATAGGTAATACAGGTGGCTTAAAAGATATTCATGTCCAGATTGATAAAGAGCAGGGTACGATTATCAAGGATGTATGGTTGTATCTGCCAAGAGAAGCTGCATGATCTTACGGCTCAAGTTTACATGCATTTTATTATTTCTCATGTGTAAATTGTGTAATTCTTATATTTGTTAATATAGATACATTGGTTTGTATTAGTCATTATGAGCAGTCACTCAAATATTATGAAAGAAAGTGTAAATTTTCCTTTATATTTGATTTGTCCATCTTCCACTAAACTTCTAACTCTGAATGAAAAAGAATAGAAAAAAATACCTGAAATTGACTATCTTTAAAGGTTAACACTCAGGTTTTTAGTGAATGAGTCATATACTTGAGTTCTGAAAACTCAGGGCGTTACAATCTGCTCTAAAGATGTATTGAGAGGAGTATACAAGTTGAATCGACTTTCGGGCTTTTGCCTCAGCCTTTGGCTGCGAGACAAATCCCCATCTGCTCTCTTCCTACTCATACTAGGTTGAGGTGGGACATCCTTACGCTTCTTATCCTTAGAAGGGTGCTCCGAGCTTTGGGCGATTTTCCACGAGCTGAAGAATTCCTCGGCATTGGTATAATTTCTGAGCTCGACTTATGAGCTCGCTAAGGGTGGTTGGGGAATTCTTCCCTATCGAGAAGAGGAATCTCCCGTCTCTAAGCCCGCTGATCATTGTGGTCAGAGCCATCTTATTATAGTCCACTTGCAAAGCCTCCTCGTTGAACTGAGAAATGTAATCCTTTAGTGGTTCTCCACTTTTTTTCTTGAGGGTGAGTAGGTGAGTCGACGGCTTCCGACTCTTCTTCCCGACAATGAACTACGTCAAGAAGGCTTCGCTGAGTTCGGTGAATGTACTAATTGACTTTGGCTTGAGCTACCGGTAC
This sequence comes from Magnolia kwangsiensis, assembly GCA_037074715.1. NCBI lineage: Eukaryota > Viridiplantae > Streptophyta > Magnoliopsida > Magnoliales > Magnoliaceae > Magnolia > Magnolia kwangsiensis. The sequence continues at coordinate 34,390,066 of CM073585.1, read as the reverse complement.
CAGTTTCTCGTAGCCCCCATGAGGGTTATGGAGAATGCTCTGCAAATCATTGCTTTTGATGCTGACTGGATCTGCATCTAGGAGCGTTAAAACTTCATATGTTCCGTCGAGTCCCCAGAACCTGAATATTGGATGAGAGGGGGCATCCATAACCTCGGAGGCATTGTTGCACCCATAATTTAACTAGTAAATGGAGGCTCGGTCTCCTCCATCATTGCTCCTATCACAGTTAGAGCCTGTGCCTGTTAATCTCGTTGCATGCTTTTGATCTGGTTTCGGAGCTCATCAAGCTCAGCTTCCCACAGATCCCTATTCTAAGCAACCATTTCGTGAGGAGCATTGACCTTAGGCATCCTGTCCCTTCTTCTCCTTTCTAATTCATGGCAGAGGTCAGTTGGGGCCAAGGTCGAGGTCTCAGACACATAAGTCGGAACCTGGGTAGCTGCATCTCATACGTGAGTCAAAGCCCGGGCTAACATGCTCTAAGATACTCTCGCTTGTGAACCTACGAGGACGGGTTGCTCTACTGCAGGCAGAGCGGCCTCTCCTTGGTCGGGGGTGGATATTGACTCACCGCCTATTGCCGCTTCATCTGATTAATCTCATCAACTAACGCTTGCACTTGATTTTGTAGTGCTCGATACTTGCTTCCGTGGCTCCAAGTCCGTTGAGAGCCAACTTAGCATGAAGTATCAAGGATGAGTGTCATTGCCCAGCGGGCTCGAGCTTCGCCACTATTGCTGGAAGTTTTCTCCATTTTCCCTTAGCCATTTCTAGCAAAGCTAAAAAGACTCTTTCGTCTCATTTTCCACAGAAGGCGTCAAAATATTGATGCAAAAATTTGGTTCACCTTTGCCGAGCTTCAAACACTCTCTCCGAACTTTGTAAGCTTGCACAAGAGAAGGCCAAAGGAGACCCCGGCTAGAGAAAGGGACCCTTCGATGCCAAAGTCAGTCTAGGAATCTGGGTCTAAGTAGTGTAGCTGGGTGTAGGGTGTGAGATCTTATGTACCTGTTCCTGTGTATTTAATGGCCATTTATACCTTGCAACTGGAGTGGACATGCCCGTATTTCTTGGCATAATCTTAGCCACTAGCCATGAATGACGAATGTGCAGAATCGGCAGTTGTGCAGTTATTCCAAGATCGTGTGTTACTGGGAAGATATGCTGGTCACGTCTCCATTTAAACTGACTTATCGGTTCTCGCGCCCATACATTTTCTACTGAACTCTACAGACGACACCAACGCTGTGCCTCGGAACTGAGTCTGAGCTGACTTCAAGAGGATGGAATGCGATTGAGTTGAGTATAATCTCGCCTGGTCTGGCTACACTAAGGTTTCTCCTAGATAGGACTGCTCTAGATTTTCCCATAACAAAATGCATGCCTAGCAAAGTATGTACGATCCATCACACTAAGCGATCATGATCACAATATGGAAAGTTGTTTAAAGATAACCGGCTCTCCCCACATCCCATACTACAAAGATTTATTGGCATGTCTAACATTAACGTGGATTTATGTGAACATCTCAAGGTGACATAACAATGCGATTGAGGGATTTACGTGACACGATGTGTTCATGGAGCGACTATTTGTGACATCCATTCCTAAGAAGTGATGTAACACACATGATGATTTACTTACATCGATCGTGCACCACTCGCCAACCTAGGGGATTATGTGCCTACCAAGAGGGCCGCTACCCATAATGCATTACATCCACAATATTATATTGATTACTGGAAATGGGATCTCTAACGTCATACTTGCGTGTAAGATAATAATATAGTGATGTGAATTATGTAACACTGATTCTATGGTGAACATAAATAATAAATAAAATTTGAAACATGTAACAGAGAAGTAATCAAAATAACTAAATTGCAAAATTTAAAGGAAACTCCCTCACCTCTTAAACTTGATCTCACCCTAACATTGCTAGATTTGCATCACACGCTCCAACTCTCACACAATTAACATGATTCTTCTAGTTAGGCCATCATATTATACGGGTTACATGGTTAGGACCAATCTTTATATTATGGTTTAATATGAAGGTAGATTTCAGGGTTGGATTTGAAATATTTTCTCTTTAATTGTGGATTTTCCTTCATAGTGGGTTATGGAGATTAGCTGATCACAGATTTGTGATCTAACACCCTTTTAATTCATGAGTCAATCCAATTTGACTCATTGACTAATCAATGTACTTACTCTAAAATTCAAAGTTTAATGGAAAATTTCTTTTTAAACGTAGTAGAATATAATAAGAAAATCCGCGCCTTACATGCTAGGATGGCTAACCTAAATTTCCCAACTCGTTCATGACTCGTCCATTGGACTTAATGAGTCATGACTCGGTTTGCCGACTGCTCAGACTTCCTCTCTCTTCTCATGATTCCTCCTTCTCTTTCTTTTCTTTTTCTTCACTCCGTTCTTCTCCTACTTTCTTTGAGGAGATCGACACACAGGATCTGGACCAGAATCCTTTCCTGTTTACAATCCACCGAGTCAACTCAGTTCAACGGTAACAATTTCCCTTCTCTCTCTCTCTCTCTGATTCTCTTGGAATTGGAACATCTACAAAGGGTGGTTTATTTTATAAAGTTATTACGTGGAGAAGGTCAGCTCAAGGTACACATCGTGTAGGAGTTTCCTATGCACACAGCGTGTGGATTTTTCTCATGCACTTTGCGTAAGCATTTTTTATTGGAAGGTCGGCCATCTATGCTAACTCATGGAGACACATCTGTAACACCCCGTACTTTTCAGAACACGAGTGTTATTATGGAAACTTAACTTAGTGTAAACATTGACCAAACCTACGTAAAAGTTCCACTTCATGCTAGCCGAATCCAACTATCATGTATAGTCATCATTCATAGATTGAGTCATCCATTCATTAATCCCCAAGATGAACCATCACACTATCTAAGAAAACTTATTCATAGGACCTTAATCTACTTGATGGATAAACTAACCATCTGTTTCATATTATCAAACCTAATCTATAAGATCCACCACCCATCATGTTATAGATGACCCACATCAAACATGAGATGACCTATTCGATGATTACACGAATTTAACCATCAAATTGAAAGATTAGTCATTATACATGACAGTTAATGCCTAAAAATAGTCACAAGACCCCAAAACAAAAGATCTGACCATTGGATAGTCATTAATAGGCAATTAGAACTAAAGGTCATTGGAAGCGGGCCATTTACTCCTTAGATTTGCCCAATCATTGGACATACATCCCACTATGAACAATAGTACTTGATGAGTGGATTAGATTGCAATAAAAATCACAATGGACCCCACAATTACACTGTGTACACTAGCAAGTGTACACCTGCGTACCATGAAATCTAAGACCCAGTCAAACTAGGGTTTAACTCGATCAAAATCCAAAAAAGCGGATTATCCTCTGTCTTTCTTTTAACTTTCCCACCAGCAACAACATTTGAAAAACACCGTCTATGTGTGTTGAATGAGGCCCACCATCATGGGTCATTTCAATGATCATAACCGTCCATTGCGTTGTGATGGTGGGTTTGACCAAAACCTAGCTCCTCCCACACATGGATGCATGTGTACACATACACGATCTCTTGTACAAATCAAGTATGCGTGGTTACTTTTCCAAAAATGGAAAACTCTGTTTCTTCTCATGTTTGCCAGGCTGGCAACCCTTGCCTCTTGCAGCCTCGACTGTTGGATGCACAACATCCAAACCATTCATTTTAGGGAAACCAGCGTTGCTTCTCTGTGCCGCTAGAAAAGCTTCAAGAGAATCTTTCAGTTTGCAAGGCTAGCAAGATCTAGGGCGTCCGTGATCTCTAGAGTTCACTCATATCATCTAAGGCATTGTAATTAGTACTTCCTAAAGTCCTTTTAGAGATGGTTACTATTCTCGTAACCGCATGAAATACCGCAGGAGAAAACCACCGCAACTCAAAATCTTGTTAGCAATCGGGATGTTCATTTTGAATACCCCAATAATGGGCCACATGATGATTAATGGACCAATCTAGTCCGTCCAGAAGCTACAGATCAAAAGATCGAGCCATAAACAAGAAGTCACCATGATCGATTACTTCGTCTCCTCTGTCCAACCTAAGAACCCATCATTCTTTAAGTGGGCTCCTTTATCTGATCTAGGACATTCGTTAGGTGGCCCAAGGTCCTAGAAGTCCATCCAAATAGTCCGATCATGGCCATACAAGCTAGATCGTGAGATTTGTATACGAACTCTCTCAATTAAAATAAATACCCATAACTAATCCCATGATTAGTTGGCGCATTCGAACCCTTTAGAAGAGGATTAATGAAGCCTTTAAAAAGGACTACTTTTAGGGCAGCTATCCGAAAAAAAAAAGGAGGAAAAGATAACGAGAGAGAGAGAGAGAGAGGCACCACATAGGTTGAGTGGAGCCTGACTCATTGCCAAACCAGCCAACTCAAACCAAGTTTCGCGTCGGGTCAGGTTACTGGGCGTTAATAGAGAAGAAAAGAGAGAAAGAGAGAGAGAGAGAGAGAGAGAGAGAGAGAGAGAGAGAGAGAGAGAGAGAGAGAGAGAAGCAGAAGGAAGAAAAAGGAAGATCAGAGAAAGAGTGCCATCTCTTTTGCTACATAATTACACTGACTTAGTAGCCGAGTTCGAGCGTACTCAGACCTTATTGGCTACTCCTGAGAGAGAGAGAGAGAGAGAGAGAGAGAGAGAGAGAGAGAGAGAGAGAGGGAGAGAGAGGGGGGGGAGGGGAGGTGGCAATCGAGTTGAGCGAGATGGACTCATTGGGCTGAGATCAGCTGAAACTCATCAAGTTGGGTCGAGTTGGGTCAGCATCCATTCTTGGGCATGCCATAAGAATAAAATAAAGAAGGAGGTTACAGAAGGAAGAAGAAAGCAAGGGAAGAAAAGAGGAGAGAGAAAATGGAGAAAGAAGAAGAAGATCAAAGAGAAGGAAAGATGGGGCAAGTTTCTGAGTCAACTCGGTTCAAAACCAAGTCAGGACTCTGATTCACTATCTGGTTGGGTCCAGACCTTGCTAGAACCCCACAACACAGGGAGAAAAGAAGAAAAGAAAAAGGGAAAGAAAGGAAGAAGAATGGGAGAAAGAGTAGAAGGGGGTTGTAATCGAGTTGGCACTGAGTTGACTTGGTTTGAACTCGAACCGAGTTTAGGACACATTCAAGTAAGTTAGTTTTAGAATCTTTGTTTAGATTTTAATCAAGTTATTATTATATCATTTTAAGTCTTATGATAGAAACTGAAATCATCTCTCATCTAGGTTCAATACGTCGAATTGAGTCAATTCAAGCTAGTGAGAGTAGATCGAGTGCTTTGAACTCCTTTGGGATCCCTAGCCTAGCAAGAAGAGAATCCACACTTCAAGGTGAGGGATATCCCACTTGGCTTCCTCATTTCAACGAATTCTAAGATAATTTAAGCTTAAGACATTGTGATTGTGAAAATATTGATTGTGGTTCCCTTAGTCTTGAATTGATGTTGATAAGCATGTAGGAATGCCTCAAATTATGTTACCCTAACATATCTTATGAGAATTGCTTTAAGATCACCATGCCATAATTGGAATTGCTTATGTACATGCATATTTCTACTAGTTGCACTAGGAAGTGATAATTTTATTTCCATGATGGGTTTACTCCATTAACTCCTTATATATGCTAGATAGTTATAAATTGAATCTAATGACGTCTTAAAATGTCACAAATAAGAACTTGGTCTTCTAGTTCCTATTTGGTTGTGGTGAACATGAGTTATGTCATCAACTTACTCAAGCCCTATGATTAATAACTAAGTAACTAAGGTTTAGAATTGCATTCTTTATGTTATGTTAGTACTTGCTCAACTTTGTACATAAAAGAATCATAACGCCTATAATCCTTCTACCTCATAAGGTGTACAATGAATACTAGGAGTGGGATATCTCTTTTCTTAAGAGATGTAAAAATCCTGTTACTATCCTAATATGTTTGAAATGTCATATTTGAGCCCTCCTTTAGACCTTAGAAAGTGAATAAATTTATGTTGAGCTCATATTTAAATACTAGATATCCTATTAAAAGACCACAAGTCTTTTTTCTTTTCTTTTTTTAAATTAAAAAGACCACAAGTCTTGATCATGCTTATAAGAGTAATCTTGTTAATCCTATGGAATGTGCATGAGCATCATGGTACATGACATTCATGCATGGCATATGAGCATTTTCGAGTGTTCAATGCAAGCCACACTTTGTTCAATTCACTGAAAGTTTTACTCTTTAGTTTAACTCACAAAACCTGCGCATTTGGGTCACTTTAGGTGCTTTTCTTTATATGAGGCTTCTCCAGGATTAAACACCCCTCGGGCATACCCCGTGTATTTTTTTAGGAGATATCCTTGGGTGCAGTCACCTGCATGGTCTTTTCTAGGTGACTAGTTCTCCTTGGGCGACCCTTTATTTTGACAACTGGATGTGCATCCCCAGACTATGACTTGAGCATACATTCATACCTCCATACATTACATATAATTTCATATTTTTCTCATTGTGATTTAATATATTGGTTTAAACTATGTTGGAATAACTTGACATGCACGAATCCTTATGGGAAACTCCCACTGAGTTTTCACTCACCCAATCGTGCGGTTGCACCAAATAGACATATGTATGATGAATAGGTGAAGACCCCTATGATGGAATTCTAGGAATGGCTGAGGTGCAGTTTGGCGAGGAAGTACTCAATATGAATGTAGTTGAGCCGTTGAAGCTCAATTGATATCTTAGGCTTTTACTTCCATTTCTTAGACTTTAAGTTTTGTTTGAGCTGTAAAAATAATTCCCTTGCTGAGGGATTCCATGTTGCTTTCAATTACTTGTATTAAATTTTCTCGTTGTTACTCTTAATATTCTAGTTTACATGGTAGTTGCCTTGTTTTATGTCATGAAATTTTCTAGTGATTAGATGTAAAGTTGTTCACTTCATAGCATAATACTCGGGTTCTCATACTCGAGCTATCGTCCTCGGGTTTCGAGAACTAGGGTGTTACACATCCCTCCTTCCGATTTCCATGGATGATCAGCTGTGTACACAGGCCTTGTTGTGATCGAACGAGATTTGAAATAACACCCGAAAAAGCTTCCCACAGCTGTCGCTTCTCGGCGAGGAACATGGCTGCCAATAATGGCAGATTCTTGGCCATTACATTTTCCTTCACTCCAATGATTTCGAATGGTTCGGATGGTACCCTAGGAGCTTGTGGATGTGGAAAATTGAAGGTTGGGGGTTCCTATAGTCAATGGTTATGTGGAAGAGCTTCCGCATGATGCGGCTCAGTTTCGGGAAGAGTCGTAGAGGTGTCATGTTTGTCTCCACTTTTTCAATTCTAATGTTGTTTAAAAGATTGGATGGCTCAGATCACTTGGAGGATTTAAAACTGGGCGTTTTTAGTGTGAACACTCCTCTCATACCTTTCGAGTGCTGTTATAACGTGTGGAAGTTACACCCGATTTGGTTGTACAAAATAAGTGAGGTCCACTATGATGGATTTTTAGAAAATCCATTCCACTCATTAGTCTAGTCAGGTCATGTTGGCCCATAAGTCCAAATATAAAGCAGATATGAGCCTTAGATAAGCTTATCTTGGAAATTCTCCTAGTGGGTGCAAAACTGGACTTGATCTTAATTAATGATCCACGTTCAATGATCGGGGCTCAATTTTAGGAGAAAATGTGTTATCAAGATAAGAAAACGATTGGGTAAATTTTGGTGGTTAATCAATGGTGGAAAAGGTCCAGATCTGAAATTTCACCTATTGTGCCAAAAGGAAGAAACTGGCTTTAACATTCAACGGTGTAGGATCATAGATCAGGGTATGAATTTTGTATAACTTATAGTCATTTGAGACCAAATTGTGGTCCAAATTTAAGTTACGATGGACGAGATGAAGTGGTTAAATCGGAAGGTCCAGATTTATGAGTTGGTAAGCCTCGAAAGGATAACTTTGCTCCTAAGAAAAAAATGGTCTTCATATTTTAATCTTGGTCCATATGATAGGAAATTTATCACGCCCCAAGCCCAAAAATTGGATTCACAGGAATCCTGATTGTCGAATCCAGTGCTGACAGTCTCCATAGTACCCCATTCTCGGCTCCTAATGTCCATACACCAGATTCCGATCCTGGGATCCTACAAGGAGGATTTTTTTTTCAAGGTACATTTAACTCGTAATAAACATAACCACAAGACTACAAAATTCACAAAGGCAACATCATCGTCACATATCCACTAATATAATCATTTGAGTACAATGTTGAAAGGGAAATACATAAATCAAAAATCAAGCTCCAGAAGACCGTTACATACTCTAAGCTCAACACTGCTGCAACATAACATACCTGCACGTATCTATCGTGCATAAGCTTATAGAAAGCTTAGAGGGTGGTGTAAGTGTGTGCACAAGGTAAGTGTCAAGTATTCAATGCAACACCATAATCATACAATACCAAAAATAATGGTAATCCATAAATCGTACAATGTCGGAATAAGCAGAAATACTGACAAGATCATGAATTATCAAAGTAAACAGATATACTGACAAAATCATGAATTATCAGAGTAAACAGAAATACTGACAAAATTATGAATTATCAGAGTAAACAGAAATATTGACAAAATCATGAATTATCAGAGTAAACAGAAATACTGACAAGATCATAAATCACACGATAATAGAGTAAGCGAAAATACTGACAAGTGCATGAGTCATACAATATTAGAATACGCAATAGAAATCAACTATGCAAATGAGGTGTCATAGAGAGACAAATATCAGATGCAAAGGATTAATGCAATATACATTCCTAATGAGTAACACAAACAATGTCAGTCGTACCCTATGCCGCGAATGTAATGCAACATGCAGTGCAAATGGAATGACCATACTAAAGTGTAAAGTCAGGATGATAGTATGTAGTATCGCAAGCTATGGGGTCCATCACAAGGGCCTTCTATCCAAACTAGTCTTATACCTAAATTTGGATAGTCGGACTCAATGTAGTAAATTCCTGATCTCAGGTTAGTCGTGCGCCCCAACCGAAATCCTGGCCATTGCGAAGGTACACGTAACAATTAGTTACGCACCACCAGCCTGAGTGGATAGTGAATGAATGAATGAATGAGTATGCAACTCCTGCTCAATAAGTTCACATATCAATATGGTTCATCTTTGGGATCATCACCAGGGTATAGTACACTCCAAATGGCACTGCCACTCTCTCAGCCGCACAGTCCAAGTGAGCATAAGAAACCTCACTATCCGCCTGGTTAATAGTCTGTCAATACCTATCCGGCACGTCGATAGCAGAACTATTCATGAGCTGGTCAAACTCAGCTTAGCAACCACCCCTACCCTCAAGCGGGTAAGGCCACACCCCCTCCCAACCGACCATAACATAGTGGGAGATGTGGCCTCCTGGTATTCAGCACTCGGGCGCTCATGTATCCACTCGGTCTCAACATTGGGGTATCCTCTGGTACCAAGAAGGTTTAGAGATTTTCACCCAGGGCCATCTATGGCAGCTCGATGCTAGAACAGATTTTCGGTGTCCCATCTGGTCATCCACAATATGCCTGTGGAGGCTATGGCCCTGATGTCGCTAGGGTGTATAGTAATCACAATGCAAGATGCATGAGTCATAGAATCCAGTCATGCATCAATCCTGCACATACCATGTGCTCATGTGAAATAACCTCCACCTATTAGGGAGTCTCATAACAATCTACTCAATGACATATGCAATGGTTAACCACATCTCATAACAAACATGCAAATGATGCGTATGGGCATGTATGATGATGCTATGCTGTCGCATACTCATAATTGGTGTCAATAACCGGCCTTAATAATCAGCTTCGACAATGTGGACATTTAACCAACATTGTCCTAAGGAATAGCCCACATAGAGCCTAACATATAGTGGACCCATGGCCTCACACTAGGGCCAAATATACAACACCATGTATCCCACTCAAGAGCTTAATACACACCACGATGGGTCTTTCACATGGGCCTAACATACATCACAATGGGCTCCTTCGCCTGGCCCTCAAATGCATCACAATGGGCCTCATTACCTAGACCTTAATATACATCACATTGGGCCTTAGACACAGACTGAATACACATCTCATCGGGCCTCAAATGCGGGTCGCATATCATCACATTGGGCCCCGACAATCGGAATCAGTAATCGACTACGATAAATCAGAATCGGTAATCGACCTCGATCGACAATCAGCAATCGACCACGGCAAATCAGAATAGGTAATTAGCCTTGATTGATAATCGGTAATCGGCCACAATAAATCAGAATCGGTAATCGGCCTAGATTGATAATCAGCAATCAGCCACGAAAAATTAAAATTGGTAATCAGCAGATGACTATCAGGATCGATCGATAATCAGAGTCGGTAGTTCGGTTACGTCAATCGAAATTGTCAATCGGTCTATGACAATCAGGATTGATAATTGGCCTAAGGGAAGGTCACAATGTGGACATCCAACCATCATTGCCCATCAATGTGGACATTCAACCAACATCGCTCCCAAGGAGTGGCCTATATAGAGCCAAACATATAGTCGGCCCACAGCCTCGCGTCCGGGCATAATACATATCATCATGGACCTCGCTTATGGGGCATATACGCATCACATTGGGCCTCACTCATGGGCCAGTGTATATAACATCGGGCTGTATTAACGGGTTGATTTAAATGGGCCGAATCGAATGGGCCGGTAGAAATGGGCCAATTCAAATGGGCCGATCAAATAGGCCGATACAAATTGGTTGAGTTAATGGGCCAAATCAAATGGGCCAAATCAATTTGGGCTGATCAAATGGGTCGATACAAATGGGCGAGTCAATGGGCAGAATCAAACGGGCCAATTTAAATGGGGCGAGTTGAATGGGCCGATCAAATGGGCTGATACAAATGGGCCCAGTCAAATGAGCCGAGTCAAATGGCCAAGTCGACTAGGTTGAGTCAAATGATCAAGTCGAATGGGCCGAGTCGAATAGGTCGAGTCAAATGGCCGAGTTGAATAGGTCGAGTCAAATGGTTAAGTCGAATGGGCCGAGTTGAATAGGTCGAGTCAAATGGCCAAGTTGAATGGACCGAGTTGAATGAGCTGAGTCAAATGGGCCGAGTCAAATGGGCCGTAAATGCATCACCATGGCCTCATATACACAACAGGTGGGCCCTACACATGGGCCTCAAATACATAACATGTGTGCCCTACACATGGGTCTCATATGCATCAAATGGGCCACGTATCTGGGCCTAAACATATCACAATGGGCCTTGCTCATAGGCCACATATACATTACAGGTGGGCCCTATCACATGGCCAGGAGGTGTGGATGAATCACATCCATCAAGGTGGGACCGATGGAAGGACGGCGTGGATATAAAATACATACATCATGGTGGAGTCCTCATCACCATCCAAACACATCCAGCATAGATGGACGGTGTGAATACGATACATGCATCAAGGTGGGGTCCTCCAGTGGGATGACTTGGATAAAACTTATAACTCATGATGAGGTCCACACGTGTAGCCCATCAGCAAAATGGATGCACGGTTTAGATATAACACATACGGATAAGGTGGGCCCCACCCCTCACACGTGAGGCAGCTGCCAAAACAGATAGATAGCGAGAACACGTACATCATGGCTCGTCCTATAGCACACTGTCTAGGGACGAACGATGTGAGGCAGCTGCCAAAACAGATAGATAGCGAGAACACGTACATCATGGCTCGTCCTATAGCACACTGTCTAGGGACGAACGATGTGGACATAATATATACATTTGGTACGATGGACAGTTGGACGGCAGGGGAATACGGCGTATGCATCAAGGTGGCCCACGTTCATGTAATGTACGGTGTGGATACAACACCACAGCATGGTGGGACCCTTAAGGTTGGTGACGTCACTCAGCAGCTAATAGCTGGTGTGATGTACCCAGCTAATCTGTCCTGTAGGTGGGTTCCATATGGGGCCCACCACATGTATATATAAGCACGTGTATATATAATATTATATTATATTATATATATATATATCATGATTATATTATTATATTATTATTAACAAAAACAACTTCCAGATGGTTGGATATCTGGATGGACTGATGGTGGGATGGAGCCCTACATCATGGTGGGTCCCACCTACCCAAATGGATGGACGTTTTGAATATAACATACACCTTATGATGGAGCCACGTAACGTGAAGAAGTCCAAGCCATGGTACCCACCATCCCAGTTTTGCTGAACGATCGCTTAAATATATAAAACATATATCTGGTGCCCCACCCCCCCCCCCCCCCCCCCCCCCCCCCCCCCCCCCGACATGTGCCACACGTGTGAGGTGGGTCCCCCACGCCCTAAAAATGGATGAGCAGTGATCGATAACCACGTACATCATGATGCCATGTGGTGGGCCTCAACGGTTCTGATCAAGCTGAAATTTATATTTTCTCACATCTAGAGCCCTGCTAGACGGCCTGGATAAAGCTCATGATGGTGGTCCCATGATTTGGATAGTGTGGATCACCACAAAATTTCAGTGGCCCCACGTGGCGTGCTCCACCTATGATTTGAATCTACTTCCATCCCACCATCCACAAATGGATGATGATGATAAAATACTATATCAGGGTGGGTTCTATCGTCTACTGCTGTGGACAGTGAATAAAACACATACATCATTGTGGGTCCCACGTGGGGCCCACTGTAACGTTTATTTTCCATCCATCCTGTCCATACGGTCATAAGGACCTGGATGAAGAGGAAAATCAAATTGCATATGGATCCAAAACTCCTGGGACCCAAAATTAGTATCAATGGTATATGTTCAATCCCACTGTTTCCTTCCGTGTGGGCCACCTGAGTTCTAGGTACGAATGAATTGTGGAGAACCTACTTCCCTGAGGGGCCTCATCAAAATGCACTGTGTTGATATTCATTACACATTATGGTGGGGCCCACAGCTGGGACCCAGTGGTCCTTGCCCAATGACGTTGAGGTGCAGCAAGACGCTACTGTCGTCCTCTGACGTTAGCAGCAGCACTTGCTGCATCTTGTTATTAATTTTATATATATATATATATATATATATATATATATATATATATATATATATATATATATATATATATATATATATATATATATTCCCATGTGGAGCTCGCATCAGGTGGATCCATTCCACCCATTGGATCCTATGGCTCAAGACAAGCCCAATATTCAATATGTTTTTGGTGTATGGAAACATCAAGTAGATTTTAACAGTGAAAACTACTTTCTTTTCTATGATAAGGCCTGCCAGATAGTCAGATTGGCCTCATATTTCGACTCAACGCTTAAAATGAGCCAGGGAATGAGATGGATGGCATGAATCAGATCAATGCATCAAGGTGGAGACTGCATGAGTAGCCTATCCCAAAGCTTTGAATTAAAATGATATTTATTTTGTCAGTTCATGTCCAGCGTCCGACGGCTTAGCATAATAAATGTCTAAGGTGGGCCCTACTCTGGTGGGCCACCAAATAGGTTGGATGGTGTGGATAAGACATATATCAAGGTTGGGTCCATCTAAGTGGGCCACACATCACACAAAAATGAGAAAGAGAGAGAGAAGCACCCACCTTTGATCTTCTCTTCCTTCTTCCGCCAATGCGATCTAGAGCTCGAATGAGTGTGATTCAACGGGTGAGATCGGCTTTGAAGGATTGGATTGGATGGTAGAGAGTGGCCACACAAAGCTCCTCCCATGAAGAGCCATGGACGTGGGTTGCTTACAGAGGAAAATGAGAGAGAGAATGAAAGAGAAAGAGATGATGGTAGAGGAGTGATGGGGTGTGTAAGAGATGGGATAGAAGGGTTGACTTTAGGGATGGTGTTGTGTACTTAGGGAATGGGATAGGGTACTTGACTTGATGGGTGCACTTTGACAAGTGAAGTAATTGAAGTGATGGATTCTTTACGGATTTGCAACACACGACGTTTTTCTCAAACTGAACGCGAACTTACATCTCCTGGCCTGTGTAGCGGATCAATGCGCGAGTCGCGGCATTGGAACCGCGGCAACGGCGCAGCCGCTAGGGTACAAGTTTCGGGTCGAGCCGACTTCAGTATGTTTAGGATTGCGTGTAAACGTCTAATAAAGATCGAAGGTTGTCAAAATTTGACCGGAAAGACCGCAGAAGCCTATAAAATGGTAAGGTTTAGGATACGGGGCTTATAAAATTTAAGTCATTCATATGAAGGGAAATATCCTACTACAACTATCCATGAGGTTTGGACACCAAAATTAATGATTAAGGGGCTGATTTGTCAACTGGGTCACTTTTACAATGATCTAAGGGATGAAATTTAACCTTTATGATTAATTTATGATACATTGTCATGGTATAAAATTTCACGTCAAACGGATTGTGAGAACCATGTGATCTAGAATTCAAGGGTTTAGATTAATGACATTTTCGTAACTATTGCTAATATGAGAGTTTTGAAAAATCTAATGGTTCTACATCGTTATAGGCACGTTTTTAAGTAATTATTACAAAGGAACTTATATCTAAATCTTTATGAATAAAGAATTATTCATCAAATTAATTAAGGAAATGTACATATATCAACCAACATAATGGATAGTCAAATGATATGTTAAAAATAGAAAATTTTGATGGTTATTACTCTGATCATGTATGTAAATGGGTGTATGGTCAATTTTCTGAACGAATGATAACAAGTAGGTTTTTAAAGTGATTAAGAGGTAAGACATGTATACTGTTAGATTTAAGTGACTTGTTCACATGTGTAAGTTTCTCAAACTATAGTTTTGATGGCGGGTTAAGCATATTCATAGGTGGTAAACAAGATGAATGGATCAGAATATTATTTCGATACATGTACGGGCAGATGTAGAGATCAAGTGGTTAGTTTTCTATGATCGGGTGGTCCAAGCTCAAAGTGGACGATCAGATGTCTTCATCTAGTGGTGAATATTTGACTGAATGATTAGTTATGATGGATTGATAAGAATACTTAGTTATTTGATGGTTCACTCTTGAAAATCAATGGTCGAATGACTTGATCTACGGATGAAGATTACTCCCAATGGTCAGATTCATGTTAGAGAATAGATGTAAGGTTATGATAGCTAAATTGATATTATACACATGTACGTGTTAAG
Source organism: Magnolia kwangsiensis (assembly GCA_037074715.1). Taxonomy (NCBI): domain Eukaryota; kingdom Viridiplantae; phylum Streptophyta; class Magnoliopsida; order Magnoliales; family Magnoliaceae; genus Magnolia; species Magnolia kwangsiensis. The sequence continues at coordinate 34,374,783 of CM073585.1, read as the reverse complement.
TTAAATTTCATGGCAACACTTGAGAACTTTCAATACTCGGGTATTGAAAATTTTGGGGTGTTACAGCAAACACTCTAAATTTTAATGTGGAAAAAACCACAGCACAAAGCGATAAATACCACTATGAAAGTAAAAAATTATAAAAGTAAAGAAATTACCCAATTCAAACAGCCTCAAATCAACCCAAGCTACACCATTAAAACCCTAAAATGAATTTGAAAGCCTTGGAATTACCTCCCAATCCGATTACACCTATATATATGGCCTTTAAAAGAATCACAATCAGAATATGAAACAAATCCTGCCCTATTTTTGAATGATTTAAGACATTAAAAACAACAATCTCCACCATATTTTCAATCATCAAAAGGTAGTTTCTTGTAATTTTCTTTCATTTTTGCCTTGCATCATTGCTTCACCACTGATTTTTGTGCACACTCCATCCTTCTTTTACACATTCGCCAAGCTCAGAGAATTCACATAGAACTTGAACTTCTCTGTAGGAACCACCTTGGTGAGCATGTCCATCGGATTCACGCTAGTGTGAATCTTCTCCAGAGCCACACCTACTTCAAGGACTTGTCAGATAAAATGGTGATGAATATTAATGTGTTTAGTACATGAATGATAAATAAAGTTTTTAGCTAAATTAATAGCGCTCTTGCTGTCACAATTAACCGGCATAGCCTCCTGTTGAAGCCCCAACTGATTTATCATGCCTCCTAACCAAACGTCTTCTTTGAATGCTTCTGTTACTGTCACATACTCTGCTTCAATCATGTAAAGAGCTACCACAGACTGAAGCTTCAACATCCAACTGATCGCTACACCTAATAATACAAACATATAACCTAAACTTGACTTTCTAGAATCCACACTTCCTTCGTAATCTGAATCCACATACCCTACCAATTTTGCCCTTGTCTTCTCAAAAGATAAGACATAGTCTTTAGAACCTTGAATGTATCAAAGTAGCCATTTCACTGCTTCCCAATGTTGCTTATCGGGGTTTGACATGTATCTGCTCACAACACCAACTACCTATGAAATATCTGGTCTCATATAAACCATGACATATATTAAACTACCTACAACATTCGAATAAGACACATGAAACATATAATGTATTTCCTCATTTGATTAAGGACATTGTTCTGAGGAAAGCTTGAAGTGAGCCGCGTGAAGAACGCTCATTAGCTTTGCCTTATCCATCCCATACTTGATCAACCCCTTCTCAAGGTATTCTTCCTGTGATAACCAAAGCTTGCTCCTCTTCCTATCTCTATGAATATCTTTGCCAAGAAGCCTCTTTACAGCCCTCAGATTTTTCATCTCAAATGTCCTTGATAACCGAGTCTTCAGTACATCGATTTTTGACATATTATTACTGACGATCAATATGTCATCAACATATAATATTAGGATTATGAACTTGTCATCACTCAATGTCTTGTAATATACAAGATGATCGTATTCCCTCCTAGTAAATTTATGACTAAACATAAAAGAATCAATTTTGTATACCACTGCCTAAGTAACTGTTTTATGCCATACAAGGACCTCATTAACCTTCAAACCTTATTCTCAACCCCTTTAACTTCTTAGCCTTCTGGTTGCTTCATGTAGATCTTTTCTTCCAATTCCCCGTGCAAGAATGTAGACTTCATGTCCATCTATTCCAGCTCGAGATCGTATTAGGCAACCAATGCCAATACGAATCTGATAGACACTTGCTTTATAACTAACACAAATATCTCTGTGAATTCAATGCCTTCTCTTTAAAAGTAACCTTTCACTACCAACTTTTTTTTATATCTATCATGTTTCTTCTTTAAAATTCACTTGCATCCGATCACTTTTCAGCTCACGAGAAGCTCCACCAGCTCCCATGTGTTGTTCTTGTACAAAGAGTCCATCTCATCGTCCATTTCTGCCTTGTGCTTTTCTGCATCAGGCTCATCAAGAGCCTCCTGAGAAGTAGACGGGTCTCCATCATCTGTAATGAAGGCATATGCGATATTAGAGTCGTCCATCTTGTAGGTAGCCTACGACCTCGCAGTGAATTTCTCCTAAGCGACCGCTCTACCTCTTCATGTACCTTTGTCTGTGCATCTATCTTAACTTGAGTATCACCTATGTCAATCTGAATATCCACAACCAACCTTTCCGTTTCTTTTTACTCCTCTTGATCATTCTTACAGAAAAGGGAGCCTTCGTCAAATTTGATGTCCCTACTAATAACGATTTTCCATGTGACTTGGTCATACAGCCTGTATCCCTTAACACCATCACCATATCTGAAAAAGATGTACCTTTTGGCTCTATGGTCTAGCTTATCTCTCTCAACTGACAATACATGAGATTAAGCCTCATAACCAAAAATATGCAAATTTAAGTAGTCCACTATATGGCCACTCCATACTTCCTCTAGAATTTTACATTCAATATTTGTAGTAAGAGACCGGTTCACCAAATAGTAGGTCTTGTTAACGGCCTTAATACATAGGTCTTTGCCCAAGCCAACATTACTAATCATGCATCGGTCTCTCTCCAAAAGAGTCTGATTCATTCGCTCAGCCACACCATTTTCCTCGGATGTGTGGCACACTATATCATTCCTAATGATCCCTTCATACTTACAAAATTGATTAAATTCACCTGAAGTAAAATCATAGCCATTATTTGTCCTTAATACCTTCACCTTTTACTTTTTCACCATGACCTTCTATTGTTTGAAATTGGTAAAGACCTTAAATTTACATTTCAAAAAATAAATCCAAACTTTCTAGGAGTAAATGTCAATGAATGTAACAAACCATGACAACCCTCTAGCAAAAGTCACGATAACCCCCATACATCAGAATGCACATAGTCAAGCACACCTTTACATACATGTTTTTCATATTTAAAAGATAACCTAGATTGTTTACCATATATAAAATGCTCAAATACATTTAAATCAAGACTTTTAAAACTATAAATTAAACAACTATTAGAAAGTACCTTCATGCCCCGCTCGCTCATGTGGCCCACAAGTGCATGCCACATACATGCAGATGTAGAATACGCTATAGCTATTACAGCTCCACCTATTACAGTTCTCCCGAACATCCTGTAAAGATTACCGTGCATCTGTGCTCTCATGACTATAAGCGCCCATTTTGAAACATTCAGGACCTCATTAAAACTAATGAACTTGCACCCTATTGCTTCAAGTGCACTTAGAGAAATCAAATTCTTTTTCATGTTAGGAACTTGGCTCACCTCAGTCAAGGTATGCTCCATTCCATTAAACATCTTCATACAGACAGTACCGATAGCCACAACGTTACAGGCATTGTCATTACCCATAAATAGTTGTCCACCATTGCACTCTTTGACTGGTGAACGAATTCCAATGAGGAGTCATGTGATATGAAGCCCCTACGTTAAGAATCCACTCATCTCTACGATCATCGTATAAGTGTCTGATCATAGACAATGACAACAGATCACCTCCCATTTTTTTGTCATTAGATATGGCAGTATTGGCCTCCCTAAAGGAAGATTCTGTATTCTCTTTCCTTGTTATAGGATTTGTACAATCCTTCTTTATGTGCCCTGACATCCTACAATTTCAACACTTTAACTTTCCATTGCCCTTGCCCTTGGATTTGGATCTTGATCTATAAGATCCTATGTCCCACTCAAAATTTCTACCTTTCATAAACAAAGCATTGGTAGAGGTCCCCATGCTACCGTTTTTCTTTCTCATTGCTTTTCTCTGAAAGGCTGAGATAATGGTATCAACATTAAGGGTTATGTTACTGGCGCACAAGGTGTCTTTGAAAGACTCATACGAAGTAGGGAGAGAATTCAACAAGATACATGCTTGATCTTCTTCATCAACCGTTACCTCCACATTTAGCAATTTGTAGATCATCTGGTGAAAATGTTAATGTGGGCTTCAACATCTCCTCCCTCTTCCATCTTGAAGTTGAACGACTGTAGCTTCAATAGGAGGTTTTCAAGGAACTTCTTAGCATAGATGTCCTCAAACTTCGCCCACAAACATGTTACAGTTTTCTCCCTCAACACATTATAAAGAACCTCATATGTTAAGCACAATTGGATTGAGAATTTCACTTTCTTATCCAGTTTCTTCCATTCATCATCATCCATGGATTTGGGTCACTTCCATTCAATCCTTATTGAATCAACATGCTAGTCATCTTGTGTAATGCCTCGTGTTTTCAGAACCCGACTAATACAACTCCTTCTCCAAAAATCGAGTGTTAACCTTTAAAGATAGTCAAAATTAGGTATATTTTTTTCCTTTTTTTTTTCTTTTTCTTTTAGAGTTAGCATTTTAGCGAAAGATGGATGAATCAACCATAAAAGAAAATTTTCATTACATTTAGAATATACGAGTGGCTTCCTATAATGACTTATACAAACCAATGTCTCTATATTTACAAATATAAGAATTATATAATTTACACAAGTGAAATAATAAAAATGCATATAAACTTGAGCCGCAAGATCACGCAGTTTCTCTTGACAGATACAGCCATACGTCCCTGATAGTTGTACCCTACTCTTTATCACTCTAGACACGAGTGTCTTTCAAGCCACCTGTCCTACCTGTACGGTTAATATTTAATGGATAAGTGGCCAACTCAGTGTGAATTTCTCTCAAGATTACACACTGCCACCTTAGCTAAGTATAGTTAAAAACAACAAAGCAATCAAAACAATACATGAGGTAATCTTTTTAAATGCATGGATGAATGAATGTGCATCGACCTGGGGATGCTCATCTAGTTGGACTTAGGCTCGTCACCCATGCATAAGACTGGTCACCAACATAGCATATCTTGTACAGCATAGTGACTAAGTCATCTTACATATCACGTAGGTAGGTCGATAGTCGATGGTCTGAGAGCTAGTGAAATGATACCCCACTAAACCTAAGGGCACATACTACAGCATGCAGAATTAACCACCCGTCATCACCAAGATATTATGAATGCATGATTAGCTAAACCATTTTTATTCTAACTACAATTATCCAGTTTGAGTAACTCAATGATCACTACAGGAGCTCGTCACCCAGTGTAGGCCGATAGCTCGAGCATAGTGTCCCATTTTCACTATTCCCAGCTCATGAAATTCTTCCATCTTAAAATTTTTAATGGAACCCATATACTAGTGGCAAATCATATTTAGCATATGTGGCTTGCCATCACATGGTTGCACAATATAAAACATCAAACCTATATAGGAAAAATTCCAAAATAAAGCCACATAGGGTGAATATCAAAACTGAACCATATAGGACAAATATCAAAAACTTTGTGATAAAAGACCATCCTTAAAAACCTCTTAGACACAATAAACCTTGGATGGTAAGCCCACATCAATATTCAATTTAAACCATCATTCAATAACCACTAAGTCGAAGGTCCATTACAATCACAATCAATCGAGATACATCCCAAGTATGGGTATACATTTATAAGTAGGGATTTTCCACTGATGTACCAGTTTAAATTCTAAAAATAATCCACAAGTAATCCATAAGCATAAGAAAGTATGCAAGATAAATATTAAACTTCTAGCAATTCAATTCCAACAATTAACACATGTGATTATAAAATAAAGATATCAATTATCAATCAAAATTAAATAAAAACTATCACTTAAGCTAATGAAAAAATGGAAAGCTCAAGGGGAAGAAATCATCACCGTAGAAGTCGATTCACCAACTAATGTTGCTAGGAAGTGTGCATACCCTTGACTTTAAATCCTACCATGAATTATGAAATTGTGTTGTTAGATTGAATTTCTACAAACCACTTATAGTTAAGATTATAACCTAGGTTTTGGATTACTTAAGGTTAGGGCCCTATCCTAAGTTTAGTTCAATGCTTTAAATTCTAGGATTTGAATCCTAAATTATTATTATTATCATTATACGATGGATCAAATAATATTCATAATAGGAGTACTAATCCATCAATATTAATAATGATGATTCAAAAGTTGATATTTAAATATACCAACATTATCTAATATTCCTATAATGACTAATAATCTATTGAATAATACAAGTAATAATAATAAATTTTTTACTAACAATAATATAATAAGGACTAATACTAACAACCATATTAACAAGAATTATACTAATCGCATAATGAAAATGATAATAATAATAGCTATCAATAACAAATTCAGTCCTGATAATAGATACGATGATCTACCATTAAAGATAATATTTAAGAGAGTTAAGTAAAATACTACTATTTGATAGTTACGATTTTATTTATAATAACTAGGTTGAGCACAAATAATCTACTAATGGCTAACCATATCTAATGTTATCAATCCTCGTAAAATAGTGGTAACAATGGTAATAATACATTAAAATGAGTCTATTATGGGGAGAAGGTGTTGACTCACCTATGTTGACATGGTTCGATCCACAAGCTCGATCTACTCCCAACTCGAGCCAACTCAGTGAGTCATCCAAGTGGGATTGGATCCCCATGAGCAGTTGTTGGGCAGTTGGATCGAATCAGTCCCAATTTGTGACTCGGTTGGTTTACCGAGTCAACTCAACGATCACCTTCTCAATATCCCTTTCTTCTTCCTTCTCTTTTTTTTCCTTTCTTACTTTCTCTCTTACATTCCTTATTGGGACTCCAGCCATACCTGGACCAGTCCCAAGCCTGACTCGACTCATCTAGACTCGATTCCAGTTGAGTCAACTCGGTTTCTACTCTCTCTCGGTTTCTCTTCTTCTTCATCTCTACCTCCTCTTTCCTTTCTTCTCTCTGTCTGGAAAAAGATTCCAGCAATGGCTATCAGGCCCGTCCCGACTCAGCATAGACTCATGACTCGGCGAGTCAGCATGGTGCGACACAACCAACACACTGCCCATCTCCTCTCCTCTATCTTCCTCCTTCCTCCTTCTTTCACCTCTTCCCCCGCTCTTGCTGTCATGTCTAGCACCCTCTATACTAAGACAAGCTAGACGAAACACACTTAAATGCACCAGTCCTAACCCAACTCAGGCGAGTTGAATGGAGTCGATCCCATGTGGCACAAACAGTGCAGCGCTGGACTCATCTTTCTTTCTTTATTCTTTCTCTCTTCTCTTTTCTCCTTCTATTTTCTTCATCCCTACCAAGCCCGGTTAGCTTGGACCAAGCTAGAGGGAGTCAGCAACTCAGTTTGAACTGAGCCAGTGAAGAACAATGGCAGCAGCCCGTGCTCCCTCTCTTTCTTTCACCTACTGTCTCCTCTCCTTCTCCTTTCTTCGTTGCTTCTTCTCATTCTTCTGCTTTGTTTCCTTCTGCTCCTAGAATCACCAACGAAACTTGGAGCTTCATGAACCAGAATGACTCTAGAACTAGTCCCAACACACCTAAAACTCGACAGATATGTCAGGGAAGATGACTCAGCCATTAATGTTGAATCCAATCTCCCAGCTCCTTCCTTCAATCTGAGTTCTGCAGGAGGTCTGGATGAACCCTAGGGGGCTTGTAAAAGGGTCGTTTCAAAGCTCCCAATTCAAAATCCTGATGGGTTCAACATTTAAAGATTTTAGGCAATAATTGTCAAAGCCAAGAAAATCAGGAAGGATCTGGTATGGTGCTTGATCGTCTGGCTCTATGCGAGCTAGGGTAGGGAATTTTAGATGGTCTGGATTCATTGAGGAGCCATGAAAGGCTATAATATATTCAGAGGCTGAAAATATCTTCAACCTAAAGGGAGTATTTTCTATTTTGTTTGCTGGGAAAGCCATAAATCGAAGGGCTATGATTGTAGGGAATGGAGGGCTAAGATTTAGGGAGCTAAGTTCATGCGGATTGCCAGCTTGGCAAGCTAAAGTCAATTTTCATTTTTAAAAATTATCGTGTGTAATTTCAGTTTAGGCTAAGAACCGTGTGCCCACTTGTATAGGAAAACTCGTGAGATTAAATGGGTTTTGGTCAGGCCTAGGGTCTGAATCAGATAGACGGTTTGGATTAGCTCTAGGTGGCCCACATTAATCATAGCGGGTTGGTTTTAAGAGGGCTAGAAACACAACTTGCTTGTACGCCGGCCTCCTTGTAATCATTGTCATGAGTGTGATCGAGCCCATCACCTTATAAAATCTATGAGGTTTGGGTCCCTTGGGTAAGACCCGTATTCTATACCGTACCATTTCGTATTCTTCCGTGGTCCTTCCGGTCGAATTTCGGCAACCTTCGACCTATATTCGACATTTACGCACAAACCTAAGTCGAGTCCTGCATATCAGAGTTGACTCGACCCGAAACCTATATCTTGGCGACCGCACCGTCGCCGCAGTTCCAATGCCGCGACTCACGCACCGACCCGATACCCAGGCTAGAAGATGTCAGTCTGCGTTCAATTTGAAGAAAACACCGCGCGTTGCAAATTATGAGGGAATCTCTACAAGATGTCCCATCAATCAATCAATCACTCATGTTAAGTACAAGTCAAGTACAAGTCATACCCAAGTACAACAACCCATCCCTTTCCTTTTCAAAAGTCAACTCTCTCTCTCTCCTCTCACCATACTTCTTTAATTACAACTAACACATTACCCCATCACCTCTTATCAACCCATCACTTCTCTCTCTCTCTCTCTCATTTCTTAAAAAAAAATCTCTCCCAAGCAAAAATCCATACGTCCAAGCTCTCTCCCTCTCCCAAGCACCAAGTGTGGCCCACCCTCTCATCTCTCATCCCCACCATCAAAAGTCCATCATCCACCGTTAAAAGTATAGGCAAGGAGCTAAGGAGGTTAAGGAAGTAAGGTGAAGACCAAGAGGTGGGTGATCATTCTTCTTTTTAATTTTTAAGGGCCCACTTAATGTATGTATTGTAACTATGGAGGGCCCATAGTGGCGGGGACCCCCCTCTCTATCACCATGTATCTCTCTCTCTCTCTCTCTCTCTCTCTCTCTCTCTCTCTCTCTCCCTCTCTCTCTCCTTCGCTCTCTCTCTCCTTTCCCTAGAAAGAAGTGAGTCCCACCAAATCATGTTAAATCCACTCCATTCATCAATGGTGTGGCCCACAATATTTTAGGCGAAATCCATCATCCATTTTGGGATGGTGGGAAGCCCCATATGCAATATAATATATTATATTTATTTTATATTAATACTATAATAATATATATATTTATACATGGTGGTGGGCCACTTACATGTGGGACCCACCATGGTGCATGTGTTGTAGCAACACTGTCCAGCGTCCAGGGATGCTGGATGTGTAGCCATGGACAGGGGTGGCTAACGTGGAGTATGTGCATTGACATGGGTGTGTACTTACAAGCTAATAAAAAAAGGGGAAGGAAATGGTGGGCCGCTCCAACATGGCCCCACCTTGATGTATATATTTAATCCAAGCCATCCATTCCATTCTCGGGATCATTTTAGACGTTGATCCAAAAAAGGAGGCTGATCCATCTTCCTAGCGGGCCATAACAAGAAGAATAGTATCCTCACCTTTGAATTACACCCTGATATTTTCTGTACACCAAAACCCATCCAATAAAAATAGTTTTCAAATATATATATATATATATATATATATATATATATATATATATATAAGAGGCAGTAACAGACGCTACAGAGGTGCAGAGACGCCAGCGTCTCTTTAACGCTGGCCAATGGGCCCCATCTGACGGCCCCACCGTGATGTGTGTGCACGGCCCCACTGTGATGTGTGCTGGCCCACATCACAGGCGACAATGTTGAATGAACACCCACCATTAAAACATTTCAGTGGGCCCCTTGGTCCATGTGACCTCTCAACAGGTTGAATGAAAATAAACATTACGGTGGGCCCCTGCCTCACGTGACCCAACCAACAGGTTGGGGTGCAAATAAACATTATAGTGGGCTCCCTGCTCCACGTGACCATATCAACAAGTTGGGTGGAAATAAATATTACAGTGGGCCCTAGGCCCATGTGGCCCTATGAATAGTTTGGAGGGAAAATAAACATTTATGTGGGCCCAGGTGGGTGAAAATTAAATCGTACAGTGGGCCCGGGTTGGGTGAAAATAAATATTACAGTGGGTCCTAGGTCCAGCGACCATATGAATAGGCTTAGATGGAAAATAAACATTTTTTTTGGTGGGCTCAAACCCATGTGACCTTATCAACTGGTTGGGTGGAAAATAAACCTTATGGTAGGCCCCACATGGGACCCACTGATGTATGTATTATAATCCATACCCTCCATTATTATGGGCCCCACTATAAGGTATGTTTTCCATCTATGCGACCATCCTTTCCATCCCTATGGGACCCTCCATAATGCATGTGTTTCATCTAAATTGTATAAGCATTTGGGGATTATTTTAATGCCCATCTTGATGTATTTTTAGGCCCATTATTGAGGCCCACGTGGATGCATATGGGCTGATGTGTTTAGGCCCATATTGATGTATTTTTAGGCACATTATGGAGGCCCACTCTGATATATATGGGCTTATGTATTTAGGCCATCTTGGCATGTATATAGGTCCAATGTTGAGGCCCACTTTGTTATATATGGGCCCATGTGTGTAGGCCATTTGATGTGTTTATAGGCTCGTTGTTAGGGCCTACCTTGATATATATATATATGCCCACGTTATGAGGCCCATTTGATGTATTTGTGGCCCATTGTTGAGGTCCACTTTGGTATATATAAGGTCTATGTGATTAGGCCCATTTGATGCACATAAAGCTCATGCGATTGGTCTTATTTTAATGCATTCTAAGGCCTATGGGTGATGGCCCATTGCAAAGTACCTAAGGCCCATTGGTGAGGCTCATTAAGGTGGCCCACTTGATGAATATAAGGCCCCCATTTGATGTATTTAAGGCCTAATGGGATGTACCTAAGGCACATTGCAATGTATTTTTCTGCCATGATTTATTTAATGATATTTAAGGCGAGCTGAGCCTTAAGAGCAATGATGGTTAGATGCCCACATTGTTAGGATGATGTCGGTTAAATGTCCGCATTGTCACTCTCCCTGAGGTCCATTGGTAGGCCCATACTTGTAGTGAGTGGGCCGATTAGGCCTATCTTTATATACATGTTTAGTGTAGATACATGATTCATGATCATACGCATCATATGTATGACTGATATGTGGAGTGACTAATCATAGCATATACCTTCAGCGGAATGTTTATGGACTCCCTGATAGGCGAAGTTACTCTACATGAGTGCATGGTACACGTAGGACTGTTGCATGACTGGTAGTGTGACTCATGCACTTACATTAGTATGATTGTAATTATTGTGTGCCCTAGCGACATCAAGTCCATAGCCTCCACAGACGCATCGTGGGTAGCTGGATTGGATACTAAAAAATGTTTAGTTCTAGCATACGGGCTCCATAGATGTCCCTGGGTGAAAATCTCTAAACCCGATGGTACCAGAGGATGACTCCAACATCGAGACCGAGTGGATACACAAGCGCTTGAGGGCCGTATACCGGTATTCAGCATCTCTCACTATGTCATGGTCGGTTAGAAAGGGGTGTGACCTTACCCGCCTGAGTAAAGGGGCAACTTCTAGGTTGAGTTTGACTAGCTTGAGGAATCGATCCGCTATCGACGAACCGGGCCCGATATTGGCAGGAGGATAGTGAGGTCTCTTCCATTCTCCCAGTTGTGCATTCAGATAGGGATGGTAAGCTGGTGTAGAGTGTACTAGACCCCGGTGATTATCCAGACTGAGAACCGTACTGACTTGATGCTCTAGTGAGGAGCTGCATTAATATGTGGATGAGGATTGACATGCTTGACTTACATTCTGCATCGCATGGCCTGGATGTGGCTGATCGCATTCATATCTTACACCGCATAGCCTTGGTACAGTTGATTGCATCCATGTATTCATCAACATGATTTCGTATTACTCTGACCTTGCATTCTGAGCACGCTTATATTGCGCACACACTTATACCACCCTCTAAGCTTTCTATAAGCTTATGCATGATTAATGCGTGCAGGTGAAGCTAGGACGCAGCCTTAGTCTCACCACCGTTGGAGCATGTAGTCGAGCTTCTGGAGTTTTTGTTATTACCACTATTTTGTATTTTCCTTTCCTACGCATTGTACTTAAAGTTTTTTTATCATAGTGGATTTTGTGGTGGTGTTCTTGTGGTTATTATTCGTGAGTTATGCTTATGTTTTGCTCATTACGAATTAAATGGATATTAGAAATCCTCCTTATAGCATCCTAGGATCGAAACCTGGTATATGGGTGTCGGGAGCCGAGAATGGGGTACTACGGAGGCTGTCGGCGCCAGATTCGGCGATAGGGAATTTTCTGAGCCCGATTTCCAAGTTTGGGGCATGACACCTTGCGACCCCTTTACTAGATGGATGGACCAGATCATCGCCCTAGGCCGTGATGGTGGACAACAGATTAACACAAATGGATGTAGTCTGTTTGAAACGGGCGTTGGTAGAAAGTGATAGGAGAAGCCTCCTTGTTTGGGAAAATTGTCGGGTCAACCCGATTTGACCAAGCCTCTTGCTCCCATGCACCGCATGTACACCTCTTCTGGTGCATACACGAAATGGTTATCGATCCCACAAGGATGTTTTTTAGAGATCCACACCGACCATTCCCTTTAGAGATCCAAATAAGGGCCTCTGACTAAAGATCAATCAGATCCAAAGCTTTGGTGGGCTATACGAATTGATTACTAGTTCTAATGGTGGATTTTTGTCAATCTGATGGTCTAATAATTTCGAATCTGAATATTAGTGGTTAACAAGGTCCTAGGGACCACTTAGTTAAAAATCCATGGCTAGATTTGGGGTCATATGACTCTATACACATTTATAATATTAAATATCATTATTACAATATTTTTAATAACCTTATTATTGCTATTATTATTGTTATTATTATTTTGTACAATTTCTTCTACTTTCCTCTAATTCATTTATGTGGGCCACACCCTAATCTATAAAATTTATTCCTTCGCCCAGCCCCCTATATTACTTTGGTAAAAGGATTAGATTATTTTAATTGTAAGTGGGTCATAATGTGTGGGCCTTGGTTTGATACACGGCGGCTGTACTTTCCCTAGTGCACTTACTACAATCAAAGTGGGGTCCATAAACACCTGCTGTAAGATCGCCTTCGCTCAATGGCTTCTACAGATCCTTTTAGGGTCATTAGCCCAAAGATTATGCAATCGGTGGGCCATACAACAAGGACTTTAGTGTTTAGTTGATGGCCTCGAACAATCCAACAAACGTCTTTGTGATCTAATGGTTAGATCGTAGGTCGGACGATCGTTCATGATGCAATCCCACCTATGAGAAATCAAGGGTTAATTCAAAATGTGTTGACTTTAGACCTTACGTATACGTCGTGGGTCGTCATATCCTAACTCAAACGGTTACGATGAATGGTTTGTGAATCATTGGATGACGATGTGAAAGGTGGCTACGTGTGTTTCCACACAGGTTCGTGCTAAATTTGATTTAAATGGTAACACCTGAGTACTAAAAAGTACCGGGTGTTACATCTTGACCTTTCATAATTTAAAATTATTTTTCCTAGAGTATTTTTCAACATTAAACTTAGGATTGGCCGCCATTGATACTCACTTTCAAATTCAAGCCTGCACCCCAATGATTTCTCTAATACCACTTGTTGGGGGACCATAAAAGCACATAGAGATGAATCAAGTAGGGTAATTTAATCACACTAAAAAAGCACAATGCAAACACTCCAAATTTTAATATGAAAAAACCCTTTGGGAAAAAAACCACGGCACAGAGCTATAAATATCACTATAAAAGCATAAAATTACAAAAGTAGAGAGATTACCTAATTCGAACAACCTCGAATCAACCCAAACTACACCCTTGAAACCCTATAACAAAGCCTTTGAATTACCTACCAATCCTGATTACACCCAAATATATAGCCCTTGGAAGAATCACAATCAGAATAAGAAACAAATCCTACCATGTTTCTGAATGATTTAAGACTTTAAAAACAATAATATTAACAAGCTAACTCACTATAATTAAGTCACACACCCACTATGGTAGCGGAGGAACATTCCTAATGTATGATTAGTATACTTTTTTTTTTTACTGAAACTGGACCATTGGATGTTTTTCATTTTAATCATCCTATAAATTCCCACCAATCCAATAATTAGCTAATCAAATAAGCATATTCTTGGGTTTATAATGCATCTAAAATGGTATTTGGATAGTATAGCTTTAATTACTCTTTGATGTGGATTGGTTGCAGCCCTAAGGTCTTTGGTTCCATTAATGTATGTGTAATATCTATGATCCACCTATCTCACTAGCTGATCATACGACATGATCCCAAGGTGATCCAAATTCAAAGTGGACAACACTAGATGAAATAGGGGATAAAGAAGCATGACATTAAAAACTCATCACCATTATCTATCCTTAATACATTTACCTTTTGCCCCGACTACTTTGCCACAATGGCCTCCTATTGTTTGAAATTGGTGAAACCTTGGATATATGTTTCATGAAATAAATCCAAACTTTTTGGAAGAAGTCGTCAATGAATGTGACAAACCATGACGACCCTCTAGCGAAAACCACAGGTGATGACTCCCATACATCATAATGCACATAGTCAAGCACACCCTTACATACATGTTTTTCAGATTTAAAAGATAAGCTAGATTGTTTATCATACATACAATGCTCACATATTTTAAATTAAGACTTTTAAAACTAGAAATTAAACAACGATTAGAAAGTACCTTCATGCCCTACTTGCTCATATGACCCAGATGTGCATGCCACATACATGCATACGTGGAATACACTACAATCATTGCAGATCCACCCGTTGAAGTGCTCTCGATTAGCCTGTAAAGATTATTGTGCTTCTATGCACTCATTACTATAAGTGCTCCTTTTGAAACCTTAAGGGCGCCATTAAAACTAGTGAACTTGCATGATATCGTTTCAAGTGCATAGAGAGAAATCAAATTCTTCTTCATGTTAGGAACGTGTATCACCTCAGTCAAGGTACACTCCATTCCATCAAACATCT
This sequence comes from Magnolia kwangsiensis, assembly GCA_037074715.1. Taxonomy (NCBI): domain Eukaryota; kingdom Viridiplantae; phylum Streptophyta; class Magnoliopsida; order Magnoliales; family Magnoliaceae; genus Magnolia; species Magnolia kwangsiensis. The sequence goes on along the minus strand of CM073585.1, from coordinate 34,359,695 downwards.
TGATACGGATAGTACCAATAACCACAACATTACAAGCATTGCCATTGCCCATAAATACATATCCGCCATCACACTCCCTATAACTAGTGAACCAACTCTGATGAGGAGTCATGTAATTAATATGAAGACCCTATGTCAAGAATCCACTTATCTCTACAACCATCGTATAAGTGTCTAATCATAAACACTAACAACACATCACATCCACCTTTCTCTTCATAAGATAGGACAGTATTAGCCTCCCTAAAAAAAGACTTCGTATTCTCTTTCTTTGCTTTAAGATTTGTACAATCCTTCTTAGTGTATCATGACATCTCACAATTGTAATGCCCCAGTTTTCGAAACCCGAGTATATGACTAGTTTTCTAAAACCAAGTGTTAACCCTTAAAGATAACCAAATTTCACGTATAATTTTTTTCTTTTTATATTCAGAGTGAGCAATTTAGCAGAAGAGGGACAAATCAAGCATAAAGGGAAGTCTAGATATAACATTCAAATACCCAAGTGGATGCATGAAGGCTTATACAAATCAATGTCTCAAGGATAACAATTACAAGAAGTAATAATTTAACAAATAAAATAGAATGAAATGCTACTAGACTTGAGTTGCGTAACAGCCACGTATCCCCGATATCTGTACTCTACTTTGAAAAGGGTGAGCTCTCAGTCCTGGGGGGGGGGGGGGGGGGGGGGGGGGGGGGGGTGAATAAGACTATGCCAAATAAAAATAAATTGTGAAAAATAAATGCAAATAGCTGAATCAAATAACAAACTCAATTGTAATAGTATTGAGAAGTTGATTCAAATGTTATTCAAAGGACAACCTTACAACAAAAACCAAAGTTTATGGTAGGACAACCTGATTTCTTGAACTCATAAAGAATCAAAAATTTAAACTAAAACGAGAAGCAATAGAATCAAATCTAACTATTACAACATTCACCACATGTACATGGAATAAATATAAGCATTCACTACACATACATCACATACATCATTATCCACCAAAATCTAAGAATTATAGAGGTTCAGTGTGTACACCAACTATTCTCAAATAGCGACACCTATTCCACTCCTAAGAATCACAACCCACGTGATAGTGGTTTTCACTATGAAAGAAGGTTTTCCAAGGTTCACCTTAAAACCTTTACAATTGTGTTTTCAATGGGCTACCACAATTAAAAACCCCACGATGAGATTCTCTGGTTATCTCAGTCAAAACCACAATAGAGATTTTCTAGCTATCTTATAAACCAAAAACTATAAATCAAAATACTTATCTGTAGATTCTATTTTAATGTAGCCCAATAGAACCGCTTCTTTTGAAGACAAAGATGTCCAATGTTTAATCATACATATAGAAGGGTTCTATGTCTAAATGAATTTTAAATTAATCCAACCTTGGGCTACTTTGATTTAATTCCTTGGATTTCAAAAGGGGTAGAGAAGAACACCCTTTTTATAAAATCAGATTTAAGCAAACACAGATCAAGAAATTAGAAATTAAAAAGCTATACAAAAGAATCTTAATTTATCGGACAACAGCTTGACAACATAGGGACCTTTTTCTCAGAGAGGTGGCTTGATTTGGCTTTGAAATCGATGAAAAAAGCTGAGAAAAGTCCTCTATTTATAGGCTGAAAAATGGTTCCTTCGACTGGAGTAAGGTCAGCCTCGACTGGTCTATGGTTCAACTAAATTTCAAAAATTCTGGTGCGATTGGATAAAACTGAGCCTTGACTGGTCGAGTGGCTTACTCGACTGGTCAAGTGGCCTAATCGACTAGTCGAGCATTGCACTCAACTGGTCAAGTGGGTCCTAAAAATCCTGCTGGAGTTTGAGTCGAGCCTGACTCGACCGGTCAATCCATTCTCCACGACCGGTCGAGTAGGGTGCTCGACTAGTCGAGGACCTACTAGAAATTTTCAAAATTTTATAATAAAACCTGGACTAGTCGAGGAAAACCCTAGACTGGTCGAACCAGAGCTTAGACTAGTCGAACATTGACTAGGGCTAGTCAAACCAAAGCCTATATGAAGTATAATAACCCATACCAAATATGCAATAAGAATGACCTAATCCTAAGGTCATTTTAGGGTCATTTATACCTAAAATATTGAACACTGAACTTGTAGCTTCAGTTGCTTCTGATTGATCTTCTACTTGATGTACTTGAAGCTTGATCTTATACACTTGAAGCTTTAACTTAATCTTGACCATGTAGTGCACTTGGACTTGATTTTGCATTTAAAGTAGCACTTGAACTTGGTCCAGTACTTGAACTTGAACTAGTAATTGTAGTTGAACATGCACTTTGACTTGAAATAGAACTTGCACTTGAAGTTTATGTAGCATTTGAAGTTGATGTTGTACTTGAAGTTTATGTAGATAGAATAATCTTTATGACTTGTAGCACATCTTCATATGAAGGTGAACTTTCCATCTTTCATCATTTAAAGGTGAACTTTCCATCATTCCAAAGTGGTTTGTCACTATGAAATTTTACAACACGGGATGCTAGATATATAACATAGCACTTACAATCTCCCCCTTTGTCAAATTTGTGACAAAACCAACTTGGAAGATCAACCTATACATAATGCACAAGTTCACAAACTTCACAACTCCACTTCATAATATAACACTCTTTCAGAAACTCCCCCTCAATTTGAGCTTGGTGGCTTATAGAGTACCTATATTAACAAATATATATTTCCAAAAAATGCACACTCTATACCATACAATCAAACTCATGAACATAACCACAAAACTACAAAACTCTCCCCCTTTTTGTCATAACTTGACAAAGGAAGATATAAAATAGAGAACAAACATAACTATGATTATGATACTAGCAAAGAATAGAAGAAAAAGAGTTAAAGAGAGCTAAAAACATAATCAAGAAGAGTGTCAACATCATCAAGTCATACATAACTGGTCCAAAAAAATGAAAGTTATACATGTCCAAATAACAAGATAAGAAAATTAATGTAATCCAGATGAAGGAGGTGGAATAGATGGATCAATTTGATGGAGCCCCCTGGTAATGCAATAAAAGTACTTTCGCATATATTTCATAGATGATTGGAGACTCTCATGTAGACTATCCTGAGAAATTTTCAGTCCATCCACTTCTCCTCCAAATTGCGAAGGCGCTCATCATACTGAGGCAGCTGATAATAGGGGTCAACCTCAACATCATTTGATTTTAGCTCGTCCAATATGTCATCCATCATGGTGTCGGTCGATAACACATCTTCTTCTTCAACTTCTTCTACTTCCACATCCCTTTGGCCAGGATTAAGCTTCAGGTTCATCTCATTTATATTAGAATTGTTGAAAGGAAGAACCGAAATAGGAGCTTCACCAGGTGGCATGACCACATTGCAATGTAAAGCTAAGGTGGTCATCAAGTAAGGGAAAGGAATATATCTGTGGCTCGTATGAAGACGGAATTGAATATATTAAAGATGGAAGACAGATGGGAATACCCGACACAACGAAATGCAAAATGTGAACCATGAAAGAAGTCTATTCAGCTTTGTTACCAAAGTGGGGATAAACATTCACAATGAGAATGCGATGAAATACCCTATATTTGGGTAACATCTGATTGACCCGAAGCGCATTTCCCACACTCCATTCCGAGTCCATGTTACATAATTTACGGGTTAGTGTACGCCGTTCCGATGCATTCATTCTTTCAGCTAATGTTGGTATCGCAATACCATCGTCATTAACATTAACATTAAGCAAACCCAAAATTAAGTATCGATCGACTTGAAATGTACCTTTTCTAAAGCTAATGGAGAAAGTTAAATCTTCAAGAGATATATTACTAATGGAAGCGAACATCCCTTGTGCAACGGAGTGGTGTGTCGGTCCGCCCCAATTCAAAATATTTTCCCAACCTACAGAGGAAAGGATGGGAAGGAGCTGAAATTGAGCTAAATGATTTGCATTAACTAGACGCTCAACAATAATCTCACGGTTTCGAAGATCCCGCACATATTCCAGGTCTTCCTCGAGAGGTCGTAGGGTTCTCACCCTAAGAGGAGTAGATCGAGAAGAGGAAGCAAGAGTTGCTTTCTTCTTAGTACGACCTTCCATTGCAAGATAATAATGGAGAAACACAACAATGGAAAGAAGGGTTTTAAGGTAAATAGATTTTGAGCTAAAAACCCTTAGAAATCGAAAGAGAAACTCAAATCGACTCCAAAATCTAACAAAGAATGCAAATAAGAACCCAAATATGGAAGGAAATAAGAAATGAAGTACTTACAATGTCCTAATGTAGGATGGTTTCGACGAGTCGAAAGGGGGCTTGTCATGCCCCAAACCCGAAAATCAGATTCACATGAATCTCGATCACTAAATCCGGTGCCGACAGCCTCTGTAGTACCACATTCTCGGCTCCCAGCGCCCATATGCCAGGTTCTGATCCTGGGATCCTACAATGAGAATTTTTCAATGTACATTTATCTCGTATTAAGCATAACCACAAGTTTACCCAAATCACAAAAGCAACATCATTACCACATATCTACTAATATAAACATTTGAATACAATGCTAAAAGGAAAATACAAATGTCCAAATCAAAGCTCCAGAAGTCAGTTACATGCTCCAAGCTCCACACTGCTACAACCTAACATCACCTGCACACATCTATCATGCATAAGTTTATAAAAATCTTAAAGGGTGATGTAAGTGTATGCACAAGGTAAGTGCCAAGTATTCAATATAATGTCATAATCATACAATATCAAAAATACTAGTAAGATCATGAATCATATGATATCAGAGTAAACAGAAATACTGACAAGTCCATGAATCAAATAATATTAGAGTACGTAATACAGATTAGCTATATAAATGTAACGCCCTGAAAATCAGGGGTCGAGCAAAAGCTCAAATCCCGAGTTTCAATGCATCACTTATGCAACATAGATAATGATGATTAAATGTTGACCATATTAGTGCGTTAAACATGAATAAGATTACGCTAAATCAGCATATCATACTCCACAGATAATTAGATTATGCAAGCAGAAGACTGTGATAGATATATAAAGCATATGAGTGGTTGTAAGTCCCCAGAGTATGAACATGTCGCCAGGTTAAATAATTACATATGTAGTTCCAAAATATACATGTTTCGAACAAGAAACAAATGCATCTGATATGGGGGAGATTACTTTATTCGAACATAGTAAAGAGAATACTTAGAACAATCATTGTATTATTAATTCTGAGTTCATATACATCCCTTCAATCCCTTAATTCTAAGATAGATCATTTAGGACAAATGAATTGTAACTATCAAAGCTTATATGTTAAATCTTAAATCTATCAGCCTTTCGGCAGCGATTTCAATCATCTCCTGGTACTTAGGAGGAATGTCGATCCTATTGACTAATCTCTTCTTCTGAACTTGTCCAAAGGAGAGAGCTTAAAGTGATGAAGCTTTAGACTTGAATGCCTTCAACAATTTTGGCAGCATAACCTCCACAGTAACCTAGTTACGCGACCTGCGCATCCATTTTGTTTGTTGTGTGACTTGCGTAACCATTTTGTTTGTTGCGTGGTCAGCACAACTGACTGAAGGGATTGTGTGGTCCGTGCAACTTACAGAAGAGATTGCGTGATCTTCGCAACTCTATGTTGAGGTTACGCGGTTCGCACAACAGATCCTTGATTCTGCTCCTCACCTTTAGTCCTCTTCCAAAATTCTCTATCTGTCCAAATGAGAGGGGAAGTGGGGTATTTATAGACTTCCCACACATGTCAACCCTCAACCTTCACACCATTAGAACATTTTTTGCCCTCGATTGCACTACCAGTAGAATGGAGAAGCTTGTTGCGTGACCCGAACAACTATTCCTTTGGTTGCGTAACCCGCCCAAGGGTTGCATTTGCTTCATTCTATGATAAACTGTTTGTGCCACCCACGTAACTGCTTTCACTTATTACGCGGTCCACGCAATTACTACTAGTTATGCGACCCATGGAACCACCAAATAATAAACTTAATCCTCTCTTTCGTTCACTCCTTATTTAACTTCTAACCTTCCTTCTTTCTTAATGATGACAATTTTTATGATTCAACAGATGTGCCCTTGATCTGTTCTTTGTTTCCTTGAATCAAAGAATTAGGATGAACAGTCATAAAATTTTTGCATTCTCTGAATTCGTTGCACCACTCGTACAACATGTGCCCGAGTACCGCACTCATTCTTATCTCTATAAATACCTGAACTTGGCTTATTTCCTTCACTTCTCATTTCCTATAGCAGAGCTCTTGCGAATTTTTTTTCCCATAACTTATTGCGCAACCCATGCAACTATTCATTCGTCGAGCAAGTCTTCAAACCATTGCGCTGCCCGCACAATAACCAATCTATTGTGTAATCCACGCAACTGCCACTTCAGCAATTTTCCCAGACTTGGATCTCCAAATTTTAACATGGCCCGTACTCGAGGTTCCTCTTCTAGAAGAAAGAACTGCCCACCTTCTTCTAGATTGAAATAACCTATTCTTCATTCTTGGAATCATGTGGAGATAAATGAAGAATACTTGGATTTTCATCACCCTTTCACCAATAACCAAATCATTATCCCTATCAATTTACGGTGTCACTGGTCGATTTTACATTGTGAACCCTTTAACTGAGAAAATACCTTCATCTCAACAAATGACTGGGTCACAAGAGAACCGAGGATGCTAACATGATATTTAGGAGAAAATGGGCTTTGTCAAAGAGCCAGTAGTATTTACAAGATGAGATTTTTACATCCCCATTGTGATGCTCATCAACCCTTCCCTTTTCATTACTTCAAAACAGCTCAGCAGCTATTTTTTCTTGAGAGATTACCTTGGAGTACATGAAGATTTGTGGCCACAGGTCTACTGTCTATTCATGAATTTTACAATGCTTGGGTTCATGCTGTCATTCGGAGGCATGTTGCCATATTGGAGTAGAGTACACTTTCTGATGCAATTATAGCTACATCCGAACACTTCCGCGTGGATGTTCTTATCCTCAGATGCTTTTTCAATCATTAGTCTCCAAGCACCAACTCATTTCATCTTCCCTTAGGCGAAATGAGCATCACTCTATGGGATCTATTTCATATAGCTGGTCTTCCCATCATGGGTGATATCTTTGATGCTTACATACCTTCCAATGAAGAACTAACTCTTGCCTCTGAAGGGAGTGTATCCAAAATTTCTAGAACTACTCTTAAACTTATTAGTGCATTGGCCACCTTCCCTCGTCCTGATCGTATCTCTTCTCTTGAATGGTTGTCTCACTTTTCTCAAAAATTGCAGTGAACTCATTTTCTTTCAACTTCCATTTTTATGATATCATTCTTTTCATAATTTCTTGTTGAAGTATTGCATCTTCATCTTGACAGCTTTACAGGCCACAACCATTCAAAACTCAAGAAAATTCGTGAGAAAACACAACATTCTGCAGAATACAATTCTTCCTGTGAATTAACTGCCTTTCTTGCTTACTGGTTAAACTTAGTGATATTCCCTGATTCTAATCAAGAAGACATTATTAGGCCATCATTCCTTGTTGCTGCAGGAGAAATGGCAGAAGACCAGAGATACTCGCTAGCTCCTCTAGTTCTATGTTCTTGTTATCGCGCCTTTGGAGATGTTATTTCGGGTCCAAAAGATCTTATTCCTGGAACTTTTCCTATCTGTGCTCCTTGGCATTTCTTTGTAGGTTTGTTAGGAGTGTATTTTCCTTAGACATTTGCTGACTCTAGAAGGGCATACATGAACCCAGATCAGCTTCCTCTTCAACATTTTCAGCTGAGAGATATGATTAAGGAATCAGATGGATGGATTTCTAGGAGAATAAGAAGCAATGATCCCATTGACTTTCAGCAATTTCCATTGACCAGTTATCTTGAAGATGTGGACATTTTTTATGACAATTCTATTTCATTTAGCGAGCATTCCTTCCTGGTTTCTATCAAGTCCAATACTCTTCCATGGAGAGAAGGTAGCATATTTTGACACAAACCATACTACCCTAGTAGGTTTGCTTGCCAGTTTGGCTTTGATCAAGTTGTAGCTAAGACTAGTGATATTATCCAAAGAGCAATGAGAAGCTATGGCATTGGACCATATAATTGGCCTTGATATAGAAGCAACTCTTGATCACTCGGACTGGATCGCATTTTATAATTCCCGGCTACAATTATCCAGTTAGCGCTTCTTACTGCTGGATGCAATGGTGGGCTCATCAGCACTACTTGGTAAACAATTATCATCCAGTGGATCATGTAATGTGGATTCCTCCTCCTTGCCTTAGGAATTATCAGAAAGATCTGGGTATCGGCTATTTTGAGGAAACAAGCCCTCCCCCTTTTCCAAATCAGCTTCATACAAGGATCTCTCTAGAAGACACTATTCATGAAGAAAAACCTGTTGATGTTCTTGAAGGATGGATAACCTTCGGCACTCCTCCAACAAATACTCATGAATTCTCTACAAAGAATGGCGATCCCTTACAGTTTCACCCTCTTCCACCTTTACAAATATTACATGATAATTCTCGTTCATTAGAAAAGCAGGAAATGTCAATACGTTGTTATCCACCTCAGAAAGATAAACATGTTTTCATTGAGGACTCGTCTTCCTCGGAAGAATGAATGTATTTTGAAATACTTAACGTTAGATTAAAAGATACCAAACATTAAATATTTTACTCTAACTTAATACAATTGTGGTTCCATTTACTATAACAAAAGCACATTTTGCATATGAAACTTTGCAACTCTTGTTATTTGCATCAAATGATTGACAAATCTTTAACATACTTCAATTATTGAATATATGGCTATATATCCTTACACAACCTCAGTATTATACATACATACATATATATATATATATATATATATATATATATATATATATATATATATATATATATATATATATATATTTCATTATTGAAAATATTGAAGTATTCATGAATTTCCATTTTATAACAAATTTCAAGCATGTTTATCTGTGCTAACATAATGTTTAATGAGGAGCTGATTATAAGGTATCAACATTTTATACTTGTTAATTTTATGCTTTTTATGATTCATTAGTAAGGGATTTTCTAGATGATCTTTATCTTAGTTGGCGGTACTAAATTTCAATTTAGTCAGTCACACACAGTTTAAGCTCTTGAGTAGTGGAGCAACACATAGTTTAAGCTCTTGAGTAGTGGAGCAGTTTCTTAGACTCATGCAAGAGTCGGGTCTCATGTGATGGTCTCTGTAACTCTTAGGAGTTCATTGGACTTCTCACTGCTTGGGGAGAGGAGCCCAGTAAAGCTACCGAGGCTGTGAACTCGGTTGGATTTATGGACAGGGTTGGCCGCAGTAACTCTCTAAAGTTCGCGGGGCTCGCAAGGCTACCTTTAGGGTACCAAATCCAGGGCTGTCAGTCCATCAAAGAGTAGGTTTAAGCCCTTCCTCATGAGTTAGTACTAAAATTGAGCCATAGATCTGGGGGGGTCTTATGCATGGTTAGCCTATTTATGGACATGGTCCAAAGAGCTCACACTGCGGCCCACTTTTTCTCTACCTGCAAGGTCGGGCCGATTCACGGGAGGGTATTCTCCTTCGTTTTGTGTGACGCTGTCAAAAAGTTATACAGGCGTCATGGGGGTTACGCATGACTAGCCGTTGAGGACTTTTTAGCCTTTTGGGCTTTTAGTCATTGGCTTCATCCGCAGCCCACACGGGTATGCGTACGATGGCCTTCACGGGCTTTTTAGGGCCACTGGCTTCTTGCCGCTACCTGAATGGCGATCTTGATAGGCCTCATGCGTAGCTGGCTATATAAATTTGGCTAGGCTACCTTTAAATGATAAAAGTAAATGGTCATCGATAGTACATATCTGCCTGAGATTAATACTTTGTCACCACTTCTGCTAATATCTTCACCTATAGTCGTACGGGCTGTTTATAATATATCATCTTGGTGACGATATCAATTTCAGCAGAACTTTACAGAACTCACTTGATGATGACACTGATCACTTTCTTTTTTTTTATAGCACTTGTTGGCAAATGGTCTTAATATTTCTTCTTTATTCATTCATCTGATAGTACATGTTGTGGCCTTGGTCATTCTTGCCCCGTTTTGATACAGGAGTATTATTTTGGTAATATGCTGGATCAAAATCAGTAATGTCTTCAGGGACGATACCTTTTAATGAAACGAGCATTGATCGGTATACTGATACCTTGTCCCTCTTGATCCACGACTCTGTATGTGCCATTAGAGTGTCATCTCCTTTATTATGTACGGCCCGTCCCACTTAGGATCGAATTTTCCCCCTGTTCGGTGGGTGACCACTGTAGGTCTTTTTAACATCAACACTAGATCCCCCTTTTTAAAAGAGTGATATTTAACTCGTCTATCAAGGGTGACCGAGACCCTTGCCTGAAATGATTGCAATCATTATTGGGCTGTGGGATGTTTCTCATCAAGCAAATCCAGCTCTTTCAGTCTTATTTTTGAATTTTCATCATCTGTAATAGACTGATGTACCGCCATTCTGAGTGACGCTACTTGCATTACAATTGGGATCACTACTTCTATGCCATAAACTAGTGAATACGGTGTTGCTCCCGTTACTGTTCGGTGAGTAGTCCTGTATGCCCATAATGCTTCTTGTAATATTTCATCCCAATCATGCTTGTTCCCTATAACTGTTTTCTTCAGTATTTTTATTGTCATTTTATTGAATGCCTCTACTAATCCATTAGCCGGTGGATAGTAAGGTGTTGAAAATACATAATGAATACTGAATTTCTGACATAACTTTTTCATGCCTCTGTTTTTTAAGGGAGTGTTGTTATCTATAACAATCTTCTTTAGAAAACCATAACGGTATATTATCGCATGTCAGATGTAATTAACCACATCCTTCTCTTTGACACCGCATAATGCCACTGCTTCTGTCCATTTGGAGAAATAGTCTATCGCTGCTAAGTATACTATTTTCCTTTAGACGAAGGCGGATTTATGGGACCTATGACTTCAAGTCCTCAAGCCAAGAAGGGCCAAGAAGTAACCGACTGATGGAGATCTTCTAGAGGAACGTGTATAACGTCTCCATGAATTTGACATTCGTGACACCTCTTCACAAGATCTATCACATCGTGGAACATGGTAGGCCAATAATACCACATTCGATATATTCTATGGAATAGATTTCGGCCAGCTTGATGTGCCCCACATTCTCCAGAGTGTGCTTCGCTCAATGCCTGACTTGCCTCTTGTTTATTTAAGTAATGTAGCAGCATTCCATTGTAGGGTTTTCTATATAATGCCTCACCGCATATGATGAACTTGCTTGACTTCTGTCGGATTTGGTGCTTCTGCACTGGATCTTATGGTGAAATATCATATTTAAGATAGTCGATGAAAGGTTGGAACCAATCATCTATTGTCACTTCTAAACATGACACAGGAAGTGTTTCCATGGTTTCATTGATTATCTCTGAAGATGGCAAAAATCTTCTTTCTTCTATAGTTACTTGAAGAGGGCTTCAATTTGGGTAGGATAGAGCCGCTGCCAAGCTGGCCAAAGCATCCGCTCTTGCATTTTTAGACCGCGGTACATGCTTAATTTCGACATAATAGAATTACTTTAGCAACTGTTGTGCTTTCAAGCAATATACCAAAAGTTCTTGCTTTCTTACTTCGAAGTTAGTCGTTAATTAATTTATAATCAATTTAGAATCCCCAAAGATATGTAACATTTTTATCTTCATTTCTTGAGCCATTTCCATTCCAATGATGAGGGCTCTATACTCAGCCACATTATTTGTTCACATAGTACCCAACGTGAAGGGGTAAGGTAACAAATCACCTTGAGGAGTAATGAATATAACTCCTTCCCTAGCTCCTGATGCTCGAGCAACACAGTCAAATTAAATAAATTTGTCATGGGCTTTACGACTCGGCCAACATAACTTGTTCATCCGGAAAGTCGTCAGTGATGGTTTCGCATTCGGCTACAAGGTGCGCTGCAAGGAAGTCTGTCACTGCTTGTCCTTTTACTGCTCTCGTTGGCTCGTACGTAATAGTATATTCTGAAAGTAACAACATCCATTTGGCCAATCTTCCAAACAACATTGACCTTGTCATCATAAATTTCATCGAGTCTGCTCTTGAGATCAGCGTTATGTCATGTGAGAGATAGTAATGTCTCAACTTCTAAACCGTAAATATTAACACCAAGCATTATTTCTCGATTAGAGAGTAATTGCACTCCACACCCATCAGGGTTTGGCTTAAATAATAAAGGGCAATCTCTTTCTTGGAATCATTTACTTGTGTCAACAAAGCGCCCAAAGAATTCTCAGCTATATATATATACAAAATTAATGGCTTCCCTTTTATTGAGGCTGTCAATACCGGTGGCCTTTTCAACAATTCCTTTATTGAGTCAAATGCCTTCTAGCAAGCTTGATCCCATTTCGTTCCTTTCTTCATCAAATGGGAAAATGGTTGGCATCTCCCTGTCAAATTTGAAATAAAATGACGGATATATGCCAACTTTCCTTGCAAACTTTTCAATTCTTTCAGTGTTTTCGGTGGCGGCATATCTTGAATCGCTCAGACTTTCTGTGAATCAATCTTAATACCTCTATGTCGAACAACAAAACTGGGAAATTTACCCAAGGATACTCCAAACACACATTTAGTAGGGTTCATCTTTAGCTGTTTCTTTCTGAGTCGACGAAAAACCAATGCTAAATGCTCTCGATGTTCCCAATGACTTTCTGACCGGACTACCATATCATCGACATAACACTCAACATGCTTGTGCATCATGTATTGAAAAATATTTTGCATCACTCATTCATACATTGCCCTCGCATTTTTGAGACCAAACAGCATGACCTTATAGCAATAAATCCCCAATGATGTTCTGAATGCAGTCGCTTCTTCATCCTCAGGTGTCATTCTTATCTAATTATACCTTACATAGCCGTCCATGAAAGACATGACAACATACCGAGTTGTACTATTAATTAATAGCTCAGTAATCGGGAGAGGGAAATCATCTTTTGGACATGCTTCATTTAGATCCCTGAAGTCAACGCATACTCTAACTTGTCCGTTCTTCTTCTTCACAGGGATGATGTTCGATATCCACCTGAAATATTTGACCTCCCTAATGAATCCAACCTTTATCAACTTGTTGACTTCCTCTTCTATTAGAGGGACTAGATCTGGATGAAATCACCTTTGAGCTTGTTTAATCGGCCTCTTCTCTTTAGAAATATTTAATCGGTGCAACGCTATTGAAGGTTCCAAACCTGGCATCTCTGCATACATCCAAGTGAAGACATCTTTATTTTCTTTAGGAAGGCAAATATATTTCTCAGTCTCTTGTTTAGGAAGTCCAGCACTGATGAATGTATTCCTTGGCTCTTCCTCTGTCCCCAAATTTACTTCTCGTAAACTGTCTATCGTCGGTTGTCCCCCATCTTCTAACTGCTTTAGAGCTGTTTCAGGATGCTCAACTTTCTTAGGATCTTCTTCCAATAGTTGTGCGGCTGTAACCATATTCACTGACGACCCTGCCCCCTATGATTGTAAACCACCGGGCTGATTTTCTGATTCATTCATTGTATTCATCATTGGAGGAGCAGCTATTAGAGCTACATTATATGCAAGAGTCACTAAGGCCTCACAAAGATTTCTGCACTCTTCCATTAATCCTCTTTATGTTTCTGTCATTGCATTCATGAGATCCTCTGCATTCGGCATACTTCCCTGATTTGTCCCAGCCATTTATCCTCAGTTCTCTTTCAAAAATTCTCTATCTGTCCAAATGAGAGGGGAAGTGGGGTATTTATAGACTTCCCACATGTACCAACCCTCAACCTTCGCGCCGTTAGAACATTTTCTACCCTTGATTACGTTACCTATAGAACGGAGAAGCTTGTTGCCTGACCCGGGCAACTATTCCTTTGGTTTCGTGACCCACACAAGGGTCGCATCTGCTTCATTCTATGATAAACTGTTTGCACCACCCGCACAACTTCTTTCACTTGTTGTGCAGTCTGCACAACTACTAGTAATTACATGACCCGCGGAACCACCAAATAATAAACTTAATCCTCTCTCTTTCGTTCACTCCTTATTTAACTTCTGACCTTCCTTCTTTCTTAATGATGAGGATTTTTATGCTTCAATAATACAAAATGATAAAGTGTAATGTCATCTAATTCATATCCCTGTAGCCCCGATGACGCAACTCCAGGTCTACATAGACCCATCAGAGAATTATAAGTAGGAGAACTCTTCCTCGTCATTATAAAAGTCAGGCTCTGCTTTGTAAGCATCACCATCATCTAAAACTAAAACAAGGTCTGGTTGGTATTTTAAAACACCGTCCCAGAGTGAGAGTGAGTAATCAACTTGGTGGAGCTATAAGGTAAAGGTTAACATGTTATCAATTCAATCAAGCAGTAATGATAAAGCAGTACAACAATCATGTCCTAAGTACTCTTGTTAATGTAAGAATGGTATGTATTAATGATGCATGCCCTCGCCTGCACTCCATCTGTGACATCATCTTACGGTCGCGCATGCTAAATTCCCACTGTGCTCAACACCCACGCCAAAGGCACATACAATGCAGTGCATGGTCAAGTTAGCCAAGTTCTTAATTAGACTTATTCATACAACAGGTTTGGGAAGCTAAGGTACTGCCCTTTGTATCATTATCTAAACAATGATCCATCTAGGGTCGTCAATACTAGTTTATCACATATGATGGGCAAGTTCACGAGTTTACACTAGGTCATTATGGGAGGCTCCTCACCTCAGTGTAGGCTTAATTCACACTCGAGGTCACTACGAGAGGCTCGTCACTTGATCGTAGGCCTATTTTATACTCGAAGTTACTACGGAAAAGGCTCATCACTTTAGCGTAAGCTGACAACTCGAATACAGTGTCACATACCATCGTATTCGAATCACAAGTTTAATTTGCTCAATAGACACTACAAGGAGGCTCGTCACCCCAGCGTAGGCCGACAGCTTGACCACGGTGTCCCATACCACCATGCTCGAATCATGAGTCTTAGCGAATCATGGTACTAAGGTTAAACAGATTTTTCATTGGTAAGTAGTACCTTAGATTCAAGCAGTAGCATCCATACATGGTAAACATACATTAGGTCAATCAGGTTACTTGGACAAGCTCGACTGGTATGAGTGCACATTGAATTAATCGACATGGAGTGTGTAAGCACTCCGTGTTACCTAACCACTATCGACAAACAGCGTATGACTCAGATTCAGCGAATGTGTCTTGTGTGGCGAAATGACCTCAGCCATTAATTAGGGAATCATTATTGATTGCCCAGACTATGCAGTAGTCCCAATCATACTTGAATATAATAGGCATTCATATGTGATAGTCAAACAGCATGTGACAACCAATTCAAATATAAATCTCATTTGCGCATTTTAACAAACACGTAGTACACATGTTATCATATATAGGCATTTCATCCATAAAGCACGTAGTAGTAAGATAGGTTACATGAAGGAAACTATAACTATAGATTAGGTAACTGAGAATCCTCTCTCAACACCCGTAATAAATGCATTTCAACAAGCATTTTCTCATTCAGGCATTTTATCAAACACTTAGACTACACATATCAACATACATATAATAAATTTGTTATGACATATATTATAACAAATCCTTTCATAAGGATTTGCCACCCATGCAACAATCATGTATCCTCAGTCAATAATCATGGTAAGCACAAATTATAATTCCATATTCATTCAAACATTTCAACAAACACATGGAATGCATTAAAAATCAACGTAGTTCATATATATTTGTAATATACGGAAAACATCGCATCTAAGCACATGTGATAGCAATCAAGTTATTCATAAATCATTAACTGAAATAGAAAGCCTTGAAAATCATAACCTAAACATTTATAGTCTGCACCTTTTATTGATATAGTCATATCGACTCAGTTTGTACACTACGACTCTGTTTCCAGCAAAATGGCTACCTGAATCATCAAATAGGTTAACTATTTCACCGATTCCTCTATTTGGATACGTAAAACAGATTAGGGTTAGGATTCCTTACCCAAAAATGGATTCATATTTGAGGATGTAGCGATACAATAGGGGTGATTTGGCACGTGGAGTGGCGGGAATGAATCCCAGCGTCAAACCACAATTCTCTCTTACTTCTCCTCACTTTCTACTTCTCTTTTCTCTCTTCTCTCTCCTAGAATTTAGGAAATTCATATGGAATGAGAGAGGGGGGGTTTAGGGTCTTATATGGGCCCAGAAGTGAAGTCAATGGCCCCAGGGCCATGGTATACGTAGGTTATAGCCAAAAAGCGGCTATTTCGGGTTAATGGGACTCATCTAGAGGCCCATTACCTGCGTACGATCTGGAAAGGTTACCTAACAATGGATCGATGTCAGGTTAAGATTTCAGTCCGATCAGATTACTGGATCGACCGTGGAAAACCAGTTTCAATTCAATGGTCATTGTCACTCGATTAGGGCAACAAGTACACTGATATGTGTAGGGAAATTTTCTTGATCTAAGGGTGTAGTTGAGTCAAAATCTAACGGTCAGAAACCTTAAATTTGGCCTGCAAGTGAACGTCCTAAATCACTTAAGTTTTAGTTCATTTTTTAAAGATATTCGCATTTCTCACACGCTTCACTCCGGGCTCAAGTTGTGCTCTTCTAGATACTATTTAGACTTAATTCCCGCGATGCTTGTTAAGCCTAGTAAGCCAATCATAACCGTATAATTTCATAAAAATCAGACTTTCGACGCGTGGTCCAGGTCCGATACAGAGTTTCAATGCACTCCCGAGAGCAACTGGATTTTAAAATTTATCCTAGGTTTTTAGGTAATGTTGAGTTAGCGATTCTACTAGTTTTAGGTCTTACAGTTCGCTCATATATACCCACTCGATCTCAACGTTGGGGCGTCTCCTGGCCTCGAAGGTTTAGGAATTTTCACCCAGGGCCATCTATGGCAGCTCGATACAAATAATAGGTTTTCGTTGTCCCATCTGGCCATCCACGATATGCCTGTAGAGGCTTCGGCCCAGATGTCACTAGGGCATAAGTAATCACAACAACAATGCAAGATGCATGAGTCATACAATACATTCAGGCATCAATCCTTTGCATACTGAGCGCTAATGTGAGATAACCTCTTCCTATCAGGGAGTCTCATAACAACCTACCCAATAACATATGCAATAGTCAATCACATCTCATAACAAACATGCAAATGATGCGTATGGGCATGTATTATGGTGTTATAATGTCACATATAATCAGTATCAATAACCGACATCAACAATCGACCTCGACAATTTGGACATTTAACTAACATTACTCCCAAGAAATGGCTCACATAAAGCCTAACATATAGTGGACCCATGACCTCACACAAGGGCCAAATATACAGCACCATGGGCCTCACTTAAGAGCTTAATACACATCATGATGGGCCTTTCACATGGGCCTAACATACATCACAATGGGCTCCATCACCTGGCCCTCAAATGCATCACAATGGCCCTCATCACATAGGCCTCATATACATCATATTGGGCCTTAAACACAGGTTGAATACACATCACAACGGGCCTCAAATACGGGCCGCATATACATCACATTGGGCCTCAAACACGAGCCGAATGCACATCACAATGGGCCTCAAATACGAGCCGCATATACATCACATTGGGCCTCGACAATCGGCCTCGATAATCAAAATTGACCTCGACAATCAGAACTGAAATCGGCCTCAACAATCGGCCTCGACAATCGGAATAGGTATGGACAATCAGAATCGGCCTCGACAATTGGAATCGGAATCGGCCTCGATAATCAGAATCGGCCTCGATAATCAGAATATGTATCGACAATCGGAATCGGCCTCGATAATCGGAATCAGAATCGGCCTCCATAATCTGCCTCAACAAGCAAAATCAGATTCGGCCTCAATAATCGGCCTCGACAATCAGAATCGGTATCGACAATCGGAATCGGCCTTGATAATTAACCTCAATATTTAGAATCGGAATCACCCTCAACAATCAACCTTGACAATTGGAATCAGCCTCGACAATCAAAATCAAAATCGGCCTCAACAATCGGCCTTGATAATTGGAATTGGAATTGACCTTAACAATCGACCTCGACAATCGGAATCGGCCTCGACAATCAGAATCAGCCTTGATAATCCGAATCGGGCTTAACAATCGGCCTCGGCCTCGACAATCGGAATCGGTCTCGATAATCAGAATCGGCTGAAGAGAAGGTCACAATGTGGACATTTAACTATCATCGCCCATCAATGTGTACATTTAACCATCATTGCTCCCAAGGAGTAGCCCACATAGAGCCAAACACAAAGTGGGCTCATGGTCTCACACAAAGGCCTAATATACATCGTATGGGCCTCATACAAGGGCTACATACACAACAAGTGGGCCCTACACATGGGCCTCAAATACATCACACGGGCCACAACTCATGGGTTTAATGCACATCATAATGGGCCTCATTAAATGGGTTATAAAAACATCACAAGGGCCATGCCATATGGGCCGAAAATACATCTCATTGGGCCTTACCAAATGGGCCGAAAATACATCACAATGAGCCACATCATATGGGTCAAAAATACATCTCAATGGATCACGACCCATGAGCTTTAGTACATCATAATGGGTTACAACCCATGGTGTCACGCCCCAAACTCAAAAATGGGGCTCACAAAATTTTTGATTGCCGAATCCAATGCCGACAGCCTCTGTAGTACCCTATTCTCAGCTCTTAGCACCTATACACCAAGTTCTGATCCTAAGATCCTATAAGGAGGATTTTTAACATCAATTTGATTCTTAGTGAGCATAACCTGTGACTAATAACCACAAGAACACCATTACAAAATCCATTATTATCAAAAACTTTAAAGTACAATACATTGAAGGGAAATACAAGGTAATGATAACAGAAACTCCTGAAGCTCAGCTGCTCACTCCTACTACACAAAGTTATGGCTGCGTCCTGGCATCACCTACACGCATCAATCGTGCATAAACTTATAAAAATCTTAAAGGGTGTTGTAAGTGTGTGCACAATATAAGCATGCTTAGAATACAATGTCAGAGTAATGTGGAATCATGCTCATGAGAACATGAATGCAATCAACTGTACCAAGGCTATGTTGTAACACCCCAGATTTTGGCCAATCTGAGATTTGACGTCCTTAGGCAGTGGGTCAATTAAAACAGCTGGAAAATTGTTCAGAACCCAATTCTATAGCTAAAGAAACCACTTAGGATTAATTCCTTTAGAAATTAAGCGTAAGTTAGCTAGCGCAACGCTGGAGTAGCTGGAAAATAGTCCCTGATCACTTTAAATATGTTCTACAAGACCCAAATCGAGTAGAACCAATGACTCTATAATACTCTATAATCTCGGACCAAACTCTAAGCCGGTTTGTTCTCTAGACCACTTTGAATCTTTGTATTGGATCTAGACCCCGCGTCGAAAGTCCGATACCTCCTATCTTAGACCGTTAGAACCGCCTAGCTGGACTTGATAATCATTTCGAAAATCAAGTCCAACCGATAATCACAGGCTATTTCATTGAGCCCGGACTGAAGAGAGTGCGAATAGGGACAGATTTGGAATTTCAAATTCAAATCTGGCACACGACTTGACGTGTCAGTATTGAGCGTTCTGACCGTCAGAATTCAGCCAGATTACACCCTCGGATCAGGAGAAATTTCTATTTTATATCATGAGACTTTCAGCCCTGATCTACATGCGGTGACCGCTGAACTGAAACTGGTCCGCCACGTGCGATCAGCGAACCCTGCCGGACTGAAAACTTGATGTATGCTAGATCTAGTATGCATGAGCTTAAGTCCGATCGCATTCGGTCAGGGGACCACCAGAAAGCATCTTTTGGACCGAAACAGCCCCGATTTGGATATGCACTAAGTGAACTTTGTACCGGAGCCTATTTTCGGCGTTTTTAAGCTTATAAAAGGGGTTGAAACCCTCACTCCTCTCTCCCATCCGAAATTGTAAAAAGCCCTAGATTGGGAGAGAAAAAAGGTGAGAGTTTGTGAGAGAGAGTGGGAGTGATTCTCCTGCCACCTGCTGCTGCTGCTGCACGTGCTTAGGCGACTCACTCCGATCACTTTACCGGCGATTCCAACGCACTTCCAGGTAAGGAAAACCCTAACCACTTGCTGATTTGGGGATTTCTTTGATTCAAATAGAATAGTAGCTAATGTACATGTGTATCAGGTTGTCTGATCACCGTAGACGAAGCGTATACGCTCCGTTCGAATCACTTCACCTATAAGAGAAAAGGTGCGGATTTTAGACGCTTTGATTGACTGTTTTCAAAGCTTTCAATGTCGTTTAATAGTAGATTCTTGACGGCAACGCCGTTTGACATGTACAACATGCTGTCTGTTTCCTGTTTCGTAAACCAACGAAGAATATGAGATTTAGGGCATTTTAGTCATTTGTAGGAAGTACTGTTTTTACTCATATTTTGCTGATGTGATTGACATGGTTTATTGTCGCATTAGAATGTTAAGAATACGTGCATAATTAGTTTGGCGAAGAGATTCGCCTAAATGCGCACTTCGGGTCGACATACTATATGTAGACTTAAGTGTGTAGTGTAAGTGTTTGTATAAATGCTTGTATTAGTATGTTTTGAATTAAATGGTGTTGTGAATTAGTTTGAGATTGATTTCTCAATTAATATGATGGTGTAAATGATTTCCTACATGTTAGCCATATGCATGATTTCATGATATGAATGAAATGCATGTGCTTGACGATTCGCTTAAGCTGTATGTTATAACATGTGCTTGATGATTTCATTTTGATTTAGTTTGAGATTGAATTCTCAATTAATATGCTGATGAAAATGATTTCCTATATGTTGGCGATATGCATAAGTTCATTATATGTACGAAAGGCATGTGTTAGATGATTTACTTAAGTTGTACGATATAACATGTGTTAACATGCTCACATGGTTGTGTTTCATTTCCAATACTCTCACATGATCGCTGACGTGGATTCATATGTGTTTGGGACTATACGTAGTCCAGGCAGTCGGCAACCGAGCGAATTCATGGTTAGCTTATCTTGGCCACGAAGGACGCGTCGATGAACGCGAGTCGTGTTGGAGTTAGAGGCAGTGGTTAGGCCACGCGAAGTGTTTTACGCACTTCATGTCGTTCGACTTGCGATGCGATCGTGCTAGTCGAGCCCGTCAAGTAACCCGACTGGCCGTTGTATGTTCACCCTGCATGAGTCATAACTGCTTGAACCTAGGGTACTGAACTTACCATTGTAAACCCTGTTAACCATGGTACCTTGATCCATAAAGACTCATGAGCCGGGCATGGTGGTATGGGACACCGTGGTCGAGCTGTCGGCCTACGCTGGGGCCATAAACCTTCCCGTAGTGACCAGTGAGTAACTAGACTCGTGAGCAGATTATGGTGGTATGGGACACTATATTCTTGCTGTCGGCCTACATTGATAAGGTGATGGGGGAGCAGTGCAACGAGTGCGAGCAACAGCCCTGGCAGCCCTTTGTAGTGACCGCGAGCGTATTCTGAGTCTACGGGAGGCGACGACCCTTCCGTAGCAGTAGAGTACAGTAGGCCTGTATTGATAAGGTGATGGGGGAGCGGAGCAACGAGTGCGTGCAACAGCCCTGGCAGCCCTTGCAGCCCTTGCAGCGACCTACAAAATATACATCGTATGAGATTACTAGGAGTGACGACCCTAGATAGGATCTGGTTGGGATTGATACAAGGGAGGTACCTTAGTTTCCCAATCCTGCTGTTTGAATGGACTAATAATAACTCAGAAATCATATCATCCATGCCATTGCATGTGCCTGGAAGATGTGGAGCACTTGAGAGTCGATTGCATGCCGCGGACGAAGATGGTGCCGTATGAGGGAGATCGTTGGTGAGGGCATACATCACGTCATGTCATAACGCATTAACAACAGTATTAGCATTGTTTGATTTACTGCTTTACTATTATCGCATGATTGATTTGATAACATGCTAATCTCTGCTCTCTTATCCCACTGAGTTGATCACTCACTCCCACGTTACGGGATGGTGTTTCCGGACACCCACCAGTCCCTATTGTGATTGCAGATGATGGCGCGGCCTGCGAGGCGGAGCTGGACTTGATGATGATGAGGAGGATTCCTCCTTTATGCGTGATCTGATTGACAGGATTACAGGGAGGTTGATTAGATACCTTGATACTTGTCATTTTATATTTTTAGAGCACTCATGTATATTCCTTTTTGTTCACTTTTGGAGCATACATGTATGTATATAACTTGGTAATATGTTCACACTCTGGAGACATACAACAATTTACATATGTTATACCTACTATCGCAGTCTTCCACTTGCAAATTTAATAGTCTCTGGAGTATGATATGCTGTTCTGGCTTAATCTCACTCATGTTTAATACATTATCACAGACAACATTCAATCATACATATCTATGTTGCATAAATAACATTTTGGAACTCGGGAGTGGAATTTTTACTCGACCCCCCGATTTTCTGGATGTTACATATGTGGTGCAATATATGAATGTTATCGGCCATATCAAGACCATGCGATGCGAAATGCAATTCATGTATGCCAATCATTATCCACATATCAATGCAGCTCCTCACTAAAGCATCAAATATCAATACAATTCTCACTCTGGATAATCACCGGGGTTTAGTACACTCCAAATGCCATTGCCCCTTTCCCAGGCTCGTAGTCCAAGTGAGTGTAAGAAACCTCACTATCCGCCTGGTCAATGGTCTGTCAATACCTATCCAGCATGTTAATAGCGGACCCATTCATGAGCTGGTTAAACTTAGCCTAGTAATGCCCCCTACCCGTGGATTAGTAAGGCCACACCCATTTCTAATCGACCACGACACAGTGGGAGACGCGGCATCCTAATATTCAGCCCCCATGCACTCATGTATCCACTTGGTCTCGACGTTAGAGTTATCTTTTAGTACCATCGGGTTTAAGGATTTTCACTCAGGGACATCTTTGGTGCCCCGATGCTTAGTAATAATATTTCCTGTGTATAATCTTCTCATCCACAATGTGCCTATGGAGGTCATAGCCCATGTAAGACCTGTATCCTAGTCCGTACTGTTCCATCGACTGTCGCTATCCTTCCCGTTGAATTCCGACAATCCCCGATCAGTAATCGATGTTTGCACATGACCCTAAGTCGTATTCCGTAGATTTGAATCGGCTTAATCCGAGACTTGTACCATTGCGACTGCACCATCGCCGTGGTTCCGACGTCGCGACTCGCTCACCGATCCAATACCCTAATAGGGAGATGCAGACCCGCGTTCACTTCAAGGAAAAACACCGCGGATTGGCAATCCCAAGAGAATCTCTATAACATGTCAAATCAATCCCATCAATCACCTCTCATGTTAAGTACAAAACACCCATACTTTCTTTCTCCACAAGTTAAGCAAACCTAAAAGTCAACCAATCCATCACTCACCTCACCCATCACTCACCTCACATCCATCACTCACATCTCTCTTACAACCACCACACCTCTTCTTTTCCTTCACATTTTTCAAGCAACAATCCCAAGCAAGAGCCCACACGTCCAAGCTCCTCCATGAGAGAAAAGTGAGTTATGTGACCCACCTTCCCATCCCAAAAGCTCTCATCCTAGCCATCCATTTGTCATCTCCACCATCAAAGTGAAGCTCTAGGAGACCAGCTTCCTAACGAACCAAGAAGATCAAGTGGTGGGTGCTTCTCTAGGCTAGATTTTTTATATTTTTTAAGATGGGCCAAGTGAGGCCTACTGATCAATGGTATGGAACTCATTTTAGATCCTAAGATGTGGTCAACGGCCCATCTTGATCATCAATATCATTCCATAATGGGGTCATTCTCCATGAACCCCCATCATGATGTTTACCTTCTTAGCTTGTATATGGGTCATCTAGACCGTCTATTTTCATGAAAAAGGGATCTTCACCGTTAAATTTCAATTTTTTGGGCCCACATGTTATGGGACCCACTTGATTTATATTTTAGCTCATGGAAGGGAGGGCCCATAGTGTCGGGGTCCCTCCATCACGCGTGTCCCACTCTCTATCTCTCTCTCTCCCTTTCTATTTCTTTTTTTATGTGTGATCATGACATGGTTGTGTGGCCCACTTGGATGGACCCCACCCTGAAGAATATATTTTATCCAAGTCATCTGCAGGTGGGGCCCACTTCATATATGTGTTGTATCCACACTATCCATCATTTGGTGGCCCACCTGATGAATGTAAGGCCCATGTGATACGGCTCATTCAATGTATCCAAGGCCCATGGGTCGAGGCCCAATGGGATGTCCTTAGGGTCCATTGCAGTGTTTGATTCCCCATGGTTCATGTAATGATATTTATGGCGGGCCATGCCTAGGAAACAATGATGGTTTGACGTCCACATTGTAAGTACAATGTTAGCTAAATGTCCACATTGTAACTCTCCTTAGGGCCCATTGATAGGCCCAACTTGTTAATAATTCATCAATTTATAACGTGCTTAGTATAGCCCCATGATTCATGCTCATACGCATATATGTATGCTTGATATGAGGAATGTTTGATCATAGCATAAGTCGTTGGGCTGAGACACTTATGGGACTCCTTATGAGACGGAGTGCCCCCACATGAGCGCGTGGTACATGCAGGATTGCTGCATGATTTGATGATGTGACTCATGCATCCCGCATACGTGTGACTTGATCACTGCACGCCCTAGCGACATCAAGGCTGTGGCTCCACAGGCCCATCGTGGATGACCATATCGGATACCAGAAATACTTTGTTCTAGCACTGTGGGCACTTAGGATGTCCTTGGGTGAAAGTCTCAGAACCTTTTTGGTACTAGGAGTTGCTCCAACGTCTGAACCGAGTGGATACACGAGCGCCTGAGTGCCGAACACCAGTAGGCCGAATCTCCCACTGTATCGTGGTCGGTTGGGAGGGGGTATGGCCTTATCCGCCTGAGTGAGGGGGCTATAAGCTAAGCTGAGTTTGATCAGCTCGCAAATGAGTCCGCTATCGACGAGCTGGATAGGTATTGGCAGACTACTGGTCAGGCGGATAGTGAAGTCTATTCCACTTGCTTAGTTGTGCAGCTAGGGAGGAGGCAGTCAGTGTGAGTGTATTAGACCCCGATGATATCCAGAGGGAAGCTGTACTGATATGTGTACTTGATGAGTACCGACTTGCTTGAATTGCATTTTGCATATGACATTCGGCTATATAAGCCTCACATTTGCATCGGTGTGGCCGATAGCATTTATGTCTTGTATCGCATGGCCTTAGTATGGCCGATAGCATTCATGCCTTACATCACATAGCATTGGTATGGTTTATTTTATTCATGGACTTACCGCATACTTCTGCATTACTCTGATATTGTACACTTGGTGTTTACCTTGCACACACACTTACACCACCTTCTAAGATTTTGTAAGCTTATGCACGACAGTTGCGTGCAGGTAACATTGAACAGCAGCAGCACTGATGCAGGAGTACGCATCTGGCTATTTTGGAGCTTTTTGATCACCTTGTATTTCCCTTTCCGCATTGTACTTAAAGTTTTTGATATAATGGATATGTGGTGATGTTGTTTTGTAACTTGGTTATGCTTGTGATTATGCTCCATTATAAAAAAAAAAATCATATTAAAAATCCTCCTTGTAGGATTCCAGGATCGGAACCTGGCATGTGAGTGCCGGGAGCCGAGAATGGGGCACTACGGAGACTGTTAACACCGGATTCGGCAATCAGGATTTCTGTGAATCTGATTTCTGGGTTTGGGGCATGACAGCCCCGATGTTGCTAGGGCGTATAGAAATCATGTCATACAATACGAAATGCATGAATCACACTACCAGTCATGCAACAATCCTGCGCGTACCATGTGCCCATGAAGGGTAACTCCGCTTATCAGGGAGCTCATAAACAATTTATCCGAAAGCATATGTTATGATCAGTCACTCCTCATATCAAGCATATATATGATGCATATGAGCATGAATCATGGAACTATACTAAACATGTTATGTGGTGGTGGATCCTGTTCATAACGAAGAGGAGCCTAGATGGCCTACATACTACAAGTATGGGCCTATCAACGGACCCTATGAGAGTTACTATGCAGACATTTAATTATCATTGTTCTTACAATGTGGACATCAAACCATCATTGCTCCTAAGGCACAACCGTAAAAACATCATTCCATGCATCATGGTGGAATCTCACATCACAACGAGCCTTATATACATCACAGTCGGCCCACACAAAGGCCTCACATACATCTCATTGGGCCTCATATACATCAAATGGGCTGCATCATGTGGGCCGCTCCAATGGGTCAATCATGTATCAAGTGGGCCAAATCAATGGGCCGAATCAAATGGGCCAGATCAAATGAGCCGATTCAAAGGGCCAAATCAATGGGCCAATTCACATGGGCCGATTCAAATAGGCCAAATCAAATAGGCTGAGTCAAATAGGCCGATTCAAATGGGCCGATCAAATGCCATTCATCTGTTGCTAGGGATCATTTTAGAGCATTATTACAAAAAAAAAAAAGAATCATATCCAAAGGATCATTGGACCATATCACACCTAACAGTGGTGATGATGATTTCCACTATTAAATTCTAGTGGGCCCCCACCATAGTATTATTTCCCATCCAGCCTGTTCATAAGGTCACAAAGGCCTGGATATGGCGGGAAAATAAATATTATATTGATTTAAAACTTTTATACCTAAAGGGGTTTCAATGGTGGGCTTTCATTCCACTGTTTTCTGCAGTGTGGTCCACTTGATATTGGATCTGCTTTATTTTTTTGGTCTCAGCCCTTGGGATAAAATCGTCAAATAGATGGACGGTTTGGATATAGAATGCATACATCATAGGGGCCCACCGTCTTGGCTTATGGACGGTGTGGATAAGACCCATACATCACGTGTGGTCCACACGTGTGAACCCCACTTATGACCGCTGACCATTTTGCGACGGTGGATCCCACCAGGTAAATGGACGGCGTGTGTGCGAACATGCATCATGGTGAGCTCCACGAACATGGCTCAAATACGAGCTCGCCAGATGAATGAATGGATGGTGTGGGTAAGAACCATACATCACAGGGGTCCCACGTACATGGGCCACCCCATTTCCTCTCTGTTGTATATATATTATAATATAATATGATATTATATTATATCATATAATATAATATATTATATTATAATATACTTAATACACATGAAATGAAAAAAAGCCGCCGTCCAAAGTCTGAACGCTCTGGATGGTGTTGATCTAATGCAAGTATCCATGGTGGGTGTGGCCCACCATAGAATATACAATATATATATATATATATATATATATATATATATATAGATATCAAGGCTTGGTCCAGTGTCCAGGGAGTCTGGACGCTGGATGGATGGCTTGGATTGAAACAGGTGGGCCCACGTGTTGTGGCCCACCATTGTATTTATTATTGATATAAAATATAATATTATATGATAATATATGTCATATATATGTGTGTGTGAAGTGCTAACGTCCAGCGTCCGAGCAGTCTGATGAATGGACGGTTTGGATGGGGTCCACGCAATAGCTGGGCCCCTCTCTGTTATTGCCTTCCACGTTACAGGTGGGTCCCACGTAGGGCCCACCATCATATATATAATGACATATTATATTATAATAACATTATATTTTATAATATACATTTCTTTTACTTTCTTTCTTTTTTTTAATCTACAATAAGCCAGCGTCCAGTCCAGGCTGTGGATGGCCTGGACAACGCACCTGCTCTACGAATAGATGGATTGGATGCACCATGTATCAAGGTCAGGTCCACGTCAACGTGGCCCACCGGATGAATCTAGTTGGTATTTGTGTTTTCTCCATCATCTAGACCGTCCAAAAAGGGCAGCAAGGTGGCTGAAATGTGGGCCCCAATTGGGTCCACTCAATGTTCAATATGGATGAAATACATACATCATAAGTGGGCCATAAAATCAGGAGAGAGAGAGAGAGAGAGAGAGAGATCGTGTAGTGGAGGGACCCCGCCACTATGGCCCCCTCATATGATTACATCACATAAATCAAATTGGGTCCGATCACAAGTGGGCCATTAAATTAAAAATCAACGATGGATCACCCACCTATTGCACTCCTCTTTGATCCCTTGGACTCCTATGCTCCTTGCTTTCAATTTTGATGGAGGTTGATGAAAGATGAATGGTTGAGATGGGAGATGAGAGGGTGGGAAAGTAGGCCACACTTGTTGTTTTGGGAGAGCTTGGGGAGGCTTGGACGTGGGATATTTTTTGTTGCTTAGGAGGTTTGAGAAATGAGAGAGAGAGAGAGAGAGAGAGAGAGAGAGAGAGAGAGAGTTGTAAGACCTGTAACATAGTCTGTACCATTCCGTGGACTTCCGCGGTCCTCCCGGTCGAATTTCGGCAACCCTCAACCTGTATGCAACATTTACGCGTAATCCTAAGTCGGGTCCTGTATACCGAAGGCAGCTCGATCCGAAACTTGTATCATAACGACCGGGCCATCACTGCAATTTTAACATCATGACTTGCACACCGATCTGATTACCTAGGCCAGGAAATGTGGGCCTGCATTCATTCCAAAGAAACGCCGCACATTACGAACTTCGAGGGAATCTCTACGACATGTCACATCAAATCAAGTTAAAGTACACCACCTTACCTCCATGCCACCTCACCCAACAACAATTACAAGTGGCCTCTCTCTCTCTTTTCCCACAAGTCAACCCTCTCTCTCCCCTCACCACTCCTCTTTTACACATTTTCAAACAAACCCATATCTTTCCTTACAACCACCACATCACCCCATCCCTTTAACCCATTACTTCCCTCTCTCTCTTTCACTTCATCTCCTCACTCTCAAGCAACTAAGAATTCCATACATCCAAGCTCTCTCCCTAAACAACAAGTGTGGCCCACTTTCCCAACCTCTCTCATCTCTCATCCCCACCATCAAAACCCCATCATCCACCGTCAAAGGTTAAGCATAGGAGTTAAGGAGGCTAAGGGACCAAGGAGAATGCCTAGAGGTAGTTGATCCATAGTTAATTCTCTTTTTAAGGGTCCCACTTATGATGGGACCCACTTGATGTATGTGTTTGTGATTAACGAGGGGCCTATAGTGGCGGGGTCCCTCCACTCCACTGATCTCTCTCTCTCTCTCTCTCTCTCTCTCTCTCTCTCTCTCTCTCTCTCTCTCTCTCTCTCTCTCTCTCTCTCTTTCATTGTTGATGGCCCCCCGATGATATATATATTGTATCCATGTTGTCCATTTAGTGGACCACACTATAACCCACTAGTGGAGCCCACCTTGCTGTCCAAACTTAAATGAAGGAAAATACAAATATCAGCTGATCCAAACCTTGGTGGGCCTCCACATGGACCCCACCATGGCAATGTGTGGAGCCCACCATGATGCTTGTTTCATATCCATGTCGTTCAGCGTCTCTGGACACTGGACGGACGTGGCTAACATGGAGTACGAACTAACATGGGTGTGTACTAGTTAGCTAGGCTTGGGGTGGGCCACTCATGCAGGCCCCACCGTAATGTATGTACTTAATCCAAGCCGTCTATCCTTTTCCTCATATCATTTTAGGCGTTGAGCCAAAAAGTGAGGCCAATCCAATAATCAAGCGGGCCATACAATAGGAAATAGTAGTGTTTACCGTTAAAACCCGCCTTGATGCTTTTATTCGCCAAAACATGATGCATATTGGACTTGATAGGTTTGTATTGAGCCATATAATTCAATGGTTGGGCCAGATTTCCTAGATGAGGGCCCCACCTGTGAAAAACCACAGGAAAACATATATAAAAAAATCATGTGCAGCAGCCGACGCTGCTGCTATCAGAACGCACACATGCAGCACCTGCGCGCTGACGTGCAGACGGATTGGGCTGGGACCATGGGTCCCCACCGTGGGCCCCACCATGATGTGTGTTTGTCATCAACACCGTGCATTTTGTAGGGTCCCCTCTGACAATGGGCCACCCCAAAAATCAGCTGTACATGGGACTAGGTGGCCCACACAGTAGGAAACAGTGGGTTGAACATCTATCATTGAAACCCTTTTTGGGTCAGAAGATTTGGATCAATATGAAATTTATTTTTCCTATCCATTCAGGTCCTTGTGACCTTATCAACCCTTTGGATGGCATATAAATATTACGGTGGGCCCCATGTTTATGAGGCCTTGACAACAGATTGGATGATAAATAAACATTACGATGGCCCCTAGTCCATGTGACCTCATCCAGAGGATGGGTGGAAAATAAACATTTTGGTGGGCCCCAGGTCTGTATGACCTTATCAACAAGTTTGGGTGGAAAATAAACATTATGGTGGGCCCCACGTGGGACCCACTGATGTGTGTGCTCCACACCTTCCATCAGTGTGGTCCCCACCATGAGGTATGTGTATTATATATGTTATCCATCCCTATTAAACCCACCATGATGTATGTGTTGTATCCAAATCATTCAGCCATTTTTTAGAACATTTTATGGTATGATTGAGTCGGATCCAAAGTTCAAATGGATCCCACCAAATGCAATAATAGTGGGGTACAATGGCATCCACCATTTAAAGTTCTTAGGAGCCACTGTGATTCCCACTCAAGCTGATATTTGGCTTTCACTTCATCTAACTCTATGTTAACTTATAAATTGGTTAGGTCTTAAATACATAAGGGTGGGCCCGATTTGATGTACATAAGGCCCATCGGTGCGACCTATTTGATATACATGAAGCCCATTAATTTGGCCCATGTGATTAGGCCCATCTCGAGGTATTTGTGGCCCATTATTGAGGCCCACTTTGATATATATGGGACCCATGTGATTAGGTCCATATTAAGGTATTTGTGGCCTGTTATTGAGGCCCACTTTGATATATATGAGGCCCATGTGATATGGCCCATTTGATGTAATTGGAGCCCTTGGGTCGAGGCCAAACAGGATGTACATAAGGCTTACTGCAATGTGTAATTCTATCATAGTTTATGTAATGATTTTTATGGCGGGTTATGCCCTGGGAGCAATGATGGTTTGACATCCACATTGTAAAGATAATGTTGGTTAAATGTCAGCATTGTCACTCTCCCTAGGGCCCATTATTAGGCCCATACTGGTAGTGTAGGTCGTCTAGGCCCACCTTCGTTATAAACAAAGCCCATCACCACACAACATGTTTAGTATAGATCCATGATTCATGATCATACGCATCATATGTATGCCTGATGTGAGGAGTGACTGATCATAGCATATGCCATCGGGCGGATCGTTTATGGGCTCCCTGATAGGTGG
Organism: Magnolia kwangsiensis; assembly: GCA_037074715.1. NCBI lineage: Eukaryota > Viridiplantae > Streptophyta > Magnoliopsida > Magnoliales > Magnoliaceae > Magnolia > Magnolia kwangsiensis. Next base: position 34,328,106 of record CM073585.1, on the reverse strand, counting down.
AGTCGTCCTACATGAGCGCGCGATTCACGCAAGGTTGTTGCATGACTGATAGTATGATTCATGCACTTGCATGTGTGATTGTGATTATTGTATGTCCTATTGACATCAAGGTCATAGCCTCCACAGACACATCATGGGTGGATGGATTGAATATCGAAAATACTGTTTCTAGCATCGGGGCGCCATAGAAGTCCTTGGGTGAAAATCCCTAAACCCGATGGTACCATAGGATGACTCCTACTTCAAGACCGAGTGGATACATGAGCGCGCGAGGGCTGTATACCAATAAGTTACATCTCCCACTATGTCGTGGTCGGTTGGAAAAGGGTGTGACCTTACCCGCTTGAGTGAGGAGGCAATTTCTAGGTTGAGTTTGACCAACTTGAGGAATGGGTCCGCTATCGACGAGTCGGGCCCGATATTGGCAGGCGGATAGTGAGGTCTCTTCCACTCTCCCAATTATGCGCTCGAATAGGGGCGGTAAGCTGGCATAGTATACTAGACCCTTGTGATTTTTCAGACTGAGAGTCGTACTGATTTGATGCTCTAGTGAGGAGCTGCATTGATATGTGGATGTGAATTGGTATGCTTGACTTGCATTATGCATCGCATGGCCTTGATATGGCCGATAGCATTTATATTATGCATCGCATAGCCTTAGTACGGCTGATTACATTCATATACCCATCAGCATGACTCCACATTACTCTGACCTTACATTCTGAGCACGCTTATATTACGCACACACTTACACCACCCTCTAAGCTTTCTATAAGCTTATGCACGATTGATGCGTGCAGGTGACGCTAGGACGCAGCCGTAGCATAGTAGCAGTAGGAGTGTGTGGTCAAGCTTTTGGAGTTTCTGTTATTTTCATTATCTTGTATTTTCCTTCAAACGCATTGTACTCAAAGTTTTTTTTCATAGTGGATTTCGTGATGGTGTTCTTATAGTTATTGTTCGTGGGTTATGCTTATAGCTATTCTCATTACAAATCAAATTGATAATTAGAAATCCTCCTTGTAGCATCCCAGGATCGGAACCTGATGTATGGGTGCCGGGAGCCGAGAATGGGGTACTATGGAGGCTGTCTGCACCGGATTCGGTGATCGAAAATTTTATGAGCCCGATCTCCCAGTTTGGGGCCTAACAGAAGTGATGAGATGATATGGGATGGGTGATAGGTGATGGGTGGAGTGATGGATGAAGTGATATAAGGGTTGACTTTGGGGTAGCTTGTATAAGAGAGAGGTAAGGGTAGGGTATGGGTTGCTTGTACTTGACTTGAGGTGTGATGTGTACTTAACTGGTACTTGACATTGATTGATTAATGGGATATGTTGTCAAGATTCTCTCAAAATTTGCAATGCGCGACATTTCTTCGGAATGAACGTGGGCCCACATCTTCTGACCTGGGTATCGGATTAGTGCGAGAGTCGTGGCGTTGAAATAGCGGGACGGTGCGGTCGCTAGAGTGTAAGTTTCGAGTCGAGTCGACTCCGATATGTAGGACTCAGATTAAAATCACGCACAAATGTCGGATACGGGTCGAGGTTGTCGAAATTCGACCAAGAGGACCGCGAAGCATACGGAACGGTATGGACTAGGATACGAGTCTTACACATGGGCCTCAAATACATAACATGTGAGCCCTACACATGGGTCTCATATGCATTAAATGGGCTATGTATCTGGGCCTCTAATACATCACAATGGGCCTTGCCCATGGGACTCAGATTCAAGCAGGTGGGCCCATCATATGGGCCTTAAATAAAAGGCAGGTGGGTCCGATCACATGGGCCTCAAATATACATCATGAAGGGCCTCATGGATGGGCCGCACCAATGGACCTCCAGTGGGCTTGGACCACACCAAAAATCATTTCAATAGTTGTAGGTGTAACATGTGTATCACTGTACAATGTCATTCCATGGGGCACATGGCCCACTAAAGATGATCGGCCCTGCCCAAATATTATCTAGGTAAATTAACACCATCCAAACACTTCCCATGTAAATCAGCACCATCCAAACATTACCTATGTAAATCTGCACCATCCAAACATGTCCAACACCGTCCAGCACTGGTGTGAATGAAATAAATACATCATGGTGGTGTCCCACCGTCCCACGTCTAGATGGACGATGTGAGATCAAAACATACATCATAGTGGGTCTTTCAACAAATGGACGGCATGGATTACAAAACATATATCATGATGGGGTCCTCACAGATGAGTCGACGGTGTGGATTTAAATCCATACGCACAGGACTTGGGACAGTAAGATAGTAGCTATATAGGTGGGTCCCACGTGGGAGTGGCACACCCAAACACTCTTAATATAATATATTATATTATATAATATTATATATATAACCAATGTAATATATATATATATATATATATATATATATATATATATATATACACATTATATATATAAAATAAAGGGTGGCTATCCAGATCCACCGTCCAGGCCCTAAACGTCTGGACGGTGTGGATAACACATATATCACGGCTGGCCCCACACGTGGCAGGTGGGGGCATGGATAAAACACTTACGCTATGATGGGGCCACATGCTGCCAGCACGTACTACATCAGATGGATCCCCACCGTCAGTCCAACAACTATCTACTGTTGGATGGATGGTCTTGATAAAACACATATATCATGGCTAGCCCATGATCTAGGCGGCCAGGATGGGACAGGCCTGGATATATAATACATCATCTGGTGGGTCCACATGTTTAGACGGTGGATACAACACCTATGTCAGGTGGTCCCACGTGGTGGATGATGCACTCCACTTGAGATTTGAATCTGCTCATCAGGCTAGGGAGCAGGATGGATGGTGGAGATACATAATACATACGTCCAAGGTGGGCCATGCAATCAAGGAAAAAGAGAGGGGGAGAGAGAGAGGGGGAGAGAGAGAGAGAGAGAGAGAGAGAGAGAGAGAGAGAGAGAGAGAGATCGTGAGAAGGGGAGGGACCCCGCCACTATGGGCCCTCCCCATACAATGCATACATCAAGTGGGTCCCAAATCATATGGACCCTACATCAAAATCAAATATTATGAACACCCACCTATTGATCTCCTCTTCCTTCTTCCGCCTATGAGATCTAGACCTCCAAGGGATGTGATTCAATGGTCGAGATGGACTTTGGATGGTTGAGATAGGAGGTAGGAAGGTGGGCAACATCTAGCTCTCCCTCATGGGCTTGGACGTTGGACTCACATGAGGTTGCTTGGGATGAGAAAATGAGAGAGGGAGGAGTAGTGATGGGATGAAAAGGAATAGGTTCCCTTGACTTTTGGTAAGAAAGGAATGGGTTAAGAATGGGTTGTTTTGACTTTGGGTGAGAGAGGGATGGGTGTGATGGGATATGTACTTGACTTGTACATTTATTAATTGATGTGATGTGTCTAAATATTCTCTCGAAATTCACAACGCGCGGTGTTTTCCTTGAAATGAACACAGGCCCACATCTTCTGGCCAGGGTATCGCCTCAGTGTGCGAAACAAGGTGTTGGAACCGCGGTGACGGCGTAGTCGCTAGGGTATAAGTCTTAGGTGAAGCTGACTCTAGAACATGGGATACAGCTTAGGGTCATGGGCAACTGTCGATAATAGATCACGGGCCACCAAAATTCGACCGGGAGGACCGCAGAAGCCTACGAAACGGTATGGGCTAGGATAAGGATCTCATAGGGCCGGATGAGGAGGAAGAAAAAAATGAAGAAAAAGTGTTTTTCTCTCTCATAAAAACACCCAACTGCGCAACTCAACTGATCGAGTACATGCTTGACCCGTCGAGCCACAACTGGTCGAGGATGTGCTCGACTGGTCGTGCAAGCACCAAAAAAGTTAAATATATTTAAAATTTATTCAACAGTTATTTGTAAAAAAAATATAAAAATACAACATGCAAATATGATAAAGTCAATTAGAATTACACATACCAATGTCCATTTTCAACTTTAAAAACCTATTCTTGTCAAGTGATTTAGTAAATAGGTCAGCAAGTTGATTTTCCATTTGAATGTATTCCAAAGAAATGCTTTTATCTTTTACTAATTTCTGAATATAGTGATATCGAATATCAATATATTTAGTACAGGAACGCCGGATGGGATTTTTAGATATATTAATTGTGCTAGAGTTATCGCAATACAGTATCATTATATCTTGCACAATTCCATAATCATTAAGCATTCTTTTCATCCATATTAGTTAGGAACAAGCATTTCCAACTACAATGTATTCAACCTCAGTTATAGATAATGATATAGAAATCTATTTCTTGCTGTGCCAGGAAACTAAACAATTTCCAACATAAAAACATCCACTACTGGTAGATTTTCTATCATCTATGTTCCTAACTCAGTCAGCATCCATATATCCAGCTAATTGAACATTTGTATCATGAGGATACTAGAGGCCTAGATTAGCCGTACTTGCGACATATATTATAATATTCTTGACAGCAATAAGATGAGATTCCTTAGGATCTTATTGATATCTAGCACAGATACTTACACTAAATGTTATATCAGGTCGACTTGCAGTTAAGTATAGAAAACTACCAATCATACTACGATATAACCAAGGGTCTATACTTTTACCTGTTACATCTTTTGAAAGCTTGAGAGTCATCCTCATAAGAGTATCAAATTACTTACCATTTTCAAATCTAAATTTCTTAACCAGGTTTAAGGTATACTTGGTTTGAGAAATGAAGATACTATCTTCTAGTTGTTTAACCTGTAGACCTAGAAAGTAGTTCAATTCTCCCACTATACTCATTTCTAACTTGGATTTCATCAACTTCACAAACTCAATGGATGGGTTAGAGTAAGTAGAACCATAAATAATATCATCAACGTATATCTATACTATTAGTATGTGTTCATTATATTTTCTAACAAAAAGAGTTTTGTCAACACTCCCCATAACAAAATTATGACTTCGTAAGAACTTAGTCAATTTCTCATATCATGCCCTGGGAGCCTGTTTTAAACCATAAAGTGATTTTTTAAGACGATACACATGATTAGAGTGTTTAGGGTCCTCAAAGCCCTTAGGTTGTTCAACATAAACCTCTTCATGTAGATCACCATTTAAGAACGCACTTTTAACATCTATTTGATAAATTTTAAACTTTTTAAAGCACACAATGGATATGAATAATCTGATGGATTCAAGACAAGCTACTGGGGCAAAGGCTTCATCATAATCAACTCCTTCTATCTGAGTGTACCTTTGTACAAACAGTCTAGCCTTGTTTCTGATTATATTTCCTAACTCATCAGATTTATTTTTAAAAATCCGCTTGGTTCCAATTATATGTTTATCAGATGGTCTTGAAACCAAATACCACATATCATTCCTAACAAATTGATTCAATTCATCTTGCATGACAATTATCCAACTTTCATCAGTGAGTGTCTCTTTTACGTTGGTTGGTTCTATTTAGGAAGTAAAACACACATAATTGCATATGTTTTTCAGTTATTTTCGAGTATGCACACCAGTAAGAGGGTTGCCTAGTATTTGATCAGTAGGATGGTCTTTGACTGATCGTAGTTCAGTGTTGATTTGACAAGATGAGAAGTTAGATTTTTCAATTATATTGACTTCATCATCTTTTAAACTAGGTATTGGTGTGTTCAGGTGATCATCAATAACAACATTTATAGACTCCTGAATGATACCAGTTCTCTTGTTAAGAACATGATATGCTCGACTATTCAGAGCATAACCTAGGAATATCCCTTCATCACTCTTAGTATCGAACTTCCCTAAATTTTTTCGATCTTGTAAAATGTAGCACTTACTTTAAAAAATTTGGAAGTATTTAACTGTAGGTTTCTTATTAAATCACAATTCATAAGCCATTTTATCTTTAAATTTTCTAATTTAAACACAGTTTATAATATAGCATGCAATATTAACAGCTTTGGCCCATAAATTTTTAGGTAACTTCATGTTATTTAACATTACATTGGCCATCTCGTGTAGCACTCTATTTTTCCTTTCAATGACTCCATTTTGTTGAGGCGTTTTAAGAGTTGAAAACTCATATGATATACGATGATCGCTAAAGAACTTCTCAAAATTGCTATTTTTAAATTTTGATCCATGATCACTTCAGATCTTAACGATATTCATTTCTTTTCCAATCTGTATACGCTTGAGTATTCTTTTAACTTTATCGAGAGTCCTATATTTTTCTCTCATGAATGCTACCTAAGTAAATTTGATAAAGTCATTGACGATAACTAAGAAGTACTTTTTACCAACTCTACTCTCCATTCTGGTTGGTCCAATAAGATCCATGTGGAGAAGTTCAAGAGGTTTGAATGTGGCAGAGGAGTTCACTTTCTTGTGACTACTCCAATTATTTATTTTTTAATTTAATATGTGCCACATATTTTATAAATTTTTTTCAATTTGGGTAGACCTCTAATAAGATCGACTTTGCTCAATCTATACAGATTTCAGTAGTTCACATGTCCAAGGCGTTTATGCCATAACTCAGTATCATTGGTTTGGACCATGTAATAAGATAATTTAGATGAGCAAGAGTCATTAACGATATAGCAATTCTCATATGTTCTACGGCCATTTAATATCATACAACCTTTCTCATTTGAGATCTCGCATCCTTGATTGGTAAATTTAACACTATGCTTATTATCATAGATATGAGATATGCTCAAAAGATTGTGCTTAAGCCCTTCTACAAATAAAACATTTTCAAATAGAGGAAGGTTAGAAATATGAACCATACCTTGGCCAATTATCTTGCAGTTGTTTCCATCACCAAAAGTGACTGAGCCATCAATCATTTCTTTGTAGTTGGTGAACAAATCTGTCACCTATCATGTGACTTGAGCAACCATTGTCTAGGTACCACTTTGATTGACCCAAAGCCTTGAAGGCAATGTGGGCAACCAGACAGGTAACCTTAGGAACCCATTTCATCATAGTTTTGGGTTTTTGAGTGCTGTTGGTTTTTCTTCGCTTAAAATTGTTATCAATCCTCATATTTAAGTTAGATTTAAGAAGCTCCTTGAGTAAGTCCACAATTTTTTCAGCTAAAGGATTATAACATTATTTTTTAAAGCTAATATTATTATTATTGACTTTAGATGCTTGAAAAGTTTTTACATTTTTAAAGTTGTTTTGATTATATTTCAAGCCCTTTCCTTTTGAGTTAACGGATTCTCCTTAATGTAGGAGATACACTCTTATTTTTCAGAGGTATATTTTTGACATATCCCAGACTTGATCTATCTCCACATGTTCTAAATGTGGTTAATAACTTTTCAAGTTTAGGGTCTCCATGGGCATACCTCCATGTATCCTTGAATTTAATAGGGAAGACACTTCAAGTTTTAGTTTCTCATTTTTTATTCTTAATTTTTCAAGTTCAGATGTTTTGAAATTCAAATCGCATTTTTCTTTTTGAAAACAATTAGAAATAAGAGATTTTTCTAAAATAGAATTTTCAAATTCCTCTTTCAATTTCAAAATTTTCTCTTTTTGAAGTTTTAACTTGACAGCAATCTTACAACTTTCCCTGTATAGGGCATTATAGGCATTCTGATGATCATCTTCATTATCATTTTCAGGGTCAATCCTCAGATTTTCATATTCAGTTTAATCACAACTATCTGTGGAAGTGACTTTGGCTAAAGTCATTAAAGCCTTAACTTAATTTGAAGTTTCGGGTTTGGATTCATCTGACTCAGAAGAAGCTTCAGATCTGGATGATTCATCCCATGTGGCTAACATGCCTTTTCTCTTTAGCTTGTCTCTTTTCTTACTTTTGAAAATCTTGTTAAACTTCTTAGCGAGTAAAGCGATATCATCCTCTGAGTTTTCACAATCAGAATTAATATCACTATCTTTTGAAATAAATTTGAATGATTTAAGATCTATGAACTTACCTTTCGGAGCTTTGAAATTTAACTCATAAGTTTGAAGTGAACCAACAAGTTCCTCAACCTTCATGTGATCCGCGTCTCTAAGTTCCTGAATAGCAGTCACCTTGGAATTAAATCTCTCAGGAAGTGATCACAGTATTTTTGCACAGACTTTGCTTTATGGGATACCATCTCCAAGACGCCACATAGAGTTAATTATGTCATTTAGTTTCGTATAAAAGTCCATGAAAGACTCATTTTCTTCCAAATGAATCTCCTTAAACCTAGTGGTGAGGATCTGAACTTTAGACTTTTTTACTATAGTTGTTCCCTCGTGTGTCATTTGAAGAATGTCTCAGGCTTGTTTGACAGTATTACATGAAATGATTCTTTCAAATTCATCAGGTGATAGTGCACAAGTGATTACCTTTAAAGCCTTATCATTAGCACTGCTTTCAATTTTTTGAAGAGTAGTCCACATGTAAAACGGTGTTTCCTTCAGGGACTTGGTTCCATCACTTCCTAGAACCTCAAACATCAGTGGATTCTATCTAGTCACTGTGGCTTGTCACATGGTTTCATCAATGGATTTCAGAAAAATTTTGATCTTGGCTTTCTAATAAGATTAGTTGGAGCCATCAAACAATGGTGGCCTAGTAATAAAAAGGCTATCGAAATTTGACATATTGAAAGCTCTATATCGATAAGGTCAGGAAATAAATCCAAAAGAATGAGCAATTAGGCTTTAATACCTGTAACACCCTAGTTCTCAAAACCCGAGTACACTAATTTTTTGAAAACCCGTGTGTTAACCTTTAACTGTAACTCAAATTTCACATACATTTTTTTTATTAGAGTTAATAAATTAGCGGTATGTGAACAATCAAGTATAAGAGGGAGTCCAAATATACATAACCAAGATTTCAAGTGGTTACCTAAAAAAATATACAAACCAATGTCTTAACTTGTTACAAAACATATAGTACAAATTAAAATGAAATAAAATCAGGAAAGAGAGTCGTAAGGTCCTTAGTCTCCTCCTAATCCATATGAACACCAGTATATGCATCATCTGTGTCTCATGCACACTGAATACGGTTTGATAGTGTCAATGGCTATCGCAATGAGGTATACCCCTCAAGATTTATCGTATCATTAAGATAATTAAGCATAGTTAATAAATGCGATATATAATAAATATTACACAATGATTATCATGGAAATCAGATAAGGTTCATCAAATATACATTCATTAAATAAATTTCACAAAGATGATCTTGCTTAAATGCATGGATGCATAGACATGCACACAGACCTAGGGATGCACATCCAGCTGGTAAAAAGTCACCCAAGGAAAACTGACCACCTAAAAAAATACACAAGGTACGCCCAAGGAGAACCAGCCACTTGAAAAAGACTAAGATATATATATCGCCCAAGGAGGACTAGTCACCCGAAAAAGTACACCAAGGTACGCCCAAGAAGAACTAACCACTCGAAAAAGACCATAATAATATATAGATCACCCAAGGAGGGCTAGTCACTAGAAAAGTACATAAAGGTACACCTAAGGAGAATTAACCATCTGGAAAAGATCATAATAATATATAGATTGCCTAAAGAAATCTAACCACCCGGAAAAGTACTCAAGGTACGCCTAAGGAGAACTAGTCACCCGAAAAAGACCGCATGCCATGAAAATGTATGATTAGCCCAAACATTATTATTCCAATTCCAAACATTCAATTTAGGAAAGCTCAAAGATTACTATGGGGGTTTGTCACCCAGCATAGGCCGACAACTCAGGCATAGTGTCCCATTCCACCGTCCCTAGCTCATGAGGTTAACAAATAGGATGTTTAAAGGTTACCTAAACAACTAGTGGCCAATCGTGGTTCTACAAGTGTAACATACCACCGCAAAGTTATATAAAATAAACATTAAAGCCTCATAGGGAAAATATTCCATCAAAGCCGAAAGGGCCAAAATTTTCAATTTAATGATCCGATCAGAAGGGATTATTCCCTAAAAGCCACAGGGGCCCAATTGATTCATGAGATGGTAAATCCACACCAAACCTTCCTTTTAGCCTATTAGACACAATGACCACTAATTTGAGGACCTTCAAGCATTCTATCAATTAATCACGTATAACAAATTAAATTACGTCTAATATCAATAGCGCAAGCATGCTTGAAGCATTTATTTTAAATCAGAATAGAAGTATTTAAATCACATTGCATATTCAAATATTGAACTTAATTCCACATCATCAATCATTTATAAGAAAGTAAATTAATCAGAGTGATGAATCACATTAAGAAATTAATAAGATCGTTGAACGAAGATGAATGAACAAGTTAATTATCGAGATGAAGAAAAGCTTGAAGAGTGATCCTCAGCTTTAGATCGACTCGCCAAATTCGGCTTATCTTGTGTTAGATGATTAGAGACTCCAATTCCTTTACTAGTCCAATTTCACTTAGTTACAACTCGAACTCATTTCCACATTTACTCAAATTTAAGGTAATCTCAATCACCTTCCTCGACTCCACTTGCTCCTAAATTGAACCCGATTGATTCAACCCAACTTGTTTCTAGCTCGGCTCTCCTTTCTTCTTCTTCTTTCTTTCTTATGGCCAGACATGACCTGGATTCGAGTCAGACCCAACTCAGAAAAACTTAGATCGATTTGATACAGCTGACTCGGCTCAACTCGACCACATACAACGAGTCAGCCAGTCTCCCCTTCTCTTATTTCTCTTTCTTTCCTTCCTTATATCCCTCTCTTGTTGGACTCCTAGATCAGCCCTGATCATAATAGTGCATGGGTTAGTGAGTCAGCAACTTGGTGGGTGTAGCTTCACAGCTGAATCAAACTTAACTCAGTAAACCTCTACTCTTCCTTTCTATTTTCTCTTCTTCTATTTCTCTAGTTTTATGCTTAATTTGGGCCCAAGCCAGATCCCCACCACATAGAACTGACTACGGATTCAACTCGACTCAGCTGAGTCAGGACCGATAGCAACCCGACGCCCCTCTCTCCTTCTGTCTCTCGTCTTCTCCTTCACCTTCTTCCTGCTACTCCTTTTGCTTCTGACCTTCCTCTCCCTATTTTTCAGATTATTTTTTTTTTCTCTCTCTCTCTCTATCTGATCTTCAACTTGAATGGGTCTGGACATGGCTCAGATGCGGCCCAGATTCGACCGACTTGGTGCAGCTTCGAGTGAGGAAGATGATTGAGCTCCAATGGCAGACCTCGTGTGGTAGCTTCTTCTATCGATTTGATGATGCTGGAGGGTCTGAATGAGCTCTAGGGAGCTTGTGGATATGAGGACTCAGAGTTCCACACGATTTTTCTTAGTGGGTTCAAGCAGAGAAGGAATCGTCTAGGTTTTGGAAAAATCAGAAAGAGATGGCAGCGGCTCTGGTGTTTCCTCTCGGAACTAGGGTTTTCCCATGCCTAAAAGCCTCTAAACGAATGACCTAGATTGATTTTAGGGGTTGTAGGGTTAAGATGAAATGAGCCAGCTGTCACAGATTGTCAGCAATGTGTAGTAACGGAATTCCTATTTTTGGCAATTACTCATGCATAGCCCTGCTTTTACCCAGGTTTGTGCACATACATTCCTGATGAAACATGTGAGATTAACGGGGTTTTAGTAAACATTTCGTGCCCTACACGATAGAAGGTTCGGATGTTCTAGACTGATTATGGAGATGGGCCCATTTCAAACAAACAGACATAGTTTCATTTCAAACATCTGTGGGTGGGACGAAAAAGGGGAGGAATTCCCTCCATTTTCGGCAATCGTCGGGTCAAACACAGTTTGACTTGATCTGTGGTCCCATGCAAAGCGAGCGCATGTCTAACAGTGCACACATCCAAAGGACGTGGGGTCTACAGTGATGTTTTGTTCAATTCACGCCGACCATCAGGTCCTTCTAGCCTAATTAGGACATCCAAGCATGTATGGGGTGGATCTAATTCCTAGGTGGGCCATAAGTTGTTGGGATATGGGGTTGGAAACTACCGTCACTTTCGATTTCATCATCCGCTGTTACAGCGTGCGGACGAATGTTTCTCCATGTTGCTGTTCAAAATAGGTGGGGTCCATTTGTGGTTGCCTTCCAGAAAACCTACTCTCTTCATTACCGTTGTCATAATGTATTGGCACATGGGTCAAAGTATGAATAAGATCTGAGTTCTGGGTGTGCCACACCTTTAATAAGTGTGTGAATTACTCACACCGTTGAAACCTCATGTATGTCTCTGTGAGAATTTTTTATTCCACGTGAATTAATTTATTTTGTGTTGAGTGAATTGTATTATTTTTAGTCTCACAATCTGCTCTGTTCATTGTGTCGAATACACCCTGCTAGGATAAGGGTCTGAAAATAGAATAGATTCATTGATCGAGTGGGCCGCACGGTATGTTTTAGCTTCAATGATGGTATATAATGATATTGAATATTTACAATCTTACCATCTATTTCTTAACCAGCTTCTGATGTCCATTACGTTAGAGTCCACCACCTAAATTTCTTAAAATTTGGCGGGCATTCTTTATTTTTCATGTTCTTTCCATTGGTCCAGTTTGGGCTCCGATCTCCTAAGGATGTCCAAGATGTTCCTTTAGTGGCTTTCACACTCCGTTATTCAAAATAACATTTTTACACCTCTGATTGACAAGTTACTAGGTAGTTTGACTTAAACCCGAAGATCTTCATAATGACCGATTCATCATGATATTTGAATGACCCATTTGGTGGATCCAAACCTGATTGATGGTCAAGTGACTTGTTAAAAATAAGGAAGCTTATGGTTAGCACTCTAACCATGTATATAGGTGGATGTATGGTCAGTTTTGTGAAGGGATGAACACAAAGTGGGTTTTCGGAGTGATTAGGGGTATAGGTCGATGGCATTTTCATAATTATTGTTGATTTGTGAGTTTTGAGAAATCTAATGGCTCCTCATGGTTATAGGTATGTTTCTAAGAAATTCTTACAAAAGAACGTATATCTAAATCATTATGGATAGGGAGTTTATTCATCATTTTGTTCAAGAGAAAGTACTTACGTCAAATCATGTGAGGATGGCCTTGTTTTGAAATTTAAGGGTCAGATGGCTTGATTTATAAATAGAGATCATTCCCAATGGATAGATTCGTGTCGGAGAATGGATGTAAGGTCAAGATAGCTAGGTTAGTGTCGTACACATGTACGTATCAAGTTAAACTTCATGGTAACACTCGAGGACTTTCAATACTCGAGTATTGAAAAGTTCAGGGTGTTACAAATATGCAATATGAATGACTTAATCACAAGGATAGCTAGGTTGGTGTCATACACATGAAGTATAATAACTCATACCAAATATGCAATATGAATGACCTAATCATAAGGTCTTTCTAGGGTCATTTATACCTGAAATATTGAACATTGAACTTATAGCTTTAGTTGCTTCCGATTGATCTTCTACTTGATGTACTTGAAGCTTGATCTTTTACACTTGAAGCTTTAACTTGATCTTGACCATGTAGTGCACTTGGACTTGATTTTACATTTGAAGTAGCACTTAAACTTGGTCTAGTACTCAAACTTGAACTAGTACTTGAACTTGAACTAGTACTTGTAGTTAAACATGCACTTTGACTTGAAATAGAACTTGCACTTAAACTAGTAGTAGCACTTGAAGTTGATGTAGCATTTAAAGTTGATGTTGTACTCGAAGTTGATATAGATAGAACAATCTTCATGACTTGTAGCATGTATTCATATGAAGGTGAACTTTTCATCTTTCATCATTTGAAGGTGAACTTTCCATCATTCCAAAGTGGTTTGTCACTATAAAATTTTACAACACAGGGTGCTAGATATATAACATAACACTTACATGCTCCTCATCAATCCAGTCATGAGTATTAGTTACATTTCTTATACAACTTGTATGGTTATATATTCAAGAATGAGTGACCAGCTCAGTGTGAATTCCCCTCAAGATTACATATCGCCGCATTATTTAAGCATAGTTTAAGAAGAATACATACATGACAATCCATGGTGCGATCTTATTTAAATGCATGGACGCGTAAATGCACATCAACTGGGGATGTACATCTAGGTGGTCAAATGAATGGACCTTTCAAATAGTCAGTCCATTCATGCAAGAGAATGATCCTTTCGAACAGTCAGCTCATTCATATATAAGAATGGGCCTTTTGAACAGTCAGCTCATTCCTAGTAAGAGGCTGAACCTTTCAAATAGTCGGTCCATCAAGCAAGAGAATGAGTCTTTCAAACAGTCGACTCATTCAACTTGCAAAGGAATGGGTCTTTCAAACAGTTGACCGGCTTAAGTGAGATAGTGTGCTTTTCAAACAGTCGGCTCACTTAAGAAAAAAATGGTCCTTTCAAACAGTCAGCTTATTCATGCATGGGGATGGGCCTTTCAAATAGTCAACTCATCCCAAATAAGAGCATAAGCATTTCAAACAGTCAGTCCATTCAGGTAAGAGAATGGGTCTTTCAAACAGTCGACTCATTCAACTTGCAAAGGAACAGGTCTTTCAAACAGTCGACCCACTCAAGTAAGTGGGTCTTTCAAACAGTCGGCTCACTTAAGTAAGGAATGGGCCTTTCAAACAATCAGCTCATTCATGCATAGAGATGAGCCTTTCAAATAGTCAGCTCATCCTAAATAAGAGAATAGATCTTTCAAATAGTTGGTCCATTTAAGCAAGAGAACGGATCTTTCAAACAGTTGACTCATTCAACTTGCAAAGGAATGGGTCTTTCAAACAGTTGACCTGCACAAGTAAGATAGTGAGCCTTTCAAACAATTGGTCCATTTAATCAATTCACAAGTGTGGAAAGATATAAAAGTACAAGATATGGATGTTCATACAAGATAAATGTTGAGCATATAATTTAATAATCAGATTTAGTAACTAGCACAAGTAATTATAAATCAGAGATATCAATTATCAGTTGAAATAAAAGTTGGACTATTACTTAATCTAAAATGGAAGAGGAAAGATCAAGGGGAAGAAGTCATCACCTTATATGTTGAATCGCATATAGTGTCGCTAAGAAGTACGTGTGCCCTTAGGCTCGGATCCTACCATGAATTGCAAATTGTATGGTTAAATTAAAGTTTCACTCACCATCTACGGTTAAGATCTTAACTTCAAGCTTTGATCTCCAATCTATATTTAGGGTTAGCCATTTAGGAATTCTAAAATTTAAGTTATGCGACAGATGAAAATTTGTAATAGAAGTTATAATTGATGATGATACTAGTTAATATAACAATCTAATTTAAATTTATAACATTAACTATAATCTTAATCAATAGTAATAAAATGACATTAACCACTAGCACTAATAAAATAAAGGTAATTAATGACAAATCTAATTTGTGAAAAGAAATGAAATACAACTCACTTGTGTCAACTCAGTTTGACTATAATGTCCCAGTTTTTTAAACCCAAGTATATGACTCGTTTTCCAAAAACTCGAGTGTTAACTTTTAAAGATAGCTAAATTTCACGTATATTTTTTTTTACCTTTTGTTTTCTCAAAGTTAGCAGCTTAGCGAAAGATTAACAAATCAAGCATAAAGGAACTTGCATATACATTCAAAATATATGAGCGGTTGCCCAAATGGCTTATACAAACCAATGTCTCAATACATACAATTACAAAATGAAATAATTAAACATATGAAACCAAATACATTGCAACTAATCTTGAGCTGAAAAATCACACAGCTTCTCTTAGCAGATGATGTTATGTATCCCTAATAATTATACCCTGCTCCTCATCAATCTGAACATGAATATCATTTAAACCACCTGCACCACCTGTACAGTTGTATATTCAATGAATGAGTGGCCAGTTGAGCGTGAATTCCCCTCAAGATTACATACCGCTATATTAGTCAAGCATAGTTTTAAAGAACAAGGAATTTAAAATATTACAAGATGCAATCTATTTAAATGCATGGATGCATGAATTCACATCGACCTGGGGATGCTTATCCAATCGGGATTTGGGCAAAGCCCATGTATATGGCTAGTCACCAACAAAGTACATCACGCGCATACATCACGTACAAGCATAGTGCCAACCTCATAGTACATCACGAATGTGGGTCAATAGTCAATGATCTGGAGCTAGCGAAATGATACCATGCTAAGGGTACATGCTATAACATCCAGAATTAGCCACCTATCATCGTTCGTATGCTATAAATGCATGTTTAGCCCATTCATTATTATTTGGATAACAACCAACCAATTTAAGAAAACTCAAAGGTCACTACAGGGGGCTCATCACCTAGCGTAGGCCGACAGCTCAGGCATAGTGTCCCATACTACCATCCCCGGCTCATGAGACTCCATCATTAAGATATTTAATTGTAACATCATTGACTAGTGGCCAATCATAATTCAACAAGTGAAACTTACCATTGCATGGTTATATAAAAATAATCCATCAAGCCACTTAAGGAAATTATCAAGTCGAAGTCACATAGGGTAAATATCAAATTGAAGCTACATAAGGTAAATATTAAATCAAAGCCACATAGGGAAAATATTAAATCGAAGCCACATAAGGCAAATATCAAATTGATGCGATAAAAAAATCATCCCCAAAAGCCACATAGACACAATGATCCATGTATGGTAAGCCCACATCAATAATATTCTATTCAACCCATCATTCAAAGTTGTCGCTAGGTCAAGGGTCCATTATAATCATAATCAATCCAGTTACATCCCAAGTCTGGATGTACATATATATAAGTGGAGTTTTCCACTAATAGATGTACCGGTTCAAGTTCCGCAAGCAATCCATAAGCGATCCACAAGCATGAGAAGATATACAAGTGTATTATATAGATGTTTATGCGAGATAAATATTAAGCATATAATTTAGAAATCAATTCCAACAACTAGCACAAGTAATCATGAAATAAAGATATCAATTATCAACCGAAATTAAAACAGAAACTATCACTTAAGCTAATGGAAAAGCGAAAAGCTCAAGGGAAAGAAATCATTACCTTACGAGTCGAACCACCTATCAATGTCACTAGGGAGGATGAGTTGATGTGGCAAACTAAATGTAGCCAGTCTCAGTTACATTTGAACCGAACTAACCCAATTAAGTCAACTTGACTCACAACTATACCTGCTTTCTGCTCTCCTCTTTTTCTTTCCTTCTCATTTCATTTCTTCGCTCTCTCTCTCTTCTCCAACTTCACTCAGCCAGAACAATTGACAACACATCTAACCTAACTCAGATCGATACTCAGTGACTAGTTGAGTTAACTCGGCTGCCTTATCTTCCTTTCCCCACTTCTTCTTTCTCTAATTCAACCAAACCACTGGAACACATACCCAGTTAGGACCCAACTCGACTCAAAGGGTAGTGAGTCGGCCGAAATCCATACCTAACAAACTGCATAACAACCCCTTACACACTCTTTCTTTCTCTATTCATCTTCTTCTTTTTTCTCTTTTTCACTTAGGAACGAGCCTGGCTGAGTCGGAACTCAGTCCATCCACGCTCAACTCAACCCACAACTCGACCCAACTTGGTGCAACACAAAGTGGTGCAACACGACACCTTGCTGAGTCAACTCAAGAGTGACTAGACAACCATATAGCAGCTGTTAAGGCATAAAAAGAAGAAGAAAAGATTGAATATTGGAAAAATAAATATTAAAAAGAAAGAGAAGACTGAAGGAAGGACTGAAGAGAAACCTATGGTTTGTGCGGGTCCGCGCAAACCATATCAGTCATGTGGACCCACGTAACCAAACTGACCTATAGTCAGTAATGATAAGGGCCAAAATGCTCCCAAAATGATCATGCTCCAATTATTCTTTTGTACAAGATTCAGAAAGAGAAATCAGATGATCAAACCCGCTTGATATTCCTTTTAAAGAGATGATCGAACTACAAGTCAAAATGTCACCGAATTTGACATTCAGATTCGATATTCGAACTTTTTCAATTTCTGTATCTTAAATAATCTATATCAAAATCAAGGGATACTCGAGGATGTAAATGAATTCAATATTAATAATACAATGATAGTTCTTCATACATTTTCTCTATTATATTTGAATAGGATAATTTCCCACATCGAATGCATTGTTTCTTATTCGAAACAAAATGGCGACTCTCAGTGAGAACATCCTCCCCTTCATCTCTCAGATAGATTACATTAGTATTCAAATAAGAATTACAATCTCATGTTTTATTTTGAAGGTAAGAAGATAAAATCAAGAACTACGATCAATGGCAAACTCAATGAGAAAGGTGAACTTTTATTTCACTGCAACTGGATTCATAGTGGAATATACACTGGATCATACTCCAAGGCATGAAACTCGATCTCCCGTAAGCAAAAATGACTTAACCCAAACAATAGTTGGAGTCGTGCCTGCTTCACCTCCAGCACTAGAAGGTGATTAGGACTGGACTGTCGTGACATTTTGAAGGATGAGAGCTCGAAATGCAAGAAGCTTCAGAACAGGTCTACCTTTGCCAAGAGCCAGGGGACCAATAACACGGAACACTGCAAAAAAGAATCCTAAATTAGCCCTTCCTACAATATATCCTAGGTAAATAGTTCTGCAGTTAGCGTCACGTGACTTCCCAGCTTTGATTGCTTCAAGAGTCCGATGGACAAAAGAATAAAAAGGAAAGGCACTACTCATAGGATCACCTACTTCTGTATCACCTCGATTAAGCAGTTGCAGTGAAAATATAGGGAAATCGAACGAGACTCCCCTCTTCGTAAGCCCCATCACATCAATATATTTCCATCCTACTCCGACTACAGCTTCATCAGGAAGTGGGGAAGCTATAATACACATGGTCGAAACAAATCAGGAAATTATGCCGACCATGGAAGATCATATGAATGAAATGGCACAAGCACAGAGAACACTAATAGAAGAGTGAAGAAATCTTAGAGAAGTTTTGGCAACTCTTGTGCACAACATGGCCTAGATGGCGGATACTCCAATGATGGGCATGGTGAACGGACAAGAACACCAACCTGAAGGCTTTCAGCCACCGGGGGCAAGATCACTCGGATCTACTCTAGCAATGAGAACCATAACCCAAGAGCAAGTACGACAAGTTGTTAAGGAAGCTGTCAGAACAGAAAGGGATCGTGAGAATGTCGGCTGATTCAGATATAGAACGTCGTATCCAAGGGAAGTGGAAGATGTCCCTTTTCCAGTTAACTTCAGGCATCTAGACTTTCAGAAGTTTAATGGGGATGGATCGCTAGAGGAACATTTGATGATTTTATCACCAGCATGAGAAATTTCTCCATGATACCACAATATTTCCTACGATTGTTCGGATCTTCTCTGACAAGTAAGGCATTCCAATGGTATTCTAGTTTGGCTTTAGGATCGATACGCACTTAGGAACAAATGCAAGATGCTTTCATATCAAATTTCTTCTCATTAGAACACGACGTTAGCATTAGGGAGTTAGCTTCGGTACAACAGAGAGAAGGGGAACATGTGGAGAAATTCATAGACAGATGAAAGACATTGAGAGCCTCTTTGCGGAAGTTGCCGGAAGAAAAAGAACAGGTCAAGATGTGCTTGAATTTCCTGAAATGGGAATTTTTTTTGGGCTTACTAGCGCCGATATCAAGACTTTCTGTGATCTGACCACCAAAGCTTATGTCTTAGAGCTGATGACCCGAAAAATGCCAGTGTTTCATTATGAAATGGCCAAAAGAGGACCTAGTAGGTTAATCGCAAATACTATGGACCATGAGAAAAGAAGTCAAGAAATGAGAGATTCATGAGAAAAAAGGACAAAGAAGAAGGAAGAATCAAGCCGTCCTAGAAACAGGTTCAACGGAAAAAGACCCAGATCACTTAATTCTCACAAAGGGTCCGCGTTAAATAAAGAAGATGTTGTTCCCATGATGAACCAACGGTTGAAAGCTAGTACGATAGAATTACCTGCATCCAAACACCCCGAAGATGTAACAAGAACAAGAAGAGATTTCTGCGCTATCATTGTCTAGTAGGGCACCCGATAGAAAATTATTATACATTAAAATGTATAATACAAAGAATTATAAACATGGGAAAAATAGTGATCAGAAAAGAAAAGGAAAGAGATGCAAAGGCCACAGTGAATGTACTAACATTTTGGGAAAATATTCATGAAAGAACAAGGAAAGAAAATCGTAAGATGACAGGGGAGGCTGCGGTAATCACGCTACAGTCGGGGAAAAGAATGGTAATTCCCCCAAGGTAGAAAGACGGAACCGCAAGAACAAAGATAATCAGGGATCAACATGACAGTGATAAGAAATAAGAAAAGAATGAGGTAGCAAAGGTGACTTATGACGTAGTAAATCACTTGAAAGGCATACCGGCTAGGTTAAGCGTTTATGATGCGTTAAAGTTATCAGAGGACTTTAGGCAGAGTTTGATTCAAGCGCTATCCAACCACAATGTCAGAGAATGTTGCTTGTGAAAATAGAAAATGAAGAACGCAAAGAACGAGAGGACTGCATGCCAGTAGTTTCCTTCTTTGATGATGATCTAACCTGTGATACAGGGCATAATAAGCCACTAATGATAGTAGGCCACATTCGTGGTAAGGAAGTAAAAAAGAATTATGCTCGACAACGGATCTGCGGTGAACCTGCTACCACTAACGATGTTGAATAAATTGGGCTACCGTCGTTCTGATCTGTGCCCTAGTGGAATGATGACACAGGGCTTTAATCAAGATGGGCAGCGCGCACTTGGTAAAATTACAATGACATTGGTAATAGGAGATTTGACTACTGATGTTGTTTGCCATGTGATTAATGCAGTCACAACATATAATCTTCTCTTGGGAAGACCACGGATACATCAGTATGGTATTATACCTTCTACCCTTCATCAATATTTCAAGTACTGTAAGAACGGAATACGGTATAAAGTAATGGCCGATGCGAGGCCATACACAAAAGCCGAAGCCTTCTTTGTAGACGCAAGTTATTACGTCAGATTTGTCAGAGGATAAGAGAAAAAGAATGATGAGAACAAATCCTTGAAAAATACTCATGCGAAAGTGATAAAAGGGGAATCCGAAAAGGCAGGGTCGTCTAGAATTTCAAAAGCAAAGAAGAAATTCTATTTTGTGCCAAAACATCTGAGATGCCCAGGACAGCCGCCATTAACATTACTATCACCTGAACAGTTAAAAATCTTGCAGTCAAATTATACAGTACCATTGCCATATGCTGAAAGAAACAAGCCATTCTCGGTTGTTCTGGAAAGATTTCATGTTAAATCTAGTGCGAAATATCTGGAGTCGATTGAATTTTACACCAAGCAAAGATAGAAGAAAGAGCTGAGAATAATGTATATCACGAAAAGCTGACATCTCACGATCTCAAGAAATAGAGTCTGGCGAGCAGGAGAATGATGAAAAGGATGGGTTTTGATGATGAAGAACCGACCGGTTTGAATCATGAAAAAGGAATTCAGATCCCTATCAGAGTCAGTCAGAAGAGACGGGGAAAGTTTCAAGGATTCACCGACAAATAGGTTTGACCAACAGATCCCTATCATATTTCTAATACATGAGACTGAGAATCCTAGACAAAATAGGTTTGATTGACAAATCCCAGTTAAACAGCAGCTGTCCACTGGACGAATGGTGGATCGTCAATATCATTCCAGATGATTGATCAGGGTCGTCCATCTGATTTGGACGAGAGTTTCGACCACAAAATTATGGATTCCACTGTCTATCAAAATCGAGGACAAATCGGAGATGATCACAAAGCTCTGCATAGGAAATTAGGCAGACAACATCCGTTTGGAGGTATGAGGGCCCACCAAGGTGATCAGATGAACGATCATCACCATTCATCATGATCTAGGGGAAAAATCAACCAAACCATGATCCTTTCCTGTCCCAGTTAAAATAGACCGCATGATCCCCAATTTTTGTGCAAGAAGCGTTGCGCATGCTCTATTTTGTGAACAATTTACACAACAGACGAACACTCGATTAGATCAATGGGGCCACAGATGCTCACCTAGAGGGACCTGGGATTATCCCACGATCAATTCGACCCATCTAATGAGGCCAAGACAAAAGATAAATGGGGAGATATGGATCTGCCATGTGAAGAGAATCATTCTTTTGACTAAGTACAGGCCAATCAGGGACAAAAAGATGACCCGTTAAGGGATCATCCTACGGCCAATACCTTGAATGAATCCGATGGAGGACGAGATCCAAGAAAACCAAACCGAGATCATCTCAGCGATGCAATTGCGCATGATGTTACATAGCCAACAATGCAACGCCGACTCTTTAGAAGACTCGATACAACATATAAAAGATCCCGTCGGATATACTGAGAGGAGAGGAAAAGAAAAGGAGAGAAACATAAGCAAGAGAGAGGGAGAGACCGATAGTAACTGGTCGGGCTGTTTTCTTGCCGGACGCATCAGGAAGAAGGAAGCTCAAGCGTGGAACGGCCGTTATTAAGAGTTTTCTTCCCTTTCCTTTTATTATGTTTTTTTTTTAGAGATTCTAGTTCAATCATGCTTATGGTTGGCTAAACCTCTTCGTTAGGGCTAAGTGATGAAGCTTGTAGCATGATGGGATGTTTTCTATTGCTTTAATTCAGGTTTATATTGAGTTTTCTTTGATTTTAGTTTGATTATAAGGAATACTTTTAGTTTTTAATGATTTGTTGTGACTTAAATTACAATGGATCTTCGATAGCTTTAAGTATGTTCTTTTCATTAGTGGGATTTTGAATTTATTAGGAAATCATGTTGTTCACTATCGTCCCCTGGGCATGGTTGGATGATGGAATCCTTCCTAACTCTCACAATTCACTCAGACTGGTTGTGGATTGGTAAATTTTGTTGTTTGCTTTGTCCCAGGGGCATGGTTTTGTGATAGAATCACTTCTAGTTTTCATACCTCTCATCCATTGAGAACTAGATCAAAGGAAGTTCAGATTTGATTTTTAATGAGATATCTTCCAATTAAATGAAGATGGGACTTTGATTCCAGTTGTGTTTGTGAATCAAGCATAGATCTCCCTGATCTCTACAAGTGGAGCCTTGGAAACCCTAGTTTCCCACTTTTGAATTTCACAAAGTTTTTCATTAAGTTTTTTTTACAATTATTCTCTCACATTTCTAGATTAGGTTTTCATATTCTTCTAGTTCTAGTTCTAGTTGTTCTCATAAAACACACGAGATTAGTCCCTGTGGATTCAACTTCGGTCTCACCGAGATTATTATTACATCGCAGCCCTGCACTTGGGGTTGTGAACAAAAGACATTCGTAAAATAAGGTTGTCCTGCCTAACATTTTAGGTAAAGATTGTCCTATGAATTTTTAGAATCAAGGTTTCAAAACTTGGGCAATTGAGATTCTGTATTCTTTATATATTTCGCATTTATTTTGATTATTTGGCATTGTCCTATTCACCCTCCCTCTAAGACATCGTTAGCTCTCATTTTCAGGTTAAAAGGTGGCGGAGGGTGAGAGTCCCAAGAAGGCCCTTTAAAAAATGGAAGGGGTGAAGGTCTGTACATATATAAAATATATAAAAAGAGAAAAAAAGCAACGTCGTCCTCACCTTGATATACATGGATGCCAAGTTATTAAGCAAGAGGTCAGGATACAAGGAGAGTATCTCATCCACCTCCTCCTTAAGGACATGGGCTCATCCCCAATTAGCCAACACGACCATATGCCTCAAAAGGGCATAAATGACGATCCCACACAACAACGGCCCCCTCTAGAGCCGAACTCTGGTGCTTAGAGGCAATGATGTTGTATTTAAACCAATCTGATTTAAATGATTTTAAACTCGCAAGCATACGAATCAGATGTAGATATGGTACATATTACGAGATCGTTCCCACGAGGACTGGTTGTCACAATTCAAAATTTAAGACTCTTCTTAACTAATCTAACAAATATTTGAGCTAGTGATCAAGAAAAATAATCTAAAAGGATAACCGAGAGCAATGAGTAAAATCCAATTAAAGAGAATACTAGGATTTTTGAATTCACTCCTAATTATCCTAACCCTTGTTTTACCTGTTGATTCACCCTTTTCAGATTGATATAAATTAAATAAATCACAAACTATGTCCTTGGTCGGGCACACTGAATGTATAATCCCTTAAAGCATATGGATCACATCTTTCCATCTATGGTCAGACATGAAGAGCTGTAGATTCCTGTTTCTTCCTCTATAGGAAACCTGTTCATGGTCAGACACAAGCACCTAATTAAGATTCCAAACAACATCCATATCTAGACTTTGGTCAAGCTCATAGAATAGAGAAGCATGAAAATTACAGTTAAGCACACTAGAAAAAGAAATAAATCAATCAAATTAAAATAAATTAAACATAGACAAGAGTTATTCAAATTAGGGGCTTCATCTCAGCCCTAGCTACAAGATTAGGAATCCATAATTTCATATAAAAAGAAGAAAAAATAAGATTTAAACGCTAAGAACATCTCCCTTCTTCCTTCCTCTCTCTCTCTTCTCTTTCTCCTCTCCCTGGCTCTCCCCAAGCTCTTGCTCCCCTGCTCCCCATGTCCAAAACCCTCTTTTATAGCTGCTGGAGGTGGTGGAGGAGCTGTTGCTGCAGTTTCGCACGCGTAGTGAAAGCTTTTTCACAGCCAAGTTTGATGCCTCAAAAATCACCACTTTCCTCGCTCAATTTATAAAGAAACACCATCTCTTAGGACTTTTTTGGGTCTTCTACATGATAGATGGTTCAGATCTTCCATATGATCAAAGATGGTGGGCCACAACCACCTGAAAAAGTTAGTTTTCGCGGATGTGCAAAACTTTTCACACTTTGAACCCTGCGTGGCTCAGTGGGCCCCACAGAGGTGTTTTTAGGGAAATTCATCCCATCCATTGGATTCAGGATGAAATTTCAGTCAAGAATGGGTAGTTTTGAATGTCCATTGACGCGTCCCAGAGAAAAAATCACAAAAAGATCATATTTAAATGTTGCAGGGCAGTCCTTTTATGGCCCCTGTATCATACACATGTGCGTGTATGGATGTAAAATTTCAAAATGGGTTTGGGGTACTCGAACCCCTCTACAAGATGGATGGTTTGGATCGGCCGTACAGGGCATGGGTGGGGCCCACAATCTTTCACAAAATCGGCCAGCGGTCAGTTACGCAGCCGCTGAAGCGACAACTTCCGTTTTAGAAACGAAGACGGACGGGCGCGGGTCAGCGCCCGCTGACCACGTCCATTGCTCTTGTGCATGGTGTATGCACTTCATGTGCTCTATGCACACGTGCGCATGTAGGGCCCACTATGATGTTTGTCACAAATCTGCACCGTCCATCCTTTTACTCACATTATTTAAACCGTTAAAATAAATTTTGAAGTACATCCAGGTAGCAAACGGGCCCCAAATTGGAGATTAATGGGCTGACCTGTCTGTTGGTCCACTTCCTGAGATCTTCAATGGCCAAATTTTAATATGTATAGTTAATTTATAGCCCCCATCGCATGTATGAAGTTTCAAGTCAATCGGATGGCAGGAACCATGTGATCTTGTATTCTTGGACCATTTTTGGGCCTTTTTAACATGAACAGCTTGACTTCCTCAAATCCCTGGCGTATAAATTCATTGATCTCATTCCTCTAGAATCCGTTCCTGACTTTGGTGACTAAAGATCATCAAATCCACGCTTATAATTCTCTTTTTAATCAACGCTCTTTATTACATCCTGCAACAAAAACACGATTAAGATATGACATTAAACATTATCATGTACATGAAATCAGGCAGTAATCGAGGTCTAATATGCAATATTCGACCCTCATCACA